>OY757922.1:50801668-51071779 GCA_963585895.1 Sepioteuthis lessoniana
CCACCTCACATGCAATCCTATCCCCACCAATTGTCCATGGGAGAGAAACCCATTTCCTTTGCACCCATACTCCCTCTACCATACCCACTGAGGTCCATTTTCAAAATTGGCCTTTGCAAGTTTCTCTAAGCTTTGGTTACTATGTCTGTCTGTGATTGTATGACAGACATTTCCCTGTTATCAGCCTTTGATTACAAATACTTGTCAACTAATCACACACACACACACATGCACACACACATGTATGCACATAAACATACATATGTATATATGTATGCATCTATATCTATTATCTTTTTACCATCTATCTCTTTCACCCTCTCTCTCTATATACACACACACACATGTGTGTGCGTGTGTATATATATATGTTCAGTGAATATCCACTCCCATGTGAATATGAACATACAAATGTATGTCTACATATCTACCTATCGATTTATCTATATGTGTGTTTAATATATATATATATATATATATATATATATATATATATATATATATCACTCTGTGTGTGAGTGTTTTCATATATATATATATATATATATAATTTGGTCTTATATTGGAATCAAATATACATATATGCATACATTGAAATAAATATGCTAAATAGATCCATTTAGTGAAATCAAATATAAAGTCAGTGTAGTAAAATCTTCAGTCATGATCATACTCTCTTGTAACAGCTTGCCACCCTAGCATGATAACAATAACTCTGAAGTAATTAATCCTTATATATGAGTGAGTGTATATATGTATGAAAACCTACACCCCCTACACGCATATAGATGTATACATCTAAGTATGTATCTGTATATCTATTTGAAGATATACACATACCCCCAATCACGCACATATATAGGGACATATTCAAAATTAATCTACATATAAATATAATTGATTAGAAGCAAATGTAACTATACATGTGTCTATATTATATAACTAAACAGATGCACATTCATACACACTAGCATCCATATACATGTGTCTATGTACATACAAGATACATATACACCTATGCACATATATATGTGTGTGTGTGTGTGTGTTTCTATCCATAGATAGATTTGTATGTTATTAGATAAATATAAAGTATATATCCTGCGGATAGTTTACTAATATACATTCTAATATCTCTGCACCAAACAAAGAAGTGATGGAAAAGGAGTGAGTTGGATGGAATCTTGTTCTGGTTTTTACTTATCTGTGAGTCTTGGACGAATTCAATTATAGGAATGACATTTCATCTATATCACAGCAGGAAATGGATTTCTTTTCTTGATGACAAACAAACATGCTATCCCTGGACCTAAGGGTGGACATCTTCAAGAACAACCAATTCCAGAGCCATTGGCTATTCTATGTTCCTACCACAAGTTCTGTTTAGAAGTTCCATTTTCTCTTATTTCTGATTTCTTGGAATTGACACAAACAAGTCTTTGATCAGCACATTATCAATATTATCATTATTATTTCTTCTGTGTTTGTTTGTGGTCGTAGTAATACTGACCTATGTCCATTTTCTGTGCATTTACTTTCAAGGATTTGATCTTCCATCTCTTATTTCTTAATTACATTCACTGTATGATCATAAAGAATAATTTTAAAGTCTTTTACAGTAATCTAAATTATCTAAGACATGTTAGTGTTCTCATTATTGTCAAACTACCTTTTTGGTCTTTCATTTCAAATGTACAGTAGCAACTTTTTTCTTAATCATGTTTATTTTTTAAGCATAAAAATGTGATGAAAATTATCAAGTATTTAAAAGGCATTTAAGCTCTCTGATTGCTGTCAAAAAGATTTTTAGTCTCTCCTGTCTCCCCTTAAGAAAGTTTTAGAAAATTCTACAGTATGTAAAGAAACAATAAGCAATTGTCTTAATTGTCTCTCACAGCCTTTATACCAGAAGAACATTGTTCCTGGTGCCAACAGATGTTTCTCTTTGAGACATAAATCCAGTTGCTGAGCAGATTCCTTTGAAAGCATCAGGTCTCATGTCATGTCATGTCATTGAGTTTTTCTTGTATCCAGGGTACTCACTAGTCATTTTCTTCTGATTTGTATGCACCAACCTTGCTACAACAGTCATGTCACTAAGTTTGGAATCAGAGCTATATTCCATGTTGCTATCTGGACCATGGGGATCGGTCTTATAACAGAAGGAATGTCTTGGCACTAAACATGGTGCTTGTTCTTGTAATTTATTCCTTTTAGATTTATCATACAGAAATAGCAGTCCGTAATGTAATCTTTTCCTTCACTCCAGACCATTGGAATGGCAAATGGCATTCTCTTCCTTTTTCTATTCTTCCAATTGCTCAAGTTCTCCACACATGTTTTACTGCAAATGTGGGGAGTGAATGGCTTATCCTGATTCCCTAGTTTGACTCCAAAGTAATCACTATATGCCTTCTTCATAAAATCAATGATTTTTGCTTGATGGTTAGGAAGAACCATATTGCTGCAGATATAACAGAACCTGTCAGGATTATTTTTACTCTTGTAATCCATTCTTACAGGAATACAATTATCAAGGTGAAAGAGAAAAAAATAAATCAGCACTCAGCTCATTGTTGACACTTGACACAGTATGTTTAAATCATTTTAAGCTAAGGGATAAGCCTCGTCCCCTCTTGGTATGTGGGTGTTACAGAGAAGGGTGGTACACTGTAGTTAGGTATACGTACAACAATATCTGCTATATTAAACAACAGGCACTCACAATCAGCAGTGACATTTAGAGTCCACAGACTTTTGAATAAGTATTATTGCTGAGTACAACTTGTTGTGAAGCATTCAACCACATCATCAAAACCAAGCCAGACCAAACACAGTGAATGGTATTTTTGAATTCAGCATAAAATGGCAATCATATATCACTAGATAAACATTTGACCTTTAGAAAAATTACTTACACAGGGCAGTGTTATATATATTGTTCATGTTCACATATCACACTCTTTAAATGCTCTCCAGTAGAAAGGCACAATCTTATCCAGAAGTTCAGCAGTAAATGATATATGGTTTAATAAATCCATTCTTCCAACATACTTTTTGTTAGAGTATCTTAATTTGCATTTACATTGGTATCAGAGTCTAGTTCTGGCAAAGTTTCACCTCATGTGAGAAAATGAATTTTGTTGTAAGTTTCTGAATATGGAAATCATGTTTTGTTTTCGTTCTTGAATCCTTAATTACATATGCATGAAATAGAATAGTTGTGTGAAGACTTACATAAAGGCATATGTTCAGAGGGAATTTAAGCTCCTCCATTATTGTAAACAGGAATGCTCACACCTGTGAGTGCATCTGGTTGTTGAGGCAGGATTAAACAGAGGTAGAAACTTTTATATGTTACTTTGGTCAGGTCACCTAGTGGCTACTAGAAGTATTATTTGGCAAGCAAGGGACATAATCTATTAAATACTCCCTTCAGATTGGAGGCAGGTTATGTCAGTAATATGTAGAAGTGTTTTAAGTTGCTGATGCTCTTTGTAATGCAATGTAATGAAGGAAACCTTTGAATTGTTAAAAGTGTTATTTGAATGTGGGTGAACATGTTGAATAGAAACTGTGTTTGTCTGGGGAAACTTGCAAACTTTGTCAAGGGTTCACTTGAAATTTCTGGCATGCAAGATGAAGCATGTAAAGAAAAGGTATTTGTTTGGAAGTATTTTAAAGAAGTAACTGAACTTTCTAGTGGATTAATCTTCCTTGACAGTCTTTGAGGAGAAAGCTCTGTATCAACAATTTAAAGATGAATTCTTATCAATGCAGAAGGGTCTTTTGCATTGAAACAACCAGCTGTGTATTGAAGTATGTAGCTAGAAGAATATTTGTGGGCTTTCTTTTTAATGTACCTCTGAATTATAGGTAGAAACTCTCAAAATGTGTATATGGCTTGACTGATGCTTCTAAATCTTTGCCCCTAACATTCAAGAGAGGAATTAATGAAGTCAGGAGCAGTAACTTCAAAATATGATCAGAAAATATTTACATGGTATTTTTTAAACAAACTGCAGGGTATAACTAATGCTACTGTTGATGATCTTTATTTTTCAGGGTCAGAGATCTTTCAGACAAGAGTTTTAAATAGACTTTGTCCTGTATTTTCAGTAAATTTGAAGAAGGTACTGAGTTCCAATACATAAGATTAGACATAAAAAATAATGATGAGAATATTAAACTTGGATTGAATGAATATAAAAAGAAATTAAAATGTATCTGAATAGAAGCTGGCAGAAACTTGAAAGATGCAATATTCACAACAGAAATTACTGAAACCAAACAAATTATTAGCCAACTTAACACACTATCCACTCAAACCAGACTTGATATCAATTATGATGTTCATACATGTTGAAGTTGCCATGTCTTATGATAAGGATATGTAGAGCGAAATTAGACGAAGGAAACATGTGTGCCTCTTGAAAAGGAGAATAGAAGATTAATTTTATTTTACAAAAAGATGAGTTATACAAAACAACTGCTTGGGTTATCTAACTTGATTTACCTCTTTTTAACACCCCCGTATGCGCTCATATTAATACTTTTAATTATTTCCATACATATGAGAGCACAATCCAAAAAGAGTTTAAAGTCTAAATAAAAGTCTTTTGAATTTCTCTAACTTTAATTTTGTCATGGGTTTTGTCATTAGGTAGGCTACCAATAATTTCACGGTATTTTGTTGAATCAACTGGGTCACTGTTGTTACTGAGATCCATTTTTAGTTCGCATGGTGTTGCTTTTGGTTTGCCGTTTGACATAATAAATCTTTCCAACACCCTTCCTATGTATTTGTTTTGGTTCATTTTAACACATCCTTGTGTTATGTGAAAATCTATCCCTATAAAATGGTTGAGTTTTCCCAGGTCTTTCGTTTTAAATTCTGACATCAACATTTTCTTGACGTTAATAAGGGAGGTAACTTTGTCAGCTGCGATGATTAAATCGTCAACCCAGGATACGATTAATAATCTCTCATTTTGTTTCATATAAAGCCATTTCAAATAGGGTTCGCCAATTTCTTTCTGCTGTCCCATTTTGGTGTGGTGAATAAGGCGCAGAAATTTTGTGTCGAATACTATTATCACAGAGTAATCTCTAAAAATCATTCGACTTGAATTCTGATCCGTTATCAGATCTTAGGGATTTTATCCTTCCATGGGGGGCAGTATCAGCGATAAATTTCTTTGTGGCAGATACAGTGGAAAAAATACACAAATATTGCACCGGAAAATTCATCAGTAAATGTGATTGCATGTCTGTGCCCGTTTATGTCTGCAGGTTCTATAGGGCCAGCTAAATCAGTGTGTATTAATTCAAAGGTAGATGCTTACACGTCTGTCAGGTTGGTTGTCTATTTCTGCTCTGAGAAAATTTTCCCTGGATACAGATTTCACAGTTTTTGTTTAGAGTACCTATTTTTTCTTTAATTTTCATTCCTTTAACCACATTTGTCAATTTTCTAATGTCATCGTAGTTGCAATGACCAAGTATCCTATGCCAAGTATTTATATCATAGCAGCCCTGGCAACTATCTTCCGATTTGCTCGTTATAGACATTTAAAAATATAGCCTGTTGTGGACGAATATATTAAATTTTTCCATTTTTTTTTTTTTTGAATCAGCTCATTCTTGTTTTTCTTAAATGTTATAGCCGTCCCGTTTGCCGTGGCAGACTTGACAGAAAATATATCCTGTGGGTACCCATTTTAAGGTGACTGACTCCTTGTTTCTGTTTGCATTCACCAGGCATATTTCAGTGTCACCTCGTTTTAAAGCGACCCCATTCGTCTTGGTATAAAATGGTAATCAGGTTGGAATGAGTCATCAAAATTTTTGAATCTCTCAATATCCTTTATAATGTGTGAGGTAGCCCCTGTATCAACCATAATTCTCTTGCTTTCAACGGTTCTCTGTGGTCGGTCATTTATTTCAAAAACAAATGAACTTCTTCTGCAGCTGCTTTGATGGTATCTTGCTTTTTATAATGGCATGACTCTCTCACATTGGTCTGACTTTTGCAATTGTTACACCACTTTTTATTTTTCTTGAAATTGTTTGGGCATATTTTGGCTACATGCCCTTTTGCATTACACTTAAAACACGAAACTTCGTTACTCATTTTTGAAAATGAAATGGTTAATTTCATAACATTGTCATCATTTGAGTTTTGATGATATTTATCCGTATCCTCGAAACTTCGAAGTTGTATTTTGAATTCGGGGAACGTTAGCTCCTTATTGCTATGAGTCACATATATCGAAAAGGCATTAAATGTTCAAGGTAGTCCTTTTAGAACCATGGCGATTATGAAATCATCGCTTAATGTTTCTCCGGCATTTCTTAATGCCGTTACTGTGGCTTTTGTTCTAATAATATAGTCGGTGACACCTTCATTCTGTTCCTTTCTTAGTGACGTTAATTCAGTATATAAAGAAATAATTCTTGGTTTTCCCTTACCTGCGTAACGGTCAGGTGATATCCTCAGAGCATCTCTTCCATTGTCCGAGGCTTCTCTCATGATAAGGGACAGGCTTTTGTCATCCAGGGATTGTATCAGTTCGTTTTATGCTTCCTCATTCCTTTCTGTATCTGTTTCGTCTCCGTTAAGGTTTTTACCTAAAATTGTGTCCTTTAAACCCAATGTGTGGAGGTATCCTAAGAACTTCGTTTCCCAAATTTCATATTTGGTCTCATCTCCGTCAAATAATAACCTGCTCCACCGACTTCCATTATCTCTTCTGCTGGGCCCTTAACCTGTTGAAGTTGCCATATCTTAAGATAAGGATATGTAGAGCGAAATTAGACGAAGGAAAATAAAACACGTGTGCTTCTTGAAAAGGAGAATAGAAGATTGATTTGATTTTACAAAGAGAAGAGTTATACAAAACAACTGCTTGGGTTATCTAACTTGATTTACCTTTTTTTAACAATGCATAAAGCTCCATATCAAAATAAGAAAACATAAAATGCATTTAAAAAAAGCCAACAGAATAGTTAAGAGAGCAAAAAAAAAAAATCCCAGATAAATATTCCAGACTTAGGAAACCTTGAACATTTAAAAATTGTTGTATATAGTGATGTTTATTTTTCTAATTTAATAAATGGATAATTCCAAGGAAGTTATTTACTCTTTTTGGTTGGAAATATATGCCCATTATTTGGTGATCCAAGAAAATTTGAAGTGTTGTCAAAAGTATCCTTTCTGCTGGAACATTAGCCATGGTTGACATGTCAGAAACCTGCCTATTTTATAGAAAACTACTATTGGAAATATTTCAACAAAAAGATAAAATTGAGAATATTAAAAATTTAAGTAAAACAGATAATTCCTATCTCTTTGACTCATTACATTCATGAAGACAAATTTTGGATACAAGATTTCACACTAAGATGGCAATTTTGAGAGAAATGATAGAAAAGAAATTGCAGTGATCTCTTAGATACTTACAAATGCACAAATTGCAGACTCCTTAACAAGGAAAGAAATACCATCACTAAAAGCCAAGGAATCCCCAATTCAATGAATTCACATTTTTTTAATTTTCTTTTTCTGAAAATCATATAATTCTGATTGGTAAAAAAAGGGGGACAAATTGTTAATCCCCACAAGTGTTTTGTCAACAGTTTCTTTTAGTAAAGGACAATTTTACCCAGAAGTTCTACAGTAGCCACATAGTTATCACCATACTGTGAATGAGATGGTCTAATAAATCCCTTCTGACATAGTTCTTGTTGGAGTTAATTTATTCACATTTACATATTCATTTATATTCATATCTATCTGAAAATATATAAGTAAAGATAAATATTCTGCATCTTATTTATCTTTCATTCTATCAGATCTTATATATATATATATATATATATATATATATATATATATATATATATATATATATATATATTTCTGGGCTGCATTTTCACTTCTAAACAAGTTTGCTTAAAAAGGACAGAGACTATATCTACCAATCCCATTTTTAATCCATTCAAGTCTCCATATGAGTCATTTGACTTTTAGATAGGATGATTTAAGAAAGGCACCATATGCTTCTAAAGTACTTTCAGGCCAAACTAGAGCCATCTTTGGGGGAATGAATAATGAAATAACAAACACAATGACAAGTCATGTACATTTTCATAAAGAGTAGGAGGAAGAACAAATGGTAGGAGAATTTAAAGAAAATAAGAATTTTTCTTGAGGTAAGTGGAAGAATTGGCAGTAAATGTGCTTTTGGCATTTTATAATGTAGCTACTATATTCCCACATGTTCTTCCTCCTGCTCTTTCATTGTGTTCATTATTTCATAATTATTTTCCCCAAAGATGGCTTCTGTTGAGCTTGAAAGTACTTGGTAAAAATGATGCCTTCTTAAAATCACTCTATTCAAAAGTCAAATGACTCATACAGAAACTTGAATGGATAAAAATTGGCAGGCACAAAGTGGCTGTCCCATTTGATCAAACATATATATATATATATATATATCATTAAAAATAAAAACAGATAAAATCACCAAATCAAAACTCTTGTTACAATCATTTTAGGTTTTAAGTTTTAAACTAATATTATTTGCTTTCAAACAAACCGTTTTTGCTTTATATATATATATATATATATATATATATATGTGTGTGTGTGTGTGATACATATATTTACATGAGAAATGCTGTAGTAAGTAAGTAAAGTTGGCAACCTTAGTCGAGGGTGACCTAAAGGTTCTCTTTTCAATAGCTACTACACCAAGGTGTAGGGGAGGGCACTATTCCTTCCCCTGGATTGCTCCACTTTACCCTTGATCCTTACCTTAGAGTGCTGAGTGTTAAGCAAGGAGGCATCAAGTACCATTTCTTGAGTATTTGGTATGACTCAACCAGGGACTGAACCCAGGTCTTCCGGGCCATTGGCTAACACTTTAACCATCATGCCAATGTCCAGTATTTACTTTACTTAATGCTGTAGTACTTAGTAATTAAAAATACCAAATGATATTTGTTTTGACTTTATGTTCCAATAGAAATAATAAAATCCAAGAATCTTTGGTTAACAAGAAAATTAAAATTTTTGTAAAAAAGATGGAAGTAATGTAATTATCCATGGACATTCTGATAGATAGATAGATAGATAGATCCTTCTTTTGCCTTTATCCTCATCAATGAATTGCTTTGACCGACTATCAGTTAAAAAAGAAGGTCCAAAGCAAGAACTATTTTACCAGATTATCAGCCTCTACCAAATGAATCAGAATACAGTGTTTCTATGAAAAGCATTTCATGCTTTTACAGATTAAGAAGCTTCATTCTTCTCATTGTTTGTATTTATAACTTATTATAAATATTTCACTCTGATGACTTATAAAGAATATTTATTCATTTTATTAAATCCTTTTTACAGTAAAGACAAGTCAATTTCTCTTGCAAGCAGAGCAGGTAAAAAGGGAGTCTAGAGAGAAGTAATTGCTGAAAATAAATTTCTCTCCATCTGCAATTAAATATATATATATATGTATGTGTGTGTGTGTGTGTGTGTGTGTGCGTGTGAAGAAGTAGGATTATTTTTTAATGTTTTAAATGCATATTGGATCCTCATTATGCTGCTAAATTGGGTTCCAACATCATAATGCATTTCCTCCATTATTTTACAATGGCATCTCCAAGAAATATGAATAATTTACTTCATTTGAAAATCTTCAAGTCCATACTTTAAGATATAGTATAAGATATACTAGCATATTTCATTGGAACAACTTCAGTTTTCTTGTTTTAAAGGGATTTTTTTTACTTGAATATCAAACAGAAAAATTTTGCCATTAGTCAAATTTTATTGATCATTTTTTTGGCAAGGAGAAACTTTAATTATAGGCATGAACATTTAATATTGAATTTATGAATTGCAAAATGTAACATGATGAACATTTGAACCCATAAAATCTAATATTCATGCTTGAGCACTTTTACTTTAAGCCTGATATTTTGGGCTGTGTGTTATTTTACTATACACCATAAGTCTAAAATTTGTTTTACTTAACAATACTTAAGTTTAATAAAGAAATGTCTCTCACTGGAGAGAAGTTTGAATATTTTTTATGCTTTTTTGTGAATTTTGTGAGACCATGTATGTCAAGTTCTCAGTTGAGCAACAATGTTTGGTTCAGAGAATAAGTGAATGAGCCTTGAAAAACTCTAGCACTTATAGCACCAGGAACATCTCATTATTGCACAAGATCTTATTCCTTGGCTGTTGATTGGCTGGTGGTTCTAGTGTGTATATTTTCATCCATATATACTGAACATTTTGGCCATGTCTAATAGTTGCTCAAGGGTAAGTCTATTGTAGTTTATTTTTTGGACCTGCCACTGATTTCTCTTCACATCCCTTGGCCTAGCAGTTAGAATGTTCGCCAATGGCCCGGGAGACTAGGGTTCAATCCCAGGTCGAGTCATACCAAAGATTCAAAAAATGGTACTTGATGCCTCCTTCCTTTACACTCTGCATTATAAGGTATGGATCAAGGGTAAAGTGAAACAATCCCGGGAACGGAGTAGCACCCTTCCATACACCTTGGTGTAGTAGCTATTGAAAAGGGAGCCTTTGGGTCACCCTCGACTAAGGTCACCAATTTTACTTACTTTACTTTATACTCATCTCAACTCTGACTGCACACCGACCACACTCAGACTACAACCTACAACTCCATCAAATACTTCTTTATAATACATAGCCTGCCATGAAGCTCTATTTATTTCCCAAAGCAACTAATAACTTTATGGCCTTCTTCACCCCATTCCTGACTGACTTTACAAACATGGAGGAGCCAAAATCAAACAGCACACAGGATCTTTTTGGGGCCTCCCTGGAAAACACCTCCCAGATCACCATGAAAGCCTCCCCAGCTGAGCCAGAAGAAAAAGCAGATTGGCTACCTCTGCCTGGCTCTCTATCCAACACTACAGTAGAATCAACCTGCCCAATTCAACCAGGGCAAAAAAACAAAAGCCCTCAAAAAACGCCAGTCTCCTGGAAAACAACTATCAAAAGACCCAAAGACTATGAAAGGGATAAGGTGGGCAAGTATGTCCCTTACTTTAAAGATAACATCGTCTTGCCCATCCTGGGAATCTCAGACCTTCTAGAACTAGGAATTCTATCATTAGTGGTCATGGACCTTAAAACCAGGAGACTGGCAGGTTTGGCAAAGGACATTTTTGAAGAACTTCTACAGACAGCAGACATCCCAGCAAAATATTTCTGTAGAAGCTTTGCAACATGGGATGTCCTGCTGCCAACAAGAAAACAAGTAGCAAAATTGGCGGAGAGCTGCATAACAACGAAGTTCTTCCTGCTGCAGCACAAATATATAAGCACACGTAGTATCCGGGTGACAGTTTGCAACGCCCCGGCCAACCTCACAGGTCATGTAGTGGCCTCATTCCTGAGCAGCTACAGAAAAGTAGAGGAGGTGACACAGCTTTAAACTGTTGCCGGGATGCCACACAGAGACTACATGTTTTACATATGCCTAAACCAGGAAGGCTTCCAAAGTATACTGGACATCATCAACAAATGATGGTAGTGGTAGAGGGCAGGTTGCCGCACTGTTGGAATTGTAAACAACTCAGCCACTTAGCAAAAGCCTGCACTCAGAAGGCCCTAAAAGAAAAACAACAAAACAACTGAAGACATTGTCTCAGCCACCAAGGAAAAAATAAATACCAGCTCAATCAAGAAAACCAATGGACTCAAGTACACAGGAAAAAGAAAGAACCCATCAAAACAATAAATGAAACAACACCTCAAGACACATCAAGCAATACAACAACAGCAGAATCAACAAAAGAAACAACAACAAAAGAAACAGCAAATCAAACGGATAAAGCTCTCAAGAATAAAAACACAGCTCCAGCGTCAACAAGAAAAATCACCCCTGGACTAACAATGGAAACAACAGTAAACTTAATAAGAAGAGACAGTGGAGAAGGCCACATCAAGAAACTCTGTCCCAAAACAACCACTCAACAATCCCCCTCAGAAAAGGGGAAAAAATTACTACCAGCCCCCAACCCCAACAACCCCCTACAGAAAAACAATCTCAACCCCTCACTCATTAAGAACAACCTCATCAACCTTCTCAACAAGATCAACCTGAACAGCCATCAAATACAGTCGCCAGATAACTTAGATAGGACCAACGTGGCAAAATCTTTAGCTTTCCTGGGCGATGGAAAGGGGAGATTCCTTAGTCATAGATTTAGCTAGATGGGACCTTGAGCGCGAGGCTAGGGATACATAGTTAGATCTAGGTTAAAAAGATTTCCCAATGAAGCCGTAAAATACGACACGCTCGTGCGTGAAAAAGTATGAAGGTTTTCCTTTCGGTATATCGTTTTCGTCAAGTCTCTGGATGGGCAGGTGCCCTTTCGTGATCACTTTGCTCACTGTCCTGACCTCCTGGTTCAGGAGATTCGCAGGTATTTAGCCGCCTTCCCCGGCTTTCGGTTAGCGGAAGTGGCAAGCTGCAAGGGTTTGGTTACTGAATGCGAAGTCTGTGATGCATTAAAGCAGGTCAGTCTCAACAAATCTCCAGGACTAGATGGTTTGTGCCTATTCTGACGGATGTGTACAACCATTGGTTCGCCCAGAAAGCCATCCCTAGTAGCGTTACCAAGGACGGGATCACATTGCTGAAGAAAGGTGGCAGATATGTTTGGGAGGTACTAGATGACTTCAGGCCAATAACACTACTAAACATAGAGTTTTGGTCTGGGTCTTAGCGAACCGTTTGCAGCTTGTCATTAGCAATCTGACTGGAACTAAGCAGAACTACACTGCGAAAGGAAGATCGATTCAAGAAAACTTGTATCTGGTGCGTGAGGTCCTAGAGGAGATAGAAGACGGCACTGAAGCCGTGCTGATCAATTTGGATCAGTTCAAGTACTTCGATAGGGTTGACCATCGGTTTTTGGAGACTGCAGGATTTAAACCGTAGTTCCGCAAGTGGATTAGCATGATGTACAACCTGCAGGTAGTGGTGCTGATGAACGGGAAGCGCTCGAAGGCTTTCGGGATCAAGTGGTCAGTCCGGCAGGGTTGCCCTCTGTCTCCTCTTCTCTATGTCTTCGCTCTGTAGACCCTACTCCGTAGGCTTAGGGATGGGGAGGTAAGTCCAGCCCTGCGCGGCATTCTTTTGTAGGCCCTCTTTCGGCAAAGGTATCCCCGTACGCCGATGATATCATTGTCTTTGGGTCCCGCCGTCTGGACATAAAGGCTATGAAGAAAGTGGTTGCAAGGTATGAGCAGATAGCAGAAGCCAAGATCAACTTTGATAAGAGCGAAGGTTTCCAGCTAGGTGCCTGGAGGTATGGCGTTCTCCTACCAGGACCTTTCCGCTGGAGTGACAGACCTATCCGCATCTTTGGAGAGTGGTTCACGCCCAGCCTCCAACTGGAGCAAAATTGGTCAGAGGTACAGGCTAAGGTGAGTACCTGGCTTCGAAGGCGCTTGTCCTTAAAGGGCAGGGCGGAGGCATGCGCTGCGTACATCTTCCCCTTGATCCTTTACCATTTGTCTGTACTTCCTCTGCCAAAGAACCATGGCTGGCGCTACAATGACCCCTTTCCAGATTATTTTGGGGAGGCTGAAAGCCGATGGTTCATAGACAGGTCTGCTGTCAACATACACATAATAGGGGTTTGGATATGCCTGATCACGAGAATCACTGGTTCGCTGATAGACTGGCTTACTTGGGCCAACACTTGTCGAAGGACACAGCGTGAAGACGAAAGGCAAGCAATACCTTTCCTCGTCTTGAATCAGACCCCAAAGCTGAAGGTCAACGTAAGCTTAGGGGTGAAGCACTGTTTGTCTGCGAATGCCGTAAGGTCATTCACAACCTTCCTGGGTCCTGTGACCATTCTCGGTCTCGAAAGAAGCTGTATCAGGATCTAGTGGTTGGCTCTGCTTCGAATCCTCTCAAGAATCGGCTCGGCTGGTGGTTCGCTCGCATTGGAATTGGGCGCCACGTTCGGGCTTCTCACTCACCAGGTGGCTTACACAGAATGCGTTGCCCCTTCTCAACTGGATTTACAAGGTGGGCCCGGCAGACAAACCCAATTGTCCTCACTGCAGCAGTGGCTTAGAAGAAACGGCTGAGCATGCCTTCTACTACTGCGAGCAAGTTTGTCTGCTTTGGAATCACATCGGGGACTGGACGGCCTGCAAAGAACCCAAGCAACTTCTGCTGCTTGAGTTTGGTTACATCATAAACAATGTTTTACCGCCGTATCAGGACGAGAAGCGTGTGGTGTTTATCGCGATCCTAGCTGTGGCTAAAATGGTGGTTTGGCAGACGTGAAAAAAGGGATTATATGACGGTGCAAACTTTTCTCATCGTGATCTGATTTTGTTCTTTGCGCATCAGCTTAGAGTCAAAATCAGATGCAATAGTAAACGCTGGGACTGCATAACATTTGACAAAAGGTGGGTGAATGTAGCGATCGTGGTCATACAAAAGGGAGCAACGTTGGATCCTTCCCTCCTCTTCCTGAGCATGGCGACTATGGTCGGGGTCCTTCGGACCCCATCTTGGGTAAGTCGGTATTCTTTGCTCGCCACTTTCCCTAGCTAGCAATATGTTGTGAGTCATTTGGTCCCGTCATCTAGTTACCAGCCTCCAAGATCTTCCCCGCCCCCATTCTTTTTTTACGTTAACCCTCAATCCAATCCCACTTTTCTGGAGATCTTTGAATCTCATTCCTGTATTCCACTTTAACTCCCCTCACCGCGCCCCACCCTGCATTTCTTTTGTCCCTTTAGTTTAGTTCCCTCTCCCATTAAGAAAAGTCTAACTTGTTTTCGGTGCTCTCAAATACCGGAAAACAATTGGCCTCCATATCATAGACAAAGAGATGGTAACCAAGGGAGAATTTTTCCTTGTTTTTTTTTTCGGTGTTTTTTCTCTCATCCCCATCATATTCATTTGTTGTATATATATCATCTTCGTAAATAAAATCATGCATTTTTCACCCGGGGTTTTTAAGTAGGTTTTTCTCACGGAGCAAGTGTAGTACTTTGTTGGTTGCGGTGTGCCTAGCAAAGAATGACTGCGTTTATTGTATTGTGTGATTGGGTCGGCGATTGTGGCTAGCTCGGGCCTCTTAGATAACATAGTCCTGCATGACTGCTTCCTTTCCCCTCCCCAACAAAAAGCTTGGGGTTTTATGCTCCCCATAATTTGAATTTGTATTTTTCAAACTTGGAAATTTAAAAAAGAATCGTTGCTCCAGATTGTATTTGGTTACACTTCGTCTTTTTTTTTTTTTTGGTCTGGTGACTGGATGCTAGTCACACCCTTCCTGTGTTCAATCTACAATGTTGTGTGTGTCTATGGGCTCAGAGACTACAGATTAAATGGGTTAATTCAAATATAAGAGACCTGAATTATTGATATATTATGTGTAAAACTGTATAAAAATATAAATGAGTGTTTCTTTCCCTCTGTATATAATATGCAAATATAATATACATGCCAGAATTTCTCATGTGATAGGGAATACAATATCTGGATTTAAAAAATATATTGTCCTTTCCTATAATACTTATATCTCTTTATTATTAACAAACAGATATCCAGAAATAACGCAAACTTTGTCTCAAGGTAAACTTTACTACCAAAACTTTGTTTCTCTCCACTTAAAAAACTAAAAAATCCACAGAACATGAACAGAATCGAAGGGCTAAACATCTCTATATTAATTATATATATATTGGGAAAACTAGAAATAAATATATGACAGATGAAAAAACAAAGATCTTCAGAAGATGATTTTATTTATGGAATTATTTGCCAACATTAAACATTTTTGTTTTTAGACCTTCTTCAGGGTGTGTGAATCATTACCTTTTTATTATCTATCTCCTTATTTGGTCAGATTGGTGCTGAAAAGTTACAAAATTCCTTATTCAAAATAATTTGGCAGTTGTGCTTATAAATTGATAGATAGATTAAACAGATGAAGAAATAGAAAGAAGACTTCTAACATTAATATAGATGAATATGTTATAGAATGTTTATAATATGAACTAAATAATAGAAATATCAACTGGCCCATTGGCCTGTGGGTAGAGTGTTCGCCAATGGTTAGGAAGACCGGGATTCAATGACTTGCCCCTGTTGAAGGTCTAAAATCTGAAATGTTTAATTTTGGCAAATAATTTCTTTAATAAAATCATCCTCTGAAGACCTTGTGATTTTTATTTCTGTACATTTTCACACACACACACACACACACACACACACGTATATATATATATATATATATTGTATTGAGGATTCAATTTAGGGACTTGAAGATCAGATAAAAAAAAGTAAAGAGAAACTAATCACAATGGCCAAAAACAGCAAAAACAAAAATAACACCAGGACTAACATAAAGCCTGGAAATATAAAATTGAGAAAACAAAAATGAGAAGAAATATAGCTACATGGACACTTCAGAAGATGAACTAAAGAAATTGAGATATGATATATAAATATGAATAAATAAGAATATAGACAGGAATTAATGCATTCAGAAGCAAACCAATTTCACATTCCTTTTGTGCTAAGACCCTTTTAAAAAGTATGGACCCAATAGTCTTTGTGGTCTGTTTTAATACCAACAAACTCAATCATAGACTAAGTTGTATAGCAGAATAACAGGAAGGAAAATGAAAATGAGGCTGATGCTGTACAAGCTTCCATTACTATAATCTAACACAATTGTAAGCTAAAAAATATAGAGGATTATGTATAATCCTTCCTTAGAAAGAATGCAAGCACTTCCCAATTCACATTCTATCTCTCTATATATCTGTCAACATGCACACACACAAACATACATATGTATGAGGAAGTGCTGATGTTGCTTAGCTGTATAATGAATGAAGGACCATAATGAAGGAATAATGAGACCATAACACTTCTTTACAAAAATATACATCTCTCTTTATTTCTTCTCAAAGGTCGAAGATTCTGTAAGTGTGAGAGACAGGGAGATGAATGACGTAGACACAGACTGGTGAAGGACTGCTGTAATTAACCATTCTTAACCCAAATTGTGATTCCATATTCAAGCTCTAACATCTTTGCTTCCTTGACAAGAGGTTCTCAACCGGGGTCCACTGTGGGCCACTGCCCCCACTTGGGTAGTGCTCAGGGTGGTTTCTGCTCTAACTTAGTTGTGGCTCCAACTGGCTAACCATGACTGTGTGTCTCCATGTATATATAATTTCATAAAGGCTATGCTTTCTTCTGGCTCATGATTTATATGATCTACTTACACCCACACATTGCTTGTTTTTTGGTAACCACTTTAGTTACACAGCTGGAATATCCTGTCCCAGAAATCCCTGATTGATGGTCAATATGCAACACTGAAAAGTTCTTGAATAATCTCAGACGAAAAACCTTACATTCTGCTCTGTAGCTATTCAGGTGCTGTTCAACATGCTTCACACTTTATTTCTAAATTTTCTTTAAATCTTCAAAAACAAATTCAAAAATTCTAAAAAAAAAGGTCATTCCTTTCTTTGATTGAGAACATTTCAGCACACTTCTCCCTTTATTAATATTGTAATACAGTTTTATTGAAGATCATAATCTTAGTTTGTTCTAGTAGTCTTTTTCTGATTTTCTCCAGTTTTTGTTCATGACTACAAATATTTGATTCAAGCTTGTACAGAAATTACCTAAAGAAGTCCTTTTTAAGGTCAGAGATGAGATTTCATTGCTTTTGAATTCAGGAAGAACTTATGTTTTACTTCAGAATTTGATATTTAATCCAAATTCTTATTTTCATGTATTTATTATGTAGTAAACTGTCACAACACATGTAAACTGTTGACAATAATATGAAATTTGAGTTTCCATATTTATAGTTAAATACATTGCTATATACATGTGTGTGTGTGTGTGTTCATGAAAAGATTTGACTGGTCAGGTGTCAATCAGTAATTGTCTAAATGCATCAACTGCACACACACACACACCATCAAGATGTGCTGACTGCATAGATTCCTTTGACTCTCTCTGGCCATCCATCCCTATAGGTCATCATTCTTGGTTAGGCCTCTTGGCCAGTGATTTTCAAACTATCTTATGTGGTGTACTAGCAGGATATTTTTTCCACCGTATCACATACTAGTAGCAAGCAAGTTTGTGCACAGCTTTAATTTTTTTACGGTTCCAAGTATTTTTATCTGTTGTATTGTATCACAGTATGTGAAAAGAATAGTATTAAACAATAAAGAAAGACTTAATACATTTTTATTTTACATCATATGTTATATATATTATGATAATGTGAAACTGAAAACTCATCACATACTGGCATACTTGCGTACTGGAACCAGTATACATACCACCACTTTGAGAAGTGTGACTCTTGATGGCACCCAGTTTTAATACAATACTGATGAATGTAGATTTTTGCTGGGTTGGAAACACTGGTGTGTCAGTGTGTCAGTGTCCATAGGAGAACATGACTTAGGAGTTGGTCTTCTCTAACAGTGTCCAGTATGTCTTGTTTGCCTAACTTGAATTGTTTGTGAGATGGGAGGCAACTCCCACTGTACTCATGTTGTGTTTGAAAGATCCACTGATATGGGATGACACAATCTATTCAGAACTTCTTCTGATGGTTGGAGTGGTTCGTTGGAACAAGTTGCATGAATGTTGACAACTCAAAGACAAGAAAAACTCTCCATTAACAATTAACAACTATTTATTGAAACACAATGATGTAATAATGATATATACAATGAATATATATATATATATATATAGAATTGTGTCTCTTTTTGTTGTATTTAAGAGACAGACAAATAAGATATCTGGCTGGTGCAGTCTTTCTATGTTACTCAATTTTTCAGAAAGTGAGGCTTTTGCTGGAGAGGATTTTGTTCTTGGAGAGATTTCTTTTCTTATTCTCTGGTTTTTTGGTATGGACATTGGATATCTTCTCTCAGCTAACCCTAAAAACAGAAGATTCCCCTGGGAACAAACATTCCTGATTAACAAACCAATCACAGATCATTTCATATGCTCCTACTTTTTGACTGCTCAGCCAATCAAATGCACTGATCTATGTCTGTGGGAAAAGTATCCCTTC
The DNA here is from genome assembly GCA_963585895.1 of Sepioteuthis lessoniana. Classification (NCBI taxonomy): domain Eukaryota; kingdom Metazoa; phylum Mollusca; class Cephalopoda; order Myopsida; family Loliginidae; genus Sepioteuthis; species Sepioteuthis lessoniana. Next base: position 50,820,827 of record OY757922.1, read on the forward strand.
TGTTGTAAACCCACGATAATCATAATCATAACAATATCAATCCAGTGGTACTACAAATTCATATTCAAATACAAATGCACAGGCGGGACTCTTTTGCTTCATGTACGAACGTTTTATAATTAACTTCTGACATTGGTTCTTCAACACAAGGAGAGAGACAATTCTTAAAAGTCTTTTGTAATCATTCTGTGCTATTAACACCCCAACGCTTGGCACATCTCGTGGTCCAATCTCAATTTCTCAACACCATAGTCGGAACTCAACTTCTCCACAACATGGTCGGAACTCAAATCTATGGCAAAGAACTCCATTCCCTGCCCCATGGCAGAAGCTCAATTTTCTGCCTGCATGGTCCACAGTCAACTCCCAACTGACTCTTTTTCAAAATCTTCAAATCCTCAGGACCATCGCTTCCGGGCATGACGTCATTCACACTCCAGCCCATTTCCTATCTGGAATTTTTATGACAATTGTGATTGTCATATCCTTTGCACACAAGCGTAAACTGTACCCAATGCTATGCACCTGAACTAAGAGCCGAATAGTTCAAAGCCCAACCAAACTGAATGATAAAATATAATTAACGAAAAATGATTAATATAAAAAAATCATTCCTTAATTATATAACACTTCCACATAGTTTTTAATTGGTCATCTAACCAAACTACAATATAGGTGCTTGGTTAATTAAGGGTCCTAGTTCAGGAATTGTGGGGAAGTATCTCTTTTCACATTAATCAAAACAAAAATCAAAGATCTGATTAATCTATCTAAAGATTTGACCTGTTAACCCCCAACAGGTGGGCAAAAGTTAGTTCAGGATGTCATGATTTAAAATGGATCAATGCACCAACAAAAACCAAAAGCTGCTTACATTCTGTTTTGACAATTCAAAAGTTCAAATTGTACTAGTCCCACACTGACCTTTTAAAATGACTTTTGGATTTCTTTCAAAGTCAATAAGTCTATTTTACATTTTCATAAAAAGAAAATTTTATTTTCCTAAATAAAAAAAATGCATTGTACTCTCAAAAGTTTTTAATGCTAGTGAATACCACATATTGTCATAAAAATAATTATCAATTAAAAAGGTAGAACCCTAATTAAAAATTGTCCATTATTAAAATATGCACAACTAATTCTCACTAATGTAGGCCACGCTAACCATTAAAATTTCTACTTTATTTATTTTCAGTATTGACCATTTTTCATTTTGTCAATCTACACTTAGAAAGAAAGCAAATGATTGCATCTTAAAGAAAGAAATCAATTCAATTGGGAATTTTGGTCAGTTTTCAATCCAATTCAATTTTGTCAGAAATTTGTTTTTGCATCTAAAAAACTTGAATGAATGAATTAAACGCCATTGATAAGAGAATCCCAGATGTGTTTTAATTTTTGTGAGTGAATTCAAATTTTAAAAATAAAGTGAAAGGTAGAAAAGATACTTGCAGAAGATAAAGAAAAATGAAGAGGATTTAAAGCGAAAGAAAAAGAAAGAATGAGAAAGACTGAAAGAATAATTCAGGATAAAAGGAAAATAAAACAGAACAACAACAACAACTATTGAAGTTGAACTAAATGGTTGTTTGGTTTATTAGCATGTCAACCCTTTTTTAGTTATTAAAAGTAAAATAATTTTTCAAACAGTTATATAGTTTCAGTTAAGTAATTATAATCATTTGTGAATAATTATAACTTCAAGTAACTATTCTTAATAGTAATAATTTATACACAATTATATGGTTTCAAGTATCTATTCCTATCTAAGAATACTATGGTTTCAAATATTCCCATCTAATACAAATAATTTTCAAACAAATCTATTTAACTCAAAGATGGAATCTTACTTTGAGGTTGCAGCCTCTTACTTTAGTTACCATGGGAACACCCTCTCAGTCTTTTTCAAGTAATTACATGGTATAAGTTAACTAATGATAATCATTTGTAAATGATTATAGCTTCAAATTACTATTCTTAATGCTAATAACTACACCCAATTATATGGTTTCAAGCAACTATTCTTATTTAAGAATAATGATAATTTATTTACTGATAGTTATATGGCCTCGATTGATATCAACATGTCTACAGTTATTTTAGTGATACTGGCAAATTAATCTGCCTAATTTATATAAGTGTAAGAGAGAGCCTATATAAGTCTCTCTCTGAGAATAACTGAAAAGTTTGATTAGCCACTAACTAGTGTTAACCTTGTACATAACAACAATGGCATTGCCCATAGGATACCAATTGTCTCTCGAGGATCCCAATTTTGTCAATACGTGGCTACAATATTTTGCTGCAAGTGCAAGAACTAAAAAGCTAAAGACGACAAGGAAAAGGGAGGAGAAGATGAGATTACAGATCTCTTTTTGGTTATAGCTGGATGCAAGGTGATAATGAAAGTCTTTAACATGGCCTTTCCGACAAACCTGGAAAACCTGACTTTTGAAAAAATAAGGAATATGAGACCCAAGGAAAGGTTGGTCGGAACAAAAAAAATGAAGTTCATGTCGATGAAACAAGAAATTGACAAACCAATCATAAAATATCTACACAGTCTACAAAATGCGAGTAGATATTGAGAGTTTGAAAAACTTGGACCAGAAGAACAGACGATTAAAGAGGACTTAATTCAATTAAGGTTAATTGAAAGCATGTACAATGCATCACATCGATATAAAATAATGGAACAACTACAAATAGGAAATATGTCTTTAAATACCTGCATTAACTTTATACAGCAACAAGAATTAATACAGAAATACAACCATGATAAAAGTCAGCACAGCAAACAAATATTCACCGATACTTGTAGGTATTACTTCAAAAAATATTTTAAAAAATTTATATTTTAGCCACAAACATGAAATAAAAAGGGAAAAATGCCCAACATTAGGAAAAACTTGTACAACTTGCTTAAAATCGAACCATTTTCAAGCAGTATGCAAATCTAAAAAGAAAAACGTTGAAAGAATTGAAGAAAACAAAACCGATATGGAAGTAAAAAATAAAAACAAGAATGTAAAAAAATTAAACAAAAGAAAAAAGACATTATACGAAAGGTTAAAATCAATAACTTTGATTTGGATATATAAATGGATACTGGCAGTGAGTTAACGCTTATACCAAAAAATTTCTGGGAACACATTCAAAAGCCAACCTTACGAAAGAGCAGTTAACAACTCCACCAATTTGATGAGTCCGTCATAAAAACTTTAGGGTAATTTGAAGGTTCCTTGGAGTTAGAAGATAAATTTGAAGTAATACCTACAGTTGTCATAATTTGTAAAAAGAACCAAGGACTTCTTGGAAGCAATGTACTCAACATAAATTGTACCAAATTAATTAATGAGATAAAAATGGAAAAAACCAGAAAGTTAAAAAAACTATAAAGTGAGTTTAAAATTTTAAAAAAATATTACCCTCTCTTATTATGAAGCACAAAAAATACCAGTACATTTGTTGCTACTAGTAGTAGCAAAACTACAAAAATTAATAGAACAGGACCTTCCTGAACATATTCTTCCCATTGTAGTTTTTAAGAAAGTCAGATGGAGACATACGTATATATGGAGATAATAAAATAGGCATAAATCACAAAGTTTGTTTGGATTCATATCCTAAACCCAATGTTAAAGTTGTATTTCATGCACTGGCAGGTATGAGTGCTTTTACAAAAATAGATTTGAAAACGGCATACCACCAAATACCAATAGACAATAACTTCAAAAAAGTAATGACGATAAATACACCAATAGGGTTATTGAAATGGAGAAGGATGTCGTATGGAATAAAAACAGCAAGTGCTATATTTCAAAGGACCGTTGAACAGGTTCTAGGAGAAGATATAAAAAATATGATTTATTACCAAGACAATATATGCATAGGAGCGACTTATGAAAATGAATTAAAAAAGAAAACTGACATCATCTTGAATAGATTAGGAAATGACAATAAATGAAATAAAATGCATAAACAATAGTAGTAAAATATCATTTTTGGTAATACCATTTCAAAAGAAGGTATATCACCAGACCCACCCTTGATAGAAAAATATACTAAAATAGCTACACCTACAAATAAAAAAGAACTTGAATCTTTTTTTATGATTAGTGAATTTCTACAGACAATATGTATGAAAATATACTGACTTAACTGAGACATTTGTAGATTTAAGAAAAAAGAATTTTGAATTTATTTGGTTAGAAAAACAACAAAAAGCTTTTGATAGATTAAACGTAATTATGGCAAAGAAATCAGTAGTGAAAATTGTTGATCCACAAAAGGACATTACATTAACCACAGTTGCAAGCAAACATTCAATATGTGGAATATTACCACAAGAAGGACATCCAATGATGTATTTCTCAAGACTAATGAACACTGAATTTTCAACTGGAAAAAAAATTTCTTTTGAGAAGTGATCATAGACCATTAGAATTTATATTCAATCCAAGAAAAGAATTGCCCAAAGTCATGATATTGAGAATACTAAGATGGGCAATAAGTTTAATGTCATTTGACTTTGATATAGAATATGTCAAAGGAAATTCAATTCTGCACATAAAGGCACTATCAAGATTGTGATTTTACTGGGAGTCAAAAATAAATCTGAAGAAGAATTTGAAGATACATTTTTACATTGGGTAGAGACTGATGTTCTGTCTTTAAATAAAATGGCTGCGGAAACTAGATATGATCTAATACTAAGTAGGATAACATTGTAAATGAAAAAAAACATGGGGAAATTGTTCCAGAGTAGAAATACCCTACTAAGAAATAAAACAAATTAACAATAGAACATAGAGTGATTTGTAATGGGAATCTGATAATTCCCCCTAAAACACAAAGAAAATTGGTGATAAAATGTGTACATGATGGAGTAGTGGCCACACAAAAAAGGATAAAATTAGAAGTATGATGACCAGGATATTCACAAGATGTCGAAGAATATATAAAAAGATGCAAAAAATATAAAGAATTAAGAAATTTTACACAGACTTACATTAATTGCCCAGGGAAGTGGAGCCATGGAGTCATGTGTATATGGATCATGCATAATATCACTAGAGTGGGACTCCTATTAATAGTAGTAGACACTTTTTCAGACTTGCCTTAAGTAATCTGTCCCAGACAAGAAAAGTTGTACAGTAAAACAGATTCTAAGGGTTATATTTTCCAGAACCGGCATACCAAAAACCCTGGTATCTGACAATGCACCAGAATTTTGTGATGAAAAACTTAATTTATGTTTGGAAAAAATAGGTTGTAAACCATATAGGAAACCACCATATCACCCTCAATCGAATGAGTTGCCAGAGAGCAGGATCTCAGCAAAAAGAAAAAAACAGAAGTTTTTCTACCAAGGCTGCTTTTAAGCACATACTGGAAGAATAGAAAGCCTATCAGCTTTAATGGGAAGGCAAATTAGAGCTCTGCTAACAATGTCATATTCCACAAATGAAAGAATGTGGTACAAAAAGAACAAAGAATCAAATCCAGAAAGGGCAGAATTTATCAAGCAAAAGGCCCACAATACAGCTATAATAAATAGAGAAAAGGGAACAGTGTATTAGCCCATGCAGATCAAATAAGGCCCCAGGGCGAATATGAAGAACAAAATGAGGAAGAAATCTCTATGATTCCTTCTGTTAATGATTTATTAAAACAACTTTTACAGGATGAAGCATGAGAAGATGAAATAATGCATGATCAGGTGGGCCAGAGTGAGTTTGAAAACTTGGATGAAGATCAAATACTGCAAGAAGATGACCCTGATTACAGCTCAGTGCAGGACAGATCTAGAAATACAGGGGAGAGACAAGGAGGGGAAAGTAATCCTGAAATCGAAACAATCACTAAAAGTACAAGACCTACTAGGGGCATAAGACCCATAAGTTTCAGGAAAATATAGTGATACTAGCAAATTAATCTGCCTAATTTGCATAATTGTAAGAGAGAGCCTACATAAGTCTCTCGCTGAGAATAACTAAAAAGCTTGATTAACCACTAACTAGTGCTAACCTTGTACATCACAACAGTTATTTTATGCCAAGAGGTTAGGGAATTGCATTTATTGTATGTTCATATTTTCATTTTTGTGTAGTTGTTTATTAACAAGTACTTTTTCCCATGATCCTATTGAACAGGTTCTAGTACTCAATATCAGAGTGCACCTGAGAATAATGGCAACATATCAGTGCTCCAGAACTAGAGCCTCACCACTGGATGCTGTTCCGTATCCTTATACCCGAGAAATGACATTTACACGTTATATGTTAAAAGGAAAGGTGGATGCGGTTTATGCGAATGAGGCAATTCAGGGATGTGAAGAATTAACAAAAAACAATAAAGAGAGACTAATTACAACAACCAAAAATTGCAACAAGAATAACACAAGGATAAATGGGAAAAGCGGAATTATACAATTGAAAAAGCAAAAATAAGAAAGAAACAACTATATGGGCATTTTAGAAGATAAACTAAAGAAATTGTTCATGAAATGACCTCAATAAGAAAGAAAACCTTAAGAGAGAAACTTCTACTAAGTAGCTCAGAATACTGCCATAATAACTAATAATGAAAAAACTAGAATACACAATATTCAAGAGAATAGCAAATGTAGACATGGAGAGAGAGAGAGAGAGAGAGAGAAAAAGAGAGAGAGAGAAAGAGAAAGAGAAAGAGAAAGAGAACAATCAATCACATAATTAATGAATGCAGCAAATGGTCCTAGAAAATGTACAAGGAAGGGGAAGTGATCCATTGGCAATTGTAAAAATGACTGAATTTTGACTCTACAGACAAATGGTACTTGCACAAATCAGAAATTATCCCAGAAAATGATACTTACAAAATTCTCTGTGAATTTGAGATTAAACTTGATCATCCACATGGATCATCAAAAAAAATCATGGTATTATATTATTGTGAAATGTTGTTAATTTTTATGAATTCATTTTAATCACTTGCTAGTGACATTATATGTAAATGGCTTGAATGATAGTGTTAGATGCAAAAATCCATATATATACATATATGTACATATGTGTGTGTGTGAAAGTTGAATCTATTTCTACATGAATGTGACTTATGCTGCATTTTGCCAAGTTGAAGAAATATCAACTTTTTACTTCACTATGTATCTATATTTGTTATAAAATAATTTTAAAAATATCTTTAACTCCTCAGATTTTTAAAATATTTTTTTAAAATCTCAGATAAAATTTAGTAGGCTTTTTGTAGAAATTTGAAAAATATTTTGGAAAATCCATATCAAAAAAAATTAGTTAAATTGAAAATTGTTGCTAGTGAGTTTAAGATGAATTTTCTTTATATTCAAATAAAAAAAGAAAGTTTAATAAAAATAGATAAATAAATAAAATGTCTACAGAATCTCACAATGCAATGCAGTTAAAAGACAAGATACAGACTTGATACCAGACAAAAATTCCACACCACCACCCCACCCCCAAAAAGGGAATTTAATAGTTAAAACTTCATAAGTAAAATAAATTGATGAGCAAGTAAGGTCCAAAAATTGAAAATCAAATGTAAAAAACAAGAAGGAAATGAAATAGCACATATTGATAAAAGAAAATGCAAAAAGATTGACCAGGACATTCTTAATCATATTTATCAACCCCTCCGCTTGGGCAGGATATGACACAAGGTCAATTTTTAAGCAGAGTTTAACATGTTTGAATTCAGAGTTTTCCTTTTCCTAGACTTGTTGCCTCACCAAGGCTGAAGAACCTAGTCTGTCCTACTATTTACCCATAGCTGGAGGGAGAATAATTGGATTCATACCTTTCCCAAGGGTATTAGTGCTATATGAAATGCTATCAGTCTCATCCAGAATTTGAACTTGTGTCGCCGTGTCCATTTCCTACAACGATAACCATTACACCACGGGCACCTCCCTTTTTACTTCACTATGTGAAGACACTCTTAATTGATGTCACCATTTACTCAGCTTACCTGAGTTTGGCACCAGCTCTGAATTTTCGTGCAAATACTTAGATATCAGATAGTGTTAAATTTTAAGAGATTTGTATTCTAAGTATTCTTCCATGTCTCAAACCTCAATTTTTAATTGATAGAGAATTTAAGTTATGTCTCTTTCACTTCATATCTCATCATCATCATCATCATCAGGTTGTGCTGCTAACATGGATTTCCCAGAACCCTTTTTACCATTCATACCAATCATCCATTGCTTTCAGCAGGTTTTCTAGACGACATCCTGTGTCCATGCAGAGTTGTTGTATGTAAGTTCTTATTGGTTGATCAACTCTGGCACATCCATATGCCGAGGTCTGTACATCACTTATAAGTTTGTCCTTACTTCTCCAACAGTCTCCTCCTTGCCTTGTCCATCTTATTTGCATGGTTTTAGTGATGGGAGGTAAGTAGCCTTACAGCTGCTGTTTTGTGGGATATTGCTTCCAGGATTTGTTCAATATAGCTTGAGATCCCGAGCAAAACAATATCATTTATGAATACTTTTGTTCATTGAGACACAAATAATCTAAATAATCTAATTCTCTTGTTGATTAAAATGCCATTTATCAAATCTATTTGTACATAATCAACATATCACACAAGACCATGAACACTCCTACAAATATTCAACAGTTTTTAGTTGATAACACAAAAAAATTCATATACCTAATTTTAAAAAAGTCTCCAAAAATTAGAATCTATCCATATAACAATAAAAGACCAGACATTAAATAAAATACCTTTCATCTAAGGAGTGGGGATTTTAAAATGCATCTAACACATGGTAACAATCAAAAGGGAAGTCACAGTCACATAAACCCACATTGACATTTTTCAAAAATTAAAATTGGAACTACAGTTTAAGTCATTTAACACGATAGCATTAGTAGATGATGAAAGCATTCCTTCAAAAATCAACCATGTTCCATGGTAACAGCACAATTTTTAGATTTTAGATACTCTGATAATTTAAGTTTGTAATAATAACCAATGATGATCAAAAGTACAATCCTATAATCAAAAAAAATTTGAAAAGTTTTTATACATATTTTATTATATCTGACAGGAAAAAGTTAATTAAAACACTCAGTAAATGATCCTTTTCTGTCATGTTTGATGGAACTTGTCTTAGAATTTTCTGCCTATAAGTAATGTATATATATATATATATATATGTACATATATATAAACACATTGAATATACATTTTATATATATTTATCTATACATTACTAAAATTCTCATTATCTATCTATCTATCTATCTATCTATCTGTTTGATTAAATTGGACAGACAGTTTGTGTCTGCCTATTCTGTCACTGATCCATTCAAGTCTCTGTACTTAGAAAACATAAGGAGCCTTCCTAATTTTATTCCATTCAAAATGACTCATAAAATGGCTGGAATGAAGCAAAGTTGGAAAAGGAAGACATGAAGTGCCTGTAAAAGAGAAATTCTGCCTAAATAAGTAAAGTTGGCGACCGTAGTTGAGAGTGACGCGAAGGCTCCCTTTTCAATAGCTACTTCACCAAGGTTTAGGGGAGGCTGCTACTGGATTGCTCTACTTTACTTTGATCCTACCTTATAATGCTGAGTGTTAAGAAAGGTAGCATCAAGTACCATTTTTTGAGTCTTTGGTATGACTCAACCTGGTATTGAACCCGGGTCTCCCGGGCTATTGGTGAACACTCTAACCATTGGGACAATGTCTGGTACAACCTTTGTCATGGGTGACCCGAAAGCCTCCTTTTCAATAGCTAACACACCTAGGTGTAGGGGAAGGTGCTACTCCATTCCCTGGATTGCTCCACTTTACTCTTGATCTGTACCTTATAATGCTGAGTGTTAAGGAAGGTGGCATCAAGTACCATTTTTGAGTCTTTGATATGACTTGACCAGGGATTGAACCCCAGTCTCCTGGACCATTAGCAAATGCTCTACCCATTAACCCAATGGCCCGGTGATATATATATATATATATATATATACACTCTTATGCAACAATTAAACACAATTGTTAAAAATCAAAAACCATTAAAACCACAGCCATAACAAGCATAGAGCACTACTGAGAATAGTTCTGCCTCACTTTTGACTATTAAGTGGCTCTAACCAGGATATTGATCACTATTACAAAAACGTGAGTTTTTATTTAGATAATTCTGATAATATATATATATATATATATAATCCTAACAAACAAAGGAACAGCAGCCAATCACAACATAAATTTGCAACTGAGTAATGAATTATGGAGTATGTGTTCATGCTGAAAATCATTTTTTAATCATCCAAATTCATGATATTATGGAGATAATGATGAAATGATATCTAGAATGCTTCACTTCCTAAATAGAAACATCAATATCTCCATGTAATAATAACAGACAGAGATTGAATATTTAGTATTTCTTTATTTTTAGATTTTAAAATTCAAATGATGACATGTGCACAGCTACACAAAATATAAAATAAAGTTCTGTAGAGTGTACATTTAGGATACTCTCTAGATGAAGTCTAAAGGAGTCAATGACAGTTCTCCATACTTTTGGATCAAGTGTTTTGCAGACTTGACTCTACACTTTTTAATCTTTACTAAACTGAAAATTTGTAGAGCAGTTGCTATGGTTAAGAAAATATCAAGTCTTAGCTGAAACTTTATTTCCAATATGCATTGTTTTCTTATGACTCTAGACTATATTAATTCTACTATCACACTCAGTAGAATAGGGTAAGTGTAAGTTTAAAAAGTGTGACGTCTGAATTCTACTCTGACCTCAAGAGATCAACATCTCGGTCATTGTCCTCTGTAGAAGGCTATTACTTAGAATGTGTATCACCGAGAGCAGTCTGGCACTTGACACTCCACAGAATAAATTCTGGTCAAGATTCTTATTTCGGGCGTATGAGAAACAAATAGATGCTGATTCGAGGTTAGACTGGTCTCAGATATTGATAAGGAGTTGCCAATTCACTTTCCCGTACACCACCAAGTCCTTTGTCCCCCTACCTCCTCATATCACAGAGAAACGAACTTCTGAATTAGATAATATTTACTGTAGACAGATTTCCAAATCCTCTTGTAATGGTTAAGGAAGCAATAAGATGTTTAGCAAGAATTGATGAAAGCGGTATGAGGCTGAGACAAGATACATGCAAAACGAAGTCAAATCAACAGAGTAAAGAACACAATCAAAACATTTCAACACAAGGATGCATTTAAAATATAACAGAATTTTAATATGCGATGATCAAACAAATAATTGAGATTTAAGAAACAGTTCTTTTTTCTTTTCTCTTTTCTTTTTAAAATACTGACAATATTAACCCAACAGGAAAATGTCAAACAAAAATGTCTCTCAACAGTCCTTTTTCTTCTCTCTCTTTTTCTCTTTCTTTTTCTCTTACTTGAGTAAAAGTGTCTAAGCTGCTGAACTGAGGCATGTAGCAATGTTAATTCAAAAATTTTAAATATTAGAGAAATAGAACATTTACAGTTTTTCTTTTTTGAATACATACAACTTTTCAATATTTAAGATTTGGAAAAGGAAAACAGTTCGAGCTGTACTTATTTTTGATGTATTTTCAGTTTTCTGATTTTCTCCCTGTTTACGGATGAGCTATCTTTTCCCAGAGCTGGCTGATCTCAGCAATCTTGTTGCAGCGCTGGATTTGTCCAAACTTCAAATTTTACTCTTTTTATGGGTGAGCTATCTTTTCCCAGTGCTGGCTGAAGTCAGCAATCTTATTGCAATGCTGGATTTGTCCAAACTGAAGATTCTCCTTCAAATTTTTCTAACGTGTGCCAGACTTTTTGGCACAAAGATTCTGTTGACCAATCATTCGATTTTACCTCTCCCACCACCTCGTCGAATCACGCTACCCAATTGACCTTGACTTCTTTAGTTTCAACAGACTAAAGTGCAAAAAGTAGTTAGCTTACCCTTTCTCTTCCCTACCACTTTAACAGTCTGTCCCTGTTATCTGATCTTTCTTAATGCCTGTTGATTCAAACAAAGAGTGGTAATGGTATTGACCTCCCCTTCACTCTCTCTCTCTATAGCACACCATGTCTCAATAGTTTGATGTTAGAGTTTTTGTTGCTCATTCAATTAGATCAGTTGCTATGGTTAACCAGGTATCAAGTCTCAGCAGAAACTTTATTTTCAATTTGTGCTGTTTACTTATGACTGTAGATTGAAATTCTTTATACTATGGCACTCAGTAGAATGGGGTAATTGTATGTTTGAATAGTTTGATTTTACAGTTTTTGTAGCTCATTCGCAAAGAGCAGTTGGTATGGTTAAGAAAATATCAAGTCTTAGCAGAAACTTTATTTCCAATTTGTGCCGTTTACTTATGACAGTAGACTAAAATTCCTTCTAGCAGGGCACTCAGGAGAATCAGGTTGGTGTAAGTTTAAATAGTTTTATTTTACTGTTTTTCTTGTTCATTCAATCAGAGCAGTTGCAATGGTTAACCAGGTATCAAGTTTCAGCAGAAATTTTATTTCCAATTTATGCTGTTTACTTATGACTGTAGACTAACAATGTAATAACCTGAATTAAGATAAATGAAAGTACAAATCAGAAATTTTGGCCATGTTCCATGTTGTCAAATTTAGCACCATTATATTATTACTACTTAATTGGCTAATATACATAATAATAAGGAACTGAGAATTGGGGAAAAAATTAAGCGTAAATTTAAATGGTTAAATTTGCAATGAACAGAAACTAGAATTATGATGAAAGAAGAATTAATAATCTGTAATCTTATTTGTTATGTTTATTTCATTTTTTTTTTTTGTGCTTTTATCTTAATTCTTTTTTACTATAAATACAACAAAATATTTTCTTACCAAAACTTTGAGGAGAAAAGAAAGAAAATGTGAATAAAGGTTTATTTTTTCAAATGTATCATACCTGAAAATAAACATTTTTTAAATTGTCCCTAAAAGAAAATGATACAATCTGGAGAAAAGAGAGAAGATACAAAAATATCTGAAATATAGAATATTACAGAAAAAGGAAGTAGTTTATTTTTTTAATGAATAACAAATTTGATCTCTTGATATAGCAACCAAAAGATACAAAGTCTCTCTTGAGCATGTTCTTTAAAAAGTAAATTCTTGGAAAATTCTGGGAAAAACATTGTTATGTCAGAAATATTTGATTATCAATTACACTGATTTACAAAGAAATTGAGGCAAGCACAAAAATACCCGTTTTTACCTAATTTGAGGGTGCTGAATTCAAATTTGAAATCCGTTTTTACTCATCATCTCTCGTTTTTTTAGATATGCATAGTGTGCATTTTGTGCATATATGGTACATAAAGGCATATATGAATTCAGGGTTAATTCTAATATTGTGAGACTTATGGCTTATTTTTTAGCTATTATGCACTAAATGTAAGTGATAGCATTACATTATATATATATATATATAGTTATATATCAAGACGGATTTTGACAGTTAAGACAGCAGGTTTCAATCCACACTCGGGCAGTCATTGGAAGAGGTTGTCTAGCAGGCAGCACAGGAGGTTGGTGTCCCTCAACCATCGTGTTGCACATCTTTTGGGTTACTAAATATTAGTATTACATTTTCAAATGCACATTTAGTTTTACTTTGTTATATTTTCAGATTCTCCAATGGCTTCAAGCACATCAAAATGTCGAGGATGCCTCAACAAGGCCAATTCTTTCTGCTACGTGTGTGGGGACTTCACAACAGTTGCACAGCATCGAACCATCACTTCCCTCCTCAGAACCGCCTACTTTCACTATTTTGACTGTAAAATTGGTGATCAGGACAAGTCTTGGGCTCCACAGATCTGTTGTAAACCCTGCTACAATGGACTAACTGCATGGTTTAATGGCAAGAAAGCAGCTCTTAACTTTGCAGTCCCGATGGTTTGGAGAGAGCCGTGAAACCATGCAGATGATTGTTATTTTTCTTTAACTAATATAACTGGTTTCAATGCATCTTCTAGGAAAAAGATCAAATATCCCAACCTTCAATCTGCTATGAGACCCATTCCCCATTCAGATGATCTTCCTGTACCCACACCTCCAGTAAATAAGGATCTTCTTTCCTCATCAGATGAAGAAATGCCTTCAAGGGAGGATTCTGCCAAGTCAATATCTTTGGAAGATATTGAGTCTACATATACAGGAACAAGTGGCAATGAGCCACACTGGATCATGCAAGAAGACCTGAATGATCTTGCTCATGATTTGTATCTGTCAAAACAGCTGTCAGAGCTCTTGGCTTCTCGGCCTAAACAGTGGAACCTAGTCCAGGAAGATGTAAGGATCACCAGTTTCAGGAATTGGAACAAATAAGGTCATTGGTCTTCTTATGGGTATGCAAGCAGGCTTCACAAAGTACTGTTGTTTTCTCTGTCTCTGGGATAGTCGAGCTGTACCCCAGCATTACAAACAGAAAGACTGGGGATCTAGAAGCACTTTTGTTCCTGGCGAACACAGCCTCAAAGAGAATCCTCTGGTGGACATGAATAAGGTGCTTCTTTCTCCTCTTCACATCAAGCTTGGTTTGATGAAGAATTTTGTGAAGGCGTTGCACAAAAATGGTGCTGCCTTCCAATACTTGTCTACTGTGTTCCCAGGTCTTAGTGCTGCTAAGCTCAAAGAGGGCATCTTTGTCGGACCTCAGATCCGAGAAGTGCTGAAGGATACTGATTTTGAGGAGCTTCTTAACTTAAAGGAACTGAGAGCAATGGAAGCATTCAAGTCAGTCTGTAGTGGTTTCCTTGATAACACACACGTACCAGATTACCAAGCCTGTATTGAGAAGTTGCTAAAGTCTTACGAGGATATGGGGTGCCGAATGTCACTCAAGATTCATTTTCTTCATTCCCACCTCAACTTCTTCCCACCAAACCTTGGAGCAGTGAGTGATGAGCATGGAGAAAGATTCCACCAAGACATTACGAAGATGGAGAGCAACTATCAAGGCAAATGGAACCCCAGCATGATGGGAGACTTCTGCTGGATGCTCTTGCGTAACATCCCAGAGGCAAAATACACCAGATCTTCTAAGAAAACATACTTTTGACTGTCTGTGGCACTATGGATTGTGTAATTGTGTCATCCAAGTATATTAATTCAATCAGTGTTCTTTATCTATCCTGTTTTATCTGTTATAAGCTTCTTCAACTCTTGAAATATGCACATATATTCTCTGTTTATGCAAAAATGAGACTATTTAAAAGCCAGAAAACAACAGGTGATTGAGCAAAACTATTTATAAATTTGAATTCAGCACAACCAAATTAGCAAAAAACACCTATCCCCATTCTTGCCTCAGACCAAAAATTTATTTTTGTAAACCAGTGTTATTAGTCAGATATTTTGTCACCAGTCTGGGCATTGGTCTTGTAACTATAGAAATTGGCTGCTGTGAAAATCATATCAGGGACAATGAGATAACTGTAGACCCCTTCTTGTGAGATAAATAATAAGTCATATTTCAATCATTTGTTTGTTGGGAATCTTTCCTTTTTACTAAATTCTCACATCAAACCTGAACATATACAATATTAACACAATATCCATGTACAAATTATGTCAAGTTATCCATCAGATAGTTCCTGAAAATGCCCTCTTAAATTCATTTTCTTACAATTATTTCTGAAATCATCCAATTCAATCTAAAATCTTTTTACTCTATTGTTGTTTTTGATCTGATTAGGCAATTTGTTCCAAAAATATATAGCAAAAAAATTCAATTGGTTAATAGACTTAATTTTTTAAATCTGCCTTGACAGTAAATTTCCAGTTTGAAGACAAATTTTCCAAAAATATCAATTATAATTAGAAATTCCATCAATTATTTTAAGTTTCTCATTTTTCTTTCATTTGAAGTAGTCAATCTTATTTTCTCCAATCTCTCCCTGTAACTGTAATCTTTTATTCATTTTATTAGTGACTCTTCTTCATATTCCCTCTGTAATAAGTGATACTCGCACAGACATGTTTTCTTAGACATCTTTATTCAAGCAAACCGTAAGCAACCTTACATACTATTTAGGGTCCGTCCAGATTGAGCTTGGTGGATGTAATCAAAAACCCTTCACTCTTGCTATAGTGTTGCAGTGGCGAATATAGCAGCTGTAGCTACTAGTCAAAACTGTTACATCCCTTTCTGTGTGATTGGAATTTTTTAAGTCAGGTGTGTGATGTTTTTATTGATCTTGTGTAGATGTATCCATGCATGCTTACAAATGAGTATTTTCCTTTTCCTTTATACATTAATTTGTTTTTCCTTTTAACGATCTTTTTATTTTTTTCAATTTTATTTATGTATTTGTCGATTTTACTTATATATACATATATATATATACATATTCTATAATGTCTATTTATTGGTTATATCAGTGTTGTTTCATCTGTTAATATGTAATATACATTCCTTGTAGCATGGCAGCATTCTCACATGTCTTCCTGATGAGGTTTGATTCTCAGCATGGTTTTCATAAGGTCTAAGTTTTTGTTGTGTGTTTGGCACTTGATCTCTTTCTTTCCTTATGGATGGGGCACTAGGTAGGAGGTGCCAGTTTCTGCTTATGGTGTTGACATTTTTTGTGGTGACATTATAGGATCTGAGCTCTTCATTTGTTCTTTTCTCATGTAGCCGACTGGTGGTTTATCACCATTACATTTTGACCCTTTTTCACCCTGGTTATAATATCGTTTTTCTTCTTGTTGGCACTTATGTAACCCCTCCAGGAATTTGTCTTTTCAGGTTGTGTGTTCCTAACCTTTACTGAGAGGTTTCCCTGATGATATTTTTGTACAGCAGTTGTGCTGGACTTAGCAAGCTGAGGTTAATTAGTGTTGTTCTTAAAAATAACAATGCCATGTCTACGTCTGTATTGCTGTCTTTAACCTGTTTATGGTTTTTTTTTACAGTTTCGATGGTTCTTACAGCAAATCCATTTAATTGAGTGTATTTTGGAGAGGGGGTGATGTTGGGAATTTGTTGATTAAACCCTTGAAATTAAAAGAGACACTTTTTTCTTTCTGGCAAGCACAGTTAGTCATTTAGACATGAGATAATTTCCAGTCAAATAACGAAGCAACACATCAGGACTGCTATCAACACACGAGGTGTTTCATTTATTTTATAACAACATCAACTAAAAAAAAAAGTCTAAGGGCAGGTAACTCACCCCTACAAAAATGGCTTCGGGATGATAGCCTCTGGCCCCACTGTTATTACTGACTAAAGTGAATTTCAACAAGTGATGCGGTCAAATCCCCAGTATTTAGCAAACTGCTTGAAAGCATAACTACCGTTCTGCGGAACCCTTAACATTTTTGATGCGTTCTAGTATACCATTTTCTCCGAATATGGATTTCAAAGCAGATATAACCTCTTGACTTGTGCTTACATTGCGCATTTTTCTGATTAATGGAAACTTGGAATTGTAGTCTGCCACTAGCAGGTACGTTTCTCCTACTATATGGAAAAGATCTGTGCCAATTACTTTCTATGATCTGAAAGGAATTTCGCATTGTATCATGACTTCCTTCTTTTGTTCGGGTTGATATTTTAGCATGTAAGGCATTCTTTGACGATCTTTTCGATATCTTCGTTTATTCCTGATCAGTATACACATGTTTTGCCTCTTAGGATACTTTTTTCAATGCCTTGATGTGATGCGTGGATCTTGTGTTAGGAATTAATATTCCCCCTTCTTTAGTACCAAGGAGTCCTCCACAGATAGTTCATCTCTGAATGGCCAATATGGTCTGAGTGATGTTGGGGTAGCTTTGGCTTTGTCCGGTCATCCAACATATATTTGTTCCCTGAGTGCAGATACTATCGAGTCATTTCTCGACTCTTTTTTCAGCTCCTCGAGTTTGGGCTGAATTGCACTACTCAATTCTTACATCCAATTTTACTGGGTTGCAGTTGTTTTTGTTCGAGAGTCTTAAGAGCCCACCTGCTAATAGTATCTTGTTTCCTGGACAGTATGCTATGGTGAGATCATATCCCTGTTTTTCCATTAGCATCCTTTGTAATGGTGATGATGCTGATAGATTTTTCTGGCTGATCATTTCCAACGGTTTAAAGTTAGTCTCGACTGTGAAAGGCCTCCCATACACGTACGTATGAAATCTGTCACCTAAACACCATTACCAACGTTGCAATCTATGTTTGCATATCTTTGCTCAGCGGAAGTGAGTGATTTAGGCGCGAATAACTGGTCTATCGTTTTGTTGTAGTGCTGCTCTTAGTCCTCGGCTAAAAACATCAACTTGGATGGTCGTTAGTAGAATTAAAATATGCCAGTTATTTCTTTACAGATTAGGGCTTTGATTTGTTGGAAAGCCTTCTCATGTATATTCATGTATATTCGTTTCCCTTTTTCAAGAGGTCACGAAGGTTGGCGGTATACTCAGATAAAGGGTCCATGAAAGTTAACATTCCTCGAATATGTTGTAACTATGCTTCGTTGGCAGGAGATTCTAGGGTTTTTGATATCTTCTACTTTCTTGGAATCTGGGTACACTCCCTTCTAATCATATATTCCTCCGAAGAATTTTATGAATTGGTCTTGATGTTGCATTTTGTGCTGTTGAATACATGATCCTTTTCCTTTGTGGCTTCCATCATGCTCAACAAATTTCTATTATGTTTTTTTTTAATATTTTGCGAACACCACAGTGTCACCAGAGATACCGATGGTTCCGGAGCATTTTTCGAGTATTTGGTCCATCATTTGCTGGAACACATCCTGGCTCATCACTACCCAATAAAGCAGTATTTGCCAAAGGGACTGTTGAAGCATATTAGGGTTTAGCTCTCTTCATTGAACTCGATTGAACAAAAGCAATTTTTTTGCGTCGAGCTTACTAAACCATTTCGCCGTTGCCATTGTTGGTTTTAATGGGTTTAGCAATTTATATACACGTATTAGTGAACCCATCGAACCGAACATACATTTTAATATAAAATAAAGAACACTGAGCCCAAATACATTTAACACATTTTACATTTATGCCAACAAACATATATATACTACTGCTTACATAAATACAGAGACAACAAAGTTCACGAACTCACCGACTGGTGGAATATCATTTTTCTCCTTTTTGTTGAGGGTCATAAAAAACCATCTGCCCCTGACAAGACACAGTAAGCTCACAGTCCGGGGCAGCTTACTCCTTTTTCGGTGTCCTTTATTTTTGTGTCCCCACACCATTTTATGAGTCATTTCTTCTAGAGTCGGGACTATTTTGGTAGCATCTTTTGATTTCTCTATTTAAATCTTTTGAGTCAAGGTAAATCCTCATTTGTCTGTTGCTTTTTCGCCTATAAGCTCGGCTGCTGACCCAGTAGATTCTTCGACTTTCTTTGTGCTCCTGTTTTTCAACATTTTTTTCTTATTCATTTTGATTTCATTGGTTGATAGTGCATATATTACTAGCGTTATTGTGGTTTAAAAAACAATGGGGTATTTTCCTGGGAAGTGGCCTATGCCGTCAAGTTGTTTCAGGTAGTACTGTAGAAGATCGTGATTGGACTGTATCAGTTTGGTTTCTTTTATTTCACAAAGTAGGGTAACCATTTTTAGGTTTCGACAGCTTGGCAATCCTAGTATTGCTGGTCCGTTTGTGTCTCCGTTGGAAAATTTTTCTGCCAACCATATGTATTGGTTGTATTTACACTGGAGTCGAATGGTGCCAATTTGTGGTATGATGGTCTTGTTGTACCCCGTTAAAATGGTATTTGATCACTTCACTAATTTTGGTGGTGAATTTGGGCACATTTTCTTGTATATTCGTAGTGGTAGTATGTTTCCTTCTGATCCAGTCTCTACTTTTACCAGCAGTTTTGCTGGCGGGTTCTCTTCTTGGTACTTAGATTTTTATTTTTGTTGCACCTTCAGTACGGCAATCCGAATGGTTTATTGTGTGGAATTCGAATTCATCATAATCACTATCATCTGTGTTATTGTCAACCGCGTAAATTTTTTCATTGTATCAACTCTGATCGTAATCAGATTTGTATCGCTCCCTTGGTAGAGTGTTGTATTTTGTTTTTTCTTTATTTCCTTCGATCTGCAAATACAGGCCTGGTGGTGCCATTTCCCACATTTTCAGCATTCTGTGCCATGGACTGGGCATTTGTCATATGGTTTGTGGTTTCCTCCACATTTTGGAGATTGTCTGTTTTTGTAGGTATTTTGTATGCTATCTACTGCGGCATTGTGTTGTACGTTTTGCTTTCTTCTGGATTGTAATTGTTTCATTTGATTGATTGATGCTTCGTGGTTCTTTACCATTTGTATGTCTTTTTAGAGTTTTGGGAAATCGTTAATTTCTCTAACACTATAAATTATTTGGCAACACAAATGAATAACGAAATTCCTTTTAAACAACACAACAAAGAAAGGTTTATTATCGTAGCGGGCGTAAAGGAGTGAGAGTGAGAAAGTGTCCCTTTTGGTGTCGCTGGTCAGTATGTTGGCTCTTGGAAGCGTTTGTGAAGCTAGCAGAAGCGTGTGTGACGCTAGCAGCAGCGTGTTCTTCAGCGATGGCGTTCCAAGTGGAATCAGTAGCAGTGGATGTGAGAGATGTCTGTTCGGGCTGCTGTCTAATTGCTCTCCAAGGTTTCCGCTCTACCAAAAGGGACTAGAAAAAATAGTTCTAACGGAAGAAGGAATCAATGCGCTCTGCCTGTCGATTGGTCGATTATAGCCGAATTGTTTGGCGGGGGCATTCATTCGCGGAAGGAAATAGATCTGTGGCTGCTTAAGCGGAAACCCGACAGAGAAAAAGATAGCATCCGTAAAACAAAGAAGGGTACATTTTATACATAAACAGTTTTACAGAGTTTTGGGGGCCAATGTACTCGTCGACCACTACGAGTGGTGGTGGTCTTTTGGCATCGTATTTCCTTCTACAGGTGTAAGGGTATGTTCATGTGTGTACGTTGGGGTGGGGATATGGGGCTCTTGTGTGTTTGTGTTAAGAAAGGCTCTTTTCACCCTGTTAATAGATACAGTTTCTTTTTTGCCACTAATGTCAAGTTTTTCAGTGCGTGAGAACACGCAGTAAGGACCAGTTTAAGGTGGAGTGAGAGGGGCTTTGACAGCTTACTTTTATAGAAAAACGTGAGTCCATGACGAAATATTTTTTGGGACCGATGATCTGATGGTCTGTTCCCAAGGGTGCATTGGTGGGAGATTACCAAAATAAGCTCGCAGTCTGTTTGTATACAGAACTGGATATGTGGCTGTTAAATCTATCGGGTTCAGCATCTGACCTGGTAATGATTGCGGTAATCCATAGACGAGCTCGGCTGGATAGTATCCAAGGTCATCTTTGATAACTGCACGACAGCCAAGAAGGACAGTAGGTACATATTCGCTCCATCGCTGTTGATCAGGAGAGGCGCGAAATGCGACTTTCAGTTGGCGATGGAAGCATTCTATCATCCCGTTAGAAGCATGGTGATAGCTCGTCCTTCGAGTACGTTTGATCCCTAAAATCCTGGAAAGTTCCTAGAAAAGGTGGAATTCAAACTGTCTGCCATGATCAGTGGTAATAGTTGTTGGAACTCCGTAATGCGTTATCCAGCCTGCGCTACGGATTCAGCTGAAATGTCCTTTAGGGGAATAGCATCAGACCCCCATGTAAAACGGTCTATACAGGTCAGAAGGTAAGTAAATCCCTGACTGACCGGCCATGGTCCAATAAGATCAATATGGACATGGCTGAACCGAGCGTTTGGGGTGCTGAATGTTCCAAGTGGTGCACGGATATGTTTGTGCGCCTTTGACTTTTGGCAAGATACGCAGGAACGTGTCCAGGCAGTGATATCACGCCTCATATTTGGCCAGAAAAATCTGGCTGAAATCAGTTTTACTGTGGCTTTGGATCCGGGGTGTGCCAAATGGTGTATGGTATCAAAAACAACCCTACGATGAGTCATCTGAACAAAAGGTCGAGGTGCGTCTGTTGAGGTGTCACAAATGATCTGCGTGTCCGCAGTGGGCACTGGCAGATATGCGAATTTGCAAGTTGCAAATTCAGGTGACGATAGATCCAAAGTGTCCAGACGTGGCTGGTCTAAGGCCATCTGCCGTAAGTCGATATCCGAAGGTGAGAATAGAGAATTAATAGGAAGGCGAGACAAGGCGTCTGTCGCAGCATTCTGTTCTCCAGAGATATGTCGGATATCGCTGGTAAACTGCGAAACAAAATCCAAGTGGCGAGTTTCGCGCGGAGAATACTTATTCGGCTTAGATCTTTCTCTCAGGTCATTTTTTTTATCTTCTATTAGTAGTTGCTTTTGCACACCTGTGTAAATTATTCAAGCAATGATTTTTTCTATGAGCATCTTGTCAAACTCAGAACTGAATTCGTCTCTGTATTTCGTTCTCCGAAAATCACACTAGGCTGCCAATAGGCGCAGTCTGGGAATAAATTCGTCCGTTGTATCCGGTTAGTTGGTATTACTGTCAATATTTTGGTAGACATTCCTGAGTGCCAAGCAAGCTACTCTGAAATTCTGGTTTGATTTCCCGTAATCCTCAAATTTTTCCCATGCAATATCCGGCCAATTTTTTTCCTCGACGGATAGACCCCAATTATCAAATTTTAATATACCTGTTTCTCTAGTTCGGGAAATGATTTCGTCTATTTAGTCCAGTGGGTCCGTTATTTTCTTTCATCTGAAAAATTCGCGTTATTGACAGAACAGGGATATGGCTTCGGCTCTGTTTAAGTTGTCTCATTTCATTGTAACATTGTCTTGGGTAGCCAGTTTTGTCTCTGAATCAACAGTTTATGTGGGCTCTCCCCGTTCCTTATTTTTGTTGATTTGGAGTTGAATAAGTGTGTTTTCGTATCGTGTGTCTATGCTTCATGAGTGCGAGGTAGTAATGGACACCACTGCACTATGTAATAAGTGATACTCACATAGATATATGTTTTCTTGACATTTTTTCGAGCCAACCATAAGCAACCTTACATACTTTTTTATGGTCCATTGAGAGTGAGGCTGGTGGAAGTAAACAAAAACCCTTCACTCCTACTATAGTGTTGCAGGGGCGAATAAAGAAGCAGTAGCTGCAAGTACAAACTCTTACACCCTCCAATCTCAATATTACACTTCAATTTTCATGTCTAGACATTGAGTGCAATATCTTATATTCTATATATCATTATCCCAATGCTGGAATGATTCTTGACCATGTAAGAATGTAGTAGTAATGCCATGAACAATCTTACCTCGAAGAAACAGAAGGTGTGCTCTCTCTGCTACCAGCACATGGAAACCAGAAGAAAAAAAGGACGCAAGAGGTGTGACTTGTTTCATGGAGGAGAATGAGATAAGCCTCCGTGAAGTGGCGAGATTTGATGAATATAAAAGAGACTAAGTTTGAAGAGGAAAAGTGCAGTATTTTGCTGATGTCTGATTGGTGAACATCCAGCAGTTTATTTTGCGTGTTTTTAGCGCGGTGGGTGAAAAGGTTAATTTTTGTGCGCTATATTTTTTTAAGGCATACAAATGAATTACGAAACTATTCTTTATACAACACACAACAACGAAAGTTTTTATTTGCAGCTTTGAGGCGGTTTGTTCTTGGTGCTGCAAGACTCGTGGTGGTTAGGCTTGTTGGATGTTTGAGACGAAATGGTTTAGCGGGATGTTGAGATGGCAGCGTGTTGTTGGACGTGTGAGGGAAGTATTCAAGGTTACCGTGTAGTTTTGTGTGTCTGGTAATTGAGGAGAGTAGGCGTTATCTCCATTAATGTGGACCAGAGGTGAAATGGGAGCTAGTGTGTCGAGAGCGAAGTGGCGCTCGGATCGACATAGTAAATTTTTGTGGTGACAAAAAGTGGTGCTTGTCGAAGGCATGCTGAATGTTTCTAATTTATGTTCAACTGGGATTCCTTGTAAAGAATCCATAAATTAGATGGTTCCCTCGTTGAGTGTCCATGTTGCTGCTACTAGGGTTAAAGCCACAGTGAGATGTCCACACTGGGTGGCTTGTTTAGCTAAAAAGCATCGCTAAGCAGGGACGACCAGAGACACGACTGCTCCGGTCGCTGTCTCAAGCTGAAGAGAGTGGTTTTGGCCGCTCACCCGTTTTGCTAGCCGGAAATGAAGGTCCGGGCTGAATAGGATATGTCATCCTGATTGGGTGAAATTCAGTGTTGAATTAAATAGCGCGCCAAAACAAAATACGGGATTTTTCTCTTCTCTACATGTTAAATAATTTAACTACCGCTCAATAGGTTGATTCCACTTCGACTAGACTTCCAAAACCTCGAACAAAGAATATACGTATTTTTCATGCAAAAATTCTACTAAAAAGGTAAAAAAACTCATCACGAGAAAAAATGTAGAAGAAAAATATAAGCACTCTCAACCAGAATCATGATTATGCTATCAACTAGCAAGTAGAATAATTCTATTGTATCCACAATCTTTAATTTGTAAAATATATTCCAACTATATCTCTAAAATCTTTTTAATTCTTAAAGAGATACTTCTTGATAAATAAGCAAGAACTCTTACTATGAACGCTAAAAAAAGACTTTACTTTGCTCTCCATTTAAATTTTTTACCTTTGCCGCGACCGGCCGATAAACATAAACATATCAAGTTACACGCCCGCTGTAGGACAATTATATCCGGGTACGACCGGAACTGACTAAGCCCTTTTTCTTTCTAACGACCTTGACACCTCGTTATAGCTAAAGAAAAGGATGAATTAAAATTAATAACATTTACAAAGCACCTCGGCCAAAAATAACTAGATAAGACTAGAACTAATAGTCGTCGCCAGCCTATAGCAGGTTAGAAAAATACTTTATGGCTACACTCATTTTTTATGGGGGAATTCCATATTCATGCGGCTGAGCTGTGTGTCACAGCACCTTCGTGATATCAACAGGCCCTTTTCAAGGCTCGTTTTTTTGGCGATGCTGATTTGTGTCCTGTGGTGGAGCGCTCTCGACAGGCTGTGGTTGCGAGCCGCACAGTCTGTTCGGGTGTGTTCCACCACTGGATACATCACCTCTGGCCTCAGGGGGCCGCCCCCCCCCAGGCTTTAACCCTCTTCGGAGGGGTTGGGTTTATCGCCCGGCGCGGACGGTGTCCGAGGCATTTTTGGAACTGCCTATCGCGTTGGGCTCCGGCCCTGCGACAGGACCCACCTTAAAAACGGCCTTGTGCCATATTCGTACGCTGGTGGGGCGTAGGATAAATAACGGCTCGTTCCTGTTCTGGACTTCGGTCCGGAGCGTGGCCCTGGAAAAGGAACAATGGCAGACTTGGGGCCTTTAATTAGGATCCTAGTTTCGACTAGGCTACCTTCGGGTGGGCGAGCTGCATTTTTGTCTCCTTTGTCCCCCTTGTACGGCACTAGACCATGCGTCTAGTTTAAGCCGCAAACTGGCATACGTGCCCGGACCCACATTTGGGTTTGTGAAACTGCTTGCCTCATCAGGCTCACATTGCACTAAGTGAGCCGATGAGCAGCACAGACAAGCAGTGTTCGAGTCTCGGCTCGTTCCCGACCTTCCCCTCCCCTTTATCCCCACTTTAATCGGCCTTCGGGCTTTTGACCTTGTGTCAAGTCGTGTCTGGTGGGAGGCAGCGACAAATACTCGGCTCGTTCTCGTTTTTTGGCGATGCTGCTTTGTGTCCTGTGGTGGGGCGCTCTCGACCGACTGTGGTTGCGAGCTGCACAGTCTGTTCGGGTGTGTTCCACCAATGGATACATCACCTCTGGCCTCAGGGGGCCGTCCCCCCAGGCTTTAACCCTCTTCGGAGGGGTTGGGTTTATCGCCCGGCGCCTGAGGCGCCCCCTAAAAGGGGAATGCCGACGGGGTCCGAGGCATTTTTGGAACTGCCTATCGCGTTGGGCTTCGGCCCTGCGACAGGACCCACCTTAAAAACGGCCTTGTGCCATATTCGTACGCTGGTGGGGCGTAGGATAAATACAGCTCGTTTTTTTGGCGAAGCTCTTTAAGGAGGAATCCTGCATTCTGTGCGGTCGCATTCACCTTAACTTCCAGGAGTTGGCCCCACTTCTCGTGGTAGACCTGCCTTTCTTCCACCCTACATAGGTATGCACAAAGGTCCTTTTTAGGACCACAAGAGGTCACTGTCTGCGGGTCAGAGTATCTCTGACTGGTCAGTAATGACCAGTCAAAATAGACGGCCAGGCGGCAAACACGAAGACGGATTCTAAGACCAACCGGTCTTAACCTCGGTTCCGATTGTCCGATAAGCTGCGCAGCGCTAATGGCACGGTCCAGCCTTTAGCTACTGCTTCGCTATCTGCGCAGCGCTAAGATAACGCCCATCTTAGCCTCGGCCTTCTGGCCTGTCCGCTCGACCGCACGGCTTTGACCCGACAAAGCCTTCGCTCTTGTCCGCTCGTCCGCACGGCTTTGGACCCGACAAAGCCTTCGCTCTTGTTCGCACGACCGCACGGCTTTGAACCCGACAAAGCCTTCGCTCTTGTCCGCTTGTCCGCACGGCTTTGACCCGACAAAGCCTTCGCTCTTGTCCGCTCGACCGCACGGCTTTGACCCGACAAAGCCTTCGCTCTTGTCCGCTCGACCGCACGGCTTTGACCCGACAAAGCCTTCGCTCTTGTCCGCTCGACCGCACGGCTTTGACCCGACAAAGCCTTCGCTCTTGTCCGCTCGACCGCACGGCTTTGGACCCGACAAAGCCTTCGCTCTTGTCCGCTCGACCGCAAGGCTTTGGACTCGACAAAGCCTTCGCTCTTTTCCGCTCGTCCGCACAGCTTTGGTCCCGACAAAGCCTTCGCTCTTGTCCGCTCGTCCGCACGGCTTTGACCCGACAAAGCCTTCGCTCACGTCCGATACGTCCGCACGGCTAGGGGGCCCAGCAAGGCCCTAGCCTTTCCTAGACCTCGACGCTCTTGCAAGGTACAACGCAGTCCACGTAACGACTCGCTGTTACGGACTGTTCTACCACTGCAACACCTGACTCACGTACGACCCGCCGTACGAGCCAGCAACCGGATCGATACACCCTTGGTTAACCACAACATACCGTCATAACCGGGGATATCGATCTACCAACCTCGACCGACCTCAGCTTACCAGCATCCAACATCTAGTTGTACCTGACGACTCGACCGACCTCAGCTTACCAGCATCCAACATCTAGTTGTACCTGACGACTCGACCGACCTCAGCTTACCAGCATCCAACATCTAGCTGAACTCTACGACTCGACCGACCTCAGCTTACCAGCATCCAACATCTAACTGAACTCAACGACTCGACCGACCTCAGCTTACCAGCATCCAACATCTAACTGAACTCAACGACTCGACCGACCTCAGCTTACCAGCATCCAACATCTAGTTGTACCTGACGACTCGACCGACCTCAGCTTCCCAGCATCCAACATCTAGCTGAACTCAACGACTCGACCGACCTCAGCTTACCAGCATCCAACATCTAGTTGTACCTGACGACTCGACCGACCTCAGCTTACCAGCATCCAACATCTAGCTGAACTCAACGACTCGACCGACCTCAGCTTACCAGCATCCAACATCTAGCTGAACTCAACGACTCGACCGACCTCAGCTTACCAGCATCCAACATCTAACTGAACTCAACGACTCGACCGACCTCAGCTTACCAGCATCCAACATCTAGTTGTACCTGACGACTCGACCGACCTCAGCTTACCAGCATCCAACATCTAGCTGAACTCAACGACTCGACCGACCTCAGCTTACCAGCATCCAACATCTAACTGAACTCAACGACTCGACCGACCTCAGCTTACCAGCATCCAACATCTAGTTGTACCTGACGACTC
This sequence comes from Sepioteuthis lessoniana, assembly GCA_963585895.1. Taxonomy (NCBI): domain Eukaryota; kingdom Metazoa; phylum Mollusca; class Cephalopoda; order Myopsida; family Loliginidae; genus Sepioteuthis; species Sepioteuthis lessoniana. Next base: position 50,848,704 of record OY757922.1, read on the forward strand.
GACCGACCTCAGCTTACCAGCATCCAACATCTAGCTGAACTCAACGACTCGACCGACCTCAGCTTACCAGCATCCAACATCTAGTTGTACCTGACGACTCGACCGACCTCAGCTTACCAGCATCCAACATCTAGTTGTACCTGACGACTCAGCCGACCTCAGCTTACCAGCATCCGACATCCAGCTGTATCTCTACGACTCAACCTACGCCAGCGATCCTCGTCGAACGCCCAGCTGCGAACATTTACAATGCGACTATACCAGCTAACAACATAACCCATCCTAGCTGAAGACTACATACAACCGCCACGGACATTTACATACACGCTTGTAAATACGACAAATAAATTGTCACTTGTTATTATTGTTACCTCGCCTTTGTTCCTTCATATTGCTTTGGCTGTTCTCATTCACATAATTCATTTGCGGGGTCGACATACTTATCGGCTCCGCAACACCTTCATTTAATTGTTGAATAAATTTGATCGTAAATATGCAACTTGTATTCATTTCTTCCGATCTGAAAATTTCAACTTCTTATAATTACTACTAACTTTAAAGATATGACAGTAATGAATAATAATCTTATAGCATATATGACTATGCTATTTTTGGATGTTTATACTTGGTGTAACTATCGTTATACTAATACACAAATAAAATGCGTAATACTTCTCATACTTCTAAAATGCACACAGACACCTAATTACCTTACTATCCATAGATTCAATCATGGTTCTTTTAGCAAAATAACTCTTTTTTGTCTTTTAAAATCTTTCAAAAGCTAGGAATATATTTTTCTCAAAGAGTAATCTAAACCCCAATAGTCTGATATTGCCTCTTCAGCATCCATGGTGTTGCCAAATTGAAAAGTTTTAGAAAAATAGGTCATCTGAAAAGAAGGTCAAGGAAACCAAAAAGTGAGATACTTTACACAATAAACATTGTCTTTCCCAAAGTTCTTGAAAGTTACATTTATTTATTGAGTTTATACAAAGCCTTAAATGGATAAGAGTCTAGTTAAAAGAGTAAATAATATCCTTACTTTCATTTTTTTTTTTTTGTAATAAAATGTAAAAATTGTTTCCAGATGACAGTCCTTAATATCTGACTGAACTGTCTGGGTAATAGACTTACTAGTGTATCAACATTTAAAAATACTTTATCCTACTTGGATATACTGGTGACATATAATGGTTAACATCGTAGGATATACATTCTGTCGGCAGGGCTTAGAATATACTTACTGAATTACTTGTAGAAAGGTAAGACCCCCACCTAAAAAAAAGAATGTCCTGGTATGACATTAAACTGCATTTGACAGTGGGGCTCCAATTCTTAAGCACAAGGGAGTGTGGAGTACTTGTTCATTGCCATTATTCTCCGGTCCACTCTGACCCAGAGTGATAGTACCTGTTGGGGTCTCATCATGATTATCATCATTACCAAGACATGCTGATAGCATGGAGTTCTCTGACTCTCTCGCACCCTCCTTATAGCAGTCCTCTAGACTTCATTCAATGTCTGCACAGAGCTAATATATATGTCCTTGCTGATCTGCTAACGCTGGCACGTCAACGTGTAGAAGTTCATAATAGAACGTCGCCTATGAGTTCATCCTTACTTCACCAATAGTGCCTAGCAAGTCTTGTTCATCTAGGATTGCTTGTAAGATGGGAGTTAAGTGGCTGTACAGCTGCTATCTTGTGGGGTGCTGCATCTAGGATTTGTTCAAAATAGCATGCAGCATTTTTGTGTAAGTCCTATCAAGCTGTTTCTCTACACATTTTTCTTGAGTTTAGGTGGCGCATCTCTACAATAGTACTGACACAGCCACAGCCTGGAAGAAATCCCGTTTTATTTTGTCAGAGAGATCGAAATGATCGATAACCCATCCATAGCAGTCAAGGCCTTTTTTATTGTAAGTTGATATCACTTTCAGTAGATAAGATATTGCTGCTGAGGTATGTGAACTGGTTTACTAATTTCAGAAGCTTTCCAAATAAAGTGTTTAAAACACATGAACTCTGTTTTATTTGCCTTCACGAAGAAGCCGATACCTCCTGCTGCTTGCTTCAAGCTATGCTGCAGTGATTCGGCTTGAGCAGGTGTATTTACAAGAACTGTTAGGTCATTTGAATTGTCTGCCTCTGCCATAGGTTCTGTTATATATCAGTTGCTTCTTGTCTTTTTTAGTGTAAAACCATTTCTTTAATTAGGTTTATTGATGTTTGTTGTATGTAATCTTGGCAGACTATAAATATATAGAGAGTTAAGGAATCTCCTTTCTAGACTCCAGCAATTTGTGAAACTGTAGCATAAGATGATTGTTGTATTGTGGTTAACTTTAAATGTAACCCACATCATTCTCACTTGGATTCTCTCTATGCGATTTAGTAATTTAAAGGTATGAGGACTGAGCAGTATCCCTACACCTCTAATGGCAGCAATGACTGATTTTTTCAGTACAAATACTGAGACAAATGTCCATCTATTAGTAGGATCAGGGTATTTTATTCTAATTTGGTGAACCAAGGTCCTATCAATGGCTCAAATAAATCTGTTCAAAAATCATTTGTATTTAATAGGAACATATCCAAATTAATTAAAAACAAAACTCTAAAGAAACAATTACACAAAAGATGTAAATATGAACATACGATGAACACGATTCCCTAACCTCTAAGCATAAAATAACGTAAGACAGGATGACAAGCCAATAAAATCAATCAATCAATAATTCATTGAAAGAAATGGACTCTACAATCTGAGCTTAAATCCTAGTTCTGTGTGTTTATATTTCACTTTTTGAAAATGCCCTTGTGGAAGGAATGAATTGATCTCTTCTTTCACGAGTTATGGATAAATAGGAAAGCAGACTAGGCCCTCTTGCTTTTTATGTATGCAAACTAGTCTAGCAGAAGAGAAAAATCTTGCATTAGTAACTCTATGCACGAAAACTTACTTTTAAAGTTTCAGTCTTGATACTTTTTGTATAATATATTTCTTGAGTTTTTGACAGGATCATTCTTCAAACAACAGACAATATAATCCGGTTTATAAATACAATGAAATTGAGGATCCTGTTAAATATCTTCCCCACAAAAAAAAAAATAAATAAATAAATAATGCAGGTCCTTTGAATCTGCCATTATCAAAATATTTATTTTCCAGGAACAAAACCAAAAGAAAAAATTTGAATGGAACATCTGATTAATTTCTGAAAACTAGAGTGTTGTTCAAAGGTTAAAGTTCACACAGCATTTACCAAGTTTGGATTCATTAGAAAATGATCTCTCTTGAGGAAGTAATCGCTGTCATCAAATAATCATGGGATGCTGTAGTGATTTCTACAATTGACTTCATGAAGTAAATGGAAAGAATGGTTGGCTAAGGGTGACCGAAAGGCCACCCTCACTAACCGAAACAACCATTAACAAAATTCAGGAACTTTTTTAAAAAATAAAAACATGCAGGAAGAAATTAAATTCCGACTGTCATAAATAACCTTTAACCTTTAATCAGAAGGTATTCAGAAACTAAAACCAGTTTTCCTTCCTTCTCTTTTTTTTTTTTGCTTTGAATACTTGAAAATCTACAGACATTTTAAGAAACTTCATTTTACATCTCTTATGTATTTTAAAAAGCTACCAGTAAATTTCAGAACAGAAATTATTTTTCTACACTAATAAAGTACTGTTTTTGAGAAAATTTCTCGGTCTAATGTATGTTATAAGTGGCTGATATGGCACTTGTATAATAAAACAATGAAAACCTATGCTTTGTTTGAATAATATCAAGATAACTTTAACATTTTAATGACTTTTCATATTCTTGATAGAAAAGGTTCAAAATTATGGAAGGATGATGATAAAAAGTTTTAAACAAGCCTAGTGGCTGATGTACATGCATGAATGTGTGTGTGTGTGTGTGTGTGATTAAGTTTGTTGATATTTATATAAATCAGTGAATAGCAATGTCTCTCTCTCTCTCTCTCTCTCTATATATATATATATATATATATATATATATATATATATAGTGATCAAAAAGAACTGAGGCAGAATTGAATTTGAAATCAAATTGGTCAATATAGCAATTCAAGAGTCTATTAACAGATTTTTCAAGCCCTACCTAATTGTGGGGTTTTTAATTTTCTATTGTGATAAAAAAGAACTAAGGCAGAATCTTTAAATTTAAATGAACTTTTACTTTTTAAAAGAAAACATGTACATAGCTGAGTAACTTAAGTAATTAAGTGAGGATATCTAAACTGTTGTCTAAATGAAACAGTATCAATTCTGAATACATTTTGATTAACAGTTTTAGGCAAAACACAGGATTGGGCAAGTATGAAATCCTCCACACACATCAGATCTTGCTCCATGCAACATTTTCTCAATTCTTAAGCTGAAAATTCATCACTTGGATAAGATTTGATAAAGTGGAGAACATTAAATGACATTTGATGGTGCAGCTTCACTCCATTTTGAAAGTGAAGATTTCAAGGAGCATTAACAGATAAAAACTTACTTTAAGATGAGTGTTAGATGCCAAGAGACAATTTAGAACAATATGTATTGTTCATTTCTGTCTTGCTAAAATAAGTTCCAATGTCCATTCTTTTTTTAATACACCTTATATGCTTAATACTTTTAATTGTAAAAAAATATTTTAGGGTTGACAAGATCAATTCTAAAATTCAAAGCTACCGGCTACTGCTCGAGAGTAGAGTGTTTGCCATTGGCCCAGGAGACCAGGATTCAATCCAGGTCGAATCATACCAAAGACTCAAAAAATGGTAATTAATAACTCCTTGCTTTATACTCAGCATTATAAGGTGCATATCAAGGGTAAAGTGGCACAATCTAAGGAAAGAAGTAGCACCCTCCCCTACACCTCAACATAGTAGCTATTGAAAAGGGAGCCTTCAGGTTACCTTCATCTATAGTCAGTTACCATCAACTATTTTATACTTAGAAAGTTATTTGTATGAACTGTATTTACATTGAATGGCATTTACATAGTTTTTAATCATGATTAGGGAAAAAATGATTAAAGATATGTAAAACAATATCTACTGCCATTCCTCACATTCATTGTAATTGTTATTTTATTACAAGCTGAAAACACCCAACTGGTAGAATTTTAATCTAGTTCCTGTAAAAGGCCAAGATGAGGCCTTTAACCCACAAAAGAGATGATGGATTTGCATGATGTATTTATTGAATTATAACTTATAATGATGCTACATGAGAGAAAATAAAAAAATTTACATTACATAAACTGACTATATATATCTATTTGGGTCTACTTTTTATTGCAACAGTAAAGTCCAGCATAACATAAAGCAATGAATTTGTGACAACTTAGAAAATAATAAACATCATTAAGAATTCATATTTATAGCCTGGCTATAAATGTTAACATTTTATGATGTTTATTGACTTATAAGTCCTCAAAAACACATCATTTTGTGTTATGTCCATTGCTCATTTTATATATGTAAACATATATGTAAATATATCATCAGAAAAAGTAATAGAAAAATAATCATAACTTTGCTTTGAGCGTGATGTCTACTTTAAACAAAAAGATAAAGATTTTGTTAAGCTAACCTGATTGTCATAAAATTTAAGGGTTCACTTTAGCATTATAATTACATAGTAAATCAATCTCCTTCCAAAAATTTTAAAAACATTTAGAATTTTCAAAAACTAACACATAACAAACATGCTCCAGGATACCATTGGTGACCACCAAAAATTTAGTGATCATAACTGTCTAGCTGTCTTTGAATTATTCAATGAAAGACAGACTGATAAGTTTCAGCTTTAATAAAGCACTATCTTTCCGAAAAATTCCTTATATAAGCAGCAAATATAGCACTTACATAGAACAATTAAAACTAATGCTTAGCTTTAAAAAATATGAAAAAATAATCATCATCAACATAATTATGATCTATTCCTTATTGAAAGTAGGTGTTTTATTATTTCATTTTTGATATTTGTAACACATGTCAACAGGAAGCAATAAGTCAGGTAAGCCAACAGCAAAACGAGATTGAATTTAAAACTAACAGTTTAATTCAATATCTGTAAGCAAAAGGGATCTGTTAATTTCCTTCCTTTTGAACTTTAATCTTTTCTTTTTCTCTTTTTTCAACATTTCATTCCAAATACTAAAATAATTTTGTTCTCGGAAGAAAAGCACAACTGATCCTTATTTTGCTATTTTTACTGAGTGAACTAATAGAAGACTATGTAAATCACAGATTTTTGGAAGATTTATCTAAACTTGTTATAATGTCTGGACAAAGTTAGAGAGGATGAGAAAGGGAAAAATAGAAAGGTCAGGGGTGAAAGCAAAGAGTAATAAGAAAAGGAGAAGTAATGAGAAAAAAGCAGGAAGAGGAGTAATGAGAAAAGGAAAAAGTTAGAGAAGGAGGTAAGCAGAAAAAGAAGGAGGAAGAGAAAGGAGTAAAGAGAAAAAAATCAGAAAGAGTGAGAGTAATAACAAAAAGATAGTAGGAAGAGGAGGAATAATAAAAAGGAAGGAGAAAAAGAAAAAGGAATTTTTTCTTGGGGTGTTAGAAAAAAGAAAAAAGTCTGAGAAAAGCAAAAGGAAGAAATAAGAAGAATAATTAAGAAATAAGAAAAAGAGAGAAAAGAAAAAACAAAAACAAAGGGAGTTTTGCTTTGTTTTTGTGTTTAATTTTTAGTTGAAAATAGAATTTTGAGAATATTTTTTAATCTGTTCAATTTAGGGTTTATCTTTTTCCAAGTCAGGAAAATGTAAGAATTAGATATTTTAAATAGAAATGAAATAAGAAAGACAAAAGAAAATTATGTGACATGGAATGAAGATAAATGCAGTAATATATTTAAAAAATGAATAAAATGTTTAGAATAAAGAATTGGAATAATATGGAAGTGAGTGCAAAAGAAATAAATCAGAAAAAAAAGATAACATTCCAAGAAAGGAATCATCACAACAAACAAGAAGGAAAGAAAAAGAATGAATAAATGAAAATAGTATGAAGAGAAATAAGAGTAATTAAAAACAGGAGAATTTTTCTAAAATAAATTTTTAAGTATTTTTTCTGAATTATAGAAAAATAGACATATAATAATAAAGTAATATTAATTCTCAATAATAATGAAGAAAAACAAACAGTGAAAACAAATAAAAAAAGAAAAAATGTAAGTTGTAAAATGAATTATTGATATAGAATCTGAAAATAAAAATTAGAAAATACAAAAGAAAATATCAAACCACACAAAAGTTTTCACCTTGTACAAATCTATCTATCTATCTATCTATCTATCTATCTATCTATCTCAGTCTATTTATATCTATCTAAGTATCTATATATCATAGTCTATTCATGTATAGCTTGTCCAGACTGTATGATTAAAATGCATTTTGTTGCATTTTAGGTTGACTTGAGTTTTGTAAAGAGGAACTTGTTTTTTTTCCAGGGCCCAAATCTCTCTCTCTCTCTCTGTCTCTCAACACACACACACACACACACACACACACACACACACACACACACACACATATATATATATATATATATATATATATATATATATATATATATATATATATATATAAATTTTAATTTTGTTAATATATATGTAACTTTAACCCAATACAAATAGAATGGATATGACATTGAACCATGTGATGGCAAGTATCCAGCCTTGGAGGTTTGGGGAATGTGGAGTACCCCTTCACTGCCATTGCTCCCAGGTCAACTCTGACCTTGAGTGGTAGCACCTGATAGGCTTCAATCTATGGGTCAAATAGAACAAACTCTTTGAGCAAACAAATGACTGATGTTAAATTGTGACTCTTATATAGTAATACTTGAAACCATTTAACGGTGTGCAAAAAAGAACTCAGTCTTGTTTAAAAATGTTCTCCACAAAATGTGTTTACAAATCATATATATTTGATATATGTATAAATAGGATTTGCCATTAAATAGCCTACAATGATTGATATGCCATAAAACCCAAACAAACCAAACAGAACATAATAGAGAAATTTATATTAAAGGTCAATCTTAAGGATAAAGCAATTTTCAGTACAATTTGAAATGGAATAATAGTTTTGTATGGTTTGAATTTGTGTCAAATATGATTTTTTAATCATCCAAATTCTTTATATAATGGAGATAACTGTGAAATCCTAATTAGAACCTATTTAAAAAGTAGTGAATCCTTTTTAATAGAATAGATGCTGTAACAGTGGGAACACAATGGGTTCATGGGTCATTTTAGTTAACTGATATAAAAAATTTCCATCAAGAATTGAAATGTTTAAGGAAATTTCAAGAGTGAAAAACTTACAACAAATTATATACTATCTTCTGTCTAGATACTTTTTTAACACATTTTGTAGAAATATCTCAATTAACATAGCATATATTCAATAATGCAAGTATGATCCTATTTTATAGAGTTTATCTGCATTTGATATCCCATACTATGATGGACGACAAAGTTTAGTGATATAAGGTATTCTGAAAGTTCTTTGGGTTAATGGTAATGATATTTAAGTACTAACGTATATTTGGCTTATATGATATTCACAACCTATTGTGCATATTTTTATGTTTTATAAAACTGAACTTGGTTTGATTCTTTGTCCCTGTTTTCTCATATTATATTGCATCAGAATGAGTAGTATAGGAAATAAAAATAAGACTGTGTGGGGCTGAATTGAAATCATTCAGTTATTTTAGGAGAAAAAAGCAACAAAATTTCTTTATGATTTCAACATTTTATTTCACAAAAAGACAACTGAGTTTTAAGAACAAAAATTGGAATAAAAAAAATCTCCTCTTCCTAACAAAAAAAGAAAAAAAAGGAAAAAAACTAAAACTAAAGAAATAAGCCTAAATTTGTTTTGTTGTCGTTGTCATGTGTATGTGTGATGTTCTTAGACTACAAGAGGTAATGTATGCTATGTACAACTGAGATGATTGCAAGGCCAGAATATTGTAGGTAGATAGAAATTAAAGAAAATTTTATTTTTCTTGATCCATCCAATATTTCTGACTAGCTTTTAAAAGTATTACTTTTTGTTATGAGCCACAGTCTTCACCTTGCCTTCACCCAGCTTTGTTGTCCTTTGCATCAATGTGCTTTGCATGTCTCTGAATGTCTCTTGTCAAGTTGCTCTCCATTAAGTCAGTGCTCCTAAGACTGATATTGATGCTTCTGCCATTAGCCATCAACTGGGCTGAAGGATTGGAGGGTGTATGGAGGGGTTAATATAGCATGCAGTGGAGCCTTTGTCTCTTAGCTGCCAGCACACTAGGCACCATCTTTTACACAGACACTCACAGACACACATACATTCATGTATACACACACACACACACACACACACACACACACACACACACACATATATATATATATATATATAGAGAGAGAGAGAGAGAGAAAGAGAGAGAAAGAGAGATAGACATATCTAGTATAATATATATATATATATATATGTGTGTGTGTGTGTGTGTGTGTGTGTGTGTGTGTGTGTGTGTGTGTGTGTGTGTGTGTGTAAGTATCTATATATATTCATATATATATAAAGGTGTATATATGTATATACATGTATATGTCAATGTACATATACATGTATATACATATGTATGTATGTACGTATGTCAGTTTATAAAAATTTTGACCAACTACATATGAGCATTTTTACATATATAATCCTTCCATGTATATATATATATATATATATATATATATATATATATATTTATATATATATATATATATATATATTCATTTATATATATATATATATATATATATATATATATATATATGTATGTATGTAAGTATGCATGTATAAACCTTTATACTGATATATGCACTCACATCTTACTTCATGCACATATAATTGTAACCAGTAAATTAATACATATGCAATGAAATGGGATAAATAAATATATATGTATTTATAAATATATATTCCTGTGAAGGTTTTAATTTATTCAAATGTACACTTATGTTTGCATTTGAGTATATCATTGTATGTCAATATTATTAGTCCATGCATCAAAATGAATTCTTATGTACATATGTGTATTAATAGATACATTGTTCTACACACTATAGATATGGACTTATGAAAAGAGATTCAAATATGAATATATGTCATATATACTTAATTCTTCATCAACTACATGCAAGCATATATACAAACAAACAAACATATATATATATATATATATATATATATATATATATATATATATCAACATGTATTTTGATTTTTAGTATATATATATACAAACAAACACATTACTATGTTGAGGTTTTAAGGGAGTTCAGGAAGAGATTCCTAGGGAAGAGGCCAACACTCTTCAAATTAGGTCAGAGGCATTTCTACCAGGACAATGTACCAGTCTACAACTCCATCCTTGTCACAGACTATTTGACCAAGCTGGACATCAAGACAGTTCCTCACCCTCCCTATAGTCCAGACTTTGCTCCCTGTGACTTTTGCTTATTCCCTAAGCTCAGAGGCTGTCATCGTTATGAGACAATTGAGGAAATGAAAGAGGCTGTAATGAAGGTCATTGACACACTCACACAAGAGGACTTCCATGGGGCCTTCCAGAAGTTGTTGGAACGGTACAACAAGTGCATTGCAGCTGGAGGAGATTACTTTGAAGGGGACTTGAGTTTCATGTGTGTACTATCAATAAAAGTGCCCATACAAAAAAGTCTGGAAATTTATTTAATGATCCTCATATATATATCTTGGAAAAGTATTTGAAATAATAGAAAATTTAATTCTCATTGCTTGAGTGTGGAATTATACATATATATACATGTAGAAGAAAATTATATTTTGTTGATGTTAACATCAATACCTTCTATAACCTTTATGGCCACAAACTTATAAAAGTATTGCTCATAAGTATTTGAATAGGAACAAAATCTGAGTTTTTGACATTTCTTGTTATGCTTATAAAGTACAATGCCAGCATCTTTTAAATAAAAATTGGGGTCTGTTTCAAACTGATGTGTGACACAGAGTATTCAAATTATCATATTAGAGCTCTTTCATGTTTGTGCAGACACTTTTTTGAGGATGGTCATCCTTTGGGTGTATATATATATATATATATATATATTCATCTCTATATATTTATATGTGTGTGTGTGTGTGTGTGTGTGTGTGTGTGTGTGAGGGTAAATATATAGATAGATCCTCATCATCATGTTGCACTGCTAGCAAGAATTTCCCTGACTCACTGTTGCTATTCGTCCCTATCATCCATCCCTTACGGCAGGTCTTCTAGACTACATCCTGTGTCCATACAAAGCTGTTGTGGGTAAGTTCTAGTTGATTGACTAACACTGGCATGTCTATGTGAAGGGTTCGATCGGGAACATCACAAATATGTTCATCCTTGCTTTTCCAGCAGTGTCTTACATGCCTTGTATTTTTGTCCAGTTCTAATCTAACTTTTTCTCAATACATTTTGTCAGCATCCATACAGTAGAATTGACACAGCTGCTACTTGGAAGAAATTCCATTTTATTTTAACAGATTGGTCAGACTTCCATATGATGAACAGCCAATAAATAGCAGTCCATACCTTCATTAGGTGCATATCTATGACACTTTCAGTAGATGAGACGCTGCTACCAAGGTACTTGAACTTGTCAACTTATTTCAGAGGACTGCTGTTTAGAGTGGAGATGTCTCCTTCTTCATTAAAGCACATGCATTCCATTTTGTCTAGATTCATGTGTAGGCCAATGCCTCCTGCTGCTTACTCCAGACTATGTACCAGGCATTTGGTTGGGTTGGTGTATTTGCAGGAAGCACTATGTCATTTGTATAGTTTGCATCCATAATAGTTTGTGCAGGGTATCATCTGCTCCTTGCCTTTGCCTGTGTAAAGCCATTTTTTATAATTATTTTCTATTAGATCAATTGACATTCGAAGTATGTAGTCAAGGCAGATTATGAAAAAATATGGGGTTAATGTATCCCCTTGTAGAACTTCAGCAACAATGTCAAAAAAGTCTGTGTCTTCATCCAGTGAGCAAATCTGACTTTCATGCTACTATAGAGCATCATTATATTATGGCTGTGACAGTTTATTTGGTGAGACCATATGCTAGAAGTATTTGCTCCATTTTCCCTCTCTGTTGGAGAAACTGACGAACAAAAGTGTTGATTTGAGGTTTTTTGCACAAACTCCTTCTCTGATTCAACAGATTGTCAGAATTTGTGATGTTGTGGATCAATTTCACTGAAAACTATTTTGATTTTTTTCTAAGAATTTTCTCAATTTCTGGTTTGATGTGATTAAGAAGCAGAGCATTATAAATCTTAGTTACTATAGAAGTAAGAGTTATGCCTCAGTAGTTCTTGGAAGGGGAGGATGAAGGTTTTTATCCATCTCTATTGTATTCTGGTTTTATACTGTGTTGTAGTATTGAAACATTAGGTCATCGAATTTCCTTGTCTTCCATACTTCTGGGAGTATTTCGTCAAGGTTGGCAGCTTTTCTGTTTTTAATTTTTGTGAGTACTACATGAGTTCTACTTGAGTAAACTGTTCTAATTTTATGTCTTTTTGGTTATTAATAATTTTCGTGATAGGTTTATCTGTGACTTTAGGGGAATTTCCATGCAGATTCTTGAAATGTCCTTTTCACATGTATATTCATTCTTCTTGACTGGCAGCTTTGAGTTTAGCTCTAAAAGTGCTCTTCTTTTTACTCACTTCATTTATTGTCTGCTATGCTATTCGAGATTATCTGTCTTCTACCAATTTTCTAATTTTATTGATCTAGCCTTAAATTTATTCTATTTGTTCTTGGTATTTATTAATTAGTTTTTTGTTGTGCCTTCTTAAGTTTCCCCATGTTGGTATTAGTTGGGTTTCTTCTATGACATAGGGATGCTGTTTTCATGTTATCTTGTTTTTTTCCTTACTGCTAGTGTCTCTCTTGGATCTCAGTGTTTGGCTCTTGGTTTAGTTGTTATGCCCTCTGCTGCTGCTTCCATATGGGCAATGACAAAGTTTTCAGATTTGTCATTCAGAGTCAGTGTTTCAGATATCTCATGCAGAGTAATAAATTTGTTTCTCACTATTATCATATATTTACTGCTTATATCTCTATTGTTAAGTAAGGACCAGTCATAGCATGTGGCTTTGGCTGTTTGTGTCGTATTCCAGCGCAGAGTCAGACATATCTTTGCAGTGACAATTCTGTGATTGGAAGATACTCTTTCAAACAAGAAATATGGCTCACAGTTCAAAGCACTATTAATCTATTTCTTCTTTATGAGTATGTAAACTCTCTGTGCCTTAGCATTATTTGCATATATGTAGGTTCATAGTTTTCCCTCGCTTTTCTGAAATTTAGTATTAAGGCTATTTTCAAGTGAGAATTCTGTTAGATGTTCCCCATTTTTGTTTGACGAATTGTGTGAGCAGAGCTTGTTCTTTTAGCCAATACTTATTTGAGCATACGTGTCTCCATTAAATTGATGATAAGAATGTTGTGTTTGGAAACACTTCATACAAGGGAGGATAGCTTATAATAGAAGGTGATGATATCCATTTCATCACGAGCATTAGTGGTACTGTAGTAAGAGATGATTGTTGTGCTGGGGGAGTTGTTGTTAAATATAGCTGCCATCATCATCTCAGTTGTATTTTCTCAATGCTATTATATGATTTTAGGGCACATGGACTGAGCTCTCCTATCCCTCCAATGATAGCATTGATAGAGTTTTTCTCTGCAGATGCTGAGATAAATGTCTATCCATTGCCAGTATTGTGGTATTTTATTTCTAGTTCACAGTGATAGTATCTATATTCTTGTATGCATAAAGAAAGTTGGTGACAGTAGTCAAGAGCACCCTGAAGGCTCACTTTTCAATAGCTACTACACTGAGGAGTAAGGGAGAGTGTTATTCTTTTCTCTGGATTGCTCCACTTTACTCTTGAAATGTACCTTATAATGCTGAGTATTCAATAAGGAGGTACCAAGTACCATTTTTTGAGTCCTTAGTATGACTCAACTTCAGATTGAACCCTGGTCTCCCAGGTGAACACTTTGTATGTCTATATTATGCTCTGCTGCACACACTGTCAGCTCCGGTAGAGGGCCTGTTCTATTTAAAATTCTGATGTTAAAAAAACTCTCCATTTATAAGCAGGAATCGAACACACCTGGTCAACTATTGAGTAAAGTAGGGGGAATAGAGTGAAAAAAATCCAGAATTGCTGCACTTTCATATGAGTGAAATCAACTATGGATGTCCAAACAGTAACTACACTCTCATTTAATATTGCCAAAACCTTTGGGAATAACCACATGTTCTGTTTTGTGCATATTATTATCATTATTATTTTTATTATTATTATTATTTTATCTTCATTTTAATCGTTCTGTGAACTTAGGATTGGTTGTTTAGTAAAAACAATTAAAGGAGAGTTTGAGCAGAGGTAGTGAAGTAGAGACAGCTAGAATCTTCTTTGAAGTCAAATGACCAACTTTTGAATAAAGTTAAGAAACTCTTCATTTATAAGTTGGAATGGAACATATGAGGTTGACTATGGAATTATAAGAGAGGAAAATAAATAGAATGGAATAGTTGGACTAACTAAGTTAAAACTCAGTGAATTCAAAGGAGGATTTTTTCTTTTTTAACCCACATATAAAACTTCAGAAGCTATGGGGAGCAACTTGGTGGATATGAAGTAAGGCGGATGAACCCAATGTTGGGTTAATGGTGCACTTCACCTGCACCTGCACCTGGTGCAGAGGTCAACAACCAGGATCAAATGGTTCAGTCAGGAAACTACTACTGCTCATCTATAGGGGTGACATCTATTGATGAGATAAAGTACAACCATTAAAAGATTATCATCGCTCTAATTGAAATCATATGCCCAAACTGCATTGTTCCTTGTGTGGGAAAACAAGGGGTGCACTCTGCTGAGGTTGGAGCTCTTGCCTCAGTGTTTAAAAAATCAGCTACAAAACCCAAACCCAAACCTAAACAAAAATTACTTATATATATATATATATATATATATATACGTATATATATTCATTCTTTGACAGAGAAAAAAACACAAAGAAAATATATATCTAAATAAAAATTAAACTTGACCAAAAGTTCTATATTACAAAAGGTTTCATTTAATATAACAAACTCTTGTGGTCATCCTTTAAATTTGTATTGTTACATTATTTAAATTATTTTGTATTACTTTATTTCTTTAAAAGATACAGATTAAAGAATATCTTACATTGTATGATTGATTTATTAGCAACAAAATATATAATGTATTATATAAAATGTATTTCATTCAGATTAGGATTAACTTAAGATTTTCTATCATTGTTTGCTATAATTTTATTAGAAGCTTCTAAATCAACCTTCACATCAAATTATTTTTTAAAAAAACCTGATTAATGATTTTTAGCAAAATAATATGGGTTCTTTTATAGTTAATATGAGGAATTTCATTCTTTTTGTAAGGTATTCGTAGCAATTAAAGATTTCACATAAATTATTTGGTTCATTTTATATTGTAACAAATTTACCCATGCCATAGAAATAATGAAGATATTCTACATCTTTTTACTGTAACATCTTATTTATAATATATGAAAAACATTAGGATAGTCTACATTTTCTACTTCATATCCAATACTTTCTTAATATAAAACTAAACAAAAGATAAAATAGGATAGATTTTAAAAGTTCCTCTACCTAATTTGGAAGATGCAAACTTAAAATAAAATCAAGTCACAACTTAATATATCTATCTCTCATTATTCTAAATAAATTCAAACTGATACATTATTCATGTCTCACACTGCCAAAAAATATATTTATGAATATTAAATGATTTGCAATTGTATTGTATTTCTTATATATAAAAAAAATCATGTTTCTGTGCATCATTTTTTATGTTCACTATTTCCTGAATGTAAAATGAGGAAAAGATAAAAACGATTCTCTGCTTAAGTGGAAAGATGCAAATTAAACTTGTGTTTATTTTAAGACAATAGTTAAGACAAAATGCCAATCAAGTGTTTCTATGTAGAAGAGTTGTTGTGACAGAAAGAATACAGTCATTATGAAAATACAACCTTGGCAGAAAATATATCACAGGAATATTTGACATTTACTATTGAGTATTTATGGATTGTATTTATTAAGTTTAGCATAAAAAAATTTTCTATAACATTATTAAAAGAGTTCATTACATGGAGAGAGGCAGTTCAAGGAAAATTGTGAAAATTTTATATATAATACATAGATACATATATACCTACATATAAGGTTCATTCAAAAAGTTTTAAGTCTCACCCAGAAGGAGTCAGAAAAACAAGACAGTTTCTCACTATTTTTCACTGTGGTCCTACTTGATACCAATGCACTTGGTTCAAGCATTGCAATCTCATCACAGAAGAAGGTGAAATTCTGGGCCTCCAAAACCCCCTCCATAGCACATTGTTTCCAAAATGGTAACCATACCAGTAGGATTTGAGTTCAGGAAACTAGAAGCTGAGTCTACAGAGTAAGGTGGATGGAGTAACAATTCAAAGCCACAGTTGGCTGCTTCAGCAACTGCAACTTGAGCAGTGTGAATAGGCACATTATCCAGGAGCAAGAAAACACCTGCCCTCAGCTTCCCTCTGAGTTTTAACTAATCTGTGGTGAACATTCTTTGGATTAGCCTGGAAGTGAGTCACAGGTGTTCTTTTAAATGTGTGTTCTGGCATCAGCATTCTTAGGAACCTTTTTGCAGAAAGCTAGCTCATCCCCAAGATCTCGGTTAAAACTGTATGGACCAAAGCAGAACTAATGCCTATGGACTTAGTTATCTGCTGGACAGTGAGAGGTCTGTTATCCAAAACCATATGATGAATGGCATCAACTTTTGAGGTTTTTGACCACCTGGCCTAGGGTCATTTTCAATGCAGTCTCTGCTTAATTTGAATTCCACAGACCGCTTCTTCACTTGGATAAGAAAGGGAATCCCCTGCAAGTATGTTCCATGTCATCATGGCTTTCGTTGGGTATCTACCTTTCTTTTGCTGGTACTTTATGACTGCTTGGGCCTCTGTTTTGTCCATTTTTAGATTTGACACAGATTTCTCACCTTTGTATGAGCCTTACCTGCACAGAAATTGAAACAGAAATCTGAATTAGTTATTCTAGTTTTATAAGAAATAATGGCGTGTTGTAACAACAAAAATGTTCAGCTTTGGCTCTTCTTCCTGGGTAAGGCTTAAAACTTCTTGAACAACAATTTACTATAATTATATTAAAACTACTGCAGACAAGCTGCTCCTTCTAACAATAAGCAGAGAGGAACAACCTATTTTAAAAAGGTTTAATTTATACGAAAAAATGACGGCGCTGGAAAAGAAAGCAATATTACAAAGTATGACACTGAATTTTGTGCCGGGCATCCATCAGTTGAGTAGTTGGTCCTGAAAGTTGGGGGTCAAAACTTCCTATTTGGGCAGAGTATAAATACTTTTCAAGAGTGCTCAACTTCCGTTATGGAAGGAGACATATTATTGATATCAAATATAATTATGTACAAGCTTGTTCCCCATTATCAATGAGTTAAGAGGTAACAAACTGTAATGAAAAGAATTTTGCACAAAGCACACAACTATGAGGAAGCTATATCATAATGATAAAATAATTGTTGCCAGGACCAGCTTGTATATAATTGTATTTGAAATTAATAATTATATGAATATATATATATACATATATACATATATATATATATATATATATATATATATATATATATATATATATGCATACAGCTCAATTCAAAATTATATTATAAGAAAATATCAACTTGAATATTTTTAAACAGTTTATTAGGCAGTGATAATGAATTCAATAGTCAGCTTATCTGGTTATAAAACTATTTTGTAATTATGTAACTGATAAGAACCAAATTAAAATATCCGCAATAAAATCTTTTACCATTGATTAAAAACAATTAGTGTTCAAAAAAAAAAAAATGCTGTTTTCAATGACCATCTTCATTCTTTTATTATTGATGATTGTTTTAAAATGACAGATCAAACATTCATTGAGAAATTTGTTTCTTTCTATCTGTAAACCTTCAAATTCTGTTATCATTTTACTTCATTTAGTGAAATTGAATATTTTCTCTTTTAAAGATCATCAAGTCCAAATCTCAACCTGGTGATTTTGCCTCTCATGAAATATACTACATTAGAAACTTGCCAACCAAGAAAGAGATTAAAGAGACTTAACTTTTGTTTTTATACTATGAAGGAGTGTTGAAAACTTGACAATTTGCATTTGGATTTCACTTCATGATTCTACCCTTAGGAAAGAAATATATCCATCTCTACTCCCAACCACCAGTTATGTATAATAAATATTAGGGTAGACTTGGTACTGCAACCAATCGAAGAGGGGGAAAACTCCTAAATTCAAAACTTAGGGAATGTTGGCATATTGATGCACAATTATTCTGTTATTAGATAATCCAAAAAGTATGGTTAACTCTACAAAACCCACCATCACTATAAGCAAATCAACTGTACAAGTTGTACAATGGTTCCCATCTTTAACTGAACTGAATATGTCACACCAGATGAGAGAGTCCATCCACATATATATATATATATATATATATATATATATATATATATATATATATATATATATATTCATAAAGAGAGAGAAAAAGAGAGAGCGTATTCATCCTGCTGTTAGCAATTTCAATAAAAATAAATTAAAAAAAGATTATTCCTTTCTTGGTGGGGCCAAGAACTTTTCAGCACCTCCTCTTGGTCAGAATTTGACTTAGTTTCTGAAGAACACTGAGATATGGCGACATTTTATCAGTTGAAATGTTTACTTAGTGGCACATATGTGTAGCTATCAAAATGCTTCATGTGCATGCATCAACTGTGTTTGAAATTATCTTAAAAAGAAAAGAAATGTTATTGTGTATATACAAGTAATATTGCTTTATATTTCCATAAATGTGTGTTTATATGGTCACCAGTATATATATATATATATATATATATATATATATATATATATATATATATATATATATATATATATATATGCACCTGTGTGCATAGTTTTATGAATGCATAGGTTTGTGTATGCAAATGAACATATTTATATGAAAATTCTGAAAGTTCTTGATTCAAACACATTTTCCATTGACATGTTTCAGTCAATAATCTAAACTACAATCCAAAAATAAATATGAGAACTTTGCAAATTGACACTTTGCAATATAAAAGACATTCAGTGTAGCTGGAGAGACAAAATAATAAAATAATGCTAAGATTTTTGGAGCTGGGCAAGATTTCAGCACCTCCCTCATATAATTAAATTTAGATGGAGAAATGAGTGGTTGATAGCCAATTTGAATGGAATAGATGTTACATCTTCACCTTCATACTTTTTTTTACATGTTTAACTCTCACTTAGTTTTACGATAATAAACTTATAGAAATTGTTTGAGCATAGTGCATGAATCAGTTAATATTTGGTTACTGGATAAATACTGAAGATATCTTTGCTCCTTTTAACTCTATGCCATTAAATTATAATACCTACTATAGGTCAAGTATCAGTCTTGCTTTTTATTTTATTGCTAAATTGGTTTGCATATATATATGTGTGTGTGTGTGTGTGTGTGTGTGTGTGTGTGTGTGTGTGTGTGTGTGTGTGTGTGTGTGATTGTTTTGGGTATAATTTCCAACAAAATACTAAGTACTTATAAACCGGATGTTGGTGTTAAAATCATTATATTTCCTGTGCAACATTTCACTCATCAGTATATGGACTTTTTCAAACAGAAAATGCTTATATGAAGAGCAAAGGAAATAAAAACATTTTAACACCAACTTCATGTTTTTAAGTCCTATTTCTTAGCATATATATATATATATATATATGTGTGTGTGTGTGTGTGTGTGTGTATATATATATATATATATATATATACACACACACCTATCTATCAAACTATCCATTTCCTTCTCTCTCTCTCTCTCTCTCTTTCCCAATATATATATATATATATATATATCACGTGATTATATCCCATGATCAATAAAGGGAATTTTTGAAAAAAGTAATATAAATCTTTTTCAGAATTGTTTTCCATAAATGTAAATAATCCATTGTTTAGATTTAGTTCATACATAAATTTTTTTTAATCTCACAAAAGTATTTGTTTTTAGGCTATTTTAAATGATGGCAAATCAAGAACCTATCACTACTGATTTCCTTGAAAAAGGTGCAACTGAAAACAGTGCTTCTAATTGACAATGCTTTTGGCAAAATTCCCCTAATTTATTGAATGACTCTTTATCTATCTATATTCTTCTCTGTCTCTGTCTCTCTCTCTCTTCATATATATGTATAGTTGTGTGTGTGTGTGTCTACATACGAGGTGCCTTCAGTAATTTTCCAGACCTTTTTCGTATGGGCACTTTTATTGAGAGTACACTAATGAAACTCTAGTCCCCTTCGAAATAATCTCCTCTGGCTGCAATGCACTTGTTGTACCGTTCCAACAACTTCTGGAAGGCCCCATAGAAGTCCTCTTGTGTGAGCATGTCAATGAACTTTGTCACAGCCTCTTTCATCTCCTCAATTGCCACATAACAACAGCCTCTAAGGTTTTCCTTGAGCTTAAGGAATAACCAAAAGTCACAGTCATTTGAAAATCTGTCAATTTATATCAACTATTTTTGATACAATATAAATCTCATCTACAGGTTTATTAATTGTTGAATCAATGGAATACACCAATTTCTAGGGTAAATGATACTCTATTTTCATTTAATGCAGGTTTTTTTTTAATAATTATAGATTTAAGTGAATGTTTTTTGCAATTTATGCCATATAATATTAACATATCTGTATTAATATGGATAGAAATACATACATACAATAAGTTTCCAGACTTTTTTGTACAGGCTTTTAAAATTGTCATAGACCCTTCAAAATTCAGTATGTTATTGCTATACATCTTATGAGATCACTGACCAATTTTTATGATTTCAGGTTCAAATGAACAGCTACAGCAGCAATTGGAATACACCCTTCTAAAGCCTTATTGTCACTGCTGGTGAATTTCAAAAATACAACCTGGACGTGAGAACACTTTAGAAGAACTATACGCAATAAAATTGTGTTATAAACTTGGAAAAAATGCCACAGAAACGTATGGAATGCTTCAGACTGCTTTTCGACCATCTTGCATGAATCGGCATCAGTTTTTGAGTGGCATAATAGATTCAAGGAAGGCAGGGAGTCTGTGAGGGATGATAAGAGGTGTGGGAGGAATAAGGAAGTTAATACACCAGAGTTGATTGGCCAAAGGGTTAGGGTTAGGGTTACTATGTTGAGGTTTTAAGAGAGTTCAAGAAGAGATTCCGTCAGCAGAGGCCAACACTCTTCAAATCGAGTCAGTGGCATTTCCACCAGGACAATGCACCAGTTTACAACTCCATCCTTGTCACAGACTATTTGACCAAGCTGGACATCAAGACAGTTCCTCAGCCTCCCTATAGTCCAGACCTTGCTCCCTGTGACTTTTCGTTATTAGACAATTGAGGAGATGAAAGAGGTTGTGACGAAAGTCATTGACATGCTCACACAAGAGGACTTCCATGGGGCCTTCCAGAAGTTGTTGGAACAGTACAACAAGTGCATTGCAGTTGGAGGAGATTACTTCGAATGGGACTAGAGTTTCATGTGTGAGGGGAGTAAGGAAGTCAATACACCAGAGTTGATTGGCCAAAGGGTTAGGGTTAGTGTTACTATGTTGAGGTTTTAAGAGAATTCAGGAAGAGATTCCATTGGAAGAGGCCAGCACTCTTCAAATTGGGTCAGTGGCATTTCTACCAGGACAATATACCAGTCTACAACTCCATCCTTGTCACAGACTATTTGACCAAGCTGGACATCAAGACAGTTCCTCACCCTCCCTATAGTCCAGACCTTGCTCCCTGTGACTTTTGCTTATTCCCTAAGCTCAGAGGCTGTCATCGTTATGAGACAATTGAGGAAATGAAAGAGGCTGTAATGAAGGTCATTGACACACTCACACAAGAGGACTTCCATGGGGCCTTCCAGAAGTTGTTGGAACGGTACAACAAGTGCATTGCAGCCGGAGGAGATTACTTTGAAGGGGACTAGAGTTTCATGTGTGTACTATCAATAAAAGTTCCAATACAAAAAAAAGTCTGGAAACTTATTTAATGATCCTCTTATGCTTATATTTGTTTTATTGTCTTTTGACTTTTCATATTCTGTCCTCTTTTGGTTTAAATCTGTATTATTCAGTTGTAAATCTATGACCAATTTTTTGAAGAAAATGAACATTTCATTCATTGTTCTTTTCTGATTTGGTAAATATTACTTCCTTCTTGATACTTTTGAAAAATATCTCATATATTACTTTGCCCAGTTGGCTGGGGCTGTAGAATACACCGACTGCTTCTCTGCAGAGGGGTAAGACCCCCCCCCAACGAGTGTCCAGGATATGACCCTAAACAATCTGATGATGAGGTTCCAGCAGTACTGGAGCTTTGAGAAATGCGGAGTACCCCTTCATTGCCTCCCAGGTCCCAGGTCCACACTGGCCCGGAATGGTAGCACCTGATAAGGGTCCTATCTATGAGTTGAATAGAACTAAACCGTGCTTCTTTCACAATACTGATTTTTGCATTTAAACTGCGTATTTATGCTAAACTGAATTGTTTAAAATAGAACTGTTTTGACATTGGAACTGTGTACTAGTGCTGAATTAAATTGCTCAAAATAGAACTGTTTTTGATGTCTAAACTGTGTACTTATGCTGAACTGAATTATCTGAAATAAAACTGCTTGACATTTAACACTGTGTATTGCCCAGTCGGCTGGGGCTGTAGAATACACTGACTGCACCTCTGCAGAGGGGTAAAACTTCCACCAACGAGTGTCCTGGATATGACACTAAACAATCTGATAGTGAGGTTCCAGCAGTGCTGGAGCTTTGGGGAATGCGGAGTACCCCTTCATTGCCATTGCTCCCAGGTCCACTCTGGCCCAGAGTGGTAGCACCTGATAGGGCCCTATCTATGGGTTAAATAGAACTAACAGCATACTTATGCTAAAATGAATAGTTTGAGTAAACTGAATAACTTGAAATAGAAATGTTTTTCACAATTAAACCATGCTTAAGGAGACACGCTAGCCCCGTACCTCTTTATCATCTGTCTAGACTATGTGCTTAGAACTTCGATCGACAAAATCAGAGAAAATGGCTTCGAGCTGACTAAGAGAAGAAGCAAAAGGTACCCCGCAAAAACAATCACGGACACCGACTACGCTGATGACTTGGCGTTACTGGCGAATACGCCTAATCAAGCAGAGACACTACTGCATAGTCTGGAACGAGCCGCAGCTGGCATTGGCCTCCATGTCAATACACACAAAACTGAATATATGTGTTACAACCAAACGGGCAACATTGCCACACTAGACGGAGCCTCTCTGAAACTAATAGACAAATTCACCTACCTAGGAAGTAGAGTCTCATCAACCGAAAAAGACATCGACACACGACTGACGAAGGCATGGACGGCTATCGATGGGCTCTCGATCATATGGAAATCAGACCTAACCGATAAAATGAAATGCAGTTTCTTCCAGGCAGCAGTTGTGTCAATACTGCTATATGGATGCACTACATGGACGCTAACTAAACGGCTGGAGAAAAAACTAGACGGAAATTACACAAGAATGTTGAGAGCAATATTGAACAAGTCCTGGCGACAACACCCCACGAGACACCAACTATACGGACACTTGCCCCCCATCATGAAAACTATACAAGTTAGACGAACCAGACACGCGGGACACTGCTGGAGAAGCAAGGACGAGCTCATAAGTGATGTACTCCTATGGACCCCCACATATGGCCGTGCAAAAGCAGGACGACCAGCTCAAACTTACATACAGCAACTATGTGAGGACACAGGATGTAACCCTGAAGATCTGCCGGAGGAGATGAATGATAGGGAGAAGTGGCGAGAGAGGGTCAGGGATATCCGTGCTGGCGGCACGTCATGATGATGATGATGATGCTTAACTGAATTATTTGAAATAGAACTGTTTTTCAACATTAAAACTGTATCTACACTTATCTGAATTGTTACATATAACTGCTTGAATAGTTTGAAATGGAAATATTTTTGACAATTAAAATGTGTACTTATGCTTAACTGAATTGTTTGAAATAGAACAGATTATTTACATAAAAATGGATTTGGCATTAAATAACCTACAAAGGTTGATATGCCATAAAACCCAACAAATCAAACCAATCATATATTATTGTAATGCAGATGTGAGAAAACTTACTAAAACAATTGAATATCTTCCTCTGTCTTTGATGTTTGCAACACAATGTTCAGTCAATCTGTTCTATAGCCATCTTCATTATGAGTGTCAAATGTTTTTAAAATATTTAATCATATTTTCTGGTTCTGAATAATAAATATCTGCATTTTTTGTATTTTATCCTTTGTGTATTGTTTAGAATTGATCAAGATTGAAAAGATCAACTTATATTTAAAAGAGTTGCCAAGTTTATTTCAATACACCCAATTCAAAATCCTTAATCTTAGCAAATAGAGAATGAATCTTATGGATGTTCAAATACCTTTCATTAGTATTTTTCATGTCTTTTTCATGTCTATGGCTGCTTTTGTCCTTTTTTTTTCTAACAATTTTATTTAATAAAAACATGATTTTTTTTAGCAATATTCAAAATTTTTAGTGTTTAGTAATAAACTGTTCATATAGCTATGATAAGTATTTTATGTGTGTGTGTGTATATATATATATATATATATATATATATGTGTGTGTGTGTGTGTGTGTGTGTGTGGCATTTCATATATGAGTGCCATTCAATAAATGAGGGGAATTTTTGAAAAAAGCAAAATAGTTTTTTTAGAACTTTTTTCCATAAATGTAAATCATGCATTGTTTGGAATTGGTTTATTTGAAAAATTATCTTAATCTCGGAAAAATATACGTTTTGAGACTATTCAAAGTTGCAATAAATCAAATAGTGTTCCAGGCTTGAAAGCAGTCTGTCATCAAATTTTGGAGGACAAAGAAGAGTCAACCATGTGAAATTTACAGTAGATTGTATGATGTGTATAGAGAAGCTAGTTTGAGTCAAAAAATGCTTGCAAATGAGCAAAACAGGGGTTGGCCACTATGTCCATGTAATTTATATACTCTCCCGTAAGTAAAAAGTTCCTGACACAGAAGTCAGAAAAGAAGGTCATGCTGACCATGTTCTTGAACATGAAAGGAACCATCACTATTGACTTGAAAAAATTGAAACTGTAAACAGTGCTTCCTATTGCCAACACATTCACCTTATTGATTGACTGACCCTTGTATAAATCCATAAGGTAGTTGGAGTTGTCCATACAATTGCCTAGCAATGATTTATATCACAAAATTCTCAATTCTTTTCAGAAATTGGTGTATGTAGAAATTGGATGAAACTTACTTGTTCAGTCGCTCTTTATCAATAATATAGGAAACTTCAAGTTCATGCCTTTATCTCAGTGCAAGCATGAAATTAGATAAATGATTGGCATATTGAAACTGTTTCATCGATTATATTTCAAAAATTTATACATTAAGTTTTTTCACATTCCCTGTACACACACACACACACACACACACACACACACACACACACACACACACACACACACACACACACATTCACATATCATTTTACTTCCTATAATGATGATATACCATTAATATTCATAATGCAGGTATGAATCTGAAATACATACGCATGCACATACACACACTTACACATGCATGCACATACATATGCACAAAGATTGATATTTGTATTTGACATCTACACACATTTAAGAAACCACTTAAAAAATGAAAAGAAAAAATACCAAGTCTCCATGCCAGAATGAAATTCACTTTTCACCCGTCAGAAGTGGTTTTATGTCAACACATCCAAATGTCAACTTCTTGGCTGTAAAACGCAGCCATTGGAACCCAGCATCTTTTTGAATAAATATTTGCCAGATAATGCTCAATACTCACAACAAACAGCAGAACACTTTGAGTAGATTTAGGGGAGGGTAGCAGGAGGATACAAACTGAAAAAGAAGTCAACACATGTAAGTTTTAAATATAAATTTCATCTTCAAATAACATTGAATCACATTTTGTTTCAGATCACTGTCATGAAAGGAACCAGCACCTGCTGCATTTCCTTTGGCATATCAGGTGGGTACAACCATTTAAAATCACAAAGATTTTTCAAAATTCTTACTAAATCCTTATATATATAAAATACAATTTTACTTTATCTATCTACCTATCTATCTATCTATCTTGATCACAAAAACTGTTCTAACTCCAAAGTGGGTTGAAATTCTATTGTTATAGAAATAGAAATCAGCCATATGCCTAAACACACACACACACACACACACACACACACACACACACACACACACACACACACACACACACACACACACACAAGTTTTTGCAGTGTTCTAACAACCTAATCTTGTTACTGTGTAAGGAGAAATTTTGCAGTGATAACATGCATTTTGCTGATTGATCAATTGATTCTAACAGCATTTCGATTCGTGTAGGAGTATTTTATGCCTAAAGGTTAATGAATTGCATCCATTGCATGTTCATATTTACATTTTTTGTGTAATTGTTTCTTAAGAGTTTTTTTTGCACATAGTCCTATCAAATATAAATAATTTTTTAAACAGATCTATTTGACCCATAGATGGGAACCTAACAGGTACTACCACTCTGTTTCAGAGAGGATATGGGAGTAATTGCAATGGAGGAGTACTGCACAATACCCAGATCTCCAGAACTAGAGCCTCACCATGAAATGTAGGTTAATGTCATACCCAGGGCATTCCTTTGTAAGCAGTCTTACCTACTGCAGGAGATACAGTTAACATATTCTAAACCCCTTGACAGAATGTGACATGTTTTGCATTTGATATTATTATAAAACTTTTGTAACGGTGCATAGATATTTATCCCAGGACGGGAGTTTATTTTATGCACGTGTGACGTCGGGGCAGTCTGGCACTTGACCCCCTCGCAAAATAAGTCCTAGTTAAGATTCCTTTTTGGGGCATATGGGAACTGGCAAATAATATGGGGGTTAATTTGGGGCTAGACTCAGCCTGACACAGGCAAGGGGATTCCAATTTCACTTTACATATGCCAACAAGTCATTCGTTTTCCTACCCCCTTGGATAATGGAAAACATGGACTTCTAGGTTAAGATAAAATATTATTCACTGTAGTCGAAAATTCCAGTTTCCCGTATAATGTGTTTTAAGGTGAATAAGACATTTAACGAGAATAAATTGGAGCAAATGAAGCTGAAAAGGATATATGCAAAAGACGGCAACTTGATGGGTAAACAACACAATGAATTAATTTTGACACAAGGGGACATTTAAAATATAACAAAATTTTAATATGTGAGGATCAAACAAATACTTATGAGATTTAAGCAACAGTTCCTTTCTTTTCTTTTAAGGTGCTGGCGATATCAAACCAGCAGACAGTCTTAAACACAAATGTCTCTTCCTCTTCTTTCTCTTTTCTTTCTTTCTTCTTTCTTTCTTTACTTTTAAAACTTGAAAAGGTAGTTAAGTCCACTCGTTCGTTTACAGTTTATAAAATGAATCTCTTCAGTCTATTTCTTTCCTTTTCTTAATACATATAAGTTCCAATATTTGGGAAGGTTAGGAGGAAAAACAGTTTTAAGATGTACTTATCTTTTTCAAAGAGTTCATTTCCTAGATTCCTTTCTTTTATGGGGGAGCGGCATTTTTTAGAATCTGGTGGGAAGGCACCTGTTATCTTCTGTCCAAAGATTCTTTCCGCTCTTCCCTGGAGTTTCGGCGACAGTTTCAACACATCTTGTTACGCCAACTGCTGTCCAAGAACTCCATTCTTTTCGCGGGCGAGACCCGGGAGTTTGGCTATAATTCAGTACATCTCTTCACGCCGACTGCTGTCCAAGAACCCAGAAACCTTATCCCTATTTCCTCTGACAAAAAGGGTACTACTTCCGGCACTAAGGCTTCGCCCAATCATTTGGCTCATTCCTCCTCCTCCACCTCATCCGGTCATGCTACTCAATGACCTGCATACCCTTCTTCATCCTACCAAGTTGGGGTTATGGTATGCAGATAGCTTGACCTACATTCTAACTGCCTCAGCGGTCAGTCGCTGGGCAGTTAGTTCAAACACAGAAGGGGAAGGGAAATTAAATCTTACTTCTCCCCTCTCAGTGGCATACCACGTCAAACTTTGGTTCAAATTTTGTTTATTAAAAGCTGTATAAATATGTTGAAATAATTATAATTCAATAAATTTATTTCTTTGGTTTTACATTTTTACTTTGAGAACTCTTTTAAATTTTAAATTTTGATTTTTGATTTAATTATTTTTAAAAATCGTAGAGATATTTGTTGAGAATGAGATGTTTCATTCAGGAAGAACTTTAAGACAATCCCTTTAACTTAACAACATTCACTGACATGTGAACCAAGTAGGATGATGATATAAAAAAAGGTTGTAGATGTATATATGGGGAAAATGCTCAAATGAAAATATGTGAAAGTCAAATTATAATAGGAATATATAACTTGGCAAAGTTTCTTTGGTTATTCTTAGTTGTGTTAGGTTTTTATTGATATGTCTGTATTTAAAGAAAATTTTGACATTAGTAGCATGTAGTCATGCCCCTGGCCAGAGACAAGTCACTACAGACATCCTCACCGATGGATGAAACTTGTATCTTCTCACTATGGCATGTCAATTTGAAATTAGACATAATTCATGCTTTTTACCTCAACTACCAGAATGTGTCATGATAGTGACTAATTGCATTACCTCCTCACAGTTAACAGAAAGTCATCAGGTTAGAGCAGGTATTCCAAAATAAGTCTAGGATTTCCACAGTTATGGTATTGAAAGTTTTAATTCACAAATAACCTGTCAGAAATAACAGGAACAATGCTAGAATGAACTGAGGGTTACAAAAGAACTTATTTGACATGCACCAACAATTATGTTAAAGATAAATAACAAATTATTTTTTCTTCTTAAATTTAAACACTTTATAAGTTATATCTTGCAGCAACATGACTTCTGGCTGATTATTGTTCATGTCTGGAGAACTTCTCTCCAAGAGGGCTCCCGCTGTTTTTTTCATAAGAAAGAAAATAATTTTTTTTTCTCTGGTATGTTTATTAAATTTGGTGGCAGTACATCAAACTATTTCATTGTCTTTATTGTACAGATAAACACTTCCCAATGAGATATGAATAATTTACTTGAATATTGATAGCAAGACAAGTTGTTTTAAGGTAAACAGATGAAGTATGCAGAGTATTTTTAAATGTGAGATGCAAGTTATTTAAACTCAATGCTCTAAGGAAAATCCTTAAAGTTTGCTTGCATAAAACATGCAATTATTGAAATGTTGTATGTACAGATATAAATTCATATAACAAAGTTATACATACACTTGCCTCAAAATGATTTATAGCAATATGACTGAATAAATAAGTATATCCCTAAAAAAATTTTGATAAAGAGTTAATTTTCTTCAAGACCAAAGTTACCTAGATTTTATTTCTAGTGGAATATCATAGAATCAAAACATGTAATAATAAGTCCTTAGTTTTGGACAGTGACATATTTATATTTTTGGTGACTAATTAACTTTTATGTGACATGTATGCTGTAATAGTTGATCATCTTAAAAAATGGACTTGGTGACTGGAGTTCAAATCCTAGAAAAGATGTTTGTATTGTATTTTATGTTAATACCCTTAGGAAAGACAAGAATTCATCTGTTTTCCTCTTAATGTGTAGATAGTAAGGAAGATGCTAAAGTAATGGGACTGGGGTCACAAAGAATTTATTTCAATGGCAAATCACAAAGCACAGGGTTTCCTCTTCAAAATAATCTACCTTGAGTCTGATGCACTTTCTCATCATCCTCTACTACACTTCTGTGCTTGCTGGGAGAATTCTTCTAGGATGTTACTCAGAAATGTCATTATGTTCTTCTTGATGGCTTCCACGCTTTCAAAACAGGTCCTCTAGATGATTTCATTTAGCTTGAGGAAAAGAAAAAGTCACATGGAAGAAGATTATGTTAATAGGAAGGTCCCAGTATGGTGATGTTCCTCTCCATCTGGAATTGTTGGATGCTCAGTTTTGTTACTTTTCAAACATACCTAAATCTTCAGTGATAATCTTCCAAACACTGTCCTTTCTCATATTCAGCTGATTTGTAATCATTTAATCAGTCAATTGACAATCACCACACACCACCTGTCTAACCTGTTTGATATTGACTTCAGTTCTGCTTATTGAAGGCCTCCCACTCCTGGAGTCATTTTTCATCTTCTTTAAACCTCTTGTGCCTCTCAAAAACATGTGTCTATGACATAGTGTTATCTATATGCACTTACTGAAGCATTCTAATTTCTTGTGATTCACTAAGCAGACCAAAATTTCAGGTTTATTCATTCCTCAGCGTTCATAATGGAACAACATGGAAAAAGGAAGTGTAAACAAAAGCATTTGAAAAAAAATGCAATGGTTGCAGAAAGCTAAGATTGCAGTTATATACTTCAGAGATATCATGTTCAGTTATGACACAATCTACTTATCCCTCTTTTACCCAAAGCTCACATAACACACTCTGTCCTGTTACTTTTCCGACGGAACTCATTTAAAAAAGAGTCTTAATTAACATCAAAGTTATTCTTTCTTTTCATAGATTTTTATCAATGATGATATAAGAAAATTAGACTTCATGTTTTTACCTAAATGCTAGCAAGAAATGATACTAAGGATTGGCATCCTGAAACTTTTTGCATTGTTTATATTTTAAGATTTACAAGTGTAAATGCTCTGATTTAAATCTGACCAAAAAATTGCTGGAAACATTAATCTCACCTGATAGAAATACATTTTGAAGATCAATACAAAATTTAATGATCAATCTGAAATGAATACTTGGTGCTAAAGTTCATTCAGTCAAATTTCCACTGATGATGAAGTCTTATACATCTTGATCCCATCCATCCTTATCCCTACCAATAAATCCAAATCATCAGTGTTCACTTATATTTTACATTCAGTTTTTGCTATTCAGCCTCTTTTAGCAAAGACAATACCAATTTATTTGTATTTCATAAAACTCATTTTCTATTTAAATATCGATGATAACTATAAAATATTTATTTTTAATTTGCATATTTTCTGAATAAAAACCCTGATGATTTTATATCACAATACTATTGTGGTACAATACATTAAAAACTGATAATCTCAAATTAGTCTTTTTCTTCTTTCCCTTCTGCTGATAATGAAAACAAAAGATCTTTGTATTTTTATGACAAGATTTGGCTCCCAAATGACTCTGTTTTTTGTTTGTTTGTTTGTTTGTTGTTTTTACTTTTTTTTCTCTCCTTTTAATTCTTTAAACTCTTTAATAAATATTCAATTCATTTTTTCAAAATGTCCCTCTAATATCAATGACAAATTGGAAAAAAAGAAATGATTTTAAATGGAATCCCAGGATAGAAAAGAAAACATTGTGCTTTATAAAATTAGCTGTAATGACATGGAACACTTCCACAATATTTGCTTTTAAGGCAAAAAAGAATGAAAAATATGGCTATCATAATTTTGTGTTTGGAAAAAATAATAAAAGTAAACTTAGTTTTCCCAAGATATATCTTTTGAATAGCATGACCTTCTTAAACAAAAGTACATCAAAGAAGAAATAAATTAGCAAAAGAAAAGTTTCCAATGAAGAAGGTTAAGTTCTTTTTGAGTAAATAGTAAGTAAAATTTTTCAATGAATGAAATTTGTTTTCTTGATGCAATTTTAAGTCATTCTTTGCTAAACTATATCACTTAACCTCCATATATATATATATATATATATATATATATATATATATATATATATATATATATATATATATCAAAGATATAGGGTTAGTGGTGTTTGATGACTGTCAGTTTCTCACCTATGCAATCATTGTATATGAACTATCACTGATATTGTGTACTTTATTAATAAATATAGCAATATATATATATATATATATATATATATATATATGGAATTGAATAATGGAAATAAATCCGGAGAGAAAATTTCTTAAAAATCCATCAGTGATCTAATATCACCCAATATCATCCCTTCTATATCTTGATGATGGTTCATTAGAACTGAAATGTTATAACATTGACTTTCTTTTATATTAAATTCTTCTCTTTCAATTACTTCGTTTTTCAATTTATATATATATTTATACATATATATGCATATTTATGTCTGTGTATGTGCATGTGAGTGTGTGTGTATGTGATTATTGCATCCATTGGTGAGGCTCTGGAGTTTTAAGAAGTGTTGAGTCAACCATTGGTTGCAGGTTTACTCTGATTCAAAATGGTAGTTCCAGTATATTGTGAATAAGTAGGGAGTGTTCACTTGTTTAAAATGATTTTGAAGGTACATTTTGTACCATATATGATTAAAGACCATAATTGTTAAACTGACTTCAGCATAAAATAGCCCAATGAAAACAGAAAATGTTGTAAAACCAACCAACAAATACATATGTACATACAATATTTAGACATTTGTAATATCTTATTCACCACCCATAAATACTCAATAAAAACTGAAGAAATAATCCTTTTCTGTCAATTTTCATTATGACACATTTTATTAGAAACATGTCTAAAAGAGAATTTGCTACCTATATACCCATTTTATATATATATATATATATATATATATATATATATATATATATATATATATATAATAAAATTCATATTAAAAAGCAATCATATATATATATATATATATGTTTGTTTTTTCATTTCTTGTAATAGATATAAAGAGGGAAGATGAGATCTTCAGTTGTGTTGATATGTCAAGTGATTACCATGGAGACCATTCCTAAACTTTGCTGAACTTAGAGCAGGGCTAACTGAAGAATAACTGAAATAG
This sequence comes from Sepioteuthis lessoniana, assembly GCA_963585895.1. Taxonomy (NCBI): domain Eukaryota; kingdom Metazoa; phylum Mollusca; class Cephalopoda; order Myopsida; family Loliginidae; genus Sepioteuthis; species Sepioteuthis lessoniana. The sequence goes on from OY757922.1 coordinate 50,881,926, forward strand.
AGTGGGTAAGTTTGTAAGAACTTTCCTGTGTTTCTGCATTTCCTTGACAACTACTCACCTGGAATTTCAAATCATATATATATATATATGCATATATATATGTGCATGTGTGTGTTTACACACACACACACACACATATACATAATGGCTGAGTGTGAAGTTATAACTATACATATTTAGTTTAATATAATTGTATCTATGCCTTTACAGTTGGTTTCCATCTGTTCATCATCATCATCATCATGACCTACACTTGGAAAGAACATTGATGGCTCTGTGTTCAATACTTTAATAAGTTCAGGGATGACTAAAACCAATAGATGACCTACACATTCTGTTTTAATTTGGCCCCTTTTGAAGAAGCTAGACTACTCTAGTGATGGCACTAGTTCTCTAAGCAAAATATTAATGGTATTTTCTATTTCATTTCTATATTTCTTCTTCATGTATAACATTTCAAATTTTTACATTCTATTTCAACAGTTTTTCAAATATACCTTCAGGTTGTCTTTATAACACTTTTTCTGTATATGTAATGTGAGTCACATGGATACACTGAATGGAAAATGGGGATAAATTCTGAAACAACCCTTCGTTTTTCATCAAACATATGACTATTCTTAAAAAGGAATTAATAATTTTTCTAATCCTTTATACTCTTATACTTTTCTATTTATCTATTTACACACAAACATAATAAATAACAGAAATTGTCATTTATACAACATTTAGAACATAAAAAATTCAAGAAACTGGCAGAAAATCAATAACAAAAAGAAAATGTGGTCACTATTTTATTTACAGAAAATTAAATTAAATTGTTAATTTATAAGGAATAATGATAGATCGATGAAATTTCTTATTTATATCATTTTCTTAACATTCAAAAAATATATTATCTACAAATATATATATACTTATATTTATTTACATGGATTATTGTATGTTCTTCTGCTTTTACTTCAAACTAACATCTACACTTTATCAGATGTTCCTACCTCAGAAACTAGGATAAGTGTGGCAAAAATAAGCTTTCTTTGCATAAACTTTGCAAAGTCCTTTCACTTTTGTCAAATCTAAAATATAAAGAAAAAATTGCCATTCAATCAGAACACTTCCTGTTCATTTTCAGCCATCTAAATCTTTATAAAATGAAATTTTCACAACCTTGCCTGAACAAGGGAGTCATTCACCACCTATTGTCTGGTCAGTCCTTGTTTTTACTACTTCTCTAAACATTTTTATATTTGAACAATAGTTCACCCTATTATTCTCTAACATCACAAAAAGAGATTCTTTTGATTAATCAAAGAGGAGATCTGATAGTCCAAAGAAACGAATTTGGAATACACAAATTTTTGCTCTGGTTGACTTAGAAAAGAAATAAAATATCATTATTCTAAACATATTTTAAGTTTCTCTATCCTCACTTTATTATATAAGTTGTCAGCTCTGCATATATTTTCATCAAAATCTTATTTTTGAAAACTTTGATAATCTAAATATTTAGTCTTGATACTTTTTGATCACACCGTATACACACACACACACACACACACACACACACATATATATATATATATATATATATATATATATATATTCTCATTTAATATATATATATATATATGGCATGAACATTTCACCCACCATCACTTGGGAAATACTAAAACTAGTACCCACCTACAGCAAGACATAAAAAGATGCCTTCTTTGCCTCCACGAGAAACTAGCAATTATCACCCACCCTCCACAAAACACCTGCTAAGCAAAAAAATCAGAAATTCTATCAAAATGCAGACATGAAAACAAACATATATTCTCACATTTCGACCATATACATAACCCATCCGCCTTACCTATACAACCTCTACTACTAAAAATCCCCCCTACAAATAACCCCAAAACACACCTGATGCACTGTAAGTACCAATTTCCTTCATCAAACACACCCAACATACCGTAAGTGTCATCTTCCTCCATTAAATCTTTATATCCATCTCTATGCACCCCCACAACTTGTTGACATTATGTTAGCTATGTTTTCTTGAGTGATAAAAATATGTCTCCACACAGTATATTTAACATATCCCTCATGCACACACCATCATATATTGCAATAATGTATACGTAATATGATATTAACACAACATAGATAGCTAATAAAAATTACTATTGTAATCCAACACAACTCCCCACCTATTATCCTTACAAACCTATTATGCTTACATGTCAAATAAAAATTAATTTCTTAATTTTATAATCATGGATTACAATGATACATACACAATATATCATTAATACATAATAACTAATGCAAATTATTATTGTAATCTAACACAAAACATATTCTAGCATAAAATACTAATGTTGCATTATACACCATAGTATATTACAATATAACATGTCTCATCACCACAATATTTATTGCATTCTGATCCACTATACTCCTTCATCTATCATGCTTACAAATCAAAACTTTATGTCCTTCGTAAAGCAATGATGATGATATTTAATTCATTAGTTAAAATCATCACCTCACACACATACACACGAATGAAAAAATTTCTTTTTACTCAGTCAAAACTATCGCGATTTTGGCTACACATCGTGCCTCATATATGCAAGAGACAGCCTCAAATTTGCCGTGCGACGCTTGTATCTTCATACGCACACATACTAAATATCACTTATACAACCAAACACAATAATACGTATATATAATCCACACTTACAAACACACATACAAATGTTCTTTTGAGTGTATTTTTCAATTTTTTTTTAAATTTCCACCATATCTTTCTTTCTCTGCCTGATGATTGTCATTTATAAGATGGCATGAAACCTGTAGTCGCAGACAAGCTTCCATGTTCATAAATATATATAAAAACTAATATATATTTACTTATTATTATATTATATAATAGCTCTAACACAGATTTTGAGAACTCTCCAAATTATACTGCATTTGGTCAGCCACAAACTCACGAAGTGAGATAGTGACAACCAACACTGTTTTATATATATCTGCGGGTCTAGCCACACTGAAGAGTTCTGATAGAACGAAACAGTCTGTCTGTGGATGACAATATATACGCTCCCCCATGGGGGTTGAGCACTCTGGCGAAGGAATTGTCGGCCGCCCCTAGCGTAATGCAAAGCTCTTCGTAAGAATTGAGCACTCTGGTAGCCGATAGGGTATTAAAAAAATGTAAACAAAGGCTGCTGCTGCTGTTGCTAAAAATAAAATACCTTAAAATTCCCTTAGCCAACGTAGTCCGCTTGTAGCCGTGTGGTCTGAAACCTTAATCTATCGTAAAGTTACACGGGTTTCGATCCCGGCTTCGAGCGTCCTGCGGGTCTAGCCACACTGAAGAGTTCTGATAGAATGAAACAGTCTGTCTGTGGATGACAATATATATATATATATATATATATATATATATATATATATATATATATATATATATATGTATATATATGCCTAACGCATTATTCGGCCCTGGCCGGTATGTCTAGCTTAGCCAAGGAATTTTCACCGAAATCAAATCCCAAAGCTTCCCTTGTTGAATCGAAGTACTTGTCATAGTATGAGTTATCCCCCCTAGATGCACCCTCAGAAAATAAAGATAATAATAGGTACTTCCTCTCCCGCAGTTTAGAACAATAAACGAGATAGCCAACATGGCTACTCACTCATCGGATCATGACTTGTTTCTATTTTATTCATAATGTACTGACTATCATAGACCCATATTACATGGTGGCAGCAATGGGATTAACAAAGAAGCCCACACACATAGTGCATGGATGAAAACTATGAATAAGAAAAAATACGTCTCCAAAATAGGTCAGTCTCCATTTTTTGGAACGCACGTGGGAATATTGAAAAAAAACAGTGTAACAAGAAATCGCTGAAAATCACTACGAAATAGAAGTCTGAACTAAGTACGCCTAATTTATTTATTTACTTCATTGCCCGATATTTAAAGCGAGATAATGAATACAAATGCCTGTGAATCAGTCATGTATTGGGACTCGGAGAACCTAGTCGATTCGTTCAGATTTTTCAAGCAGAGATGTAAACTGTATTGCTCCGTTAAAAACATCCCAACCGAGAAACAGGTTAACCCCATTCTGCTGTTCACTGGCGAGGAAGAACTCAGAAGATACAATGCTTAGACGTTTGAGAACGATTCCGACCGAGTAGACCCAGAAATTATTCGGCGTAAATTTGAGGAGCGACTCGAACCTCAAGTTAATTTCCGTATTGCACGATTTTATCTGCGTAATTATAAGCAGAAGAACACAGAAAATATTGACGATTTCGTTGCTAGGTCCAAATTACAGGCCAAAAAGTGCAAATTTAGAGACAACTAGGAAACTGAAGAACGGCTCATAGAACAGGTTATTACCAGTACGGGACACCCTGAATTACAGAAGCTTTTGCTACCCAAAAGCATAGAGTTGAGGCTTTAAATAGTGGTCGAACGCATGAAGCGTCCCTTAATCATATGAAACAAATGACCAAAATTCAGGAAGGAAATAGTCAAGAGATAAATACAATAAAACAGATTCACTGTAAACGATGTGAAAACACACACGGCTATCAGAAAGGAAAATGACCAGCCTGGGGTACCACATGTTCGGCTTGTGGAAAAAGGAATCATTGGGCAAAGATGTGCACCAACAAAAATGAAAACAAGAAAAGATTCGCCCAAGCACGTACGACACACAATCCTAAACAACCGCATGAGATTCAGAATAAAAAGCGCAACAATCGAATCTGTGCGATGAACTCAGAAAAAAGAGAGCTCAGCAGGTTATACAGAGAGTTCCGACAGTTGACGTTCACAGAACTGCAAATAAGGCTTCCTGGTAGACCAGGCACCCACATATTAAAGGCAAAAGTGGACACAGGTGCAGAAGGCAATACGCTTCCTCTACGAACCTTCAGTAGGATGTTCCCAGACAGGGTAGATGACATAGGACAGCCGATCCTAGGTTCTACAAAAAAGGAGCTCACAATAATAACTGCATACAACGCCTCAAGTATAGTGCAGCATGGTTCAGTGTACATACAGTGTGCACATAAAGGTAAATGGACCACACCTAAATTTTTCGTTGTGACAGCAGGGGACCCACTATAATGAGACTACCCTCACTCAGAAACCTGGAGCTAATAAGCTTCCACTGCACAATTGAAGAAGACAAAGGTCCAATTAACCCAATCGTCGAGTTTACAAACTCATACCCAAATCAGTTCGATCGCGTAGGACACTTCAAAAGTGTCTATCACATAGTCCTAAATCCCGATCATCACCCAATGATCCATGCACCCAGGATATGTCCCTTACATCTAAGGGATGAGATCGAAAAGGAATTGAAACCATGGAATCCCAAGGCATTATTAGAAACGTTAGCGAGCCTACTGAATAGGTCAGCAGCATATTGTACATTCGAAAGGAGAATGGAAAACTTCGCCTATGTCTAGACCCAAACGATCTGAACCGCGCGATCATGAGATGCCATTATAAGACTCCCACAATGGAGGAGCTGGCACACAAGTTGTCAGGTGCTCAACACTTCTCAAAATTAGATGTCAAAAATACCGCTTGACGAAGAATCACAACTATTGACGGCTTTTCACTCATCATTTGGGATATTCTGTTTTCGTAGAATGCCGTTTGGTCTGGTGATGTCCCAGGATGTCTTCATGCAGAGAATGGACATGATAATAGAGAAATATCCTGGTATAATTGGACTGGTTGACGATGTCATTGTCTATGGAAAGACGAAAGAAGAGCACGATAGCAACCTGCACAATCTAATGAGAATAGCGCAAACCGAAGGGTTGTGTTTTAACAGCGAAAAATGCATGATAGATCAAAAGCAAATACATTTTTGGTGCTATCTACGATAAGAATGGTATAAGACCAGATCCAAGTAAGATGGAAGCGGTAAAGCAACTACCTAGCCCTACAAACATCACTGATTTGCAAAGGGTGTTAAGAATCATCACCTACTTAGCACCCTTCATTCCGCATCTATCCGATCTGACTGCACCCATGAGAGATCTACTAAAGAAAGAATCTGAATACCTATCGACTGCCAGTCACCAGAAAGCACTTCAAAAAATCAAAGACTTGATTTGCAAGGAAATGTCCCTCACCTTCTTCAACCCGTCAAAAGAAACGAGTCTACAAGTGGACGCATCGAACAAGGGTCTAGGGGCAGTTCTCCTACAAGAAGGAAAACCAATTGTATTTGCTTCCAAAGCACTTACAGAAACGGAACAAAGATATGCAAACATAGAGCGAGAGCTTCTAGCTGTCGGTTTTGGCTGTGAACGATTCAGGACATACTTATATGGGTGTAAATTCCAAGTGGAAAGCGATCACAAGCCATTAGAAATGGTCAGCCTAAAGAATTTAATTGCAGCTCCACCTCGTTTGCAACGTATGTTGCTACGCCTACAAGAATATGACCTGATCATCATCTATCGTCCAGGCAAAGAGATAACCTTGGCAGACGGATTCTCCCGGTTACCAAACAAGAAAACCAAAGAGGAGATAAACCTCAATGTAAGAGTGGATTTTGTTCAATTTTCCACAGAAAAATTGACACAAATACATCAGGCAACAAAAGTTGACCCCATACTTTGCGAACTTAGGGAAACCATCCTGCAAGGCTGGCCCAACACATTCAGAGAAATCAGCAAAAACTTGCAGTCATACTGGTCATATCGGGACGAGCTGGCCATTGAAAATGGTATCCTAATGAAGTGTGGCCGCATAATTATACCTAAAGTGAAGCAGCCAGAAATATTACAAAAAATCCATTATGGTCATCGGGGAATGAAAAAATGTAAGTTGCGAGCCAAAAGCTGCGTTTTTTGGAACAACATTAAACAGGATATCAACCAAATTGTGTAAGGATGTGTTATCTGTCAAGAACAACAGAAAGCCAAATGTGTAGAATCCTTAAAACCGCACGAAATTTCAGTAATTTACGAAGGTCTTTACTTCGATTTAGCACAAGGCCAAATGAATGGGGCACCCAATGAGACTCGAACTCACTCGTGTAGGTTTGCTAGTCTAACTTGCTAACCATTACACCACCAGAGGTGCCCAAGAGACCATGGCAAATAGTACCCACGGATTTGTTTCAGTTCGGCAGATCGCATTACATACTGGTGGTTGACTACTATTCAAAATATCCCCTAATGAGAAAATTGAAGGACTTCAACAGCCAGGAGATAATCAACCTCACCAAGCAGATCTTCGGAGAACAAGGAATCCCGGAAAGATTGATCAGTGACAACGGTCCTCATTATAGTTCTACCCTGTTCAAGGGAATGGGGATTCGAAAACTATACATCATCTCTTAGATACCCTCAATCAAATGGTCTAGCAGAGCGCTGTGTACAAGCCATAAAATCTGCTATGCGAAAGGCTGCCTCAAGTAACCGCGACTTAGATATGGTGTTGCTATGCTTACGGTCCACTCCTATCGACCATGTAATTCTATCACCTGGCAAACTTCTGTACAACCGAAAACTTGTGGGAGACTTACCAGTAAAGTGCCCCAACAATGCAAGCCAAAAAGAAAAATAACCACCCGCTTGTATCAAAGGTAGTCATACCAAAAGTCTCAACATGACCAGCACATCCGAGACCTCCTAAACATACTAGAAGGGCAACGTGTTCGAGTATATGATCCGGATTCAAGTAAATGGTCCCCAGCAGTTGTTACACAGAGATGTGTTGAACCCAGATCATATATAGTGCAAACTTCATCAGGAAAGTTGCTTCGTAGAAACAGCAAGCATCTGAGGGAAGATAAGTCCGCAGCAACGCTGAACCCAGAGGCATCTCCATCCACACCCGTGATATCCCCAGAATCCAATGGAGAATCAGCAGTGGGTACAACAACAAACCACTCACCCATGGAACAAACTAGCACTGCCACAACCAAGAGCATACCTGTTCCAGATACACCCCATAAGACACCCTACACTCATAATGGAACTCAAAAAATCACCTAGAAAGTTCAATTGTGATGAGAACAGTTCCAAATCGAACCATCAGGATACGTCCGTACATATGTCGAGGTTCTTTGATGTATTACTTATTTTTGTTGTTTTGGGAAAAAGAGGGATGTCATAGTATGAGTTATTCCCCCTAGATTCACCCTCAGAAAATAAAGATAATAATAGGTACTTCCGCTCCCGCAGTTTAGAACAATAAACGAGATAGCCAACATGGCTACTCACTCATCGTATCATGACTTGTTTCTATTTTATTCATAATGTACTGACTATAATAGAGCACAGTCACCATTTTCCACGTTGTGAATTTTTTATCCGAATGGCGGTGTTTTAGTTACTTCAGATCGTTTCAACTGTGGGAGTCAAGCTAATTTTTGGCTGGAATCTACACCGAAGAAAAATCGCTGTTTATGGAGGAAATAGTCCCTGTCGTAATTCACAAGAACACAACAAAAAGAAAAGCAATACTTTCGATTTCTGTATAATACAATTTTCTCAAACTATTGTCTTTATCTCGCTATAGAAGAATATACTTAAATGTGTAGAATACAAAAGAAAAAGGTCACACAGAACTTATCCACTTGTTTGGAAGGTGACAGATCACAAAGAGATGTAGAGGAGACAGTTATTGATTTTTGGTTATTTTTTAAAGTTTGCTTATCTTGGCTTTTGTTGACACAACGGTCGGGAATTCGCAACGTTCCCATGTTTAACTGTTGGTTATAATTGTCGGACTCTTGCTTTGAACTCTCTCAACTCTGAGCTCTGAACTATTCTTGACTTCGCCTGCAACTCTGGGACTAACCCTCAACTCTGAATGGGCTCTGAACTGACCACTAATTTCACCCTCTCTGCTAAATGGGCGCTACCTGGACGATCGAAAATCTGTATAATCTTTAAAACTCCACTGATGGCTGTTTTTTTTTTTTAAGAGGTACTAAAAATGAATTTGGACGCCCCGCTGATTTCGCCCAGACAAAAGATCCTTGAAACAGAAGAAATCCACTTATCCCGTCTCGGATTTTGAGCCTGAACTTCGTCCTTCAGACCACACAAGATTTCATTACCCCTTTTATCACAAGATTCAGTCAACGAAACCATCTATTCACTCCCCATACCATTACCTTACTCACTAAATAAACAAATGAAATAAGATAGAAAATAAAATGATAGATAAACAAAGAGATTGGAATTTTCTCAAATTATTATCTGTATAATAGAAAAACATACTTATTTCCAAATCCATTCTTTTATCCATTTAATTAATAAATTCATTCTAATTAATCCATCTGGGTGAGTGAGTTCTCTCTGTCACACATACATTTTGCATTTGTCAGACAGAGTGAAGATTTTTTTAAAAGACGATTAATATAGTTAATTTTTTGTTTGAAAAGTGAGAGTTATTTGTGTACATGTGCCTAGGTTTGTATGCTATTAAATGTTAGTATGTTTGTGCATGTGCTGTTGCTCATGTGTACATATATATGTATATTTGCATAAGTACTGGCATGCATCTTTACATATACGTAGTGAATTCAATAAGTTTCCAGACTTTTTTGAACAGGCATATAAAATTGTCGTAGACTCTTGAAAATTCACTATGTTATTGCTATACGTCTTATGAGATGACAAACCAATTTTTACGATTTCAGGTTCAAATGAACAGCTAGAGCAGCAATTGGAATAAACAGTACTAAAGCTTGATTGTCACAGCTGGTGAATTTCAAAAATGCAACCTGGACGAGAGGACATTTTAGAAGAAGGATATGCAATAAAATTCTGTGTTAAACTTAGAAAAAATGCCACAGAAATGTATGGAATGCTTCAGACAGCTTTTCGACCATCTTGCATGAATCGAGCATCAGTTTTTGAGTGGCATAAGAGATTCAAGGAAGGCAGGGAGTCTGCGAGGGATGATGAGAAGTGTGGGGGGAGTAAGGAAGTCAATAGACCAGAGTTGATTGGCCAAAGAGTTAGGGTTAGGGTTACTATGTTAAGGTTTTAAGGGAGTTCAGGAAGAGATTCCTAGGGAAGAGGCCAACACTCTTCAAATCGGGTCAGTGGCATTTCCACCAGGACAATGTAACAGTCCACAACTCCATCCTTGTCACAGACTATTTGACTAAGATGGGCATCAAGACAGTTCCTCAGCCTCCCTATAGTCCAGACCTTGCTCCCTGTGACTTTTGGTTATTCCCCAAGCTCAGAGGCTGTTCTTATGAGACAATTGAGATGAAAGGGGCTGGGATGAAGGTCATTGACACGCTCACACAAGAGGACTTCGATGTGGCCTTCCAGAAGTTGCTGGAACGGTACAACAAGTGCATTGCAGCCGGAGGAGATTACTTTGAAGGGGACTAGAGTTTCATGTGTGTACTATCAATAAAAGTGCCCATACAATAAAAGTCTGGAAATTTATCTAATGATCCTCATATATACACATATTTCCACTGTCATTCAGTGGAAAGGGGTGACACAAAGGATAAGAGTGTGTGAAGGGAAGAGTGAGTGAGGAGGAAGAATGGATTGTTGCAATCAGAATTTCTTTTTCTTTCTAACTTAATGGTAGCAAAAGGTTTTTATTTCATTTGAATATGAAACATCTGTTTTGTGGGGAATTTTGTTGAGTGATGATGATTAATGATGATTATTGAAATAATATATATATATATATATGTATGTGTGTGTGTGTGTGTGTGAATATATATATATATATATATATATAAAATGAGAATTTTAGATATATGTAGCTGTCCAAAATTCTTCGATCTTTTTCTCTCTCCCTTCTCAAACACTCTCATTTTTTAATCAGTTAATTGATGTGTCTTCATTGATAAATACAAGAATCATCATCATCATCATCATCATGTTGCGCTGACAGCACAGATCTCCTTGACCCTCTCTCACTACCCATCTCTATTGTCCATTGCTTCTGGAAGCTCTTCAAGACTATATCTTGTATCGGCACAGAGCTGTTGTATATAGGTTCTAGCTGGTCATCCTACCTTTGGTCATCCTACCTTTGGTCATCCTACCTTTGGTCATCCTGCCTTTACTCATCTATGTGAAGGGGTCCACTGAAGTATTTCACTTATGAGTTTGCCATTACTTCTCCAGCAGTGTCCCACATTTCTGGTTCATCTAACTTTGATAGTTTCCATGATGTTTTGTGGGGTATTGCCTCCAAGACTTGTCCAATATTGCTTGCAGCATTCTTGTGAAATTGCCGTCAAGCTTTTTCTCTATATGTTTAGTTAGCGTCCATGTAGTATATCCATATAGCAGTATCAATATGACCACTGCTTGGAAAAAACTGCATTTTATTTTATCAGTCTGGTCTGACTTCCACATGACTGATAGCCTTTCAATAGCTGTCCATGGCTTTGCTAGTCACACATTGATGTCTTTCTCGGTTGATGAGACACTGCTTCCTAGGTAGGTGAACTTGTCCACTAGTTTTAAAGGCCCACCCTTTAGTGTGAAAATGTCCCCTCTGTGATACACATATTTTCAAGGTATTTATAAAATGATAGATTTATTCATATGAAACATTTATTTGATTAAATCAGTTTGGACACAAGGCCAAATTAATGTAGCACCCACTGAATAATCAGCTGACTCATATTGGCTCGTAAGGTAATTATACTAACCAATGTTTAGTGGAAAGTGCTATAAATAATACTGTATTTTCTTATAAAACGATTCAGAATATATATAACTTTGAAAAAGTCAATATTTTAATTTTGTCTCCAAATCTCTTCTTTTTTTTTTTTTGTCTGCCAATATTTTGGCCGGTCCATTCTACCGCCTTCTTTATGTATATTGTATTAATGCTAAAATCTCTGTTTACAACCATTTTTTCTTTTCAATGCTGCAAAAAAAAGGAATCCTCCCTTTCCATATAGACAGTATACTTAAGGAAGGCCATTGAATTTATCAGCTGAACATGTTGACACAAAGAAGAGATTTGATTGTCCAAAGAAAAAGAATTTGAATACATAATGTTTTGCTCTTGTTGTCCAAGAAAAGAAATAAAAAAGAGCTTTGTTCTCATCATGTTCCAAGTCTCCACTTGTCTTTTTCTCCATATAAGAACATGCAGTAAACTAAGATAGAAGCAACACCCACTTCATATTTATTTAAAGCACTTTATGCCCATTTTAACCTGCTTATCATTCAAATGACTACATCATCTTTAGGTAAGCAATATGTTCAAAAGCTACTATTGCTTATCCTCTCCAGCCATGGTACATGCATCAGTCTGAAAGGTGAGCAAATATTGCATACAAAGCAAAACATGTTAAAAACAAAAAGAAATTACCAAAAATAAAAAAATTAAAAAAGAAAGCAAAAAAATAAAATGTCATCATTGTAGCAATGTTGTAAGAGAGGCATTGTGACCAGATTTCTTTCTATTTTCATCTGGCTGGGTCTACATCCAGAAATACATGTTACCTAATTTATTCTTTGTAATGCAATTCTCAAACGTGTCCATTTTGAAATGATGTACACAAAAGGACTCTATTCTTGTTACAAAAGGTGAATCTCGTAAAACCTTTTATGAGACTTTTCCAAACTGTTAGGCTTAAACAAATTTAACTTATTTATCTCTTGGCCAAATATCGATCAATAATTTCTCCTTTGATAATTACTTAATTTCAGATTTAACCAAATGGAATAAGTATATGATCCAAGACTTTGTCATATAAAAATCTATTAATACATAAAAATCAATGTACATGTGTGCTATATAAATATTTCCTCTCTAAAATAATCTTGCATGTTTTTATACAGTTAGCTTTTAGAAAAATACAAGATTTCAATTAGGCTTATGAAAAAGGAAACAAAAGCTAAGCTTAATTCAATGGTAATAAAGCTATATTCTCATTAGAAATTTTGCAATTTCTTTTGGATTTCATTTTTTTTTTCTGCACATATTCTTTTCAAAGAGTTGGTAATATTATCATTATTTGTGAAGTCTTTTTTATAGTTGTGGAGAGGAAAATATCCCACTACATGTAGTTGGATATTGGCACAGTTCAAAAAAGGAAGGATGAAAAAAATACTACAATTATGAAATCAAAATTGATTTCTTGACTTCCATATTTAACTACACACACACATTCATACACACACACACACACACACACACACACAAACACACACACATATATAGTTGAACATTTGCCAAATATTCATTTATCTTTACTTTAAAACTACACAGGTAATGTATTTTGATATCAATTTTAGTCAATCATCATGTCACAAAAATGTAGTTCATGGATAGTATGTGTTATTTCTTATCTATTTCATATATAAAAGTATTGAAAATGGTCATAATTCCCTTCAAACTTCGCTTTTTTACCTGAATAATGAACTTTAGAAATTAACCTATTTTCTCTGTGAAAAGGGATAAATTTGCACATTTTCCTTTATATAAGGTTTCAATAGAATAACATATGAATCATTTTTTTATTCTAAAGTCATACAAAAACAAATCAAAATGTTTAGGAGCGAATAGTTTTTTAAGATTTACAATTGTAAAGTAAATGATTTTTATGTATCGGACCCCAAATAAAGTCTCTGATTATATTTTCATTACATCACAAAAGCAAAGTTTAAAGTGAAAAAATAAGTATTTCCAGTTTATTTTAGGAATAAGTCTTTTTCATTCACTTTAGGAAATAATACTTTCTGCCTAAAACAAGAAAGAATAAAAATTTCATTTTACAATATACAAGGATCATTAAATAAGTTTCCAGACGTTTTTCGTATGGGCACTTTTATTGATAGTACACACATGAAACTCTAGTCCCCTTCAAAGTAATCTCCTCCAGCTGCAATGTACTTGTTGTACCGTTCCAAAAACTTCTGGAAGGCCCCATGGAAGTCCTCTTGTGTGAGCGTGTCAATGACCTTCATCCCAGCCCCTTTCATCTCCTCAATTGTCTCATAACGACAACCTCTGAGCTTAGGGAATAAGCAAAAGTCACAGGGAGCAAGGTCTGGACTATAGGGAGGCTGAGGAACTGTCTTGATGTCCATCTTGGTCAAATAGTCTGAGATAAGGATGGAGTTGTGGACTGGTGCATTGTCCTGGTGGAAATGCCACTGACCCGATTTGAAATTTTGCTATTTTTTCTCTCTTGGTTATGTTACAAGACGAGATCTTGCCTTGATTTGAAAAAACAAAAAGAAAGAAAAGAAGAAGAAAAAAAAAAAAAACGGAAGTTAACACTTCGAGTTCCCAACCCAAAATGAAAAGTTAGTCGCTCACGCATGGGCTCCGCGCAGAACTTCCGTTTGCGATAAATTAACAAAAAAAAAATACATTAATAAATATCCAATCGGAACGCTTCCCGCGGGGCACAAAAATTGCCGTTCTGAGCCTACAGAAAACGTATAAATAGACGGACCAAATAATCATCAGGCAGTTGCGTTCCTACACCACAGATTTGTTCCCTCACACGACCCGTGTTAAGGATTCTTCACCCCGTCTGGCGCCTGTCATCCGATACATCAAACGCTTTCCGCAGCTACCAACGTTATCCTAATTCCGAGAAAACCATCCCTTCACCACGAGACAAGTACAGTACATGAACTTTATAACTACTACCACTGAATTCATTCTTTGACTGTGAACGTATTTCTCCGTTCTACTCTCTGTACTTACTCTATCTATAAAAAATTTCTATAACCTCATTACTGTGTTATTGTGAGTATATATACGTTCTTTGTTTTGCAACCATACGCATTTCTCGCCCACAACTCAGAATATAACACTGGTGTCAAGCGTGCAGCAAAACAAGTATGGAATACTCCGGCCTTTCTCGATCAGAAATCTTGGAACTTATAAAACAGCAAAAAGCAGCGATTCTCCAAACGAAAATTGACATGGAGCCAGCAGACAACCCGCAAGCACAATTAATCATTAGTGAACTGAAAACAGACCTCCACAAACTTTTAACTGCTCTGCAAACTACCGCACACGATCGATCGCACACATTGCAACAACACACCACAAACTATGAGCTTCTATTGCGACAGCAGTCACTTCGGGACGCCACAAAATCCATCCGGACCTTCGAACCGGGCAGCGATGTAAACCGCTTCATTACCGACCTTAATAAGGCTTACACCATACACGTTAAGCCAGAATTAAGAGAATATCCTGCAATGGAGAAGGAGTTTGTCAAGCTGGCAAAGCAACTACTGAACGAAGGCATATTCCAGCAGATGGAGGACTCAAGACAGCCTACGTCCACGTTCGAGGAACTAAAGGCTTACCTTATATCCATCCACGGGAGCCAAATGACAAACTTCCAGTACCTAAGCCGAGCATGGGACCTTCAGCGACATGAGGGAGAGAAACTCACTGATTTTGCTGGCCGACTTGAAAACACAATCCGAGAGGCCACAGTCCACATCACGGCAAAATTCAAGTCGGACAGACAAAATGCTGAGATGACGGCCGAAACTGCATTTTCCCTAATGGGGGCCATGCTCATGAGTGAAAAGATCAAGGCATGGACACCTAACATCTATCCACACCTCGTCAAAACTATGGACAGACACTACTCAGCGGGTGGTATAGCCAGCGATGCGCAACGCTATCTTGATCGTGGTATCAAAACGGACATCACCACCGCCGCTGAAACCACTGCGCTGATGGCGAGCCAACCTACACACTCTGACAAACCTCGTAGCCTTGAAAGTGACAAGATACTAGCCGACGTACAGCTACAGTTGCTGGATCTGAACAAGCAACTGCGACAAACCCACAGGCGGAACCCATCCATCGTTGACTGGAAAAGTCGAACCGCCCCCACCTACAACATGAAGCACAACCGGGCACAAAGAAGCGCTGGCCAACCCAGCCAACAAGCAATGTGCAAAAATTTTTTACGAGGCCGCGCATGCTTTAAGGGCAACAGGTGCCCATATTTTCACCCCCCTCATGCTCAAGCACACATAGCGACCACTGACACCGGTTTACCTGGAATAGATAGCGATCAGCACAACCATGAACACGCGACGCGCTTCGACGAACTGGATTTTCGGTTGGGACCGAACGAGATGTGATGAATCGTTCCCAGGTCCATGTATCCACTCAGCATCATCACACATTTAACGTTCAAATCCAACCTGATCTCCGATCGCCCCTTGTTCAGGTCAACCTCCGCAACAACGGCATCACATTCTCCGGTGTAGGCATGCTGGATTCCGGATGCACGACTTGCATCATTCCCATTTCTCGCTTACCTGAAGATGCAAGAAGACACATGTCCAAAACCAACATCCGAGTCAAAGGAATCGGAGGGAACATCTCTATTCTGGGCAAGCTCACCTGCGACATTACCTTGGGTGACGATACTTCTCCCGCTTTCTGCAACGTCGACACACTGATCACGACATCAGACATTCCCATCTTGATCGGCCAGAACATACTCGGCCACCACACACTGTTATCCTATACTATCGATAACCAGAAGGCGACTGTAGAACTTGCGCGCACACTCCCATCTGGCAAGCTAAAACATACTGTCCCGCTCTCTACAACCGTCCATCCAAGGATAAAACCGACCCACAACCTTTCACACGGCGCCCTAACCGTTTCCAACGAGGAACCACGAGCCACAGCCAGATCATCGCCTAACGGGTTGACTCTCAACCAAAAACTCCATTGGCTTAAACAAACCGTAGGCCTATCGCTTCCAGACCATCATAGCCGTAGTGAATTAGAAGCTACCGCCGATTTACTCATCAGCTATGCGGACATTCTCGGCACCGACGACAATAGAAGGGGCACTTTCATCAAGCCCATACGCATACCAACCAACGGCCAGTCCAGGAGCCAAAAACAGCACCCTATAGCCCAAGCACTGGAGGATGATGTTGACGCGGAAATTGCCCGCATGGCAAGTGAGGGTGTTATCGAACCTTGCAACGACCCTAAAGGATTTAACAGTCCCGTTTTTGCCGTCCGCAAGAAAAACGGAAAGATTCGAGTGGTCGCAAATTTCAAAAGAACCCTCAACAAGGTTTTAGTCGATCTCGACCCATACCCAATACCTACCATTGACTCGACATTCAACAAGATTGGCGAAGGTAACAAGTACTTCTCAACACTCGACCTCCGCAATGGCTATTGGCAAATCGTCATTGACGAACGTGACCGCCATAAAACGGCCTTTACTTGGAAAGGACGCTGTTTCCAATACACCCGTCTGGCTTTCGGTCTAACATCCGCTGGACAAATCTTCTCGCGATGCATAGCTGAGGCTCTCGACACAGTTGCCTCACGCGCGAACATATCGTCATATATTGACGATAATCTTGTCCACGCCAAAACCTTCGAGGAATATGTGACAGCGCTGGAGCAATTATTTATTGCTCTACGCAAGTTCGGATTAAAACTAAACCCGGAAAAATGCATTTTTCTTGCGTCCGAAGCTAAATTTCTCGGTCGCATCGTGAATAGCGACGGGTTCAAGGCCGACCCCGAATATGTCCGCGCCATTATCGACATGAAACCCCCGACAACGAGAAAAGAACTACAAAGTCTCATCGGACGTCTCGTATGGATTCGGCAATTCATCGAGACACGCCTTAACGAGAGCATCAGAACCGACATGTTCTCCAATCTAATGGCCCCCATAAACGAACTAAATAAGCCCGGACGAACATTCGTCTGGACCGAAGGGGCCAACAAGGCTTTCAATAAAATTAAGAAGCGCCTCGCTTCACCACCAATCATTTCATTCCCCGACTTCACCGGACTCTTTACCCTCACCACCGACGCCAGCGATATCGCATGTGGGGCCATTCTCATGCAAGAGAATAAACACGGCCAAAAGAAAATAATAGCAGTTGCCTCACACACCTTTAACGCGACGGAGCGCAACTGGTCAACAACTGAACGCGAAGCATATGCGATAAAATGGGCCATCACCAAATTCGATTACTTCTTGCGTAGTCGTCCCTTCGTCGTCCTCACAGATCATCGATCTCTCACATACTTGGATCAACGTGAATTCAACAATGCGAAGATACGACGATGGCAGGAGGAAATATCGTGCTACAAATTCGTCTTGGAATATGTAGAAGGTGAATCGAATGTCTGGGCAGACATGCTCAGTCGGAGATATGGCCACAGCAAGGACAAGCTTACGGCAGACCCCACACCTGCAGGGAAGCGCTTCAAACTCCAAGGCTCCAGTCTAAACATCTACGTTCCATCCTGGTGCATGGACGAAATCAAGAGCTCCCAGCTGCTCCCTGGGACTCACACAACACGGAACATTCAGCATCATCTGCAGGCCATCGACGCATTCCTCGCGTTTCATGCCACATCGACCATCCCGGTTGAAGAGATAGCTGACCACATGGGTATTGCAGCGGAACAAGCCTCTGATGACACACTTTCAAAAATCATCAGAGCTCTTCAGTTGGCAACCCCAAGACCGGACGCTACCCTACTCGACCCCAAAGATCATCGTACCGGGCTATATAACAAACACATGCACCAATTCTACTTGGAACCTGGTACATCTGTATTGATGATCAGGGATACTACAAACACACCAAAACTGGTAGTACCCTACAAGCTCCGGACAAAATATCTCCACCAAGCCCATGACTGTGTCAACCACTCAGGGATCTCCCGCATGCAGGAACACCTATCCAGCTACTGGTGGGAGTTCAAAAATCGCGATATCAGGGCGAATGTTCAGTCATGCCAAACCTGCGCTAAACGCAAGGGAAATTACGGCATGCGCCGAAACTGGTCCACGGGCCATTGCAAGAGAGGCGGAAAACCATTCGAGGTTGTCTACATAGATTTTGTCTCAATGCCCCTCTCAAAGGGCAAGCGGTACATACTTACTATTCTAGACAGCTTCAGCCGCCACCTCATGGCCATACCATGTGCCAGAGACCGCGCAATCGACGCAGCCCGCGGACTCTACCAGTTCTTTCTTCGTCACCGCGAGATTCCCCGCATTGTCTCCTCCGACCGAGGAACCCACTTCACTGGTGAGGCCTACAAGGAATTTTGTGACCTAACCTCGATCACCCGGGAACTTCACTGCCCGTGGCGACCACAAAGCTCGGGGAACATTGAGAGGCAACACCGGACCTTAAAAAACGCCCTTTACATGATCTGCGAAGACAGAAACTGTGAATGGACGGACGTTCTCGAATCCGCAGTTTCCTCAATGAATGCCACAGCCAACACCGCCACTGGTGCATCCCCGCATTACATTATCACCGGCCGCCAACCAAACATTGGTCTACCGAAGATCCCCTGCCAAGACATCGTTAACAACAACCCAGGTGCTTACGGTATGCAAATAAACGCTCTGCTCCCACAGGTGCATCAAAGAGTCGCCTTGGCGAACAACGAGGCTGACCACAAAATGGAAGCCAAACTGAACCGCAGCATCTTCAAAGACCCGATACAAGTCGGTGACAAGGTGCTACTCCACCGACCGCAATCCGCAACAGCCCACTTGTCTCACCTGCCTTGGATAGGTGACTTTGAGGTCACCAAAACGAACGGTTTGGTAGTTCAAGTGAAAAACGACAACTGTGAAACGTATTGGGTTCACCGTGGACACGTCCGTCGACTCGTACCACGACCAAATGACCTGCAACACATGCATCGACCACCCCCACCTCCAGCTCTATCCCCACCTCACCAAATTCCCAATCACCCGTCGACACGACCACTCCTATCTCCTTGTCCACCCCGGCAACCTACCCATCACCAGTTGTCATAACTCCCTACACTTTCGTCAGGGAAGCATCTTGTCGCAAATGACTGCAGTTGCGGAGACAATACCCAAAACCCAACGAAACGAACAACACGAGGGTAACTCCCAACACGCTTTAAAGATTTCGTTATGTGCCAAAAAACAAAATAAATAATACATAACCTCAAAAAAAAAAAAAAAAAAAAAAAACACGCAAGCAAGCACTAACAACATAGCAACTTCAAATCATGGTAAGATCTGGGGGAGCTGTTACAAGACGAGATCTTGCCTTGATTTGAAAAAACAAAAAGAAAGAAAAGAAGAAAAAAAAAAAAAACGGAAGTTAACACTTCGAGTTCCCAACCCAAAATGAAAAGTTAGTCGCTCACGCATGGGCTCCGCGCAGAACTTCCGTTTGCGATAAATTAACAAAAAAAAGATACATTAATAAATATCCAATCGGAACGCTTCCCGCGGGGCACAAAAATTGCCGTTCTGAGCCTACAGAAAACGTATAAATAGACGGACCAAATAATCATCAAGCAGTTGCGTTCCTCCACGTCAGACTTGTTATTCCACGTTTGCTTGACCAGTCTATATTGTTATTACCTTTGTTACGTGAATTGTTAAATTGGTTATCTCGGTAAGACTTTGTTTTTTCTGATTGAATTTTTTATTTTTTATTTTTTCATTTTTTATTTTTTTTTTAGTCTTACCGAGAATTCTTTACTTGTGACGCTTGTTTAAATCACTTGTTTTTGTTATCCGACTTGTGTTTGTGTCGTCGGAATTTATTATTTTTGTGTCTTTTTTGTCGTTTCTTATTTTTTTCAGGGGTTCTACGTGTTTTTTTGTGGCCTTCTTTTTCACTGTTTTTGTGTCTAATTAATTTTTTTGCGTCTTTTTTAACAGTAGAACCCCCCTCCATACTTGCAACAGGTGGAGGTTTTAGTTCCTTTACCCTCCTTGGCTGCTAATTCTACCTCAGCCATGGAGGGTGAAACGGCAACCCCTACAAAGACTACAAGCCTTATAGGATCAAATTGGCCTTCGCTGCCGATCCCCGACGATCCCCAAGTCTCCGAAGACAGTCCGATTCAGCCGGCCCAACAAAGCCCCACAGCCTGGAAGGGCCAGCAGAGAGGACCAAATGAATATGAAAAGGACCGGGTGGGCAGATTTGCCAAGTATTTCAAAGGCAACGAAATACTGCCCATCCCGGAAATCGCCGAGAAAATCGCGCCCAGAGTCCTCTCGCTGGTCGTTTCCGACCTCAAAACAAAAAGGCTAGTGGGGCTAACAAAGGATGTCTTTGAGGAGCTGCTGAGGAAGGCGGGCATCCCGTGCCAATACTTTTGCCGTAAAAGTTTCGCGACATGGGATGTCCTCCTTCCTACAGAGAAACAAGCGGCAAAAACGGCTGAATCGGACATCATAACAAAACACTTCAGGCTACAGCCGGAGTATAAAGGCACCCGTAGGCTTCGAGTCACGGTATGTAATGTCCCGGCCATCATCACTGGGGAGGTCCTCGCGGCATATCTTAGTGCCTTTGGCCACGTTGAGGAAGTTAACCTCCTCAGATCCCCGGCCGGGACAGCCTACGGGGATTATGCCTTCCGGCTGTGCCTGTCAAGGGATGGCTTTAAAGCCATCCCCGAAACTCTGATATGCGGGGATCGGCAGATGATGGTGATGGTGGAAGGGAGACGCCCCAGGTGCTGGGGGTGCAAACAAATCGGGCACATCGCTAAGTTTTGCCCCCAGCGACCTGATAACAAGGCGTCAACAACAACAACAACAACAAAAGACGTAGCGGCCACCACCATCACCATCAACAAAGAAGCGGAGGCCAAGGGCCCGGGTCAGGTCCAGCCCAAAAACAATCAGGAGGGCTGGACTGAAGTGACCAAAAAGAGGAGGGGATCCCCTAAACAAGGGGAAAAAAGTCAAACTTCATCCCCTCCTCAAAAACAAACCAGGGCCCCAGCAGCAGCAGCAAAAACAACACCGGAACCATCGGCAGCAGTAGCAGCAAAATCTCCGACAGCAGCAAGAACAACAACAACAACAACAACAGAACCACCGGCAGCAGCAGCAGCAGCAGCAAAAACACCAACAAAACCACGGGCAACAGCAGCAGCAATCACAACAACATCAACAGAATCACCGGCAGCACCAGCAACAATGACACCAAAGAAACCAGCAACAACAACAGCACCATCACCAAAAAAAACTAAAAAGAAAAATAAACAAATCATCGAAGATATGGAAACATCGACCAATCTGAAGAGGAGAAGGGACAGTGGGGAAGGTGCAGCAAAAAAAATGTGCCCCGAAAAAAACCAACCTGAGGCAGGCCCCTCCTCTCAAATACCTCTCCCATCTCCACCAGTACCTTCACCGCCACCTACACTACCTCCACCACAGTTTCCACCTCCAAAAATCACTTTACAGCCTCCTCCCCAACAAATGGACTCTCTTTCACCCCAACATGAACTCTTTAAAAAATATCACCGCCCCTACAAAATCCCACTCCCCAGATCTCAGTCTGCTGAAAGGGCACAACCCTCGGGCCTAGCCCGAACCCCATCCCTTCCCTCACTCAGCCCAGCAGACTTTTCATCTCAGGAACTCTTCCCAGCAATCATTTCCCCAAAAAGAAAAACTGACCCCCCAAAGAAAACAAACCACAATGAACTATCCATCGGACAGATACAGCGGGCAGCGGCTTTGTGCTCTGCGGAGCTGGAGGCAGTTGGGGACTTCCAGCTCCGGAAGGCACTAAAGCCGTTGCTCAGCTTGGAAAAAATTAAAAACCTCAGTGTATCAAATCCAGTGAATTTCAGGAGTGCAGCCATGGTGACCACTTTTGTCCGGTCAGCTGGCGACCGTACCAAGGGCGTATGGAAGTTCTTGAGTACGGTCTGTCAGACTGATACGGGCATAAAGTTGGCGGAGTTGGAGCACTCCTCCCTCAAAAAATGTTTAACTTACTGTTCAGGGAGGGTCCCGATTTTGGTTCACCCGTCTCTTTACAGGGCCCTAAAGCTGAAGTTCCCCATAGATGTCGGCGGAATCACCAGGGACAACCGAGTGACGACTGAACTCGGTACCGGTTCCCTGCGTCAGGCTGTCGGCATTCTCACGCCCAAGGATTTCCGGCCCGTAGTCGACGATGAGTAAGGTAAGTCGGATTGATGGCTTTAAACGTTGCCAGTTTGAATGTGAGGGGACTGAGGGATTCAAGCAAGTGTGCGCGCCTGCTTGGTGAACTCAAGAACCTCTGCGTAGATGTTGCTGCAGTGCAGGAGACCCACTTCACTTGCGACGCTGACTGTCGGGTGCTGAAGAACGACTTTAACGTTTTCTCAGCATACGGCAGCCACGTCAGCGCTGGGGTCTCCTTGCTAGTTGGACGCAGCCTTGATGCTGATGTTGACGTTGTTTTTGCAGGTGACGGGGGCCGGCTGGTTGTGGCCGATGTTGCCGTGAAAAGTTTCAAGTTTCGTCTGGTTGCGGTTTATGCGTCCAATATCGCTGCGGAGAGGGTTTCCTTTTTTCGTCGGTTGGCGCCGTTCCTGGACGATACGAAGCGGCTAGTCTTAATGGGAGATTGGAATGCGATCCTTGATCCCAAGATAGATAAGGTCGGTTGGGGAGCTAGTCGTGCGGGAAGGTGTGAGAGCAGCCTTGTCGGCTTCGTGACTCGTCACGGTCTCGTCGACAGGTTTCGTCTCGATCACCCAGGGCGGGAGATGTGGACGTGGCTAGATAGTTCGCCCTCTGCCAAAGTAGGTTCCTACTTGGACAGAGTGTTAGTGAGACGAGCTGACATTGACTTTGTTAGTTGTCCCACGTTCCACTTGATAGCGTGGACTGACCATAAACTTGTTAGAGTCAGTCTACGGTTAGTAAATAGGCCTAGTCTGGCCGGTTACTGGAAGTTCAATACCTCCTTACTGGAGATACGGGACTTCCGGGACCGGCTGGAATCCCTAATTCAGCGGGCATTAGTGGGGGCGGTTACCGGGAATAGGTGGTGGGCTTCTCTCAAATATAGGATTAGAGACTTCGCCACCAAATACGGTCAACAGCTCAAACTAGATAAGGCCAAGGAGGCGAAGGCTATAGACGATAGACTTTCCCGGGCGGTGGCTGGGGGGGACTCCCTAGGTGTAGAACTAGCTAGGAGGGACCTTGAGCGTGAGAATAGCGAGCGCTACAAGGGATACGTAGTTAGATCTAGGTTAAATAGAGTTCTCTACGAAGCTGTGAAATCGAACGCGACTGCGCGTGAAGAAGAAGTGCGAAGGTTCCCCGATCGGTACGTCGCGTCTGTCAAGACCGCGGACGGGCGACTGCTGCATTCGAGTCGTGAGATACGTGATGCCTTTCGGGCGCACTTTCGGGATCGCTTTGCCCGTTGTACTGATCTCCCGATCCGGGAGTTTCGTAGCTATCTTGCCGACTTTCCCCGCCTCCGGGTGGCTAAAGCGGCTGGCTGCGAGGGTGTGGTTACTGAATGCGAAGTCCGTGATGCGTTGAAGCAGGTCGGCCTGAACAAGTCGCCGGGACTAGATGGTTTGCCCTACGAAGTGTACTTGAGGATGTCGCACATGTTTGTGCCTATTCTGACGGATGTGTTCAACCATTGGTTCGCCCAGGGAGCCATCCCTGGTAGCGTTACCAAGGGCGTGATCACATTGCTGAAGAAAGGTGGCAGGCATGTTTGGGAGGGTTTAGATGACTACAGGCCCATAACTCTGCTTAACACAGAGTTAAAGATTTTGGCCCGGGTCTTGGCGAATCGTTTACAGCGTGTCATCAGTGATCTGATCGGACCTGAACAGACCTTTGCTGTGAAGGGAAGATCGATCCAGGACAATCTGCACTTGATTCGCGGGGTCCTAGAGGGGATAGAAGACGACACAGAAGCCGCGCTGATCAGTTTAGATCAGTCCAAGGCCTTCGATAGGGTTGACCATCGGTTCTTGGCGTCTGTTTTGGAGACTGCCGGATTCAAACCGGAGTTCCGCAGATGGATTAGCATGATGTACCACAACCCTCAGGCAGTGGTGCAGGTGAACGGAAGGCGTTCGAGGGTATTCGCGATCGAGCGTTCGGTGCGACAGGGCTGCCCGTTGTCTCCTCTACTCTATGTCCTCACGTTGGAGCCCCTCCTGCGCAGGCTTAGGGATGAGGGGACAAGTCCGTCCCTGCGCGGTATACCTTTTGTTGGCAGCTTTGCGGCAAGGGTTTCCGCGTTCGCTGATGACATCACAGTCTTTGTATCCCGCCGTCTGGATATAAAGGCTGTGAAAGAGGCGGTTGTCGAGTACGAGCGGATCGCAGGAGCCAAGGTCAATTTTGACAAAAGCGAAGGTTTGCGGCTTGGTGCTTGGAGGGGTAGCAATACTCTTCCGGGGCCTTTCCGCTGGAGTGACGGACCCATCCGCATCCTCGGGGTGTGGTTCGGGCCCGGCCTCCAACTGGAGCGAAATTGGTCGGAAGTACAAACCAAGGTGAATGCTCAGGTGGGAATCTGGCTTTCAAGGAGGTTGTCCTTAAAGGGCAGGGCGGAGGCGTGCGCCACGTACGTCTTCCCTCTGATCCTTTACCGATTGGCTGTACTTCCTCTGCCTAAGGCACGTCGGTTGGCACTGCAACAATCCCTCTCCAGATTACTCTGGGGAGGTGCAAGGCCGATGGTCCGTAGGCAGGTCTGTATCCAACGTACACGCAACGGGGGTCTGGGTATGCCTGATCTGGAGAGCCACTGGCTTGCTGAAAGACTTGCATACCTCGGCCGGTCCTTGACAGGGGACTCAGTGTGGAGACGAAAGGCGAGTCGGACTTTTCCTCGCCTCAAGTCAGACCCAAAGGCTGAAGGTCGACGTAGGCCTTTGGGCGAAGCACTGTTTTTTAGCGAGTGCCGAAAGGCCCTTCGTAACCTTCTTGGGTCCAGTGACCTTTCATGGCCTCGGAAAGAGCTATATCGGGAGTTAGTGGTGGGTTCCGCTTCTGATCCTCTTAGCGAGCGGCGAGGCTGGACGGCGGAGGAGATCCGCTCTCACTGGAATTGGGCGCCAGGATCGAGCTTCTTGAACAACTCCGAGTTCTCGCTCACCTGGCGACTTGTACGGAATGCGTTACCCCTTCTCGGCTTGAACTACAAAGCGGGCCTAGCAGACATGCCTGATTGTCCTCGCTGCGCCAGTGGATTGGAAGAAACGGCTGAGCACGCCTTCTACTACTGCGAGCGAGTTCGCCCGTTTTGGGATCACGTCGGGGAGTGGACGGCTCGCATCGAACCCAAGCAGCTCGTGCTGCTCGACGTTGGTTACGTCGTGGACAACGTTCTTCCTCCGTTTCAGGGTGAGAAGCGTGTGGTGTTTCTCGCGATCCTGGCTGTAGCTCGAATGGTGATTTGGAACACGCGAAAGAAGGGATTGTATGACGATGCAAACTTTTCTCATCGCGATCTGGTTTTGTATTTTCGGCACCAGCTGAGGGTCAAAATCAGATGCGATAGAAAATGCTTGGATCGCATAACATTCAACAGAAGGTGGGTGAATGCAGCGAGCCTGGTCGTACGAAAGGGGGCAACGTTGGAGTCATCCTTCCCTCCTCTGCCCGCTCATGGCGTCTACGGTACGGGTCCTTCGGGACCCCACCCCCGGTAAGTAGGCAAAGCTTTTTCCCTTGTAACCTAGTTAGCAGTATGTTGTCAGTCATTGTCCCCGTCATCTAGTCTCTAGTATTCAAGATCTTCCCCACCCCCATTATTTTTCGACCTCAACCTATATCCCAGTCCGCTTTTATTGAAGATCTTGAACATTCATATGTAAAAAATCATATTACCGTCTTGTATCGACCCACACCGTGCCCGACCCTTTATTTTCCTTTTTTTCCCCCCTATAGATTAGGATCCCAGTCCCGCCTAGGGCAGGTTCGACTTGTTTCCGGCTCTTTCGCCCCGGAAAACAGTCGGCCTCCAATTTTATAGACGGGGGGATGGGAGGGCAACCAAACGGGGGATTTTTCCTTGTTTTTTTGTTGTTGTATATATTTCGGGGTTTTTTCTCCCATCTCCATCATATGAATCCATTTGTAAAAAATCATAATTTGTAAATAAAATCATACATCACTTCCGGGGTTTTAAGTAGGACTTTCTCCATAGAGCAAATGTGGTATTTTGGTGGTAGCAGCGCGCAAGGCGACGGATGAATGACTATATATTGTATTGTTGAATGGGTCGGCGAATGTGGCTAGCTAGGTTCCCTTAGTAAAAACATAGATAAAGCAAGACCACACCCTTCCCCTTCCCCCCAAAACATAAGGCCTAGTGCCTTCCTGTAAAGTCTCTACAGGAAATAAACAGTTGCGTTCCTCCACGTCAGACTTGTTATTCCACGTTTGCTTGACCAGTCTATATTGTTATTACCTTTGTTACGTGAATTGTTAAATTGGTTATCTCGGTAAGACTTTGTTTTTTCTGATTGAATTTTTTATTTTTTATTTTTTCATTTTTTATTTTTTTTTTAGTCTTACCGAGAATTCTTTACTTGTGACGCTTGTTTAAATCACTTGTTTTTGTTATCCGACTTGTGTTTGTGTCGTCGGAATTTATTATTTTTGTGTCTTTTTTGTCGTTTCTTATTTTTTTCAGGGGTTCTACGTGTTTTTTTGTGGCCTTCTTTTTCACTGTTTTTGTGTCTAATTAATTTTTTTGCGTCTTTTTTAACAGTAGAACCCCCCTCCATACTTGCAACAGGTGGAGGTTTTAGTTCCTTTACCCTCCTTGGCTGCTAATTCTACCTCAGCCATGGAGGGTGAAACGGCAACCCCTACAAAGACTACAAGCCTTATAGGATCAAATTGGCCTTCGCTGCCGATCCCCGACGATCCCCAAGTCTCCGAAGACAGTCCGATTCAGCCGGCCCAACAAAGCCCCACAGCCTGGAAGGGCCAGCAGAGAGGACCAAATGAATATGAAAAGGACCGGGTGGGCAGATTTGCCAAGTATTTCAAAGGCAACGAAATACTGCCCATCCCGGAAATCGCCGAGAAAATCGCGCCCAGAGTCCTCTCGCTGGTCGTTTCCGACCTCAAAACAAAAAGGCTAGTGGGGCTAACAAAGGATGTCTTTGAGGAGCTGCTGAGGAAGGCGGGCATCCCGTGCCAATACTTTTGCCGTAAAAGTTTCGCGACATGGGATGTCCTCCTTCCTACAGAGAAACAAGCGGCAAAAACGGCTGAATCGGACATCATAACAAAACACTTCAGGCTACAGCCGGAGTATAAAGGCACCCGTAGGCTTCGAGTCACGGTATGTAATGTCCCGGCCATCATCACTGGGGAGGTCCTCGCGGCATATCTTAGTGCCTTTGGCCACGTTGAGGAAGTTAACCTCCTCAGATCCCCGGCCGGGACAGCCTACGGGGATTATGCCTTCCGGCTGTGCCTGTCAAGGGATGGCTTTAAAGCCATCCCCGAAACTCTGATATGCGGGGATCGGCAGATGATGGTGATGGTGGAAGGGAGACGCCCCAGGTGCTGGGGGTGCAAACAAATCGGGCACATCGCTAAGTTTTGCCCCCAGCGACCTGATAACAAGGCGTCAACAACAACAACAACAACAAAAGACGTAGCGGCCACCACCATCACCATCAACAAAGAAGCGGAGGCCAAGGGCCCGGGTCAGGTCCAGCCCAAAAACAATCAGGAGGGCTGGACTGAAGTGACCAAAAAGAGGAGGGGATCCCCTAAACAAGGGGAAAAAAGTCAAACTTCATCCCCTCCTCAAAAACAAACCAGGGCCCCAGCAGCAGCAGCAGCAGTAGCAAAAACAACACCGGAACCATCGGCAGTAGTAGCAGCAAAATCTCCGACAGCAGCAAGAACAACAACAACAACAGAACCACCGGCAGCAGCAGCAGCAGCAAAAACACCAACAAAACCACGGGCAACAGCAGCAGCAATCACAACAACATCAACAGAATCACCGGCAGCACCAGCAACAATGACACCAAAGAAACCAGCAACAACAACAGCACCATCACCAAAAAAAACTAAAAAGAAAAATAAACAAATCATCGAAGATATGGAAACATCGACCAATCTGAAGAGGAGAAGGGACAGTGGGGAAGGGGCAGCAAAAAAAATGTGCCCCGAAAAAAACCAACCTGAGGCAGGCCCCTCCTCTCAAATACCTCTCCCATCTCCACCAGTACCTTCACCGCCACCTACACTACCTCCACCACAGTTTCCACCTCCAAAAATCACTTTACAGCCTCCTCCCCAACAAATGGACTCTCTTTCACCCCAACATGAACTCTTTAAAAAATATCACCGCCCCTACAAAATCCCACTCCCCAGATCTCAGTCTGCTGAAAGGGCACAACCCTCGGGCCTAGCCCGAACCCCATCCCTTCCCTCACTCAGCCCAGCAGACTTTTCATCTCAGGAACTCTTCCCAGCAATCATTTCCCCAAAAAGAAAAACTGACCCCCCAGAGAAAACAAACCACAATGAACTATCCATCGGACAGATACAGCGGGCAGCGGCTTTGTGCTCTGCGGAGCTGGAGGCAGTTGGGGACTTCCAGCTCCGGAAGGCACTAAAGCCGTTGCTCAGCTTGGAAAAAATTAAAAACCTCAGTGTATCAAATCCAGTGAATTTCAGGAGTGCAGCCATGGTGACCACTTTTGTCCGGTCAGCTGGCGACCGTACCAAGGGCGTATGGAAGTTCTTGAGTACGGTCTGTCAGACTGATACGGGCATAAAGCTGGCGGAGTTGGAGCACTCCTCCCTCAAAAAATGTTTAACTTACTGTTCAGGGAGGGTCCCCATTTTGGTTCACCCGTCTCTTTACAGGGCCCTAAAGCTGAAGTTCCCCATAGATGTCGGCGGAATCACCAGGGACAACCGAGTGACGACTGAACTCGGTACCGGTTCCCTGCGTCAGGCTGTCGGCATTCTCACGCCCAAGGATTTCCGGCCCGTAGTCGACGATGAGTAAGGTAAGTCGGATTGATGGCTTTAAACGTTGCCAGTTTGAATGTGAGGGGACTGAGGGATTCAAGCAAGTGTGCGCGCCTGCTTGGTGAACTCAAGAACCTCTGCGTAGATGTTGCTGCAGTGCAGGAGACCCACTTCACTTGCGACGCTGACTGTCGGGTGCTGAAGAACGACTTTAACGTTTTCTCAGCATACGGCAGCCACGTCAGCGCTGGGGTCTCCTTGCTAGTTGGACGCAGCCTTGATGCTGATGTTGACGTTGTTTTTGCAGGTGACGGGGGCCGGCTGGTTGTGGCCGATGTTGCCGTGAAAAGTTTCAAGTTTCGTCTGGTTGCGGTTTATGCGTCCAATATCGCTGCGGAGAGGGTTTCCTTTTTTCGTCGGTTGGCGCCGTTCCTGGACGATACGAAGCGGCTAGTCTTAATGGGAGATTGGAATGCGATCCTTGATCCCAAGATAGATAAGGTCGGTTGGGGAGCTAGTCGTGCGGGAAGGTGTGAGAGCAGCCTTGTCGGCTTCGTGACTCGTCACGGTCTCGTCGACAGGTTTCGTCTCGATCACCCAGGGCGGGAGATGTGGACGTGGCTAGATAGTTCGCCCTCTGCCAAAGTAGGTTCCTACTTGGACAGAGTGTTAGTGAGACGAGCTGACATTGACTTTGTTAGTTGTCCCACGTTCCACTTGATAGCGTGGACTGACCATAAACTTGTTAGAGTCAGTCTACGGTTAGTAAATAGGCCTAGTCTGGCCGGTTACTGGAAGTTCAATACCTCCTTACTGGAGATACGGGACTTCCGGGACCGGCTGGAATCCCTAATTCAGCGGGCGTTAGTGGGGGCGGTTACCGGGAATAGGTGGTGGGCTTCTCTCAAATATAGGATTAGAGACTTCGCCACCAAATACGGTCAACAGCTCAAACTAGATAAGGCCAAGGAGGCGAAGGCTATAGACGATAGACTTTCCCGGGCGGTGGCTGGGGGGGACTCCCTAGGTGTAGAACTAGCTAGGAGGGACCTTGAGCGTGAGAATAGCGAGCGCTACAAGGGATACGTAGTTAGATCTAGGTTAAATAGAGTTCTCTACGAAGCTGTGAAATCGAACGCGACTGCGCGTGAAGAAGAAGTGCGAAGGTTCCCCGATCGGTACGTCGCGTCTGTCAAGACCGCGGACGGGCGACTGCTGCATTCGAGTCGTGAGATACGTGATGCCTTTCGGGCGCACTTTCGGGATCGCTTTGCCCGCTGTACTGATCTCCCGATCCGGGAGTTTCGTAGCTATCTTGCCGACTTTCCCCGCCTCCGGGTGGCTAAAGCGGCTGGCTGCGAGGGTGTGGTTACTGAATGCGAAGTCCGTGATGCGTTGAAGCAGGTCGGCCTGAACAAGTCGCCGGGACTAGATGGTTTGCCCTACGAAGTGTACTTGAGGATGTCGCACATGTTTGTGCCTATTCTGACGGATGTGTTCAACCATTGGTTCGCCCAGGGAGCCATCCCTGGTAGCGTTACCAAGGGCGTGATCACATTGCTGAAGAAAGGTGGCAGGCATGTTTGGGAGGGTTTAGATGATTACAGGCCCATAACTCTGCTTAACACAGAGTTAAAGATTTTGGCCCGGGTCTTGGCGAATCGTTTACAGCGTGTCATCAGTGATCTGATCGGACCTGAACAGACCTTTGCTGTGAAGGGAAGATCGATCCAGGACAATCTGCACTTGATTCGCGGGGTCCTAGAGGGGATAGAAGACGACACAGAAGCCGCGCTGATCAGTTTAGATCAGTCCAAGGCCTTCGATAGGGTTGACCATCGGTTCTTGGCGTCTGTTTTGGAGACTGCCGGATTCAAACCGGAGTTCCGCAGATGGATTAGCATGATGTACCACAACCCTCAGGCAGTGGTGCAGGTGAACGGAAGGCGTTCGAGGGTATTCGCGATCGAGCGTTCGGTGCGACAGGGCTGCCCGTTGTCTCCTCTACTCTATGTCCTCACGTTGGAGCCCCTCCTGCGCAGGCTTAGGGATGAGGGGACAAGTCCGTCCCTGCGCGGTATACCTTTTGTTGGCAGCTTTGCGGCAAGGGTTTCCGCGTTCGCTGATGACATCACAGTCTTTGTATCCCGCCGTCTGGATATAAAGGCTGTGAAAGAGGCGGTTGTCGAGTACGAGCGGATCGCAGGAGCCAAGGTCAATTTTGACAAAAGCGAAGGTTTGCGGCTTGGTGCTTGGAGGGGTAGCAATACTCTTCCGGGGCCTTTCCGCTGGAGTGACGGACCCATCCGCATCCTCGGGGTGTGGTTCGGGCCCGGCCTCCAACTGGAGCGAAATTGGTCGGAAGTACAAACCAAGGTGAATGCTCAGGTGGGAATCTGGCTTTCAAGGAGGTTGTCCTTAAAGGGCAGGGCGGAGGCGTGCGCCACGTACGTCTTCCCTCTGATCCTTTACCGATTGGCTGTACTTCCTCTGCCTAAGGCACGTCGGTTGGCACTGCAACAATCCCTCTCCAGATTACTCTGGGGAGGTGCAAGGCCGATGGTCCGTAGGCAGGTCTGTATCCAACGTACACGCAACGGGGGTCTGGGTATGCCTGATCTGGAGAGCCACTGGCTTGCTGAAAGACTTGCATACCTCGGCCGGTCCTTGACAGGGGACTCAGTGTGGAGACGAAAGGCGAGTCGGACTTTTCCTCGCCTCAAGTCAGACCCAAAGGCTGAAGGTCGACGTAGGCCTTTGGGCGAAGCACTGTTTTTTAGCGAGTGCCGAAAGGCCCTTCGTAACCTTCTTGGGTCCAGTGACCTTTCATGGCCTCGGAAAGAGCTATATCGGGAGTTAGTGGTGGGTTCCGCTTCTGATCCTCTTAGCGAGCGGCGGGGCTGGACGGCGGAGGAGATCCGCTCTCACTGGAATTGGGCGCCAGGATCGAGCTTCTTGAACAACTCCGAGTTCTCGCTCACCTGGCGACTTGTACGGAATGCGTTACCCCTTCTCGGCTTGAACTACAAAGCGGGCCTAGCAGACATGCCTGATTGTCCTCGCTGCGCCAGTGGATTGGAAGAAACGGCTGAGCACGCCTTCTACTACTGCGAGCGAGTTCGCCCGTTTTGGGATCACGTCGGGGAGTGGACGGCTCGCATCGAACCCAAGCAGCTCGTGCTGCTCGACGTTGGTTACGTCGTGGACAACGTTCTTCCTCCGTTTCAGGGTGAGAAGCGTGTGGTGTTTCTCGCGATCCTGGCTGTAGCTCGAATGGTGATTTGGAACACGCGAAAGAAGGGATTGTATGACGATGCAAGCTTTTCTCATCGCGATCTGGTTTTGTATTTTCGGCACCAGCTGAGGGTCAAAATCAGATGCGATAGAAAATGCTTGGATCGCATAACATTCAACAGAAGGTGGGTGAATGCAGCGAGCCTGGTCGTACGAAAGGGGGCAACGTTGGAGTCATCCTTCCCTCCTCTGCCCGCTCATGGCGTCTACGGTACGGGTCCTTCGGGACCCCACCCCCGGTAAGTAGGCAAGCTTTTTCCCTTGTAACCTAGTTAGCAGTATGTTGTCAGTCATTGTCCCCGTCATCTAGTCTTTAGTATTCAAGATCTTCCCCACCCCCATTATTTTTCGACCTCAACCTATATCCCAGTCCGCTTTTATTGAAGATCTTGAACATTCATATGTAAAAAAATCATATTACCGTCTTGTATCGACCCACACCGTGCCCGACCCTTTATTTTCCTTTTTTTCCCCCCTATAGATTCGGATCCCAGTCCCACCTAGGGCAGGTCCGACTTGTTTCCGGTTCTTTCGCCCCGGAAAACAGTCGGCCTCCAATTTTATAGACGGGGGGATGGGAGGGCAACCAAACGGGGGATTTTTCCTTGTTTTTTTGTTGTTGTATATATTTCGGGGTTTTTTCTCCCATCTCCATCATATGAATCCATTTGTAAAAAATCATAATTTGTAAATAAAATCATACATCACTTCCGGGGTTTTAAGTAGGACTTTCTCCATAGAGCAAATGTGGTATTTTGGTGGTAGCAGCGCGCAAGGCGACGGATGAATGACTATATATTGTATTGTTGAATGGGTCGGCGAATGTGGCTAGCTAGGTTCCCTTAGTAAAAACATAGATAAAGCAAGACCACACCCTTCCCCTTCCCCCCAAAACATAAGGCCTAGTGCCTTCCTGTAAAGTCTCTACAGGAAATAAACAGTTGCGTTCCTCCACGTCAGACTTGTTATTTCACGTTTGCTTGTTTTGAAGACCAGTCTATATTGTTATTACCTTTGTCACGTGAATTGTTAAATTGGTTATCTCGGTAAGACTTTGTTTTTTTCTGTTTGAATTTTTTATTTTTTTATTTTTTATTTTTCATTTTTTTAAAAGTCTTACCGAGAATTCGTTATTTGTGACGCTTGTTTAAATCACTTGTTTTTGTTATCCGACTTGTGTTTGTGTCGTCGGAATTTATTATTTTTGTGTCTTTTTTGTCGTTTCTTATTTTTTTCAGGGGTTCTACGTGTTTTTTTGTGGCCTTCTTTTTCACTGTTTTTGTGTCTAATTAATTTTTTTGCGTCTTTTTTAACAGTAGAACCCCCCTCCATACTTGCAACAGGTGGAGGTTTTAGTTCCTTTACCCTCCTTGGCTGCTAATTCTACCTCAGCCATGGAGGGTGAAACGGCAACCCCTACAACACCAAGTTTAATTGGATCCAATTGGCCTTCGCTGCCGATCCCCGACGATGTAAATGAAGTCTCACAAGACAGTCCGATTCAGCCGGCCCAACAAAGCCCCACAGCCTGGAAAGGCCAGCAGAGAGGACCAAATGAATATGAAAAGGACCGGGTGGGCAGATTTGCCAAGTATTTCAAAGGCAACGAAATACTGCCCATCCCGGAAATCGCCGAGAAAATCGCGCCCAGAGTCCTCTCGCTGGTCGTTTCCGACCTCAAAACAAAAAGGCTAGTGGGGCTAACAAAGGATGTCTTTGAGGAGCTGCTGAGGAAGGCGGGCATCCCGTGCCAATACTTTTGCCGTAAAAGTTTCGCGACATGGGATGTCCTCCTTCCTACAGAAAAACAAGCGGCAAAAACGGCTGAATCGGACATCATAACGAAACACTTCAGGCTACAGCCGGAGTATAAAGGCACCCGTAGGCTTCGAGTCACGGTATGTAATGTCCCGGCCATCATCACTGGGGAGGTCCTCGCGGCATATCTAAGTGCCTTTGGCCACGTTGAGGAAGTTAACCTCCTCAGATCCCCGGCCGGGACAGCCTACGGGGATTATGCCTTCCGGCTGTGCCTGTCAAGGGATGGCTTTAAAGCCATCCCCGAAACTCTGATATGCGGGGATCGGCAGATGATGGTGATGGTGGAAGGGAGACGCCCCAGGTGCTGGGGGTGCAAACAAATCGGGCACATCGCTAAGTTTTGCCCCCAGCGACCTGATAACAAGGCGTCAACAACAACAACAACAACAAAAGACGTAGCGGCCACCACCATCACCATCAACAAAGAAGCGGAGGCCAAGGACCCGGGTCAGGTCCAGCCCAAAAACAACCAGGAGGGCTGGACTGAAGTGACCAAAAAGAGGAGGGGATCCCCTAAACAAGGGGAAAAAAGTCCAACCTCATCCCCTCCTCAAAAACAAACCAGGGCCCCAGCAGCAGCAGCTGCAGCAGCAAAAACAACACCGGAACCATCGGCAGCAGCAGCAGCAAAATCTCCGACAGCAGCAAGAACAACAACAACAACAACAACAGAACCACCGGCAGCAGCAGCAGCAGCAAAAACACCAACAAAACCACGGGCAACAGCAGCAGCAATCACAACAACATCAACAGAATCACCGGCAGCACCAGCAACAATGACACCAAAGAAACCAGCAACAACAACAGCACCATCACCAAAAAAAACTAAAAAGAAAAATAAACAAATCATCGAAGATATGGAAACATCGACCAATCTGAAGAGGAGAAGGGACAGTGGGGAAGGGGCAGCAAAAAAAATGTGCCCCGAAAAAAACCAACCTGAGGCAGGCCCCTCCTCTCAAATACCTCTCCCATCTCCACCAGTACCTTCACCGCCACCTACACTACCTCCACCACAGTTTCCACCTCCAAAAATCACTTTACAGCCTCCTCCCCAACAAATGGACTCTCTTTCACCCCAACATGAACTCTTTAAAAAATATCACCGCCCCTACAAAATCCCACTCCCCAGATCTCAGTCTGCTGAAAGGGCACAACCCTCGGGCCTAGCCCGAACCCCATCCCTTCCCTCACTCAGCCCAGCAGACTTTTCATCTCAGGAACTCTTCCCAGCAATCATTTCCCCAAAAAGAAAAACTGACCCCCCAAAGAAAACAAACCACAATGAACTATCCATCGGACAGATACAGCGGGCAGCGGCTTTGTGCTCTGCGGAGCTGGAGGCAGTTGGGGACTTCCAGCTCCGGAAGGCACTAAAGCCGTTGCTCAGCTTGGAAAAAATTAAAAACCTCAGTGTATCAAATCCAGTGAATTTCAGGAGTGCAGCCATGGTGACCACTTTTGTCCGGTCAGCTGGCGACCGTACCAAGGGCGTATGGAAGTTCTTGAGTACGGTCTGTCAGACTGATACGGGCATAAAGCTGGCGGAGTTGGAGCACTCCTCCCTCAAAAAATGTTTTACTTACTGTTCAGGGAGGGTCCCCATTTTGGTTCACCCGTCTCTTTACAGGGCCCTAAAGCTGAAGTTCCCCATAGATGTCGGCGGAATCACCAGGGACAACCGAGTGACGACTGAACTCGGTACCGGTTCCCTGCGTCAGGCTGTCGGCATTCTCACGCCCAAGGATTTCCGGCCCGTAGTCGACGATGAGTAAGGTAAGTCGGATTGATGGCTTTAAACGTTGCCAGTTTGAATGTGAGGGGACTGAGGGATTCAAGCAAGTGTGCGCGCCTGCTTGGTGAACTCAAGAACCTCTGCGTAGATGTTGCTGCAGTGCAGGAGACCCACTTCACTTGCGACGCTGACTGTCGGGTGCTGAAGAACGACTTTAACGTTTTCTCAGCATACGGCAGCCACGTCAGCGCTGGGGTCTCCTTGCTAGTTGGACGCAGCCTTGATGCTGATGTTGACGTTGTTTTTGCAGGTGACGGGGGCCGGCTGGTTGTGGCCGATGTTGCCGTGAAAAGTTTCAAGTTTCGTCTGGTTGCGGTTTATGCGTCCAATATCGCTGCGGAGAGGGTTTCCTTTTTTCGTCGGTTGGCGCCGTTCCTGGACGATACGAAGCGGCTAGTCTTAATGGGAGATTGGAATGCGATCCTTGATCCCAAGATAGATAAGGTCGGTTGGGGAGCTAGTCGTGCGGGAAGGTGTGAGAGCAGCCTTGTCGGCTTCGTGACTCGTCACGGTCTCGTCGACAGGTTTCGTCTCGATCACCCAGGGCGGGAGATGTGGACGTGGCTAGATAGTTCGCCCTCTGCCAAAGTAGGTTCCTACTTGGACAGAGTGTTAGTGAGACGAGCTGACATTGACTTTGTTAGTTGTCCCACGTTCCACTTGATAGCGTGGACTGACCATAAACTTGTTAGAGTCAGTCTACGGTTAGTAAATAGGCCTAGTCTGGCCGGTTACTGGAAGTTCAATACCTCCTTACTGGAGATACGGGACTTCCGGGACCGGCTGGAATCCCTAATTCAGCGGGCGTTAGTGGGGGCGGTTACCGGGAATAGGTGGTGGGCTTCTCTCAAATATAGGATTAGAGACTTCGCCACCAAATACGGTCAACAGCTCAAACTAGATAAGGCCAAGGAGGCGAAGGCTATAGACGATAGACTTTCCCGGGCGGTGGCTGGGGGGGACTCCCTAGGTGTAGAACTAGCTAGGAGGGACCTTGAGCGTGAGAATAGCGAGCGCTACAAGGGATACGTAGTTAGATCTAGGTTAAATAGAGTTCTCTACGAAGCTGTGAAATCGAACGCGACTGCGCGTGAAGAAGAAGTGCGAAGGTTCCCCGATCGGTACGTCGCGTCTGTCAAGACCGCGGACGGGCGACTGCTGCATTCGAGTCGTGAGATACGTGATGCCTTTCGGGCGCACTTTCGGGATCGCTTTGCCCGCTGTACTGATCTCCCGATCCGGGAGTTTCGTAGCTATCTTGCCGACTTTCCCCGCCTCCGGGTGGCTAAAGCGGCTGGCTGCGAGGGTGTGGTTACTGAATGCGAAGTCCGTGATGCGTTGAAGCAGGTCGGCCTGAACAAGTCGCCGGGACTAGATGGTTTGCCCTACGAAGTGTACTTGAGGATGTCGCACATGTTTGTGCCTATTCTGACGGATGTGTTCAACCATTGGTTCGCCAAGGGAGCCATCCCTGGTAGCGTTACCAAGGGCGTGATCACATTGCTGAAGAAAGGTGGCAGGCATGTTTGGGAGGGTTTAGATGACTACAGGCCCATAACTCTGCTTAACACAGAGTTAAAGATTTTGGCCCGGGTCTTGGCGAATCGTTTACAGCGTGTCATCAGTGATCTGATCGGACCTGAACAGACCTTTGCTGTGAAGGGAAGATCGATCCAGGACAATCTGCACTTGATTCGCGGGGTCCTAGAGGGGATAGAAGACGACACAGAAGCCGCGCTGATCAGTTTAGATCAGTCCAAGGCCTTCGATAGGGTTGACCATCGGTTCTTGGCGTCTGTTTTGGAGACTGCCGGATTCAAACCGGAGTTCCGCAGATGGATTAGCATGATGTACCACAACCCTCAGGCAGTGGTGCAGGTGAACGGAAGGCGTTCGAGGGTATTCGCGATCGAGCGTTCGGTGCGGCAGGGCTGCCCGTTGTCTCCTCTACTCTATGTCCTCACGTTGGAGCCCCTCCTGCGCAGGCTTAGGGATGAGGGGACAAGTCCGTCCCTGCGCGGTATACCTTTTGTTGGCAGCTTTGCGGCAAGGGTTTCCGCGTTCGCTGATGACATCACAGTCTTTGTATCCCGCCGTCTGGATATAAAGGCTGTGAAAGAGGCGGTTGTCGAGTACGAGCGGATCGCAGGAGCCAAGGTCAATTTTGACAAAAGCGAAGGTTTGCGGCTTGGTGCTTGGAGGGGTAGCAATACTCTTCCGGGGCCTTTCCGCTGGAGTGACGGACCCATCCGCATCCTCGGGGTGTGGTTCGGGCCCGGCCTCCAACTGGAGCGAAATTGGTCGGAAGTACAAACCAAGGTGAATGCTCAGGTGGGAATCTGGCTTTCAAGGAGGTTGTCCTTAAAGGGCAGGGCGGAGGCGTGCGCCACGTACGTCTTCCCTCTGATCCTTTACCGATTGGCTGTACTTCCTCTGCCTAAGGCACGTCGGTTGGCACTGCAACAATCCCTCTCCAGATTACTCTGGGGAGGTGCAAGGCCGATGGTCCGTAGGCAGGT
Organism: Sepioteuthis lessoniana; assembly: GCA_963585895.1. Taxonomy (NCBI): domain Eukaryota; kingdom Metazoa; phylum Mollusca; class Cephalopoda; order Myopsida; family Loliginidae; genus Sepioteuthis; species Sepioteuthis lessoniana. Next base: position 50,921,144 of record OY757922.1, read on the forward strand.
CTGTATCCAACGTACACGCAACGGGGGTCTGGGTATGCCTGATCTGGAGAGCCACTGGCTTGCTGAAAGACTTGCATACCTCGGCCGGTCCTTGACAGGGGACTCAGTGTGGAGACGAAAGGCGAGTCGGACTTTTCCTCGCCTCAAGTCAGACCCAAAGGCTGAAGGTCGACGTAGGCCTTTGGGCGAAGCACTGTTTTTTAGCGAGTGCCGAAAGGCCCTTCGTAACCTTCTTGGGTCCAGTGACCTTTCATGGCCTCGGAAAGAGCTATATCGGGAGTTAGTGGTGGGTTCCGCTTCTGATCCTCTTAGCGAGCGGCGAGGCTGGACGGCGGAGGAGATCCGCTCTCACTGGAATTGGGCGCCAGGATCGAGCTTCTTGAACAACTCCGAGTTCTCGCTCACCTGGCGACTTGTACGGAATGCGTTACCCCTTCTCGGCTTGAACTACAAAGCGGGCCTAGCAGACATGCCTGATTGTCCTCGCTGCGCCAGTGGATTGGAAGAAACGGCTGAGCACGCCTTCTACTACTGCGAGCGAGTTCGCCCGTTTTGGGATCACGTCGGGGAGTGGACGGCTCGCATCGAACCCAAGCAGCTCGTGCTGCTCGACGTTGGTTACGTCGTGGACAACGTTCTTCCTCCGTTTCAGGGTGAGAAGCGTGTGGTGTTTCTCGCGATCCTGGCTGTAGCTCGAATGGTGATTTGGAACACGCGAAAGAAGGGATTGTATGACGATGCAAACTTTTCTCATCGCGATCTGGTTTTGTATTTTCGGCACCAGCTGAGGGTCAAAATCAGATGCGATAGAAAATGCTTGGATCGCATAACATTCAACAGAAGGTGGGTGAATGCAGCGAGCCTGGTCGTACGAAAGGGGGCAACGTTGGAGTCATCCTTCCCTCCTCTGCCCGCTCATGGCGTCTACGGTACGGGTCCTTCGGGACCCCACCCCCGGTAAGTAGGCAAAGCTTTTTCCCTTGTAACCTAGTTAGCAGTATGTTGTCAGTCATTGTCCCCGTCATCTAGTCTTTAGTATTCAAGATCTTCCCCACCCCCATTATTTTTCGACCTCAACCTATATCCCAGTCCGCTTTTATTGAAGATCTTGAACATTCATATGTAAAAAAATCATATTACCGTCTTGTATCGACCCACACCGTGTCCGACCCTTTATTTTCCTTTTTTTCCCCCCTATAGATTAGGATCCCAGTCCCACCTAGGGCAGGTCCGACTTGTTTCCGGTTCTTTCGCCCCGGAAAACAGTCGGCCTCCAATTTTATAGACGGGGGGATGGGAGGGCAACCAAACGGGGGATTTTTCCTTGTTTTTTTGTTGTTGTATATATTTCGGGGTTTTTTCTCCCATCTCCATCATATGAATCCATTTGTAAAAAATCATAATTTGTAAATAAAATCATACATCACTTCCGGGGTTTTAAGTAGGACTTTCTCCATAGAGCAAATGTGGTATTTTGGTGGTAGCAGCGCGCAAGGCGACGGATGAATGACTATATATTGTATTGTTGAATGGGTCGGCGAATGTGGCTAGCTAGGTTTCCTTAGTAAAAACATAGATAAAGCAAGACCACACCCTTCCCCTTCCCCCCAAAACATAAGGCCTAGTGCCTTCCTGTAAAGTCTCTACAGGAAATAAACAGTTGCGTTCCTACACGTCAGACTTGTTATTCCACGTTTGCTTGACCAGTCTATATTGTTATTACCTTTGTTACGTGAATTGTTAAATTGGTTATCTCGGTAAGACTTTGTTTTTTTCTGTTTGAATTTTTTATTTTTTTATTTTTTATTTTTCATTTTTTTTAAAAGTCTTACCGAGAATTCGTTATTTGTGACGCTTGTTTAAATCACTTGTTTTTGTTATCCGACTTGTGTTTGTGTCGTCGGAATTTATTATTTTTGTGTCTTTTTTGTCGTTTCTTATTTTTTTCAGGGGTTCTACGTGTTTTTTTGTGGCCTTCTTTTTCACTGTTTTTGTGTCTAATTAATTTTTTTGCGTCTTTTTTAACAGTAGAACCCCCCTCCATACTTGCAACAGGTGGAGGTTTTAGTTCCTTTACCCTCCTTGGCTGCTAATTCTACCTCAGCCATGGAGGGTGAAACGGCAACCCCTACAAAGACTACAAGCCTTATAGGATCAAATTGGCCTTCGCTGCCGATCCCCGACGATCCCCAAGTCTCCGAAGACAGTCCGATTCAGCCGGCCCAACAAAGCCCCACAGCCTGGAAGGGCCAGCAGAGAGGACCAAATGAATATGAAAAGGACCGGGTGGGCAGATTTGCCAAGTATTTCAAAGGCAACGAAATACTGCCCATCCCGGAAATCGCCGAGAAAATCGCGCCCAGAGTCCTCTCGCTGGTCGTTTCCGACCTCAAAACAAAAAGGCTAGTGGGGCTAACAAAGGATGTCTTTGAGGAGCTGCTGAGGAAGGCGGGCATCCCGTGCCAATACTTTTGCCGTAAAAGTTTCGCGACATGGGATGTCCTCCTTCCTACAGAAAAACAAGCGGCAAAAACGGCTGAATCGGACATCATAACGAAACACTTCAGGCTACAGCCGGAGTATAAAGGCACCCGTAGGCTTCGAGTCACGGTATGTAATGTCCCGGCCATCATCACTGGGGAGGTCCTCGCGGCATATCTTAGTGCCTTTGGCCACGTTGAGGAAGTTAACCTCCTCAGATCCCCGGCCGGGACAGCCTACGGGGATTATGCCTTCCGGCTGTGCCTGTCAAGGGATGGCTTTAAAGCCATCCCCGAAACTCTGATATGCGGGGATCGGCAGATGATGGTGATGGTGGAAGGGAGACGCCCCAGGTGCTGGGGGTGCAAACAAATCGGGCACATCGCTAAGTTTTGCCCCCAGCGACCTGATAACAAGGCGTCAACAACAACAACAACAACAAAAGACGTAGCGGCCACCACCATCAACAAAGAAGCGGAGGCCAAGGGCCCGGGTCAGGTCCAGCCCAAAAACAATCAGGAGGGCTGGACTGAAGTGACCAAAAAGAGGAGGGGATCCCCTAAACAAGGGGAAAAAAGTCAAACTTCATCCCCTCCTCAAAAACAAACCAGGGCCCCAGCAGCAGCAGCAGCAGCAAAAACAACACCGGAACCATCGGCAGCAGTAGCAGCAAAATCTCCGACAGCAGCAAGAACAACAACAACAACAACAACAGAACCACCGGCAGCAGCAGCAGCAGCAAAAACACCAACAAAACCACGGGCAACAGCAGCAGCAATCACAACAACATCAACAGAATCACCGGCAGCACCAGCAACAATGACACCAAAGAAACCAGCAACAACAACAGCACCATCACCAAAAAAAACTAAAAAGAAAAATAAACAAATCATCGAAGATATGGAAACATCGACCAATCTGAAGAGGAGAAGGGACAGTGGGGAAGGGGCAGCAAAAAAAATGTGCCCCGAAAAAAACCAACCTGAGGCAGGCCCCTCCTCTCAAATACCTCTCCCATCTCCACCAGTACCTTCACCGCCACCTACACTACCTCCACCACAGTTTCCACCTCCAAAAATCACTTTACAGCCTCCTCCCCAACAAATGGACTCTCTTTCACCCCAACATGAACTCTTTAAAAAATATCACCGCCCCTACAAAATCCCACTCCCCAGATCTCAGTCTGCTGAAAGGGCACAACCCTCGGGCCTAGCCCGAACCCCATCCCTTCCCTCACTCAGCCCAGCAGACTTTTCATCTCAGGAACTCTTCCCAGCAATCATTTCCCCAAAAAGAAAAACTGACCCCCCAGAGAAAACAAACCACAATGAACTATCCATCGGACAGATACAGCGGGCAGCGGCTTTGTGCTCTGCGGAGCTGGAGGCAGTTGGGGACTTCCAGCTCCGGAAGGCACTAAAGCCGTTGCTCAGCTTGGAAAAAATTAAAAACCTCAGTGTATCAAATCCAGTGAATTTCAGGAGTGCAGCCATGGTGACCACTTTTGTCCGGTCAGCTGGCGACCGTACCAAGGGCGTATGGAAGTTCTTGAGTACGGTCTGTCAGACTGATACGGGCATAAAGCTGGCGGAGTTGGAGCACTCCTCCCTCAAAAAATGTTTAACTTACTGTTCAGGGAGGGTCCCCATTTTGGTTCACCCGTCTCTTTACAGGGCCCTAAAGCTGAAGTTCCCCATAGATGTCGGCGGAATCACCAGGGACAACCGAGTGACGACTGAACTCGGTACCGGTTCCCTGCGTCAGGCTGTCGGCATTCTCACGCCCAAGGATTTCCGGCCCGTAGTCGACGATGAGTAAGGTAAGTCGGATTGATGGCTTTAAACGTTGCCAGTTTGAATGTGAGGGGACTGAGGGATTCAAGCAAGTGTGCGCGCCTGCTTGGTGAACTCAAGAACCTCTGCGTAGATGTTGCTGCAGTGCAGGAGACCCACTTCACTTGCGACGCTGACTGTCGGGTGCTGAAGAACGACTTTAACGTTTTCTCAGCATACGGCAGCCACGTCAGCGCTGGGGTCTCCTTGCTAGTTGGACGCAGCCTTGATGCTGATGTTGACGTTGTTTTTGCAGGTGACGGGGGCCGGCTGGTTGTGGCCGATGTTGCCGTGAAAAGTTTCAAGTTTCGTCTGGTTGCGGTTTATGCGTCCAATATCGCTGCGGAGAGGGTTTCCTTTTTTCGTCGGTTGGCGCCGTTCCTGGACGATACGAAGCGGCTAGTCTTAATGGGAGATTGGAATGCGATCCTTGATCCCAAGATAGATAAGGTCGGTTGGGGAGCTAGTCGTGCGGGAAGGTGTGAGAGCAGCCTTGTCGGCTTCGTGACTCGTCACGGTCTCGTCGACAGGTTTCGTCTCGATCACCCAGGGCGGGAGATGTGGACGTGGCTAGATAGTTCGCCCTCTGCCAAAGTAGGTTCCTACTTGGACAGAGTGTTAGTGAGACGAGCTGACATTGACTTTGTTAGTTGTCCCACGTTCCACTTGATAGCGTGGACTGACCATAAACTTGTTAGAGTCAGTCTACGGTTAGTAAATAGGCCTAGTCTGGCCGGTTACTGGAAGTTCAATACCTCCTTACTGGAGATACGGGACTTCCGGGACCGGCTGGAATCCCTAATTCAGCGGGCGTTAGTGGGGGCGGTTACCGGGAATAGGTGGTGGGCTTCTCTCAAATATAGGATTAGAGACTTCGCCACCAAATACGGTCAACAGCTCAAACTAGATAAGGCCAAGGAGGCGAAGGCTATAGACGATAGACTTTCCCGGGCGGTGGCTGGGGGGGACTCCCTAGGTGTAGAACTAGCTAGGAGGGACCTTGAGCGTGAGAATAGCGAGCGCTACAAGGGATACGTAGTTAGATCTAGGTTAAATAGAGTTCTCTACGAAGCTGTGAAATCGAACGCGACTGCGCGTGAAGAAGAAGTGCGAAGGTTCCCCGATCGGTACGTCGCGTCTGTCAAGACCGCGGACGGGCGACTGCTGCATTCGAGTCGTGAGATACGTGATGCCTTTCGGGCGCACTTTCGGGATCGCTTTGCCCGCTGTACTGATCTCCCGATCCGGGAGTTTCGTAGCTATCTTGCCGACTTTCCCCGCCTCCGGGTGGCTAAAGCGGCTGGCTGCGAGGGTGTGGTTACTGAATGCGAAGTCCGTGATGCGTTGAAGCAGGTCGGCCTGAACAAGTCGCCGGGACTAGATGGTTTGCCCTACGAAGTGTACTTGAGGATGTCGCACATGTTTGTGCCTATTCTGACGGATGTGTTCAACCATTGGTTCGCCCAGGGAGCCATCCCTGGTAGCGTTACCAAGGGCGTGATCACATTGCTGAAGAAAGGTGGCAGGCATGTTTGGGAGGGTTTAGATGACTACAGGCCCATAACTCTGCTTAACACAGAGTTAAAGATTTTGGCCCGGGTCTTGGCGAATCGTTTACAGCGTGTCATCAGTGATCTGATCGGACCTGAACAGACCTTTGCTGTGAAGGGAAGATCGATCCAGGACAATCTGCACTTGATTCGCGGGGTCCTAGAGGGGATAGAAGACGACACAGAAGCCGCGCTGATCAGTTTAGATCAGTCCAAGGCCTTCGATAGGGTTGACCATCGGTTCTTGGCGTCTGTTTTGGAGACTGCCGGATTCAAACCGGAGTTCCGCAGATGGATTAGCATGATGTACCACAACCCTCAGGCAGTGGTGCAGGTGAACGGAAGGCGTTCGAGGGTATTCGCGATCGAGCGTTCGGTGCGACAGGGCTGCCCGTTGTCTCCTCTACTCTATGTCCTCACGTTGGAGCCCCTCCTGCGCAGGCTTAGGGATGAGGGGACAAGTCCGTCCCTGCGCGGTATACCTTTTGTTGGCAGCTTTGCGGCAAGGGTTTCCGCGTTCGCTGATGACATCACAGTCTTTGTATCCCGCAGTCTGGATATAAAGGCTGTGAAAGAGGCGGTTGTCGGGTACGAGCGGATCGCAGGAGCCAAGGTCAATTTTGACAAAAGCGAAGGTTTGCGGCTTGGTGCTTGGAGGGGTAGCAATACTCTTCCGGGGCCTTTCCGCTGGAGTGACGGACCCATCCGCATCCTCGGGGTGTGGTTCGGGCCCGGCCTCCAACTGGAGCGAAATTGGTCGGAAGTACAAACCAAGGTGAATGCTCAGGTGGGAATCTGGCTTTCAAGGAGGTTGTCCTTAAAGGGCAGGGCGGAGGCGTGCGCCACGTACGTCTTCCCTCTGATCCTTTACCGATTGGCTGTACTTCCTCTGCCTAAGGCACGTCGGTTGGCACTGCAACAATCCCTCTCCAGATTACTCTGGGGAGGTGCAAGGCCGATGGTCCGTAGGCAGGTCTGTATCCAACGTACACGCAACGGGGGTCTGGGTATGCCTGATCTGGAGAGCCACTGGCTTGCTGAAAGACTTGCATACCTCGGCCGGTCCTTGACAGGGGACTCAGTGTGGAGACGAAAGGCGAGTCGGACTTTTCCTCGCCTCAAGTCAGACCCAAAGGCTGAAGGTCGACGTAGGCCTTTGGGCGAAGCACTGTTTTTTAGCGAGTGCCGAAAGGCCCTTCGTAACCTTCTTGGGTCCAGTGACCTTTCATGGCCTCGGAAAGAGCTATATCGGGAGTTAGTGGTGGGTTCCGCTTCTGATCCTCTTAGCGAGCGGCGAGGCTGGACGGCGGAGGAGATCCGCTCTCACTGGAATTGGGCGCCAGGATCGAGCTTCTTGAACAACTCCGAGTTCTCGCTCACCTGGCGACTTGTACGGAATGCGTTACCCCTTCTCGGCTTGAACTACAAAGCGGGCCTAGCAGACATGCCTGATTGTCCTCGCTGCGCCAGTGGATTGGAAGAAACGGCTGAGCACGCCTTCTACTACTGCGAGCGAGTTCGCCCGTTTTGGGATCACGTCGGGGAGTGGACGGCTCGCATCGAACCCAAGCAGCTCGTGCTGCTCGACGTTGGTTACGTCGTGGACAACGTTCTTCCTCCGTTTCAGGGTGAGAAGCGTGTGGTGTTTCTCGCGATCCTGGCTGTAGCTCGAATGGTGATTTGGAACACGCGAAAGAAGGGATTGTATGACGATGCAAACTTTTCTCATCGCGATCTGGTTTTGTATTTTCGGCACCAGCTGAGGGTCAAAATCAGATGCGATAGAAAATGCTTGGATCGCATAACATTCAACAGAAGGTGGGTGAATGCAGCGAGCCTGGTCGTACGAAAGGGGGCAACGTTGGAGTCATCCTTCCCTCCTCTGCCCGCTCATGGCGTCTACGGTACGGGTCCTTCGGGACCCCACCCCCGGTAAGTAGGCAAAGCTTTTTCCCTTGTAACCTAGTTAGCAGTATGTTGTCAGTCATTGTCCCCGTCATCTAGTCTCTAGTATTCAAGATCTTCCCCACCCCCATTATTTTTCGACCTCAACCTATATCCCAGTCCGCTTTTATTGAAGATCTTGAACATTCATATGTAAAAAAATCATATTACCGTCTTGTATCGACCCACACCGTGCCCGACCCTTTATTTTCCTTTTTTTCCCCCCTATAGATTAGGATCCCAGTCCCACCTAGGGCAGGTCCGACTTGTTTCCGGTTCTTTCGCCCCGGAAAACAGTCGGCCTCTAATTTTATAGACGGGGGGATGGGAGGGCAACCAAACGGGGGATTTTTCCTTGTTTTTTTGTTGTTGTATATATTTCGGGGTTTTTTCTCCCATCTCCATCATATGAATCCATTTGTAAAAAATCATAATTTGTAAATAAAATCATACATCACTTCCGGGGTTTTAAGTAGGACTTTCTCCATAGAGCAAATGTGGTATTTTGGTGGTAGCAGCGCGCAAGGCGACGGATGAATGACTATATATTGTATTGTTGATTGGGTCGGCGAATGTGGCTAGCTAGGTTCCCTTAGTAAAAACATAGATAAAGCAAGACCACACCCTTCCCCTTCCCCCCAAAACATAAGGCCTAGTGCCTTCCTGTAAAGTCTCTACAGGAAATAAACAGTTGCGTTCCTACACGTCAGACTTGTTATTCCACGTTTGCTTGACCAGTCTATATTGTTATTACCTTTGTTACGTGAATTGTTAAATTGGTTATCTCGGTAAGACTTTGTTTTTTCTGATTGAATTTTTTATTTTTTATTTTTTATTTTTTATTTTTTTTTAGTCTTACCGAGAATTCTCTATTTGTGACGCTTGTTTAAATCACTTGTTTTTGTTATCCGACTTGTGTTTGTGTCGTCGGAATTTATTATTTTTGTGTCTTTTTTGTCGTTTCTTATTTTTTCAGGGGTTCTACGTGTTTTTTTTGTGGCCTTCTTTTTCACTGTTTTTGTGTCTAATTAATTTTTTTGCGTCTTTTTTAACAGTAGAACCCCCCTCCATACTTGCAACAGGTGGAGGTTTTAGTTCCTTTACCCTCCTTGGCTGCTAATTCTACCTCAGCCATGGAGGGTGAAACGGCAACCCCTACAAAGACTACAAGCCTTATAGGATCAAATTGGCCTTCGCTGCCGATCCCCGACGATCCCCAAGTCTCCGAAGACAGTCCGATTCAGCCGGCCCAACAAAGCCCCACAGCCTGGAAGGGCCAGCAGAGAGGACCAAATGAATATGAAAAGGACCGGGTGGGCAGATTTGCCAAGTATTTCAAAGGCAACGAAATACTGCCCATCCCGGAAATCGCCGAGAAAATCGCGCCCAGAGTCCTCTCGCTGGTCGTTTCCGACCTCAAAACAAAAAGGCTAGTGGGGCTAACAAAGGATGTCTTTGAGGAGCTGCTGAGGAAGGCGGGCATCCCGTGCCAATACTTTTGCCGTAAAAGTTTCGCGACATGGGATGTCCTCCTTCCTACAGAAAAACAAGCGGCAAAAACGGCTGAATCGGACATCATAACGAAACACTTCAGGCTACAGCCGGAGTATAAAGGCACCCGTAGGCTTCGAGTCACGGTATGTAATGTCCCGGCCATCATCACTGGGGAGGTCCTCGCGGCATATCTAAGTGCCTTTGGCCACGTTGAGGAAGTTAACCTCCTCAGATCCCCGGCCGGGACAGCCTACGGGGATTATGCCTTCCGGCTGTGCCTGTCAAGGGATGGCTTTAAAGCCATCCCCGAAACTCTGATATGCGGGGATCGGCAGATGATGGTGATGGTGGAAGGGAGACGCCCCAGGTGCTGGGGGTGCAAACAAATCGGGCACATCGCTAAGTTTTGCCCCCAGCGACCTGATAACAAGGCGTCAACAACAACAACAACAACAAAAGACGTAGCGGCCACCACCATCAACAAAGAAGCGGAGGCCAAGGGCCCGGGTCAGGTCCAGCCCAAAAACAATCAGGAGGGCTGGACTGAAGTGACCAAAAAGAGGAGGGGATCCCCTAAACAAGGGGAAAAAAGTCAAACTTCATCCCCTCCTCAAAAACAAACCAGGGCCCCAGCAGCAGCAGCAGAAGCAAAAACAACACCGGAACCATCGGCAGCAGTAGCAGCAAAATCTCCGACAGCAGCAAGAACAACAACAACAACAACAACAGAACCACCGGCAGCAGCAGCAGCAGCAAAAACACCAACAAAACCACGGGCAACAGCAGCAGCAATCACAACAACATCAACAGAATCACCGGCAGCACCAGCAACAATGACACCAAAGAAACCAGCAACAACAACAGCACCATCACCAAAAAAAACTAAAAAGAAAAATAAACAAATCATCGAAGATATGGAAACATCGACCAATCTGAAGAGGAGAAGGGACAGTGGGGAAGGGGCAGCAAAAAAAATGTGCCCCGAAAAAAACCAAACTGAGGCAGGCCCCTCCTCTCAAATACCTCTCCCATCTCCACCAGTACCTTCACCGCCACCTACACTACCTCCACCACAGTTTCCACCTCCAAAAATCACTTTACAGCCTCCTCCCCAACAAATGGACTCTCTTTCACCCCAACATGAACTCTTTAAAAAATATCACCGCCCCTACAAAATCCCACTCCCCAGATCTCAGTCTGCTGAAAGGGCACAACCCTCGGGCCTAGCCCGAACCCCATCCCTTCCCTCACTCAGCCCAGCAGACTTTTCATCTCAGGAACTCTTCCCAGCAATCATTTCCCCAAAAAGAAAAACTGACCCCCCAAAGAAAACAAACCACAATGAACTATCCATCGGACAGATACAGCGGGCAGCGGCTTTGTGCTCTGCGGAGCTGGAGGCAGTTGGGGACTTCCAGCTCCGGAAGGCACTAAAGCCGTTGCTCAGCTTGGAAAAAATTAAAAACCTCAGTGTATCAAATCCAGTGAATTTCAGGAGTGCAGCCATGGTGACCACTTTTGTCCGGTCAGCTGGCGACCGTACCAAGGGCGTATGGAAGTTCTTGAGTACGGTCTGTCAGACTGATACGGGCATAAAGCTGGCGGAGTTGGAGAACTCCTCCCTCAAAAAATGTTTTACTTACTGTTCAGGGAGGGTCCCCATTTTGGTTCACCCGTCTCTTTACAGGGCCCTAAAGCTGAAGTTCCCCATAGATGTCGGCGGAATCACCAGGGACAACCGAGTGACGACTGAACTCGGTACCGGTTCCCTGCGTCAGGCTGTCGGCATTCTCACGCCCAAGGATTTCCGGCCCGTAGTCGACGATGAGTAAGGTAAGTCGGATTGATGGCTTTAAACGTTGCCAGTTTGAATGTGAGGGGACTGAGGGATTCAAGCAAGTGTGCGCGCCTGCTTGGTGAACTCAAGAACCTCTGCGTAGATGTTGCTGCAGTGCAGGAGACCCACTTCACTTGCGACGCTGACTGTCGGGTGCTGAAGAACGACTTTAACGTTTTCTCAGCATACGGCAGCCACGTCAGCGCTGGGGTCTCCTTGCTAGTTGGACGCAGCCTTGATGCTGATGTTGACGTTGTTTTTGCAGGTGACGGGGGCCGGCTGGTTGTGGCCGATGTTGCCGTGAAAAGTTTCAAGTTTCGTCTGGTTGCGGTTTATGCGTCCAATATCGCTGCGGAGAGGGTTTCCTTTTTTCGTCGGTTGGCGCCGTTCCTGGACGATACGAAGCGGCTAGTCTTAATGGGAGATTGGAATGCGATCCTTGATCCCAAGATAGATAAGGTCGGTTGGGGAGCTAGTCGTGCGGGAAGGTGTGAGAGCAGCCTTGTCGGCTTCGTGACTCGTCACGGTCTCGTCGACAGGTTTCGTCTCGATCACCCAGGGCGGGAGATGTGGACGTGGCTAGATAGTTCGCCCTCTGCCAAAGTAGGTTCCTACTTGGACAGAGTGTTAGTGAGACGAGCTGACATTGACTTTGTTAGTTGTCCCACGTTCCACTTGATAGCGTGGACTGACCATAAACTTGTTAGAGTCAGTCTACGGTTAGTAAATAGGCCTAGTCTGGCCGGTTACTGGAAGTTCAATACCTCCTTACTGGAGATACGGGACTTCCGGGACCGGCTGGAATCCCTAATTCAGCGGGCGTTAGTGGGGGCGGTTACCGGGAATAGGTGGTGGGCTTCTCTCAAATATAGGATTAGAGACTTCGCCACCAAATACGGTCAACAGCTCAAACTAGATAAGGCCAAGGAGGCGAAGGCTATAGACGATAGACTTTCCCGGGCGGTGGCTGGGGGGGACTCCCTAGGTGTAGAACTAGCTAGGAGGGACCTTGAGCGTGAGAATAGCGAGCGCTACAAGGGATACGTAGTTAGATCTAGGTTAAATAGAGTTCTCTACGAAGCTGTGAAATCGAACGCGACTGCGCGTGAAGAAGAAGTGCGAAGGTTCCCCGATCGGTACGTCGCGTCTGTCAAGACCGCGGACGGGCGACTGCTGCATTCGAGTCGTGAGATACGTGATGCCTTTCGGGCGCACTTTCGGGATCGCTTTGCCCGCTGTACTGATCTCCCGATCCGGGAGTTTCGTAGCTATCTTGCCGACTTTCCCCGCCTCCGGGTGGCTAAAGCGGCTGGCTGCGAGGGTGTGGTTACTGAATGCGAAGTCCGTGATGCGTTGAAGCAGGTCGGCCTGAACAAGTCGCCGGGACTAGATGGTTTGCCCTACGAAGTGTACTTGAGGATGTCGCACATGTTTGTGCCTATTCTGACGGATGTGTTCAACCATTGGTTCGCCCAGGGAGCCATCCCTGGTAGCGTTACCAAGGGCGTGATCACATTGCTGAAGAAAGGTGGCAGGCATGTTTGGGAGGGTTTAGATGACTACAGGCCCATAACTCTGCTTAACACAGAGTTAAAGATTTTGGCCCGGGTCTTGGCGAATCGTTTACAGCGTGTCATCAGTGATCTGATCGGACCTGAACAGACCTTTGCTGTGAAGGGAAGATCGATCCAGGACAATCTGCACTTGATTCGCGGGGTCCTAGAGGGGATAGAAGACGACACAGAAGCCGCGCTGATCAGTTTAGATCAGTCCAAGGCCTTCGATAGGGTTGACCATCGGTTCTTGGCGTCTGTTTTGGAGACTGCCGGATTCAAACCGGAGTTCCGCAGATGGATTAGCATGATGTACCACAACCCTCAGGCAGTGGTGCAGGTGAACGGAAGGCGTTCGAGGGTATTCGCGATCGAGCGTTCGGTGCGACAGGGCTGCCCGTTGTCTCCTCTACTCTATGTCCTCACGTTGGAGCCCCTCCTGCGCAGGCTTAGGGATGAGGGGACAAGTCCGTCCCTGCGCGGTATACCTTTTGTTGGCAGCTTTGCGGCAAGGGTTTCCGCGTTCGCTGATGACATCACAGTCTTTGTATCCCGCCGTCTGGATATAAAGGCTGTGAAAGAGGCGGTTGTCGAGTACGAGCGGATCGCAGGAGCCAAGGTCAATTTTGACAAAAGCGAAGGTTTGCGGCTTGGTGCTTGGAGGGGTAGCAATACTCTTCCGGGGCCTTTCCGCTGGAGTGACGGACCCATCCGCATCCTCGGGGTGTGGTTCGGGCCCGGCCTCCAACTGGAGCGAAATTGGTCGGAAGTACAAACCAAGGTGAATGCTCAGGTGGGAATCTGGCTTTCAAGGAGGTTGTCCTTAAAGGGCAGGGCGGAGGCGTGCGCCACGTACGTCTTCCCTCTGATCCTTTACCGATTGGCTGTACTTCCTCTGCCTAAGGCACGTCGGTTGGCACTGCAACAATCCCTCTCCAGATTACTCTGGGGAGGTGCAAGGCCGATGGTCCGTAGGCAGGTCTGTATCCAACGTACACGCAACGGGGGTCTGGGTATGCCTGATCTGGAGAGCCACTGGCTTGCTGAAAGACTTGCATACCTCGGCCGGTCCTTGACAGGGGACTCAGTGTGGAGACGAAAGGCGAGTCGGACTTTTCCTCGCCTCAAGTCAGACCCAAAGGCTGAAGGTCGACGTAGGCCTTTGGGCGAAGCACTGTTTTTTAGCGAGTGCCGAAAGGCCCTTCGTAACCTTCTTGGGTCCAGTGACCTTTCATGGCCTCGGAAAGAGCTATATCGGGAGTTAGTGGTGGGTTCCGCTTCTGATCCTCTTAGCGAGCGGCGAGGCTGGACGGCGGAGGAGATCCGCTCTCACTGGAATTGGGCGCCAGGATCGAGCTTCTTGAACAACTCCGAGTTCTCGCTCACCTGGCGACTTGTACGGAATGCGTTACCCCTTCTCGGCTTGAACTACAAAGCGGGCCTAGCAGACATGCCTGATTGTCCTCGCTGCGCCAGTGGATTGGAAGAAACGGCTGAGCACGCCTTCTACTACTGCGAGCGAGTTCGCCCGTTTTGGGATCACGTCGGGGAGTGGACGGCTCGCATCGAACCCAAGCAGCTCGTGCTGCTCGACGTTGGTTACGTCGTGGACAACGTTCTTCCTCCGTTTCAGGGTGAGAAGCGTGTGGTGTTTCTCGCGATCCTGGCTGTAGCTCGAATGGTGATTTGGAACACGCGAAAGAAGGGATTGTATGACGATGCAAACTTTTCTCATCGCGATCTGGTTTTGTATTTTCGGCACCAGCTGAGGGTCAAAATCAGATGCGATAGAAAATGCTTGGATCGCATAACATTCAACAGAAGGTGGGTGAATGCAGCGAGCCTGGTCGTACGAAAGGGGGCAACGTTGGAGTCATCCTTCCCTCCTCTGCCCGCTCATGGCGTCTACGGTACGGGTCCTTCGGGACCCCACCCCCGGTAAGTAGGCAAAGCTTTTTCCCTTGTAACCTAGTTAGCAGTATGTTGTCAGTCATTGTCCCCGTCATCTAGTCTCTAGTATTCAAGATCTTCCCCACCCCCATTATTTTTCGACCTCAACCTATATCCCAGTCCGCTTTTATTGAAGATCTTGAACATTCATATGTAAAAAAATCATATTACCGTCTTGTATCGACCCACACCGTGCCCGACCCTTTATTTTCCTTTTTTTCCCCCCTATAGATTAGGATCCCAGTCCCACCTAGGGCAGGTCCGACTTGTTTCCGGTTCTTTCGCCCCGGAAAACAGTCGGCCTCTAATTTTATAGACGGGGGGATGGGAGGGCAACCAAACGGGGGATTTTTCCTTGTTTTTTTGTTGTTGTATATATTTCGGGGTTTTTTCTCCCATCTCCATCATATGAATCCATTTGTAAAAAATCATAATTTGTAAATAAAATCATACATCACTTCCGGGGTTTTAAGTAGGACTTTCTCCATAGAGCAAATGTGGTATTTTGGTGGTAGCAGCGCGCAAGGCGACGGATGAATGACTATATATTGTATTGTTGATTGGGTCGGCGAATGTGGCTAGCTAGGTTCCCTTAGTAAAAACATAGATAAAGCAAGACCACACCCTTCCCCTTCCCCCCAAAACATAAGGCCTAGTGCCTTCCTGTAAAGTCTCTACAGGAAATAAACAGTTGCGTTCCTACACGTCAGACTTGTTATTCCACGTTTGCTTGACCAGTCTATATTGTTATTACCTTTGTTACGTGAATTGTTAAATTGGTTATCTCGGTAAGACTTTGTTTTTTCTGATTGAATTTTTTATTTTTTATTTCTTATTTTTTATTTTTTTTTTAGTCTTACCGAGAATTCTTTATTTGTGACGCTTGTTTAAATCACTTGTTTTTGTTATCCGACTTGTGTTTGTGTCGTCGGAATTTATTATTTTTGTGTCTTTTTTGTCGTTTCTTATTTTTTCAGGGGTTCTACGTGTTTTTTTGTGGCATTCTTTTTCACTGTTTTTGTGTCTAATTAATTTTTTTGCGTCTTTTTTAACAGTAGAACCCCCCTCCATACTTGCAACAGGTGGAGGTTTTAGTTCCTTTACCCTCCTTGGCTGCTAATTCTACCTCAGCCATGGAGGGTGAAACGGCAACCCCTACAAAGACTACAAGCCTTATAGGATCAAATTGGCCTTCGCTGCCGATCCCCGACGATCCCCAAGTCTCCGAAGACAGTCCGATTCAGCCGGCCCAACAAAGCCCCACAGCCTGGAAGGGCCAGCAGAGAGGACCAAATGAATATGAAAAGGACCGGGTGGGCAGATTTGCCAAGTATTTCAAAGGCAACGAAATACTGCCCATCCCGGAAATCGCCGAGAAAATCGCGCCCAGAGTCCTCTCGCTGGTCGTTTCCGACCTCAAAACAAAAAGGCTAGTGGGGCTAACAAAGGATGTCTTTGAGGAGCTGCTGAGGAAGGCGGGCATCCCGTGCCAATACTTTTGCCGTAAAAGTTTCGCGACATGGGATGTCCTCCTTCCTACAGAAAAACAAGCGGCAAAAACGGCTGAATCGGACATCATAACGAAACACTTCAGGCTACAGCCGGAGTATAAAGGCACCCGTAGGCTTCGAGTCACGGTATGTAATGTCCCGGCCATCATCACTGGGGAGGTCCTCGCGGCATATCTTAGTGCCTTTGGCCACGTTGAGGAAGTTAACCTCCTCAGATCCCCGGCCGGGACAGCCTACGGGGATTATGCCTTCCGGCTGTGCCTGTCAAGGGATGGCTTTAAAGCCATCCCCGAAACTCTGATATGCGGGGATCGGCAGATGATGGTGATGGTGGAAGGGAGACGCCCCAGGTGCTGGGGGTGCAAACAAATCGGGCACATCGCTAAGTTTTGCCCCCAGCGACCTGATAACAAGGCGTCAACAACAACAACAACAACAAAAGACGTAGCGGCCACCACCATCACCATCAACAAAGAAGCGGAGGCCAAGGGCCCGGGTCAGGTCCAGCCCAAAAACAATCAGGAGGGCTGGACTGAAGTGACCAAAAAGAGGAGGGGATCCCCTAAACAAGGGGAAAAAAGTCAAACTTCATCCCCTCCTCAAAAACAAACCAGGGCCCCAGCAGCAGCAGCAGCAAAAACAACACCGGAACCATCGGCAGCAGCAGCAGCAAAATCTCCAACAGCAGCAAGAACAACAACAACAACAACAACAGAACCACCGGCAGCAGCAGCAGCAGCAAAAACACCAACAAAACCACGGGCAACAGCAGCAGCAATCACAACAACATCAACAGAATCACCGGCAGCACCAGCAACAATGACACCAAAGAAACCAGCAACAACAACAGCACCATCACCAAAGAAAACTAAAAAGAAAAATAAACAAATCATTGAAGATATGGAAACATCGACCAATCTGAAGAGGAGAAGGGACAGTGGGGAAGGGGCAGCAAAAAAAATGTGCCCCGAAAAAAACCAACCTGAGGCAGGCCCCTCCTCTCAAATACCTCTCCCATCTCCACTAGTACCTTCACCGCCACCTACACTACCTCCACCACAGTTTCCACCTCCAAAAATCACTTTACAGCCTCCTCCCCAACAAATGGACTCTCTTTCACCCCAACATGAACTCTTTAAAAAATATCACCGCCCCTACAAAATCCCACTCCCCAGATCTCAGTCTGCTGAAAGGGCACAACCCTCGGGCCTAGCCCGAACCCCATCCCTTCCCTCACTCAGCCCAGCAGACTTTTCATCTCAGGAACTCTTCCCAGCAATCATTTCCCCAAAAAGAAAAACTGACCCCCCAAAGAAAACAAACCACAATGAACTATCCATCGGACAGATACAGCGGGCAGCGGCTTTGTGCTCTGCGGAGCTGGAGGCAGTTGGGGACTTCCAGCTCCGGAAGGCACTAAAGCCGTTGCTCAGCTTGGAAAAAATAAAAAACCTCAGTGTATCAAATCCAGTGAATTTCAGGAGTGCAGCCATGGTGACCACTTTTGTCCGGTCAGCTGGCGACCGTACCAAGGGCGTATGGAAGTTCTTGAGTACGGTCTGTCAGACTGATACGGGCATAAAGCTGGCGGAGTTGGAGCACTCCTCCCTCAAAAAATGTTTTACTTACTGTTCAGGGAGGGTCCCCATTTTGGTTCACCCGTCTCTTTACAGGGCCCTAAAGCTGAAGTTCCCCATAGATGTCGGCGGAATCACCAGGGACAACCGAGTGACGACTGAACTCGGTACCGGTTCCCTGCGTCAGGCTGTCGGCATTCTCACGCCCAAGGATTTCCGGCCCGTAGTCGACGATGAGTAAGGTAAGTCGGATTGATGGCTTTAAACGTTGCCAGTTTGAATGTGAGGGGACTGAGGGATTCAAGCAAGTGTGCGCGCCTGCTTGGTGAACTCAAGAACCTCTGCGTAGATGTTGCTGCAGTGCAGGAGACCCACTTCACTTGCGACGCTGACTGTCGGGTGCTGAAGAACGACTTTAACGTTTTCTCAGCATACGGCAGCCACGTCAGCGCTGGGGTCTCCTTGCTAGTTGGACGCAGCCTTGATGCTGATGTTGACGTTGTTTTTGCAGGTGACGGGGGCCGGCTGGTTGTGGCCGATGTTGCCGTGAAAAGTTTCAAGTTTCGTCTGGTTGCGGTTTATGCGTCCAATATCGCTGCGGAGAGGGTTTCCTTTTTTCGTCGGTTGGCGCCGTTCCTGGACGATACGAAGCGGCTAGTCTTAATGGGAGATTGGAATGCGATCCTTGATCCCAAGATAGATAAGGTCGGTTGGGGAGCTAGTCGTGCGGGAAGGTGTGAGAGCAGCCTTGTCGGCTTCGTGACTCGTCACGGTCTCGTCGACAGGTTTCGTCTCGATCACCCAGGGCGGGAGATGTGGACGTGGCTAGATAGTTCGCCCTCTGCCAAAGTAGGTTCCTACTTGGACAGAGTGTTAGTGAGACGAGCTGACATTGACTTTGTTAGTTGTCCCACGTTCCACTTGATAGCGTGGACTGACCATAAACTTGTTAGAGTCAGTCTACGGTTAGTAAATAGGCCTAGTCTGGCCGGTTACTGGAAGTTCAATACCTCCTTACTGGAGATACGGGACTTCCGGGACCGGCTGGAATCCCTAATTCAGCGGGCGTTAGTGGGGGCGGTTACCGGGAATAGGTGGTGGGCTTCTCTCAAATATAGGATTAGAGACTTCGCCACCAAATACGGTCAACAGCTCAAACTAGATAAGGCCAAGGAGGCGAAGGCTATAGACGATAGACTTTCCCGGGCGGTGGCTGGGGGGGACTCCCTAGGTGTAGAACTAGCTAGGAGGGACCTTGAGCGTGAGAATAGCGAGCGCTACAAGGGATACGTAGTTAGATCTAGGTTAAATAGAGTTCTCTACGAAGCTGTGAAATCGAACGCGACTGCGCGTGAAGAAGAAGTGCGAAGGTTCCCCGATCGGTACGTCGCGTCTGTCAAGACCGCGGACGGGCGACTGCTGCATTCGAGTCGTGAGACACGTGATGCCTTTCGGGCGCACTTTCGGGATCGCTTTGCCCGCTGTACTGATCTCCCGATCCGGGAGTTTCGTAGCTATCTTGCCGACTTTCCCCGCCTCCGGGTGGCTAAAGCGGCTGGCTGCGAGGGTGTGGTTACTGAATGCGAAGTCCGTGATGCGTTGAAGCAGGTCGGCCTGAACAAGTCGCCGGGACTAGATGGTTTGCCCTACGAAGTGTACTTGAGGATGTCGCACATGTTTGTGCCTATTCTGACGGATGTGTTCAACCATTGGTTCGCCCAGGGAGCCATCCCTGGTAGCGTTACCAAGGGCGTGATCACATTGCTGAAGAAAGGTGGCAGGCATGTTTGGGAGGGTTTAGATGACTACAGGCCCATAACTCTGCTTAACACAGAGTTAAAGATTTTGGCCCGGGTCTTGGCGAATCGTTTACAGCGTGTCATCAGTGATCTGATCGGACCTGAACAGACCTTTGCTGTGAAGGGAAGATCGATCCAGGACAATCTGCACTTGATTCGCGGGGTCCTAGAGGGGATAGAAGACGACACAGAAGCCGCGCTGATCAGTTTAGATCAGTCCAAGGCCTTCGATAGGGTTGACCATCGGTTCTTGGCGTCTGTTTTGGAGACTGCCGGATTCAAACCGGAGTTCCGCAGATGGATTTGCATGATGTACCACAACCCTCAGGCAGTGGTGCAGGTGAACGGAAGGCGTTCGAGGGTATTCGCGATCGAGCGTTCGGTGCGACAGGGCTGCCCGTTGTCTCCTCTACTCTATGTGTTCACGTTGGAGCCCCTCCTGCGCAGGCTTAGGGATGAGGGGACAAGTCCGTCCCTGCGCGGTATACCTTTTGTTGGCAGCTTTGCGGCAAGGGTTTCCGCGTTCGCTGATGACATCACAGTCTTTGTATCCCGCCGTCTGGATATAAAGGCTGTGAAAGAGGCGGTTGTCGAGTACGAGCGGATCGCAGGAGCCAAGGTCAATTTTGACAAAAGCGAAGGTTTGCGGCTTGGTGCTTGGAGGGGTAGCAATACTCTTCCGGGGCCTTTCCGCTGGAGTGACGGACCCATCCGCATCCTCGGGGTGTGGTTCGGGCCCGGCCTCCAACTGGAGCGAAATTGGTCGGAAGTACAAACCAAGGTGAATGCTCAGGTGGGAATCTGGCTTTCAAGGAGGTTGTCCTTAAAGGGCAGGGCGGAGGCGTGCGCCACGTACGTCTTCCCTCTGATCCTTTACCGATTGGCTGTACTTCCTCTGCCTAAGGCACGTCGGTTGGCACTGCAACAATCCCTCTCCAGATTACTCTGGGGAGGTGCAAGGCCGATGGTCCGTAGGCAGGTCTGCATCCAACGTACACGCAACGGGGGTCTGGGTGTGCCTGATCTGGAGAGCCACTGGCTTGCTGAAAGACTTGCATACCTCGGCCGGTCCTTGACAGGGGACTCAGTGTGGAGACGAAAGGCGAGTCGGACTTTTCCTCGCCTCAAGTCAGACCCAAAGGCTGAAGGTCGACGTAGGCCTTTGGGCGAAGCACTGTTTTTTAGCGAGTGCCGAAAGGCCCTTCGTAACCTTCTTGGGTCCAGTGACCTTTCATGGCCTCGGAAAGAGCTATATCGGGAGTTAGTGGTGGGTTCCGCTTCTGATCCTCTTAGCGAGCGGCGAGGCTGGACGGCGGAGGAGATCCGCTCTCACTGGAATTGGGCGCCAGGATCGAGCTTCTTGAACAACTCCGAGTTCTCGCTCACCTGGCGACTTGTACGGAATGCGTTACCCCTTCTCGGCTTGAACTACAAAGCGGGCCTAGCAGACATGCCTGATTGTCCTCGCTGCGCCAGTAGATTGGAAGAAACGGCTGAGCACGCCTTCTACTACTGCGAGCGAGTTCGCCCGTTTTGGGATCACGTCGGGGAGTGGACGGCTCGCATCGAACCCAAGCAGCTCGTGCTGCTCGACGTTGGTTACGTCGTGGACAACGTTCTTCCTCCGTTTCAGGGTGAGAAGCGTGTGGTGTTTCTCGCGATCCTGGCTGTAGCTCGAATGGTGATTTGGAACACGCGAAAGAAGGGATTGTATGACGATGCAAACTTTTCTCATCGCGATCTGGTTTTGTATTTTCGGCACCAGCTGAGGGTCAAAATCAGATGCGATAGAAAATGCTTGGATCGCATAACATTCAACAGAAGGTGGGTGAATGCAGCGAGCCTGGTCGTACGAAAGGGGGCAACGTTGGAGTCATCCTTCCCTCCTCTGCCCGCTCATGGCGTCTACGGTACGGGTCCTTCGGGACCCCACCCCCGGTAAGTAGGCAAAGCTTTTTCCCTTGTAACCTAGTTAGCAGTATGTTGTCAGTCATTGTCCCCGTCATCTAGTCTTTAGTATTCAAGATCTTCCCCACCCCCATTATTTTTCGACCTCAACCTATATCCCAGTCCGCTTTTATTGAAGATCTTGAACATTCATATGTAAAAAAATCATATTACCGTCTTGTATCGACCCACACCGTGCCCGACCCTTTATTTTCCTTTTTTTCCCCCCTATAGATTAGGATCCTAGTCCCACCTAGGGCAGGTCCGACTTGTTTCCGGTTCTTTCGCCCCGGAAAACAGTCGGCCTCCAATTTTATAGACGGGGGGATGGGAGGGCAACCAAACGGGGGATTTTTCCTTGTTTTTTTGTTGTTGTATATATTTCGGGGTTTTTTCTCCCATCTCCATCATATGAATCCATTTGTAAAAAATCATAATTTGTAAATAAAATCATACATCACTTCCGGGGTTTTAAGTAGGACTTTCTCCATAGAGCAAATGTGGTATTTTGGTGGTAGCAGCGCGCAAGGCGACGGATGAATGACTATATATTGTATTGTTGAATGGGTCGGCGAATGTGGCTAGCTAGGTTCCCTTAGTAAAAACATAGATAAAGCAAGACCACACCCTTCCCCTTCCCCCCAAAACATAAGGCCTAGTGCCTTCCTGTAAAGTCTCTACAGGAAATAAACAGTTGCGTTCCTCCACGTCAGACTTGTTATTTCACGTTTGCTTGTTTTGAAGACCAGTCTATATTGTTATTACCTTTGTTACGTGAATTGTTAAATTGGTTATCTCGGTAAGACTTTGTTTTTTCTGATTGAATTTTTTATTTTTTATTTTTTATTTTTTATTTTTTTTTAGTCTTACCGAGAATTCTTTATTTGTGACGCTTGTTTAAATCACTTGTTTTTGTTATCCGACTTGTGTTTTTGTCGTCGGAATTTATTATTTTTGTGTCTTTTTTGTCGTTTCTTATTTTTTTCAGGGGTTCTACGTGTTTTTTTGTGGCCTTCTTTTTCACTGTTTTTGTGTCTAATTAATTTTTTTGCGTCTTTTTTAACAGTAGAACCCCCCTCCATACTTGCAACAGGTGGAGGTTTTAGTTCCTTTACCCTCCTTGGCTGCTAATTCTACCTCAGCCATGGAGGGTGAAACGGCAACCCCTACAAAGACTACAACAAGCCTTATAGGATCAAATTGGCCTTCGCTGCCGATCCCCGACGATCCCCAAGTCTCCGAAGACAGTCCGATTCAGCCGGCCCAACAAAGCCCCACAGCCTGGAAAGGCCAGCAGAGAGGACCAAATGAATATGAAAAGGACCGGGTGGGCAGATTTGCCAAGTATTTCAAAGGCAACGAAATACTGCCCATCCCGGAAATCGCCGAGAAAATCGCGCCCAGGGTCCTCTCGCTGGTCGTTTCCGACCTCAAAACAAAAAGGCTAGTGGGGCTAACAAAGGATGTCTTTGAGGAGCTGCTGAGGAGGGCAGGCATCCCATGCCAATACTTTTGCCGTAAAAGTTTCGCGACATGGGATGTCCTCCTTCCTACAGAAAAACAAGCGGCAAAAACGGCTGAATCGGACATCATAACGAAACACTTCAGGCTACAGCCGGAGTATAAAGGCACCCGTAGGCTTCGAGTCACGGTATGTAATGTCCCGGCCATCATCACTGGGGAGGTCCTCGCGGCATATCTTAGTGCCTTTGGCCACGTTGAGGAAGTTAACCTCCTCAGATCCCCGGCCGGGACAGCCTACGGGGATTATGCCTTCCGGCTGTGCCTGTCAAGGGATGGCTTTAAAGCCATCCCCGAAACTCTGATATGCGGGGATCGGCAGATGATGGTGATGGTGGAAGGGAGACGCCCCAGGTGCTGGGGGTGCAAACAAATCGGACACATCGCTAAGTTTTGCCCCCAGCGACCTGATAACAAGGCGTCAACAACAACAACAACAACAACAAAAGACGCAGCGGCCACCACCATCACCATCAACAAAGAAACGGAGGCCAAGGGCCCGGGTCAGGTCCAGCCCAAAAACAATCAGGAGGGCTGGACTGAAGTGACCAAAAAGAGGAGGGGATCCCCTAAACAAGGGGAAAAAAGTCCAACTTCATCCCCTCCTCAAAAACAAACCAGGGCCCCAGCAGCAGCAGCAGCAGCAAAAACAACACCGGAACCATCGGCTGTAGCAGCAGCAGCAGCAAAATCTCCGACAGCAACAGCAACAGCAGCAGCAGCAGCAGCAAGAACAACAACAACAACAGAACCACCGGCAGCAGCAGCAGCAGCAAAAACACCAACAAAACCACGGGCAACAGCAGCAGCAATCACAACAACATCAACAGAATCACCGGCAGCACCAGCAACAATGACACCTAAGACACCAACAACAACAGCACCATCACCAAAAAAAACTAAAAAGAAAAATAAACAAATCATCGAAGAAATGGAAACATCGACCAATCTGAAGAGGAGAAGGGACAGTGGGGAAGGGGCAGCAAAAAAAATGTGCCCCGAAAAAAACCAACCTGAGGCAGGCCCCTCCTCTCAACCACAAATACCTCTCCCATCTCCACCAGTACCTTCACCGCCACCTACACTACCTCCACCACTGTTTCCACCTCCAAAAATCACTTTACAGCCTCCTCCCCAACAAACTGACTCTCTTTCACCCCAACATGAACTTTTTAAAAAATATCACCGCCCCTACAAAATCCCACTCCCCAGATCTCAGTCTGCTGAAAGGGCACAACCCTCGGGCCTAGCCCGAACCCCATCCCTTCCCTCACTCAGCCCAGCAGACTTTTCATCTCAGGAACTCTTCCCAGCAATCATTTCCCCAAAAAGAAAAACTGACCCCCCAAAGAAAACAAACCACAATGAACTATCCATCGGACAGATACAGCGGGCAGCGGCTTTGTGCACTGCGGAGCTGGAGGCAGTTGGGGACTTCCAGCTCCGGAAGGCACTAAAGCCGTTGCTCAGCCTGGAAAAAGTAAAAAATCTTAATGTCTCAAATCCAGCGAATTTCAGGAGTGCAGCCATGGTGACCACTTTTGTCCGGTCAGCTGGCGACCGTACCAAGGGCGTATGGAAGTTCTTGAGTACGGTCTGTCAGACTGATACGGGCATAAAGCTGGCGGAGTTGGAGCACTCCTTCCTCAAAAAATGTTTAACTTACTGTTCAGGGAGGGTCCCCATTTTGGTTCACCCGTCTCTTTACAGGGCCCTAAAGCTGAAGTTCCCCATAGATGTCGGCGGAATCACCAGGGACATCCGAGTGACGACTGAACTCGGTACCGGTTCCCTGCGTCAGGCTGTCGGCATTCTCACGCCCAAGGATTTCCGGCCCGTAGTCGACGATGAGTAAGGTAAGTCGGATCGATGGCTTTAAACGTTGCCAGTTTGAATGTGAGGGGACTGAGGGATTCAAGCAAGTGTGCGCGCTTGCTTGGTGAACTCAAGAACCTCTGCGTAGATGTTGCTGCAGTGCAGGAGACCCACTTCACTTGCGACGCTGACTGTCGGGTGCTGAAGAACGACTTTAACGTTTTCTCAGCATACGGCAGCCACGTCAGCGCTGGGGTCTCCTTGCTAGTTGGACGCAGCCTTGATGCTGATGTTGACGTTGTTTTTGCAGGTGACGGGGGGCCGGCTGGTTGTGGCCGATGTTGCCGTGAAAAGTTTCAAGTTTCGTCTGGTTGCGGTTTATGCGTCCAATATCGCTGCGGAGAGGGTTTCCTTTTTTCGTCGGTTGGCGCCGTTCCTGGACGATACGAAGCGGCTAGTCTTAATGGGAGATTGGAATGCGATCCTTGATCCCAAGATAGATAAGGTCGGTCGGGGAGCTAGTCGTGTGGGAAGGTGTGAGAGCAGCCTTGTCGGCTTCGTGACTCGTCACGGTCTCGTCGACAGGTTTCGTCTCGATCACCCAGGGCGGGAGATGTGGACGTGGCTAGATAGTTCGCCCTCTGCCAAAGTAGGTTCCTACTTGGACAGAGTGTTAGTGAGACGAGCTGACATTGACTTTGTTAGTTGTCCCACGTTCCACTTGATAGCGTGGACTGACCATAAACTTGTTAGAGTCAGTCTACGGTTAGTAAATAGGCCTAGTCTGGCCGGTTACTGGAAGTTCAATACCTCCTTACTGGAGATACGGGACTTCCGGGACCGGCTGGAATCCCTAATTCAGCGGGCGTTAGTGGGGGCGGTTACCGGGAATAGGTGGTGGGCTTCTCTCAAATATAGGATTAGAGACTTCGCCACCAAATACGGTCAACAGCTCAAACTAGATAAGGCCAAGGAGGCGAAGGCTATAGACGATAGACTTTCCCGGGCGGTGGCTGGGGGGGGACTCCCTAGGTGTAGAACTAGCTAGGAGGGACCTTGAGCGTGAGAATAGCGAGCGCTACAAGGGATACGTAGTTTGATCTAGGTTAAATAGAGTTCTCTACGAAGCTGTGAAATCGAACGCGACTGCGCGTGAAGAAGAAGTGCGAAGGTTCCCCGATCGGTACGTCGCGTCTGTCAAGACCGCGGACGGGCGACTGCTGCATTCGAGTCGTGAGATACGTGATGCCTTTCGGGCGCATTTTCGGGATCGCTTTGCCCGCTGCCCTGATCTCCCGATCCGGGAGTTTCGTAGCTATCTCGCCGACTTTCCCCGCCTCCGGGTGGCTAAAGCGGCTGGCTGCGAGGGTGTGGTTACTGAATGCGAAGTCCGTGATGCGTTGAAGCAGGTCGGCCTGAACAAGTCGCCGGGACTAGATGGTTTGCCCTACGAAGTGTACTTGAGGATGTCGCACATGTTTGTGCCTATTCTGACGGATGTGTTCAACCATTGGTTCGCCCAGGGAGCCATCCCTGGTAGCGTTACCAAGGGCGTGATCACATTGCTGAAGAAAGGTGGCAGATATGTTTGGGAGGGTTTAGATGACTACAGGCCCATAACTCTGCTTAACACAGAGTTAAAGATTTTGGCCCGGGTCTTGGCGAATCGTTTACAGCGTGTCATCAGTGATCTGATCGGCCCTGAACAGACCTTTGCTGTGAAGGGAAGATCGATCCAGGACAATCTGCACTTGATTCGCGAGGTCCTAGAGGGGATAGAAGACGACACAGAAGCCGCGCTGATCAGTTTAGATCAGTCCAAGGCCTTCGATAGGGTTGACCATCGGTTCTTGGCGTCTGTTTTGGAGACTGCCGGATTCAAACCGGAGTTCCGCAGATGGATTAGCATGATGTACCACAACCCTCAGGCAGTGGTGCAGGTGAACGGAAGGCGTTCGAGGGTATTCGCGATCGAGCGTTCGGTGCGGCAGGGCTGCCCTTTGTCTCCTCTTCTCTATGTCCTCGCGTTGGAGCCCCTCCTGCGCAGGCTTAGGGATGAGGGGACAAGTCCGTCCCAGCGCGGTATACCTTTTGTCAGCACCTTTGCGGCAAGGATTTCCGCGTTCGCTGATGACATCACAGTCTTTGTATCCCGCCGTCTGGATATAAAGGCTGTGAAAGAGGCGGTTGTCGAGTACGAGCGGATCGCAGGAGCCAAGGTCAATTTTGACAAAAGCGAAGGTTTGCGGCTTGGTGCTTGGAGGGGTAGCAATACTCTTCCAGGGCCCTTCCGCTGGAGTGACGGACCCATCCGCATCCTCGGGGTGTGGTTCGGGCCCGGCCTCCAACTGGAGCGAAATTGGTCGGAAGTACAAACCAAGGTGAATGCTCAGGTGGGAATCTGGCTTTCAAGGAGGTTGTCCTTAAAGGGCAGGGCGGAGGCGTGCGCCACGTACGTCTTCCCTCTGATCCTTTACCGATTGGCTGTACTTCCTCTGCCTAAGGCACGTCGGTTGGCACTGCAACAATCCCTCTCCAGATTACTCTGGGGAGGTGCAAGGCCGATGGTCCGTAGGCAGGTCTGCATCCAACGTACACGCAACGGGGGTCTGGGTATGCCTGATCTGGAGAGCCACTGGCTTGCTGAAAGACTTGCATACCTCGGCCGGTCCTTGACAGGGGACTCAGTGTGGAGACGAAAGGCGAGTCGGACTTTTCCTCGCCTCAAGTCAGACCCAAAGGCTGAAGGTCGACGTAGGCCTTTGGGCGAAGCACTGTTTTTTAGCGAGTGCCGAAAGGCCCTTCGTAACCTTCTTGGGTCCAGTGACCTTTCATGGCCTCGGAAAGAGCTATATCGGGAGTTAGTGGTGGGTTCCGCTTCTGATCCTCTTAGCGAGCGGCGAGGCTGGACGGCGGAGGAGATCCGCTCTCACTGGAATTGGGCGCCAGGATCGAGCTTCTTGAACAACTCCGAGTTCTCGCTCACCTGGCGACTTGTACGGAATGCGTTACCCCTTCTCGGCTTGAACTACAAAGCGGGCCTAGCAGACATGCCTGATTGTCCTCGCTGCGCCAGTAGATTGGAAGAAACGGCTGAGCACGCCTTCTACTACTGCGAGCGAGTTCGCCCGTTTTGGGATCACGTCGGGGAGTGGACGGCTCGCATCGAACCCAAGCAGCTCGTGCTGCTCGACGTTGGTTACGTCGTGGACAACGTTCTTCCTCCGTTTCAGGGTGAGAAGCGTGTGGTGTTTCTCGCGATCCTGGCTGTAGCTCGAATGGTGATTTGGAACACGCGAAAGAAGGGATTGTATGACGATGCAAACTTTTCTCATCGCGATCTGGTTTTGTATTTTCGGCACCAGCTGAGGGTCAAAATCAGATGCGATAGAAAATGCTTGGATCGCATAACATTCAACAGAAGGTGGGTGAATGCAGCGAGCCTGGTCGTACGAAAGGGGGCAACGTTGGAGTCATCCTTCCCTCCTCTGCCCGCTCATGGCGTCTACGGTACGGGTCCTTCGGGACCCCACCCCCGGTAAGTAGGCAAAGTTTTTTTCCCCTTGTAACCTAGTTAGCAGTATGTTGTCAGTCATTGTCCCCGTCATCTAGTCATTAGTACTCAAGATCTTCCCCATCCCCATTATTTTTTGACCTCAACCTGTATCCCAGTCCGCTTTTACTGAAGATCTTGAACATTCATATGTATAAAAATCATATTACCGTCTTTTATCGACCCACACCGTGCCCGACCCGTTATCTTCTTTTTTTCCCCCTATAGATTAGGATCCCAGTCCTTCCTAGGGCAGGTCCGACTTGTTTCCGGTTCTTTCGCCCCGGAAAACAGTCGGCCTCCAATTTTATAGACGGGGGGATGGGAGGGCAACCAAACGGGGGATTTTTTCCTTGTTTCTTTGTTATTGTATATATTTCGGGGTTTTTCTCCCATCCCCATCATATGAAATCATTTGTAAAAAATCACAATTTGTAAATAAAATCATGCATCACTTCCGGGGTTTTAAGTAGGTCTTTCTCCATAGAGCAAATGTGGTATTTTGGTGGTAGCAGCGCGCAAGGCGACGGATGAATGACTATATATTGTATTGTTGAATGGGTCGGCGAATGTGGCTAGCTAGGTTCCCTTAGTTAAAACATAGATAATGCAAGACCACACCCTTCCCCTTCCCCCCAAAACTTAAGGCCTAGTGCCTTCCTGTAAAATTTCTACAGGAAATAAACAGTTGCGTTCTTACACCACAGATTTGTTCCCTCACACGACCCGTGTTAAGGATTCTTCACCCCGTCTGGCGCCTGTCATCCGATACATCAAAAGCTTTCCGCAGCTACCAACGTTATCCTAATTCCGAGAAAACCATCCCTTCACCACGAGACAAGTACAGTACATGAACTTTTTAACTACTACCACTGAATTCATTCTTTGACTGTGAACGTATTTCTCCGTTCTACTCTCTGTACTTACTCTATCTATAAAAAATTTCTATAACCTCATTACTGTGTTATTGTGAGTATATATACGTTCTTTGTTTTGCAACCATACGCATTTCTCGCCCACAACTCAGAATATAACAGTTACATCCAATTTGACATGAAATTATGAACTATATTCATGGCACTAATTGCAAACTATAGCAATTCATAAACAGCCAACTTCTTGAAATCGGCCAAGGTCAGAAAAGAGCTGTAGAGTTTTGGTTGGGTTGTATCATTTGCAACCGAGAGAAAGAAACATTTTCGATTTTGTCATCAACCCCAACCCCAACCCCAATAAGTTACTAAGGGCATTACCTAGTAGATGTATCATGGGTCTGGTCAACAGGAGATACAAAGTGACTGGTTGAGAATTTTCACAATCATGTCACCCTTGATATGTGACCTTCTAATTCTCCTAATTAGAATCCTTTGGACTACAATGTTTGATGTCTTGTCAAGAGAGAGACCAACCAGTAGTTTTAATTGTTGAACACCACCATCATTGACATGATAGCCCAACATCAACAAGATGATCCAGATATCTAGTCTTTTTAAGGTTGCATCAAAGCTGTTTTCAAGAGTTTTATTGAATGAGTTTTTCCAGGTTGAACATCTGGGAATATTTTTGAAAATATACTGTTTTTCTGTTGAATATCTTTGTTAAAGTTTTCAATAATTTTATTCATGATGTGTATAAAAACTTATCTTATTTTCTGAGATTTGTCTTCACTTTATATTTTTGACAATTGTGTAGAACTGAAAGTGCCTGCATGGATTGTATGAAAAGAGAAAGAAGGAAACAATTTCCTAAAAATGTTTTCAATTCATAAAACTCAATAAAAAGTTTTCAATTCACTTTCTCTGTTTACTTATTTTTTATTCATTTGCTTATTTATTCTGGGCTTTTGTTTTGTCACATTCCTTTAAATCATACAAACTTTAAAAACAAATAAAACACAAATCATAAAATATATTGTCATATTTTTTATATCAATATTATCCTTATTTTTTTCCAAAATTACACCTTTATTTTAGAACATATTCAGTGGTACTAAATGACAGAATATTTCTTAGTTTCAGCAGATGTTTTGTTTTTTGTATTTTTATTAAAATTCCTTCTCGTTCATAAAAGTTTTCAAAGGTAATATATATTCAAGGTAATATATATTCCTTTTACTTTTAAGAAAATGCTGTACATAGCATGCAATAAATATGAGAATTGGTGAAAAACTGCTTAATTTTAGGTTCACTTTTTCAAAAATAAGTTTTTAAATTAACCCTATAAAAAGGAAAACATTGCAGTCAGAATCTTATTCAATGTACTTGCAAGCATTAAAAATTCATTGTACAGTATCAGAGGAAGAAAGAAAGAAATCTACAAGAATAAATCTGGATACCAAGATAAGCACGTCATCTGAAGGAGAGAAATAGATCTAAGTTTTGGAGAATTTTTAAAGTTTTACTGATTTTAAAGTGAGTGGAAATGTCATTCTTTTACAATCACAGATTAGTTTAAGTATTATTATGAACTAACATACACATTCAATATATTATTTTTTATAGGCATTTACAAAGAAAAGCTTTGTCTGGCACACATAGACCTGTGTTTTGAGCATGACTTGCCACTAAGCATTCCTTAGATTTAGCCCAAGCCTTGAAAAATGGGGAATTTAGTGAGGATCAAACTCACAACTCAGTTGTAACTGATTCACAAAACTAGATTTCTTATCATAGCAAACCACAAGATGCCCTGATTGTTGCTTGATTAAAAGATTTTTTTGCAATTCTTTTGGTTCATCTGTGACATTTTTCTTTTAAAAATACATGTCTTTCATGATGAATTTGCACAAAATCAACATGTTTTGTAGACTATAGACTGAACCTCTAATCTCTTAGGTTTGATTTCGTATCACATGAAATTGTTTTTCACAGAATCCTTGGTGTCCCTTATTACAAACAAGCTCTCTGTATACAAGGTTACATGCAAAAGAACATGATCTGCTCAATGAGTTTTAATGATCATGGATTCTATGTGGGTAGATTTGACACATTCTAGCAATTTCAGGTCACTGACGTTACAGCTTAAGTCAAATCTCATTAAGATTTATGACCCTTTTCATCATGAATAAAAATAGAACAGTTGATGGACTTTACAAAGCCACTGACTGTCGACTGTACAGGCATAGAGAAAAGCATGTCATGAGTGGAGGGACTGTGCAGTTTTGGCCAGTTGGAAGGTATTACACACTGACACAATCAATGCTTCTGTGGTCCAGCCAAAAATATATAAATATCCAAAATTCTTCATTGTTAGCCTCTTTTTTCACCACACCACCAGCCAACACAGAAGACAGACCCTTTGGCCAACACACATATAATACCTTTCTTTTTCATAGCTAATGCCAACCAAAGCACATGGTTAGTCATCTTATCCTCATGGATCATTCACACATATCAACTCCATTCTCAGCCATACTAACCACTCTGTTCATGTCACAGCAGCCTCACCAATGGCCTCTATGATCAGCCATAGATAACAGTTTTTCACATATCTTATTTGAACCACATCACTACACATCATAAATGCACAACATACTGCTTTGTCTATTCTTTGAACATTAAACAAGCTCTTCATTATCACAGAAATTGTCATTCAACTAAAGTAACCTTTCTTTCTAAAATTGTCTTGTATATTTCATTATATGATTCTATATAAACTGCACACTTTTTATTGTCATTGTTTGTTACATTATCATTTCATCTACCCTTACCCAACAAGAAAGTAGTACAAGTGTTGTCCCTGTCACGTTAGTTTTTCCTCCGCTCATGCCCCACACCACTTCCCTGCATTACCAAACATGAATATAAAACTCACTTGATCCTACTATTTGAATATGGAAGGAAGAGCTCATATGTATAGTTTTTCCAGTTTCTTAATCTGCCATTAATAAAGTGTCCAAAATTCATTGCCATAAAAGAAAATAGGAAGGACCACTGTTCTGTACACTTCTAGCTTTATCAACAGGTGTATGATGTGCTGATACAGAGTCTCTCTATTGCTCGGCTTATTTTACTGGTCTTTATTTCAATTTCACTGTCCAAAGAAACATTTAAATAGTGTGTGAATGTATAGAGGGAAAATTAACTTATACATAAAATGCCATCAATCCCATACACACACATCCACATATTATATCCAGTGCTTTTCCTTTCTACCTTTCTACCTACTTTCTACCAATATGATCCATGCTGGCCAATTCTTATACATAGTTGTATCGTTCGAACAATATCTGATTGAATGAAATAGCAAAGACTTTTTGATTATTTGAACCATAACTCTCAATGGCAACAAGATGTGAATAATCTATATATACCAAGAACATCACCATAACAGCTTTTACTTTTGAAGGATCTTTGGCATTTCCTGGAGGAACTGCATACTAAATGAATTCATCTTGGACCAGAACAACATACCAGATGTTTATGTCCTTTTCATGCAGTGACATATGAGCTGAACTATTCACATGATTACCACATGCAGGTTCATTGCATCCTGAAAGACATCTTGGGGTCCCAGCCTACAGGATACCTACTGTTATAATACAGGGATATCTGTGAAAAGGAGGTCCTTGGGAAATGCCAAGTTTGAATCACTGTGCTTGATGGTAAGTTGTATATATAGTCACCATCAATGAAAAGGAAGAAAGGACTTGATTATGGTCAGACATTCAGGAAAAAAAGAAATGACCATCCTGTAGCCTTTGTATATAGCAGGTGATCATGAGATGGCTACTGCTAAGGATTCAACATGTACAATCACAGATAAAACTTTAAAATCAAAATGAATTCTCAATGGGTTCACCCATTTTTTAATTAAAGTTGTCAGATATAAAAATGTCACCTTTTTCTGTTGAAAGCTTTGACAGAGGTGAATTCAAATAAAAAGATTAAGTGTGATGAATAGAAAATATGGTGTTTGATTAATTTACTCACTCAATAATATTTTAACTATTACTATACTCATCTACTAATATTATTATACTTCATTACCACAAAATTTTTATGTCTTTCAATAAAAATATATGGAACATTCATTTACTTGTCCTTAAATTATTGTACTGTTCTTTTTGTTTGTTTTATACAGAATATAAAAATTTTAAAAGTTTTTCTAACAATGAACATTAGAAAATAAAGAAAGAGACTAATGAAGCTTTGAAATGACCAAACACATCACTAAATAAATAAGTTATTTCTGAGAATAAATTCTCCATTGACACTTGCTAAATAGTCAAAAGGAAGAAGTGTTTAAATTCTTTATTAATATTAACATAAAGGCCTTTTAAGAGGAGTCATTAAGCTCAATATCAACTTAGTTTCAATTAATGAGATTAATATAATTATTGAAAAATAACTGAGTAGCAATGATAATAGAACATCAACAGATTTAAAATAAATAAATAAATTAATAATAAAGACACTAAAACCAAAGGAAAATTTTTGTTTTACATATCCCATTTTAGAAATTTCTCTTGAAGGTAAAAAGTGTATGATAAATATTCAAAAATGAGTATGGATATTGTATTTAATTATTTTGTTCAGCTATTCTAGTTATGTTATATAATTAAGGGATGATTTTTTTGTATTAATCATTTTTTGGTAATTATACTTTATCATTCAGTTTGTTTGGGCTTTGAACTATTCGGGTTAAGGGTTCTGGGGCATAGTCACTGGGTGCAGTTTTAGGCTCGCGCGCAAAGGATACGACAATCACCATTGTCAAAATAAACCCCCAGACAGGAAATAGGGCTGGAGTGTGGATGACGTCATGCCTGGAACAGATGGTCCTGAGAATTTGAGGATTTTGAAAGAGAGTCAGTTGAGAATGGACCATAGAGGCAGAGAGTTGAGTTTCTGCCATTGAGGCGAGAGTTGAGATTGAACCATTGAGGCATAGAGTTAGCTCTTCTGCCATTGAAGCATGTGGTCAAGTTTTACAGATCTCTACTGACAGAGATCTTAAACACCATGAGATATGCAGCACATTGGGGGTGGAGTCAGCATCGTAAGAATTGTGTCTCTCTCCTCGTGTCGCCATGAACCGAAGTCAAGAAATTAATAAACCGTTCATATCTGAAATGACAGAGTCCACCCGTGTTTGTATATGTATTGTATCACTGTTGTGATTGATATTATGACATGTCTATACAACAATGGAAAAGGAAAAGAAAATAATGATAGTTGTGGAATAGTGATGCAATTAAAATCAATCAACTATTTTTACTGGTCAAGCATTCAAACATGCAGAAATCAGATCAATGTCATAGTGAATGTAAACACAGACATTATTCCATTATTATCAAGTTGCAAATTGGCCTGGAAATTTTTATTCTCAAAGCTATAGCATTTTAGCAGTGTTGCATTTACAAAAATCTTACTCTAATACAATGTTTTTCCTTTAATAGTCACATACAGAAAATTTACATCATTAAGATATAAATGTAAAGTTTTATTTTTCTGAAATACCATTTTATCTTGCATCTCACCTGGTTTCTTTTTCCCCTCCTAAAATAAAAAATAAACAATACTTAATAAAGTATAAAGTGAATTTTAAAAAAAAAAGAATTGGTTTCAAAATAGAAATTTTTTTCTGAGCTTAACTTAATTTTAACACAAACCACTCAGTGGAGATTAAACACACTACTCATCAGTGACAATCAGTAAAACCAGCTTGGTGACATTAATTCACTTCAAGGAGCCTCTGTTTGACAATATATAAGTATCATATAGAATTCAATATGCTACAAAATCCCATTCATTAATCACTTATAAAAGGTGTGAACTACAAAAGAATATGAGAATCTAGTAACTTGTCTAAATTCTTGCATAATGGTTCTCTTATATGCCCAGTTAATAAAACTAAATTTAAAAAAAAAACTTTCTTGTTCTTAAAAGAACCAGAATGAGGCCACCTGTTCTAAAACATTTTTCACTGAATACATCATGTATATTATGTTTTAAGGCTTTCCTAATCACTTGCTAATCATAGAAAAAGTATTAGGGTGTTCAAGGAGTCAGTGTGCATTTTTTATAAACAGCTACAAATGTATTTATCCAAGCACAACTGGTTGCATTTAAAAATTCATTCTTTCTTTACAAGATACAAACTATGTCAACATTTGAGATTAAGTTGCTCAATAAAAAACTTTCTTCATTTTTATTCACCCAAAATCTTTTATTCACCCAAAATTTTCGAATTCTGAAAATCTTATACATTTTTGGGTAAAAAGTTACACTCATATTTATATATGTGTAATAGTATGAATATATTATATATGATGAACTTCAGAGAATTTTTAAACAGAGTGAACAGTTGAATTCCAACCATAGTTTTATCAATATTTAATAACAAAAATATTGTCAATTTGGCAAATAATCCAAATATTAAAGTTACATTATCTTTAGAACAAAATGAATAAAAATGATTAAAAGCTTCTTTTCAACAAAAATGGTTATTTATCAAGCTTAGCTTAGTTGTGGCACAAAACCAGAAGTATGGGGAACCCTGTGGAAATCAAACTTATTAGTAATATTTCCAAGCCTATATTACATGACAGAAAATACATTGAAAAAATGAGAGGAAAAAAGTGGGTGATTAAAACAGAAGCAAAAAGTGTTCATGTGTGTATTTACTCAAACACTCTGTCACAAGTAGAATGTAACACAAGGTCAGTTTTTTAAGCAGAATATAACAAGTTTGGATTCAGAGTTTTCTTTCATCAAAATTTGTTGCTGTCAAAATTAAAAAGCCCAATCTACCCCACTAATAACCCATAGTTAGATTGATACCTTTCCCAAGGATATTAATTCTATGTGAAATGGAAATAGCCTCATCCAGGATTTGAACTCTGGTTGCCATGCCCATTTCCTATGATGATAGCCATTACACTGTGAGTGTCTTCAGAAGTGTACACACACACACACACACACAAACACACACACACACACACAATTGCACACATATACACACATCCACAATTATATAGGTATACATAATTAGATACATACATTAAATAGAAATACATGTATCTATGTGTGAACATTCACAGAAGAAAAGATAATTATTATACCAACCATCCTAATATAAAGACTTCTGTTCTTATTTCTCTCTCTCTCTCTTTCTCTCTCTCTCTCTCTCTCTCTATCTATCTACCGACCTACCTATCTATCTATCTATCTATCTATATATATATATATATATATAAACAGAGATCATATATGCTTATATAATTCTATATTATAGTTAAGTATATAAAGTTAATAGAACAAGTTGTGTTCTAAATGTATCAAGACTCAAGCTGTATTTACCAAGATAGAAATAAAAAGAAAATGAGACATTGATTTTCTTTACAAAAGTTCCTTTTAGCATTCAAAATACAAATTCCAATGAGTTTTCCATTAGTTGAAGCATCTCTGAAATTCTTATTTTGATGTGGCATTATGCTTTACCATTTTATGATGATGAATTTTCTGAAAAAGTTTCATGAAACTAGGAATTCTAGTGAGTATAGAAGGTGCAGCACTTGTACAATCCTGTGTTTTACTATAAATATTTTTTATCATTTAGAGTATCTAGACTATTCATCTTTTTTATGGCTATATTCATAATGTTTCAACTGGTGCATCTTTCAGTCTTGTTCAGGTGTTTCTTGTCAAACTCGGGAAACTACACGGAACTTTGAAATTTCAAATATAAATAAACAAATATATATAACAATAAAAAAGTTGAAGGCAATAGTTTGAATACTCTAAATGATAAAAATTTTCAAGTGTTGTCCCAAAAATTTCAACAAAATAACAAAACATTTTCTTCAAAAATTATTGTAACTGGCTATGTAATTTTTTAAAAGTGGCACTAGTTCATCAAAACATTTTCTAGATATCTAGACAGCAGTTTCAGGAATATGTAATGAAAAGAAATGAATGAATACAAAGAAGATATCTCAATAGACAATATTTCACAAGAAAAGAAAACAAAATCAACATTTTTGGATGATTTGCTCTAAATCTTAACAATAAACCAATATATCTACAATCATTAAAATAAGTATATCATCATATGAAGTAATTAGTAGTCTTTTCATTTTTTCTCTCCTTTTTCTCCAAGTTTTCTTTTCTTTTCTACAAGATTACTTAATTACATGACCTTGAAGACTTTCAGAAGACTGGGGTTTTTTAACATTTTTACAGCTGAAATCAGAATTTTTAATTGGAAGAAAACTATTCTACTAGTTATATTCCTTGGTCAAACATTCAAACATACAGAAATTAGATTATCATTGAGGGTAAGAGTGAATGAAAAATACCTCACCAGGAAATAACAAATTGAATTAGAAATTGCTTTATTCTCTAAGTTAGAACATTTACTATGATGCCCAGTGTTTTTGTTGTTATGATTTCATATGTATCCAACAATATATATGAAAGCATTACAGCAAATGTTTCATGTACAAAAATCAAGTTTTTATAAGTTGTGACCCAAAAGTATCAATTTTTTTTTCAATTTTAAAATTCAAAACTTAATAGAAAACAAGTGCAGGTATAAGCAACTTATACAATGAAGTGATGATTTCTAGACATCTACATGAAGTCTATGTGTCAGTTTGAATTTTATAAGTTATAAAAAAAGTCTCAATTCTTTTTTTAAATAAATATTTTTGTTGAAACTCAAGATTATGTAAGTGCATCATCTTCTATAATCACTTGACTTAGCTTCACATTTCTAGGGGTTATTTTTTCTGAAACTAAAAATTCATCATACCAAAAGAAGATTATCAGAAGTGCTTTGACCCATGGAAAAATCTCTGGGATAATTGCATTGAATGCCAAGTGGAACATTTTGGAGAAAAGTATTGTTCCAATTGTATATATTCCAATTTTGGTGAATACAGTTTTTGTCTCAATATTTTTTGAACTCAAAGCATTGTAGAACTTTTAACAATCCAATGCTTATTGTAACTATGTTTATTGTAACTATGTTTATATTGCATAGAATAACCAATAATTCTAATGGGATTTTATTGTTATGACTTAATCTTCAAGAGTTCACAAGATTATATCATAAAGTTACAAGGACTTTGCAATAGGATTGTAAACTAGGAATTTTTTCATATTGCAGAAAATACAAACAAAAACATAATCAAATAAACAAAATAGCATGATGAAATTCATCCCCTGTGAAAATATTTCTATTATAATACTTTTATCATTCACTTGAGCCTTATATTGCAGGAATTGTCAAATCATGATTAAATTTTGCAATTCCCTTCTCAACTGGGGGTCTCAGGAAGCAGGGAAATACGACACAGTTCCTATTTTTGTTTTTCATGGGAAAAAAGAGAATATCTTTAAAGAAATGATGACAAAATAAAACAGTGTTGAGAAAATAATACAAGATTAGCAGTAGATGCCACCATCAATCGGCAGTGTATACAAATTTTGATAGACTGTGCTGATATATGGGTATTATAGCTTGTTGCATATCAAATTGGACTTTGTGATTTTTTCATAATACATCAGGAGAGATTCACTGTGGGAAATTATCAGTTGCACTTTCTTTTGATTGTTGAAATGAATGTGAAGTAGGTTTCAGAAATACAAATAGACATGCATCAGGTCATCTATTTTCATCTATTTTATTTATTTACTAATATTAAATTATTCTAGCATATGTATATACATATATGTGTGTGTATGTTATGTTTATGCCTGTGTATTCTGATATATATATATACATATATATATATGGGTAGAGATCACTTATACACACACACACACACACACATATATATATGCGTATGATGAGAAGATGTATATATATATATATATATATATATATATATATATATAAATAAAGTCAAGCACACATATCTTATATGGATAGGGAGCAAATATGTATGAATATCAATTCTATAATATTTTATGTATTTCAAAAGTTTCTTATTTTCCCTATGAACATGTATGAATAGTTAATTGTATATGATTGTAAACATGCATGTATGTGTGCTTTTATTACAAAAGAAAATCTATGCAATATATTTATGTATAAAGACAGAGAGAGAGAGAGAGAGAGAGAGACAGGCAGACAGAGAGAGAAGGTTTAAGATGAAATATGACAATATAAGAAAAAGAAAACTGTTTGGAAAATCAGATTGAGATATCTTGCTATTGAAATATTGTCATGAAAATGAATTTATTACTAAACAAAAAACGAAATCTTATGGTACAAGGGAGAGAAGTATGCTAATATTTTTTTTAGTTTTTTAATCTGTTAAATTTAATCATTATTTGTATTTTTGTCAGTTTTTTGTTATCTTATATCCCACATTCTTTGAATATTAATACATTATGGAACGGAGATATATTTTGTAAAAGCCTGGCTGTAAATTGACAGTAGAAGACACAGGAATTAATGCACTTTCAATTCAAGTTCTTAATTTTCTGCATGTTGGTATTTGTTGGGTTTCTTTCATTAAGTAAGGATGATAGTTTCATGTTGTCTCGTCTTTTTTTCACTACTGATGACTCCCATTAAAATTCACTTTTGGCTCTTGGTTTGGTTGGTATGCACTCAGCTGCTGCTTCCATTTGGGCAATGACAAAATTTTCATATTCGTCATTTGGAGTATGTGTTCTAGATATCTCCTCAAGAGTATCAAATTTGTTTCTTACATTTACTGCATGTTTATTGCTAATATCTCTCTTGGTAAATTACGACCAGTCATAACGTGTGGTTTTGACTGTTTGTTTCTTATTTCTGCATAGATTCAGGCATATCTTTGCTGTGATGATTCTGTGATTGGAAGATACTCCTTTAAAAGAGGAATATGCCTAACAGTTGACAGTGCAATTTATTCACTTGTTCATGAAAATATAATGCAGCTGTGCATTTGAGTTATTTTGGTCGGAGTAAGTCCATAGTTTTCCCTCTCTTTTTTGGAATTTAGCTTGCCTGTTCTCAAAAGAAAACTCTACTAGATATTCCCCATTACTATTTGATGAGCTGTGTAAACAGAATTTGTCAATTTCATCTTTGCCTACTTGAGCATTCATGTCTCCACCGAAGATTTGAATGTTGTGTTTGTGAATGTGTTTGACAAGGAAAGATAGCTCATTGTAGAGGGTGATGATATCCGTTTCCTCACTTGCATTGGTGGAATTGTAGTAAGAAACGCTTGTTGAGCAAGAGTTGCCATTAAATGATGCACACATTATTGTCAGTTGAATTTTCTCAATGCAGTTAAGTGATTTTTACGTACAAGAAAAAGCATTCCTTCACCTCCAATGGCGACATACAGATGCAGAGACCAATGTCCATTCTTTACCTGTATCGGGATTATTAATAGTTTTATTAACAGTAACGCAATGCACATGTATGAAGAGGGATCAAAAAGTACTGATGTTGAATTTTTACATTTTTTAAATCTAATTTTTTAAAATTTTAATTGAAAACCTGTTCACTACTGATCAACTTACATGGTGCCTTCAATAAGTTTCCAGACTTTTTTGTATGGCATTTAAAATTGTCGTAGACTCTTGAAAATTCACTATGTTATTGCTATACATCTTATGAGATGACTGACCAATTTTTATGATTTCAGGTTCAAATGAACAGCTACAGCAGCAATTGGAATACACCCTACTAAAGCCTGATTGTCACAGCTGGTGAATTTCAAAAATGCAATCTGGACGTGAGGACACTTTAGAAGAACTATATGCAATAAAATTGTGTTATAAACTTGTAAAAATGCCACAGAAACGTATGGAATGCTTCAGACTGCTTTTGGAGCATCTTGCATGAATCGAGCATCAGTTTTTGAGTGGCATAATAGATTCAAGGAAGGCAGGGAGTCTGTGAGGGATGATAAGTGGTGTGGGAGGAATAAGGAAGTTAATACACCAGAGTTGATTGGCCAAAGGGTTAGGGTTAGGGTTACTATGTTTAGGTTTTAAGAGAGTTCAAGAAGAGATTCCGTCAGCAGAGGCCAACACTCTTCAAATCGAGTCAGTGGCATTTCCACCAGGACAATGCACCAGTTTACAACTCCATCCTTGTCACAGACTATTTGACCAAGCTGGACATCAAGACAGTTCCTCAGCCTCCCTATAGTCCAGACCTTGCTCCCTGTGACTTTTCGTTATTAGACAATTGAGGAGATGAAAGAGGTTGTGACGAAAGTCATTGACATGCTCACACAAGAGGACTTCCATGGGGCCTTCCAGAAGTTGTTGGAACAGTACAACAAGTGCATTGCAGTTGGAGGAGATTACTTCGAATGGGACTAGAGTTTCATGTGTGTACTATCAATAAAAGTGCCCATACGAAAAAAAAGTCTGGAAACTTATACAATGATCCTCGTATATCATAAAGTAACGATGTCTTGACAAAATCTGGATAAATCTTTAATTATGAAATCAGTTTGATACATTTGAACAAACTGCGCGTGGTGAATATAGAATTGTGCAAATGCAGCACTACAGCTAGCCCTCTTTGACTTTTTTTGTGGTTGTTAAACTGAAAATTCATCTTAAGAGTAAGAGAATTAAAGACATGGAAGATATTAAACGAGACCTTCAACTGTATACTTCAACCAATGTACAATTTGCTGGAATAAGTGAATTGAATAACAATTTTGAAGAAAATTAACACTTCATACATTATTAATTTCAGTCTTCAGTCGTATTACTTTTTGAAAACTCCTCATATAACCTAATATATTTTAGTTTTTATCAACAAAAATATTTTTTCTGGGAATGTTACGGTTTTCGTTAAAACTGATCATGACTATATATAGTGGATCCATTACACTACGAACGCCTCCTTTTCACCAATAAAATATATTCACTAAAACGGAAATTATTAATAATTTTGCCTAATGTTATAGTCAAACGTATGATAGCCAGGAAAATTATCAGGGACAACATTTTAGAGTTAAATTTGTTTATTGTGTAACAAACAAAGGTTGTGTGGGGTAGAATTCTTAGTCCCAAAAAGGAATAATGTTCTTTCTCCTTCTGGACGCAATTGTCGGGTTATATCTGCGAGATGTGTCACAAGTATAAAATAAAGTTTGGAGGCAGTACGTGTTCCTCGCAAGTAATTTCCCGAACAAAACAAAAACAAAATCTGAATAACTATAAAATAAAGGTTTATTATTCAGTGAGAATATGTACCAAAGAACTCACAATGTTGTTGTTGTCGTTGTTGTTGCCGATTTCGCCTTTGGTGTAAGTGGAAATGGCAATGTCTTTGCTAGACAGTGTGGCGTCTCTCGTGTTTTGGTGGGTGAGGGAGCAGTCCAGTAGCGTAACATAGGTTCCTTGTTGTTAGCGGCTAGATCTCTGTTGAATTGTTCAATCGCTTTCTTTTTATAACACCTAAGAGGATCAAAACGGCTATGAATGTTTTTTTTGGGGGAAAGTATTTGATTGGTTAAAAAATCTATGGGTGCGAATTTTGTATATTGTAGTTTGGATCCTTTTTTTCTAGAATGTTCTAATGTTTGTTGATTGGCTTAAAAATCTATGGGCGCGAATTTTGTGTATGTTGTTTGGATCCTTTTTTTCTAGAATGTTCTAATGTTTGTTGATTGGTTTAAAAATGTGAGTGCGATATTTGTAGACGTATATGAAATTTACGCTACAATTACTCCCCTTCCGGATTAATATTTGTTAAATATTAAAAAATAAATAAATAAATAAATAAATAAAAAATAATTTATATGTGCAATTCTTGTCTTTTACTAAAAGAATTGCACGAACCTGGTGGGCCGGCGGATTGTTCTGCCAGATTTAGTATGTGGTTGGGGTGTACTTGTGGGTGCCCTGTCTGTAGCTGAAGGTGTTTGTGTTGGTGTGGTTAGTGGGGTATGAGGTTGGAGTGGTGATGATTCGACCGGAGCTTCTTCGATGACTGCTTTTTTAAGTCGATCGACAGAAACTGCCTTTTGCTTCCCGTTAATGTCCAGTATGAAATATTTGGCGTGCCTCCGGAGTACTTGGTAAGGACCAGAATATGATGGTCGAAGACGCGTTGATACTCCGTCGTTGCGCACAAATACATGAGTCCATTGGTTGATGTCCGAAGGGACATGTGTTTTTACTCTCTGTGGACGTGGATGTGTGTGTAATGGACGTGACATGAACTCTCGTAAGCGATGTACGTAGTTCGTCGGATCCGGAACATTGTGTGGTGTGATGGGTGCAACCA
This sequence comes from Sepioteuthis lessoniana, assembly GCA_963585895.1. NCBI lineage: Eukaryota > Metazoa > Mollusca > Cephalopoda > Myopsida > Loliginidae > Sepioteuthis > Sepioteuthis lessoniana. The sequence continues at coordinate 50,964,712 of OY757922.1, forward strand.
TTTGACCAGGTAGGGTCAGCGTGGTTCCATACAGCAGCTCAGCAGGTGTATGCCCAATGTCTTCTTTGATAGAAGCACGGATGCCGAGGAGGACGAAAGGGAGGTACTCCATCCAGTTGGTGCTGGTAGGGTAGGCTTTGAGTGCGGCCTTTAGTTGACGGTGGAATCGTTCAACCATGCCGTTGGCTGCTGGGTGGTATGCTGTTGTGCGAATATGTTTGCATCCAAACAGGCGAGTTAGTTCTGTGAAGAGGTGGGAGTCGAATTGTCGTCCTCTATCTGTAGTTATTATTTCCGGTGTGCCAAAGCGAGATACCCACTGTGATGTAATGGTTTTGGCGATAGTCTCTGCCGAAATATCAGACAGAGGGAATGCTTCGGGCCATCTAGAGTATCTGTCGACGCAGGTGAGTAGATACGTGATGTTCTGTGAAGGTGGCAGTGGTCCCACGATGTCGATGTGCACATGTTTAAAACGTGCATCGGGTTCGTGGAAGGTTCCTAGAGGACTCCTGATATGGCGACCAATTTTCGCTTTCTGGCACGGGATGCAACTTCGAGTCCACTCGCGGGTGTCTTTGTTGATAGCTGTCCATAAAAAACGGGACGTTATCAACTTCTGTGTTGCACGAATGCCTGGGTGCGCTAGGTTGTGTAGCGCTAAAAAAACTTGCCGTCGGTGTTTAGCCGGTACATACGGGCGTTCATGTCCGGTGGAGGTATCACACCAGATGAGTCCAGCCGAAGAAGGTAATGGCATCTGCTGGAAGGTAAGGCTTTGGGACTTTTGCAGGGTTGCTAGTTCTTCATCGCCTTCTTGGTCGGCTGCGATCTGTTGAAGGTTGATTGCATCAACTGTTTGTACCCCATCTATATGCATGCGTGACATTGCATCGGCGGCCATATTTGCCGTGCCTTTTATGTGTCGTATGTCCGTCGTGAACTGGGTTATATAATCCAGGTGACGGGCCTCTCTGGGTGAATGACGTCCAGGTTTCGCGTGAAAGGCATGTGCTAACGGCTTATGGTCTGTATATATGGTGAAAACTGCCCCTTCCAACATGTAGCGGAAATGTCGGATTGCAGAATATGCTGCTAGCAGTTCTCGGCCAAAGGTGCTGTATTTAGTCTCCGCAGGTTGCAGTCGTCTGGAGAAGAAAGATAGTGGCTGCCAGGTGGTGTCTACCAGTTGTTGCAGTACTCCTCCCACTCCGACGTCAGATGCATCGACTAGTAAACAAAGAGGGGCGTCTGCTTTCGGAAAAACCAACATCGTCGCTTCGGCCAGTAATTGTTTCAGTTTCGAAAAAGAATTTAGCTCCTGTTCAGTTAGGGTTATGGTCTCGTTCTTTTTCGTTCGGTGTCGTAGAAGGTCTGTGAGTGGCTGGGCCGTTTCTGCACAGTGAGGGAGGAACCGCCGGTAAAAGTTAATTAAACCGAGGAATTCCCTGAGCTTTCGTAAGGAAGTTGGTGCAGGGTAGTCCATGATGGATTTGACCTTCTCGGGCAGAGGGCGGATTCCGTCCTTATCTATGACGTGACCGAGGAAAGATAGAGAAGTGGCTCCGAACTCGCATTTGCTGGGGTTGACCACTACACCATATTGCGTCAATCGCTGAAATAGTTGATGTAGATGTCGCGTGTGTTCTTCTTCGGAAGCACTTGCTACCAACAGATCGTCTATATACGCGTATACGAAGGGTAGACCTCGTATAACTGCGTCAATGAAACGTTGGAAGGTTTGGGCAGCATTCCTAAGACCAAACGGCATCCGAAGAAATTCGAATAATCCGAATGGTGTGGTGATTGCCGTTTTTGGAATGTCTGCCGACGCGACTGGAATCTGGTTGTAAGCTCGCACAAGATCAATTTTGGAGAAAATGGACTTTCCGTGAAGTGAGCCTGAGAAGTCGTGCAGATGAGGAATCGGGTAATTATCCGGGGTGGTGCAGCTATTAAGTGCCCGGTAATCTCCGCAAGGGCGCCAGTCATCGGCCGTTTTCTTTGGAACCATGTGAAGTGGGGAGGACCAACTACTACTGGATGGGCGGATGATCCCGAGGTCCATCATGTGTTGAAACTCCTGTTTAGCCACTTTTAAACGATCCGGTCTGAGTCTCCTGGGTCGAGCTGCGACAGGTGGGCCCTGTGTCTGAATGTGATGAGTAATATCATGTTTGATGTGTTTATCTCGAAACACAGGTCGGGTGATGTCAGAGTACTGCTTGAGGATGTCCGCGTACCGGTTGGTTGTAGGCTGGAAGACAACAGGGCTGATTAACGGCGTTCGGGTGGCTATACCACGCACAGTGAGGCCTGTAGTGTTGTCGACTAATCGTCCTCGTTTTACGTCGACTAAGAGCCCGAAGTGGTGCAAAAAATCTGCTCCTAAAATAGGGGTTGGTAATTTCGCTACGACAAAAATCCACTGGAATGTACGACGGAATCCCAAGTTCAAAGTAAGGGATTTCTCGCCGAATGTTGGGATAGGGGAATGGTTTACGGCCTGTAACTGTATCGTGGTTGGTGTGCGTTTTTCTCGCACCAATTTTACGGGGATGACGCTGACTTCCGCACCGGTATCCACCAGGAAGTGAATGCCGGTTGTATGGTCTCTGACATAAAATGTGCGACCCCTTCGGGCAGGGCCAGGCGTGTCGGTCGCTCTTACCACCTGGCTTTCTCGTTTCCCGGTGGTGAAGGGGGCGACTGTTTATATGAACAGGGACTCTCACACTTGCGTGCCTTATCGCCGAATCGTTGATGGTAGTAGCAATAACTACTAGGTCGGTCCCGACTACGAGAGCGGCAACGGCCAAAGTGTTGATTGTAGTTCCGTCGCGGTTGGTCCCTAGTGAAGGCCTGTAACTGGTCTGTGAGGGTCTGAATTTGTCGCGCTTGCTGCTGGGTTAGAGCTCGTAGCTCAGTAAGCTCTGAGCTGTCAGGGGTCGGCAGGAAAGGGTTGGTAGAAGATTGCGCCTGTGTCACCGGGGCTACGGTAGTTGTAACTTCCATGATCCTGTCCGCTAACTCGGCTAGTTCTTCCACTGGTGTGTTTTCTCCGGCGGAAGCGAGGATCATTTGTGCGTTTGGCGGTAATCGATTGACGAACAACTGTTTTAGGATGTCTGGCTGAAGTGGGTTTTCGCCCATCAGCTGTTTCATCCGTCTCAAAAGCTGCGATGGCCTTCTGTCGCCTAGTTCCTCGTCCACGAGAAGCTGGCGTAGACGTTTCTGTCGTGAGTCGGAGGTTCGTCTAATCAATTCGGCCCGGAAAGTGTCGTACGGGACCGTACCAGGCGGAGCCATGATGTAGTCCCTGACTTCTGCCATCACCTCGTGAGTGAGTGATCCAATGATGTGGTTCAGTCGCGCTGCATCGCTGCGTATCCGGTGTGTGACGAATTGAGCATCGACATGTGCGAACCACAAAATGGGATCGTGTGTCCAAAACTGCGGTATCCTGAGAGCTGACTGGGTAGCTGGCTGTGACAATAAGGCGTCCATTTCTGTGTTTTCCATGGTGTTTTTTTCTTTGACTTTACGTGGTCGCGGTCACCAATTGTCGGGTTATATCTGCGAGATGTGTCACAAGTATAAAATAAAGTTTGGAGGCAGTACGTGTTCCTCGCAAGTAATTTCCCGAACAAAACAAAAACAAAATCTGAATAACTATAAAATAAAGGTTTATTATTCAGTGAGAATATGTACCAAAGAACTCACAATGTTGTTGTTGTCGTTGTTGTTGCCGATTTCGCCTTTGGTGTAAGTGGAAATGGCAATGTCTTTGCTAGACAGTGTGGCGTCTCTCGTGTTTTGGTGGGTGAGGGAGCAGTCCAGTAGCGTAACATAGGTTCCTTGTTGTTAGCGGCTAGATCTCTGTTGAATTGTTCAATCGCTTTCTTTTTATAACACCTAAGAGGATCAAAACGGCTATGAATGTTTTTTTTGGGGGAAAGTATTTGATTGGTTAAAAAATCTATGGGTGCGAATTTTGTATATTGTAGTTTGGATCCTTTTTTTCTAGAATGTTCTAATGTTTGTTGATTGGCTTAAAAATCTATGGGCGCGAATTTTGTGTATGTTGTTTGGATCCTTTTTTTCTAGAATGTTCTAATGTTTGTTGATTGGTTTAAAAATGTGAGTGCGATATTTGTAGACGTATATGAAATTTACGCTACACAATCAAGAGGCGAGTGGCTATGAGTTTGTTCTTTGTCCAGTATGTGTGGTATGAGTGACCCAATTCTTGTAGTTTCAGCACGTTGTTGGGGCGAGGGTTCGTTGATAATCTGACGGCCGCCTTTATTCTTCTCCGAGTAATGGAATGAACTGCCCTCAAGTCGCTAGGTGCCCTTTTTTTAAATAAATTTACTGGAAAAAGAATCAGCTCCTGAAGGATTTGGGGAGAAGGCTTCTGTTTGGCTGGAAAAAATATTTTCTTATTTCAACCTGACGCATGCGCGGGGCCTACTTGTAATAATTTTGTAATCATTATTTGGTAATAATTTCTGCTACTGTGCAGACAACATTCAGTTAAGGGTATTTTTTTTCCACTGAAATGAATGCTCGTTGGATTTTCTGGCCAAGTGTTTTGGTTTATTTATTAATTTATTTTGCTGGAACACAAAATAGTACTAAACCGGAGGTGAACAACGCAATGGCTAAGTTATAGATTCTAGAAATAAATCTTTTACACATAATGTTAACGCAACTTCAATCGAAATCTTTTCTGATTTACAAATACATTTCATACCAACAACTCCAACAAGATAAATGAATAAATAAATAAAAACACCCAGCAAGGAAATTCAACAAGCATACATTTCGGTTAAAAAAAAAATGCTATTAACTGGACGTTGGCTGAACATGTTGCAGAGCCGATAAATATGTCGACCCCGCAAATGAATTATGTGAATGAGGAACAGCCAAAGCAATATGAAGGAACAAAGGTGAGATAATGATAATTACAAATGACAATTTATTTCGTCGTATTTACAAGCGTGAATGTAAATGTCCGTGGCGGTTGTATGTGTTCGCAGCTGGGCGTTCGACGAGGGTCGCTGGCGTAGGTCGAGTCGTTGGGTACAGCTAGATGTTGGATGCTGGTAAGCTGAGGTCGGTCGAGTCGTTGAGTTCAGCTAGATGGTCGGTGCTGGTCGTTGAGTACAGCTAGATGGTCGATGCTGGTCGTTGAGTACAGCTAGATGGTCGGTGCTGGTCGTTGAGTACAGCTAGATGGTCGATGCTGGTCGTTGAGTACAGCTAGATGGTCGATGCTGGTCGTTGAGTACAGCTAGGCAGTCGTCGCGGTTGGTAGATCGACATCCTCGGTTATGACGATATGTTGGATTAACCGGGGGTGTGTCGGCCTGGTTTCTGGCTCGTACAGCGGGTCGTACGTGAGCCAGTTGTTGCAGTGGTAGAACAGTCCGTAACAGCGAGTCGTAACGTGGACTGCGTTGTAACTTGCAAGAGCGTCAAGTTCGGTATATCGACATCCTCGGTTATGACGATATGTTGGGTTAACCGGGGTGTGTCGACCTGGTTTCTGGCTCGTACAGCGGGTCGTACGTGAGCCAGTTGTTGCAGTGGTAGAACAGTCCGTAACAGCGAGTCGTTACGTGGACTGCGTTGTAACTTGCAAGGGTGTCAAGTTCGGTATATCGACACCCTCGGTTATGACGATATGTTGGATTAACCGGGGGTGTGTCGGCCTGGTTTCTGGCTCGTACAGCGGGTCGTACGTGAGCCAGTTGTTGCAGTGGTAGAACAGTCCGTAACAGCGAGTCGTAACGTGGACTGCGTTGTAACTTGCAAGAGCGTCAAGTTCGGTATATCGACATCCTCGGTTATGACGATATGTTGGGTTAACCGGGGTGTGTCGACCTGGTTTCTGGCTCGTACAGCGGGTCGTACGTGAGCCAGTTGTTGCAGTGGTAGAACAGTCCGTAACAGCGAGTCGTTACGTGGACTGCGTTGTAACTTGCAAGGGTGTCAAGTTCGGTATATCGACACCCTCGGTTATGACGATATGTTGGATTAACCGGGGGTGTGTCGACCTGGTTTCTGGCTCGTACAGCGGGTCGTACGTGAGTCAGTTGTTGCAGTGGTAGAACAGTCCGTAATAGCGAGTCGTTACGTGGACTGCGTTGTACCTTGCAAGAGCGTCGAGTTCGGTAGATCGACATCCTCGGTTATGACGATATGTTGGATTAACCGGGGGGGTGTCGACCTGGTTTCTGGCTCGTACAGCGGGTCGTACGTGAGCCAGTTGTTGCAGTGGTAGAACAGTCCGTAACAGCGAGTCGTTACGTGGACTGCGTTGTACCTTGCAAGAGCGTCGAGTTCGGTAGATCGACATCCTCGGTTATGACGATATGTTGGATTAACCGGGGGTGTGTCGACCTGGTTTCTGGCTCGTACAGCGGGTCGTACGTGAGCCAGTTGTTGCAGTGGTAGAACAGTCCGTAACAGCGAGTCGTAACGTGGACTGCGTTGTACCTTGCAAGAGTGTCGAGGTCGAGGAAAGGCTAGGGCCTTGCTGGGCCCCCTAGCCGTGCGGATGTATCGGACGGGAGTGAAGGCTTTGTCGTGTCCAAAGCCGTGCGGACAATGGCTATGGCTAGGTTCGCGCCAAAGCCGTGCGGACGAGCGGACGAGAGCGAAAGCTTTGTCGGGTCAAAGCCGTGCGGGCGAGCTGATGGGAACGAAGGCTTTGTCGGGTCAAAGCCGTGCGGACGAGCGGACAGCAGCGAAGGCTTTGTCGGGTCAAAGCCGAGCTGACGAGCGGACAGCAGCGAGGGCTTTGTCGTGTCAAAGCCGTGCGAACGAGCGGACAGGCCATGAGGCCGAGGCTAAGATGGGCGTTATCTTAGCGCTGCGCAGATAGTGAAGCCGTAGCTAAAGGCTGGTCCGTGCCATTAGCGCTGCGCAGCTTATCGGACTATCGGAACCGAGGTTAAGACCGGTTGGTCTTAGAATCCGTCTTCGTGTTTGCCGCCTGGCCGTCTATTTCGACTGGTCATTACTGACCAGTCAGAGATGCTGTGACCCGCAGACAGAGACCTCTTGTGGTCCTAAAAAGGACCTTTGAGCATACCTACGTAGGTGGAAGTAAGGCAGGTCTACCACGAGAAGTGGGGCCAACGCCGTAAGTTAAGGTGGATTCGACCGCAAGGAATGCGGGATTCCTCCTTAATGAGCTTCGCCGGGGGCGTGCCGATATTTGTCGCTGCCTCCCACCAGACACGACTTGACACAAGGTCAAAAGCCCGAAGGCCGATTAAAGTGGGGATAAAGGGGAGGGGTAGGTCGGGAACGAGCCGAGACTCGAACCCTGCTTGTCTGTGCTGCTCATCGGCTCACTTAGTGCAATGTGAGCCTGATGAGGCAAGCAGTTTCACGAACCCAAATGTGGGTCCGGGCACGTATGCCAGTTAACGGCTTAAACTAGACGCTTGGTCTAGTGCCGTACAAAGGGGACAAAAGTGCAGCTCGCCCACCCGAAGGTTGCCCAGCCGAAACTGGGGGCCTATTCGGCCCCGAGTCTGCTCTTGGTTTCGAGCACCCATCCGGCACGAATGCCAGACGGCCCAGCTAAAAAGCCGGGGGCGTGCCTATATTTGTCGCTGCCTCCCACCAGACACGACTTGACACAAGGTCAAAAGCCCGAAGGCCAATTAAAGTGGGGATAAAGGGGAGGGGAAGGAGCCGAGACTCGAACCCTGCTGGTCTGTGCTGCTCATCGGCTCACTTAGTGCAATGTGAGCCTGATGAGGCAAGCAGTTTCACGAACCCAAATGTGGGTCCGGGCACGTATGCTAGTTAACGGCTTAAACTAGACGCTTGGTCTAGTGCCGTACAAAGGGGACAAAAGTGCAGCTCGCCCACCCGAAGGTTGCCCAGCCGAAGCTGGGGGCCTATTCGGCCCCGAGTCTGCTCTTGGTTTCGAGCACCCATCCGGCACGAATGCCAGACGGCCCAGCTAAAAAGCCGGGGGCGTGCTGTATTTATCCTACGTCCCACCAACGTACGAATATGGCACAAGGCCGTTTTTAAGGTGGGTCCTGTCGCAGGGCCGTAGCCCAACGCGATAGGCAGTTCCAAAAATGCCTCGGACCCCGTCGGCATTCCCCTTTTCGGGGCGCCTCAGGCGCCGGGCGATAAACCCAACCCCTCCGAAGAGGGTTAAAGCCTGGGGGGAAGGCCCCCTGAGGCCAGAGGTGATGTATCCAGTGGTGGAACACACCCGACCGAACCGTGCAGCACGCAACCACAGCCGGTCGAGAGCTGTATTTATCCTACGTCCCACCAACGTACGAATATGGCACAAGGCCGTTTTTAAGGTGGGTCCTGTCGCAGGGCCGAAGCCCAACACGAGAGGCAGTTCCAAAAATGCCTCGGACCCCGTCGGCATTCCCCTTTTCGGGGCGCCTCAGGCGCCGGGCGATAAACCCAACCCCTCCGAAGAGGGTTAAAGCCTGGGGGGATGGCCCCCTGAGGCCAGAGGTGATGTATCCAGTGGTGGAACACACCCGAACAGACTGTGCAGCTCGCAACCACAGTCGGTCGAGAGTGCCCCACCACAGGACACAAAGCAGCATCGTCTAAAAAAAAACGAGCCTGTGCAGCTCGCAACCACAGCCGGTCGAGAGCGCCCCACCACAGGACACAAAAGAACCGAGCGTTGAAAAGGGCCTGTTGATATCACGAAAGGGCTGTGACACACAGCCCAGCCACGTGAATAAGAAATTCCCTCATAAAAATGAGTGTAGCCATAAAGTGTTTTTCTAACCCGCCATAGGCTAGCGACGACTATTAGTTCTAGTCTTATCTAGTTATTTTCGGCCAAAGTGCTTTGTAAATGTTATTAGTTTTTAATTCATCCTTTTCTTTAGCTATAACGAGGTGTCAAGGTCGTTAGAAAGAAAAAGGGCTTAGTCAGTTCCGGTCGTACCCGGATATAGTTGTTCTACAGCGGGCGTGTAGCTTGACATGTTTATGTTTATCGGCCGGTCGCGGCAGACTGATGATTTTTGACAGTATGTTGTCGGTCGATTGTTCGGTAGCGATATTGATATAGTTTCTAATTTCATTGATGGAACTCGCTGAGGAGGAATGATTAGCAAACCCTACATCCGTAATACCTTTGTGATATCCGATATTTTGTGGTGTATGTGTCTCCGTAATTGGTTTCTAACTGTTGATTTCACCGACACACCATCATGGGACGTAAATAAGCTTAATTTTGAATGCTTTGCCGGCAGGATTAGGGTTGGCCGGCATTTTGCCCATCTTTTGACCGGGGATTTTGCTAAGCATGTCGGCCCAAACATTGAATTCCCCTTTAACGAATTCCAGTACAAGCGTGTAGCATGAAATTTCTTCCTACCATCGTCGAATATTGGCATTGTTTAATTCACGCTGGTCAAGATAAGTTAGTGACCAGTAGTCGCTGAAGGTGATGAGAGGGCGGTTACGTAGGAAATAGTCGAATTTCGATGTGAACCACTTTATCGCTTGTGCCTCCTGTTTAGATGTGCCCCAATATATGAGCTTCCTGCGTTAGGATGCCTCGCACGTAAAATCACTGGCATCAGTGGTGAGCATGAAGGGTCGTGCAAAGTCAGAAAACGAAATGATTGTTGGTAAAGACAGTCGCTTCTTGATTTTTTCGAAAGTCTTGTTATCCCATTCAATCCAAGCAAATGATCTGTTAACCGTGTTGAGCTAATGAATGGGAGTAATGATAATGGGAAATGTATCAAACTTGATTCGTTCATGTACATGTGTTTCGAGGAATTACCTTATTTTAATCAAACGGCCAATGAGGCTTTGTGATTCCCTTTTTTATGTTGAAAGTTTCATCTCCACCATGGTACGGGTGAATTCAAGATCAGTCCTGAATCAGTTTCTGTCTATGATGCATCCGAAGAACTTTGCTTCTATCATGAGAAAGGTGCATTTCTTTGGATTCAGTTCAAATTTTCAAAGGGTGACAAAAAGTTGTCCAAGTCCATTCATGTACTCCGCAAATGTTTTGGCATGAACCAGGTTGTCATCGGCGTAGGAGGAGATGTTAGCACGAGACGTAAACGTGGCCTCTAATTCGTCACTGTTTGGTTTGTTGGGCAGCGATAGTACCATATATGGTTTCAACCACTTCAGTTTTTGATTCAGTGTCTGGATGCTGGGCTGTGGTCTTGCAGGGAACGAATAAATAAATTAATTAATTAAATTTAAGAAAATAAATAAATAGATAAAAAGAAAACTATTAAATTTGAAGCAACTCCCAGAGGTCTCTAACGAAAAGGAAATGACGCATGCGTAAAAAGAAAAAAAGGATTTTCCTCTTGAAAAAGGAGACGATATTATCTTTCTCTTTCAGGAAGTATCCGTCGAACCAACAACACCATTTTGCTAAAGGAAAGTATAGAAGAAATGTTTTCGCCTCTTATCTGTTTCTATCTTTTCCTTTTGTATATTTCTTTTGGGACTTTCTTTATGCAAGGCATTGCACCGGTCAGTCAACGTGGGGTGAAACAGTGTAACCAAAATATGGAGTCAGATATCTACGGCAACACAGCCTTGCCCTTAGCCCCTGACCTTCAAAGCCTTTAAATTCTATATTGGTGAACCCCGAACACGTGAATGATGAACACCCAGGATAAAGAAGACATCCCAACAAAAAATTTTAAAAAGAAAAAAAAACAACAAAAACACCCTAAACTGGAGACAGACGACTTTTCACGTGGTACAAAAAAAAATGTTAACACAGAAATCAACATAGAAATGCAATGAACAACAACCTTCTGATAGATAAACACAGCCTTTACAACACGCAGCCTAATGGACACTCAGCATTCCTACGCGAAAAAAAATCTATCTTTTCTTTTTGTATATTTCTTTAGGGACTTTCTTTAGGCAAGGCATTGCGCCGGCCAGTCAACGTGGGGTGAAACAGTGTAACCAAAATATGGAGTCAGATATCTTACGGCAACACAGGCTTGCCCTTAGCCCCTGACTTTTAAAGCCTTCAAAATCCCACAGTCTCATAGATAGCTTGTTATTGTCACTGATGTTGTTTTGCGTCCTGTATGCAGGGTTATAGGTCGTAATTACATGTTTGGGAGCTGATATTATTGAGGCTGTGTTTGTTGTGTAGCCTGAGGCGAGTGTGTGTCTGAATTTAGCGGTTTTGTTCTGGTTGTTGATTGTGTGTTGTGATTTTGAATACTTTGACTGATTAAGATCGGTATTGTGCAGGGGTCGACGAACTGCAGCCCGCTGCAATGTTCTGTGCGGCCCGCAGGAGCCTCTAAGAAAATAAAAGTTAAACACTTGCACTTGAATTGAGACTAAATTCTTTTGATTTTAAAAGATGCGGCCCTTTGATAATTCATAACCCAGTGATGCAGCCCTTCCAGCAAAAAGTTTAACCACCCCTTGAGCAGTGGAATCGATCTCCAACATTTTGATGCCTCTAAAATTGGGTGAATTGTGATTGCCACTGGTATTGTAAGTTTAGTTCACCGAGAGTGGTAATGTTGCCATTGATTCCTTTCGCGTGAACGTCAGAATGGTTTCTGTTATTATTTATTTATCTGTTTTTGGCTTTTTTTGGAAATCGAAAGATAGGTACAATGCAAATGGGGTGCCTGTGGTGCCTCTGGTATAATGTTTACCGTCATAGGAAATGGACACGAGTTCAAATCAGAAGAATGGTACAATGTTATCTTCACTGGGACACCAATAAAGAAGATCCTGATCTTCTTTATTGGTGTCCCAATGAAAATAACAAGCTTTGACCTTTTGCTAAATAAGCAAATTTAAAATTTCATAATTTAAGTCACAAAAGCAAAGTTTTACAAAAAATATTGGTATTTTGCAATTCTTTAGTTAAGAAATAAATAGGAAATTATACTTTCTCTCCAGGAACAGCAAAAAGTAAAGGTTTTGTCACATAGCAACAGATTTCTTAGAGACTAAGTCAGTTATTCTCTTTGATTGAACATTAGCTGTTAATAAATATAACTTACTTCAGTCCTTTTGATATCATACATTCACAGTTTCATAAGTCCTATCAATCAAATAGAATTTTGTCAATTTAGTGATAAATGTAGAATAAATAAATTTTACCCATGTCTTATTCTTTCTTTTGATAATGATCAGAGAATGGTTGAAAATGCTTAGACCAGAAGAAAAGATACCAGCGAGTTATTAAATAGCCGTAATACTTTTTCTTCTAAAGAAACAAAGAAAATTGAATAAAAAAAAATCAATAAGACATACTTTTTCTACATCATATTCAATAAAGTTTGTTGAATGACAAATCGTTGTCCAAATATAATCAAATTGTAATAGCAATTATAAGGTCTTACACTCCATTAAACCATATATACATATTCCTTTGTAAAAACCCATTATATATTTATGTATATACATATATATATATATATATATATATATATGTGTGTGTGTGTGTGTGTGTGTGTGTGTGTGTGTGTGTGTGTGTGTGTGTGTGTGTGTGTGTGAATCTTAGTATTAAAAAAATGAGGAAATCTGGATTTTTGAAACATGGAATTTTATATATCCATTATACCTACTGTTAAGCATGCAAATTATCTCCCCTGATACTCTCGAGAAGAGAAGGCATTATTCAATGACCGGAAGTTAACAAACGGCCATATTGGTTTATGTGTGAGTGTAAGAAGATGTGTGTAATAAAGGTGTCTCCGTATGCAGAGTGTTAAAGTCTGAGTTCTTTGTTTTTAACAATGGTAGCAGAGCTAAAAGACACTATGGCTTCTAAGTATTTTCATCCACCCTCATTGCTTAAAGATAAATACAGTACATGGCGGAAAGAAATGCTAATATGGGAACTAGCCACTTCACTGGATAAAACGAAAAGAGCCCTCATGGTGTTTTTGTCATTGAAAGGAACAGCAAAAGAGGTTGTTTTGGAATTAGATACTGAGGTTCTTAATTCTGAGGATGGAATGAAAAAGTTACATGAAAAACTGGATACACTTTTTCTGGAAGATATAAACCAGTCTGCCTTTCGAGCATACGAAACATTTGAAAATTATCAGAGACCGCCTGGGACGTCGTTAGAAGATTTTTCGATTGAATTTGGCCGACTTGAAGCCAAATTAAAAGACTTTAACATTCTTTTACCAGAACCTGTACTGGCATTCAGAGCACTAAAGAGTGCCAATATCACCAAGGATAACGAAAAATTGGTCAAAACTACTGTCAGCGAATTAACGCTATCTTCCATGTCGAAACAGTCACGGAAGATTATGCATGGGCATTCTTCTAGCGATTCATCACCGAATAAATCCACTTGTCGTGAAAAAAAAACGAAATGGATATTGCTAACTATACAGAAAATAACTAAATGGACCCTACCGCAGTATATTATGGCCGCTCCTCATATAGACGTGATTCGCGTTTAAATAATTCGCGAGAAAAGATAAACCACGCTGGAAGACGACAGGGATATAAGAATAAAACACGCTACACGAACAAAAAGAAGTTAAATCCGCGAGACCGAACAGGTAACATTACAGTATGTTTTAATTGTGGCTGCAGGTTTCACTGGTCTTATGATTGTCCTTATGGTCATAGTAGCAGGAATAAAGATGGTGTCGAAATAGAGGAAGATTTATCCGTGTCGCACGTGGTCTTAATGAGTCAGCAAAAACGTAAGAACGGCGGAGACATTTTTTAGGGTGAGACGCTTGGCTCTGCGGTTCTAGATAGTGGTGCATCCAGCACCGTTTGTGGAACAAAATGGTATAAATGTTTTCTTGAAACATTAACGGATGCACAAAAGAAAAAAATAGTAAAAATAAAAAGAAGTGAAAACCTTTAAATTCGGCGATAGAAATAAACTGAACTCACTCTACAAGGTGATTCTACCATGTGTTATCGCTGATATTGAAGTCAGTATTATCACTCTTGAGTAAAGACGCCATGAAAAGGGCTGGAACTTGCCTCAGTTTTGAAGATGACACTGTTACGATGTTAAAAAAAGGAAATTCCATTAAGCTGCACATCGTCTGGACATTACTACATTCCTATTACCAAACCTCTGCCAGACAAACGTAAGTTCAAACACATACCTTTTATTAAAGAAAGCTCTTCTAAAAATACGGCCAAAAAAAATTAAAATTGCAACAAAGTTACATAGACAATTTAGTCATGCAAGTAGTAAGAAATTGTGTGACTTAGTTAAAAATGCAGGAGTGACAGATCCTGAATTCATAAAAATTTTGCAGACACTCCCAAATTCATGTGAACTATGCATTCGTTACAAAAAGACTGAACCCAAACCCATTGTTGGAAATTTTAATATGGCGTCGGTAACCAGTGGTTCAAATTCTGGGATTTCTAAAAAGGAAAGAATCAAGGCCAAGCATACAAGCAGAAAGCCATTAGCGCAGAGTCAGCTTGTTGATCTCAATAATCCTACATCAGCAAAAATCTGCAAGAATGGGATGAAATCATTACCTACTCTAGAATGTAACTTTTTATCTCCTGGTGTTCATAGAAGAGAAACAATTTGTACTCCAGGAAAAGGATCTATTTCTTGTAGACAATATGATGCTGAAGTTGATGACAAACTGAGTGAAACTATGAATGAGAAAAGAGAATCGGAATAAAGAGGATTCGGTTGCAAAAGTTTTTTTGCCATGCACAACATTCTGCAAAGAAGAAATTACTTGGTAAAAGTCCAGGTTCAACTTGCAAGAAAAATCCTCATGTAACTGTTTCGGCTACAGAAATAAAATCCAATTCTTCTTTCTTCAACAAAGATGCAAATACAACTTTACTAAACGATATGAATGCCACATGGCTTCATTTTGATTCCAGTGACAGTGAAGTAGATTTAAATAGTAAAAGAAAAAAAAGAGAGAGATGCTTGAAGGAAAAGAAATTGCAGAGATCTCTTGGGTACCAACTAACACACAAATTGCCCACCCCTTGACAAAGAAAGGAGTGCCTTCATTTAAGATCCTGGGGTTCATGACTGAGCCAAAAGAGTCCTCTGTTTAATGTTGTTACACTTTCCTATTTTCTTTTGCAGAACTTATGCCCTACAGAAATGAAAAGAAAAAGGGGGAAGAACTATTAAGCATGCAAATTATCTCCCCTGATACTCTCGAGAAGAGAAGGCATAATTCAATGACCGGAAGTAAACAAACTGCCATATTGGTGTATGTGTGAGTGGGGTGTAATAAAGGTGTCTCTGTATGCAGAGTGTTAAAGTCTGAGTTCTTTGTTTTTAACACCTACCTTGACTTTTTTGTAAGTAATTTTTTAAAATGAGATTCTCCTGTTGTCTCTGTACAATCTAGATGTCTCCTTCGTTTTGTATATTTTCATTCTATTTTCTAAATACATATTTCAGATCACATTTAGTTTTAGTGGTAGTGGTTTCTGTCTGTAAAAGAGGATGTTAGGTAACAAAAAAGTAAAAAGGTAGTAAAATTAAAAGACAAGAAACTAAAAGTGACACTTGACATTTCCTGTAACAATCAAAAAGCCAGGTAGGTGAGGAGAGATATGAATATGAAAAATAAAATGAATACTATACAAAAAGCAAAAGGCATGTAGATCATACAGAGACATCAGCAGAATCTTATGCTAAAGAAATCCTCAATCAGAGTATATTTATAAAAAAGTCAAGATGGCTATAATGGCAATATAACATTTCATTCTTCAAAAATCCAAATTTCCTCATTTTTTCATCTTCATATCTATATGGAGCATACATGGAAATAGCACTTTGAAATTATACATATATAAATATATAAACTTCCATTGATATCTATGGAAACCATTTCAAAATTAAAATATTCCAAACATTGAAATGTTACCATTTAAACAATTAAACCAACATATCTTCATGTTTTAATAAAACAACTCAAATGTTAGCAACTAAGAAAAGAACCAAAAACAAATTTCCCTATCTTGGTTTGTTTAAAACAACAACATCCATGTCTCATTTTTCTTCTTGATAATGGTCGGAAAATTGTTGGAAGTGGAGAATTCTTGCTCTCTCTCAATCTTTATGTTTCCTTGTAATGAAATTAGACAAATTGAATAAAAAGATAATTCTGATTTCTTTGTTTATCATATTCAATAAGACTTGTCTGCACATTTCACACACACATGCACATGCACACATATAAATATATATATCTAAAATATTTTGGTGGGTACGGAATTTAATCAAAGCAATGAAAAGACCCAAAGTTTTATTCATCATGGGACTAAAAACATAAAAAGCAAAAACAAAAATGGGTGACAAGCTTGCTGACTGGTTTCACTCCTTGCTCAACTGAGGTAAATTGAGGAAGATATCATATAAAACAAAACAAAAAAAATATGGGAAGTATTTAGGGTGGAGAAAAAAAATATTGTATTGGTGACTATATCAAAATAATACCAAGTTCTTGTAGACATTCTCTCTGCTTACAGAGAGATGGTTTGCTGGACAAAATATGTATTGTCTTCAATATATATATATATATATATATAAAGAGAGAGAAAAATAGGTAGCATAAAATAAATTAAAACCACATATAGCAACTTATAGTTTTCTATTTTCATGATAATCAAGCAATAATACATTCTGAAGAATTTTACACCTGATACATAGAAAGTACAGAAGATAGAATATGATATGGAATCAGATTTACTTTACAAAATATCTGAAAGGAAGTCTATAGAACAATACACTTTAATTCTATATATGCCTTATTCAAAGTATCTAGCACTCACTCAATAGATACTACAACCTTTAAACATAGTAATGGTGTATATATATATATATATATATATATATATATATATATATATATATATATATATATGTGTGTGTGACATTATACGCTCATATACACATAAATATATGTATATGTTTGCATAATACTATTACAAATATACTAAGCATTTTCAAAACATTTAAGTAATATATATATATATATATGTATATATGCACACACACACACACACACACTCACACACACACTAAAAAAGACAATATTTTCATTGCAATACATTTGAGATTGAACATATAAGCAAAGAATAAGAAACAAAAAAAATATGATTTTACTTACACAAAAGTATTAATGCATAAATGTGTATATTTGTGTGTGTGTAAATAAGAAATAGACAATGGAATGTGCTAATTCTATACATATATATATATATATATATATATATATGTGTATGCTATATAGACAGATAGATATATAAATCTTCATAGATAAGTCTGTGTGCAGGTATGCTTATATATGAGTAGAAACATATGCAAATGAAAGCATGAAACTTTCAAAGACTAGACGTTTATTTATCTGGGGACAGCTCAACCGTCCTGGCTTCAAATTTATACATGAGAATTTGGTTTTTAGCTGCACAAGAAAAGTCCATCTGGGAAAGTGATTCTAGTTTGTTTTTGTCTATTATTATTATTATTATTATTATTATTATTATTATCACCACCACCATATCTAATATCAGTATTGTCAGTATATATAGTTGTTTATATTTATTTTATACATTTCTATATACACATGTAGGTATGATTATTATTTTTATTATGTTTGCTGTTTTGACATTTCTTTATTTCATATTTACATCGTGTCTATAAATATATATAAAGTATGTATTATTTTGACTCTTTTGTGACACTTTAAAGGAGATTAGTGAATTTAATTATTATAGTTAATATATTGCTGTTCTTATCACCAACTTTATATATTGAATATATCATTGCCACTTTGATTGTTTAATATGTGCTGGGGAAGTCCTCATGGTATAATGGCAAAAGTGCTGGATTACGGCCTTAAAGTAATCAAGTTTGAACTACAGCCACATTGTTACATTTACTTTTGGACTAATACCCTTAGGAAAGGTTTTGAACTCCTTTATTACCCCAGCTATGGGTTAATTAGCATCATTGCAATTCTTCTACAAGAATAGCTTTGGCATTGAATTGCCCACGAAGGTTGATATGCCATTAAGCAAAGATACTATACCAAACCAACCAAAATATGATCAGTCCTGTTCATTGTTGTTGTTGCTGTTGATTTTATCATTATTGATTTAATAAATGAATGTAATCATCCTTATTAACTTTTAATAATTAGTTTGAGTCTCTATAATAATATTGTTATGATAATTGCAATAACTGGTTAGCATCCTTAATATTGTCCTTATTGTAATAATTAGTGTTTCTTCACTATTCTTTCCTTTACTGTTATCATTTATAAAATTAGTTTTATTTTTTAAATATTTCTTATACCATTGTTGCTTCTTCTGTTACTATCTTCCATATTGTTTATCAGAATAGGAAAAAATTAAAGGAGACAAAAATAGTTAGATAGTACAGTAATATACTGTTTAATCCTGGATATACATCTACCCTCTTTCTTAGCTTGACAGTATTGTTATTTTGGGATTCCCAGCTTATTAATTTGAACATTATGTCTGCGTATAAATGTAATCACTTCATATAAATCTGATCACTTTGTCCTTTTTGGCCTTTGGCTGGTGGATTTTTGAAATGAATAAATAATATTGCATTCATTGCATGAGTGGCTTTTGAAAGCCAGGAAAGCTCTTTTGTCAGTGATATCCACATTAGTTTTGTATTGTTTCTTTATTTCTTTGGTCTTTGTGTGATATTAAGGTTATTTCTAATGGCTTAATGATTAGGAATATACTTGACATTGTCTTCTTCTTAATAATAATAATAATAATAATGATAATAATAATAAATGGATCATCTAATCTCAGCCAGATGACCAGACCTAAGGATAGTCACAAAAAAAAAAAAACCTACTGAATCATAGACTTTGCTGTTCCTGCTGATTACAGGGTAAAACTAATGGAAAGCAAAAAGAGAGATAAATACTGAGACCTTGCCAGAGAGTTAAAAAAATTATGGAAGATAAAAGTGACGGTGATACCAATTGTAATTGGTGTGCTCAATATAGTCACCAAAGGATTGGTACAGAGACTGGAGGATTTGGAAATAAGAGGACAAGTGAAGACTATCCAAACTACAGCATTGTTGGGATCAGCCAGAATAGTAAGAAAAGTCCTGGAAACTTGTGGAGACTTGCTGTCACTCAGACTCCAGTAGAAAACCCAAGCTAACTCTGATGTAAAGAACTCTCAAATATGTAAAATAATATGAAGAAAGCAGTGATAAAATAGGGCATTACATTCATTGGAAAATATGCAAATACTATAGAATACTGAGATCTGAAAAATAGTATGAACACCAGTCAGAACCAATAACTGAAGCAAAAGGAGCTACTATTCTCTGGGACTTTACTATCAAAACTGATAGAAAAATAAAGAGATATAGACAAGATATAGTGGTTATGGACTATAAAAGAAAAACATGTTTTCTAATTGATATGTCTGTACCAACAGACCTGGAAATAGAAATTAAGAAAATGTGGTACCTTAAAACTATCACTGTACCAGTAATAGTAACAGTGCCAAAGTTTGAAATCCTGATGAATCAGTCCAAGAAGACTGAATGGTTGATATACCTTAAAACTAAACTAAACCAAACCATTTTCACATTACTACTACACCTATGAGAAGTACAAAATGATATAATATATTAAAGCTAACATTAGTAGTTGTAGGAGGAGGAAGAAAGGAGGAGGAAGAGAAGAGGAAAAAGAAGAAATAATATTTTGTATTAATTTCTTCTCAATAAAGAATTATATTATCGATTCTCTTTTTATATTTGATTGGTTAAAAAAGCAAATTCTGCTTTGGAAATTAGATTGTATGAGGATCATTTAGTTTTCATGATAGTTATAGTGTAATGGTTAACAAATTAGGTTAGCAGACCATTGTTAGTGAGTTTGATTCTCACTATGTGCCCCATATTCCTGCCTTGTGCTACATCTAAGCTAAGCTTAGTGAATAATTATATCAGCATGTATTTTTTCTTTTAAATTGGCAGAAATGCCATTTAACCAAGAACATTAGAAAAGTTTTGGACATATACCATTTTTTAAGAATGGTATAAATGCAACTAAAATGCATAAAAGATTTTGGGGTAGTCCCAATGGTGTAGTGGCTAACGTGCTGGACTGCAACTTCATAGTAAGTGAGTTCAAACTCTGGTCATGCAATTACATTTACTTTTGGACTAATACTCTTGGGAAAGGTATGAACTCCATAGTCTCCCCAAGCAATTGATTAAGTTGTACCACTATTATTCTTCAGCAAGGATGGCTTTGGCATTAAATAACCCACAAAGGTTGATATGCCATAAAACAAAGAAACCAAATCAAGATAATAAAAGATTTGGGCAATTCATGGAGAAGATCTTCTGGATGGTTAAATGTGCAATTTGAGAATTTTTGCACTGAATATTTCTCATTACACAATTCTCCACTGCTAGGCAGACCAAATGCAAACAAATAAAAACAATAGATGAGAATAATTATGTAGAAGAAAACCAATATAATTACAATATTCAAATCAAATATAATTTGCTGCACCTTATATATATGAGTTTCTTTGATTTTTGTCTTTTAGAAAAGTTTAGAAAAAAACTAGTTTGATGAGTAAACAATAATTTTTTTGTTTTAAAAATCATAAGTAATGAAAAGTGGGTAATCATAACAAAGGACAATTAAAAGAATCAGGATAAACCATAAAAAGGCCAATTTTCATTAAAAAAAAGATTGCATTCTATATTTATCTAGTGAGATAGGAAAGCACTCAAGGCAGTTGTTTGCCAAGAAAGACAAAAAGTTTAGAAAGGAAAGAGATATAAAATTGCCTGAAAGATGACTGAAAGAAAATAGTAAAAAATGGTCAATAAAATTCATATAAGAATACAAAAAAATTGTCTTTTCTTTTGACTTAATTAGAACATTTTACATATTATAGAGATGTGGGTAGCATAATCACTATTGGTATGAAAATAAAATCATTGTGCTTTGTTGAACTTCTGTACTCATTCACTTCTTATTAATGCCTTCAGGGTATCCATAAATGCACTTCCCCTCTTATGCTGAATGAAAATTTGAGTTCAAGAGGCAGGTAACAGAAAACATTTCCACTGTTACTCCCCACAAACAATTATGTTAATGTACATTTTGCATGGTAATGTACATTTTGCATGGTAATGCACATTTTGCATGGTAATGCACATTTTGCATGGTAATGTACATTCTACAGATAATAGAACCAGGAAGAGATATTATTCAGCATGGAAATGCACATTTTATAAATGATAAAGAAAGTGACAAAGAGACAGCATTATTTTTCATAGTAATGCATTTTTTACTGACAAAGGAAGCCGAGAAGAGACATCATTATTTTGCATAGTAATGCACATTTTACAGAAAAAGGAAGCTGAGAAGAG
Source organism: Sepioteuthis lessoniana (assembly GCA_963585895.1). Taxonomy (NCBI): domain Eukaryota; kingdom Metazoa; phylum Mollusca; class Cephalopoda; order Myopsida; family Loliginidae; genus Sepioteuthis; species Sepioteuthis lessoniana. The sequence continues at coordinate 50,986,133 of OY757922.1, forward strand.
ATATTATTACATTGTATGATAATGCACATTTTACTGATAAAGGAAGATAAGAAGAGACATCATTATTTTACTGATAAAGGAAGCTGCAATGAGACATTATTATTTTGCATGGTAATGTATATTTAAGTGATAAAAGAAACTGAGGAGACATTATTATTTTGCATTGTAATGTATATTTTACTGATGAAGGAAGCTGATAAGAGACATCATTATTTTGCAAGGTAATGTATGTTTTACTAATAAAAACCTGAAGAGATATTATTTTGCTAGGTAATGTACATTTTACTGATGAAGGAAACTATGAATAGACATTGTTATTCTAACTTAGCATTATTATTACTATCTTATGATAAAATTATTATTATTTTAATTATTTAATCTCTCAACTAATAAAATGAGTTATCTTTCTAATTCATTTCTTTCTTTTTTTCCACTTTTGTTAATTTTTCTGCTTTTATCTTTCCAATATAAATGACTGATAAAGTTAATCTCTTGGTAAACTGAAAGTACATAGAAGTTGTTTGGCCCAGTCAGCTGGAGATTTGAGAAATGCAGTGTACCCTTTTATTGCCATCACTCCCAGGTCCACTCAGATCCTGAGTGGTAGCACCTGATAGGGTCCTATCTATGGGTCGAATAGAACTGTTAGACATTTAAACTGTGTACTTTGACATTTAAACTGTGGGCAAACAAATGACTTATGCTAAACTGAATTGTTTGAAATAGAACTGTTTAATCACTTAACTGTGTGTAAACAAATCACTGATGTTTAATTGAATTGTTAGTGATACATAGCAATACTTGAAACCATTTAACTTTGTTGACAGACACTAAATGGAATTGTTTGAAATAAAACTGTTTGATCATTTGAATGTGTGTAAATAAATGACTGATGTTTAATTGGATTGTTAGTAGTAAATAGCAATACTTGAAAATATTTAACTACATGCAAACAAATGATTAATAGTAAATAGAATTATTCATATTTGATAGAAATAAGTGAAACCATTTAACAGTGTACAAAAAAAATAAGCTCAAGGTTTGTTTAAAAATGTGATCTACAAAATGTGTGTAGAAATCATATATTTAATATATATGTATAAAAAGGATTTGCCATTAAATAACCTACAATGGTTGATATGCCATTAAACCAAACCAAACCAAACCAAATCAAACCTATTAGTTGTAACTAGAAGACAATTCACCACAATCATTTGATGAATATTCTCTCAACTTGAACTGATCTGTTACATTTCCTTCTTTCTCTAATCACTTGACCATTTTCCTTTTTCTACTTTATCTTTTATATACACTTGATAATTGTATTTTTTCCTTTTTTCCAAGATTCACTCTAAGCAAGTTATAATGAGATAAAGTAAGAGAATAAAAAGAATGACTAGAGATTTGGGGATGACAGATAATAGCAATTATAAATTGATAGAGGGGTGAGGGGACTAACTTGGATGAGAGGACTGACTTGGATGGGGGATACTGACTTGGGTCGGGAGACTGACTTGGGTGTCTAAGGGTAAATAAGATATGCAGTATGTTAAAGAAGGATTAAGATTTATGATGCATTTACCAAAATAGAAATTAATTTTGTTCAAAATGGTTCCCATATCATTTGACACTTATTCCAGTGAGTCTTCCATTGGCCAAAGTATCTCTGAAACTCTTCTTTTGATCAGTGTTTTGACTGGAACCTCCCTGATTGATGGAACTAATGCATAGATTTCATCCATACACTGCTTTTCTGCGGCATTTTTCCTACTTAATTTTGTTTATTTGTTTTTATTTACTTTCTAATTTTCAACATATGCATTCCAATAAACTGAGAATTGTAAGTACATGTTTGATTGCTTTCCCATGAGGGCAGGATGTGAAGCAAAGTCAAGATTAACATTAGGCCCCACATCTATACATAAAAGTAATGATAGAAATTTCTTTTAGGGCATATTGGGCATCAGCGATTGACCCTGACCTCATATGTAATGGAGAAGAACTATCTAGGAGAATGGCCACACTTGAAACAGAACAACATCCTTCTTTTTCCTATATCATTTGGTATGAAAGACTGGCAATTCAAAATACATAACATCAAAAAACAAAAGCACTTCTGTTCATAATGCTAACAAAGAAAAATAAATGTTTATAAATGAACAGCAAAATATCAGCAAAATCACTCATGACTCTTGATTGATTATTGATTATCTATGAGCTCATTTTCACATTTAATTTCAAGAATTCAAAATTATCATTACTTATTCATTTATACTCAACAATTTCAGTTTATATTGATATGAGTAAAGTGCATTTTAATATCTTTTCAACTAAATTGAAATAGAAGGTTCTTTTTTAACTAAAAATTTGTTTCTATTTGATTCACAAATAGAAATATATTTTGTCTCACCCAGATATGAACAAATATAAATATAAAGCATGAAATAAAAGAATAAGATGTAGATTATAGATTTGCTTACATTCTCTTGAATTGAATAATTAATGAAGTGATTTTTTTCTCTGCTTAGAAAAATTAATAAATAAATGAGTAAAAAAAATAAAGGAAAAAGAATTTAGTCCAAATCTTCACTCATTTCAATCAGGAAATTTTTATAGAGATATTTCTTCCCACATGAAGTTTTACTTTTAAAGAAAATATTAGTTCAACTAATCTAATAATTATATTTTAGTTCAACTTATCTAATAATCATATTTTCAAATTATATTTTCAAATTATATTTTCAAATCCACCAAGTTATAAAAGAATTATTTTTTCTATTTAATCACTTTCACAAATAATCAATTGTTTATTTCTTTAAAAAAGAGATTACATAAAGTCAAGTGACACATTGGAGAAAGTTGTGTGGATCTTATCAAAAAATAGTAAAAAGTAAAAATAAACACACACACACACACACACACACACACACACACACACACACACACACACACACACGTATATATTTATATACACAAGCTTAATGGTTATCATTATTGAAACTAAACCCAGCAGACCAAGTTCAAATTCTGGACCAGACTATTTGCTTTTCACTTCAACCGCATGTTCTTGAAATAAGTATGTATTTATATCTCTCCTCCAGCTATGGGTAAAGTAATTGGATAGACTGGACCAGCCTAGAAGATAGAAAAAAATGAATTCAGAACCTGACAAGTATTGTTTGGAGAATCTGTAACACACTTGTTCACCATTCATTTGTTATCTACTCATCCAAAATCTATAGTTGGCTCTACACAAGCCTTAACTACAAGAAATATATCACCTATGCCATCCATTTGATAACTGTCCTCATAAATGTCGAAAAATAATCATCATTTATTATTTACATATAAAACAATTCAAGTGTTTAAGATCCTTGTTTAAATAAAACATTAATTAGACTGGATTGGATCTGGCTATTTGACCCATTTCAGTAAAAAAGCCACTTGATGTCTAATTGATTTATTTTTGTTTTTAGCTTATATCTAAAATACAACATGACATTTTAGAACAGATAACAGATAAAACAATTATTTTATAGAGTTGAATAGTAAAAAATACTAAAAGCATAAGCCTAAAAAAATCTTTTTAAGGATGCTATCAAAAATAATCCTTAAAATTTAGGCACTGAGATTCTGGGCAGAAATGTTAATGGAAAAGTAATCAAAGTGTAAAAAGCTGATTGCTGATGGATATGAATAAAAAGTTTAAAGAAAAGACAATGAATTATTTCGTCTTGAAATAGGCATTGTGAAAGACAGATCCTAATTCACATCCTGGTAACTTAAGACCTGAACATATTTGTAGCACTTGTAGTTGAGTTTTCTTTACAAAACAGAACTTGTTAGCTAAAGGGCAAAAATATGAAAATATGAAATACACTACAAGCATGCTTTTTACAGTTACCTTTAACCTCTGCATTTTATAAGGTAAATATGATTACTTTAATAATTGAATAAATGAAAAGATAGACAGAAACAAGATGAGAGTTGAAGAAGAGAAAAGAAAGAAAGAAAAAATAAAAACAGAATAAAAGAAAATAGAAAAAGTAATAAATGAAATATGATAAAAGGAGGAAGAAAGGATATAAAAAAGAAGGAATGAATGAAATGAAAAAAAAGGAGTGAGAAAGAAGGAGAAGATAGAAAAGAAAAGAATAAAGACAAAAGAAAGTTTAAAAAAATGAAACACAAAAATATAAAAGAAAGATAATATGATATCATACAAATATTTTCATCTTAAAAAATGCTTACAAGCCATTTTATTTTCACCAATGTAATACTGGATAGCTTTTCCAGATTATTATCTTAAAATGAAAATCTTACTGTTTCCTATTCAGTACTCTATCCAAAGATGAAGCACGCTGCAAAATTGGTCACGTTACTCAGAAATGAAAAAGTATTTCTTTTTCATTAATTTGAGGATAGATGGGATCAGTGTCTGCACAAAAGTCATACCTGCATTTTCAAAAGAATCTCATTAAATAGATTTTTTGTTGGGACTTACCTTTTAAGTTCTGGTGATGAATGCTTTGCAATAGACTAACTAGGAACATTCTTTTTACATCATGTATTACACCTGGACTTTTTGAGAAAAAAATCTTGTTTAGATTTAAAAAAAAAAAATCCTAAAGTAAATCTACAGTGAAAAAATGTCAATCATTATTAGTATTATGCATTGAAAAAGTATATTTACTTTGAGATAAGTAAAATTAAACCTTTCTGGCACTTTAAAGTAATACCTTTATGCAATTTTTCATGGAATATCATCATCATCATCATCATATCGTGCTGGCAGCACGGATATCCCTGACCCTCTCTCGCCACTCCTCCCTATCGTTCATCGCCCTAGGTAGGTCTTCAGGACAACAACCTGTATCCTCACATAGCTGCTGAATGTACGTTCGAGCTGGTCGTCCTGCTTTTGCGCGGCCATGTGTGGGGATCCATAAGAGTACATCTCTTATGAGTTCATCTCTGCTTCTCCAGCAATGTCCTGCATGTCTGGTTTGTCTAACTTGAATAGTTTTCATGATAGGGGGCAGGTGGCCGTACAGTTGGTGTCTTGTGGGGTGTTGCTGCCAGGACTTGTTCAGGATTGCACGCAGCATTCTTGTGCAATTGCCATCTAGTTTCTTCTCCAGCCGTTTGGTTAGCATCCATGTAGTGCATCCATATAGCAGTATCGATGTGACCACTGCCTGGAAGAAACTGCGTTTCATTTTATCGGTTAGGTCTGATTTCCATATAATCGATAGCCTATTGATAGCTGTCCATGCTTTCGTTAACCTTGTTTCGATGTCCTTTTCGGTTGATTCGACGCTGCTTCCTAGGTAAGTGAATTTGTCTACTAGTTTAAGTGGGGTTCCTTCTAGAGTGGAGATGTCCCCCGTTTGGTTATAGCACATATATTCCGTTTTGTGTGCATTAACATGGAGGCCTATGCTTGCTGCTGCTCGTTCCAAACTATGCAGAAGTGTTTCGGCTTGGTCAGGTGTATTTGCCAGTATCGCTATGTCATCGGCGTAGTCGCCGTCGGTAATTGTTGTTGCGGGGTATCTTCTGCTTCTTTTCTTCGTCAGTTCGAAGCCATTCTCTTTGATTTTGTCAATCGATGTTCTAAGTACATAGTCTAGACAAATGATAAAGATGTACGGGGCCAGTGTGTCCCCTTGTAGTACTCCTGCTACAATGTCAAAGTATTCTGTGTCTCCATCGGGTGATCGTACTTTAACTTTAGTGTTTCTATAGAGAATCGTTATTGCCGCTACGGTTTCTTTAGGTATGCCGTACGCTAGTAGGATTTGTTCCATCTTTCCTCTGTGAATGGAGTCGAAAGCCTTGGTAAAGTCGACAAATATTAATGTCGCTTGTAGGTTCTTTGCCCGTACACCTTCAAGGATTCTGCGGATGGTTAATATTTGTGAGGTCGTGGATCTATTTCTTCGGAAGCCATTTTGGTTTTTTCTAAGTATGTTGTCGATTTTGGGTTCTATTCGGTTTCGTAGTAGGGCATTGTAGATTTTGGCAGCTATGGATGTAAGTGTTATGCCTCGGTAGTTTTTGGCTAATCCGAGGTCCCCCTTTTTAGGGAAGAGGAGTATGCGTGCCTTCATCCATCTATCTATCGGATTTTGATTGTATACTGCGTTGCAGTGTCGGAGCAGTATGTCGTTGAATTGTCTGGTCTTCCATACTTCCGGGGGAATTTCGTCCAGCCCTGCAGCTTTCCTATTTTTAATTTTTCTGAGAACCGAGTCGAGTTCTTCTTGTGTGAACGGTCCAAGTTTAATGTCTAATTGTTTGCTAATTATTCTGGTGATTGGTTCATGCGTTATTTTTGGTGGGTTTCCAAGTAAGTTTTCGAAGTGCTGTTTCCACAGTTTTATTCTTTCTTGTTGGTTTGCTGCTTTAAGTTTTGCTTTGGCTGTGTTCTTTCTTCTGCTCACTTCGTTTATTGTTTGCCAGGCTATTCTAGATTGTCTATCTTCCACCGAGTCTCTAATCTTATCTATCTGATTTTGAATGTATTCTGTCTGTTCCTTTATATATATGCCTGCTAATTGATATTGTGCCATTTTTAGTTTTAAGGCATTTGTGTTTGTTGGGTTTTTTCGATAGTTTTTGGAGGCTGTTTTCACTAGTGCGCGTTTTTCTCTCACCGCTAAAGTTTCCCATGGGACTCTATATTTAGTTTTAAGTTTTGTTGGAATGTATTTTGCTGCTGCCTCGAGGTGTGCATTGACGAAATTTTCGTATTCGTCGTTTGGTGTACTTTTTTCCGTCTTTTCTTGTAGTGTTTCGAATCTGTTTCTTAATTCTAATACATATTTATCTCTTACATCTTTGTTGTTTAATAGGGCCCAGTCATAGTGTTTGGTGGTCGCTGTTCGTTTGGCGTTTTTTCGTAGGCTTAACCGTATTTTCGCCGTGACTATTCGGTGATCGGTGGACACACCCTCAAAAGAGGAGTATGCCTCGCAATTCAATGCATGGAATATAGCCATACAATTTGAGAGCACTTTTGTAATTATTGAAGTACTAAACTGAACTATTTATATCTCTTAGAATATCTAATTAATACTAAGTTCAGATCACTTTCATTATTTTAGTAAATTAATTTCCACTGCATTACAAAAATGATAATTAATGTTAAATGTCTTATACTTTAGGCTGAGAACTATTTTACAACAGACTGTAAGATATTTCAGGCTCAAAGAGATCATATTAGATATTAATAATAAACAGCTTCAACTAGAAGCCATTCATAGCCATTTTTTATCAAATAATGGGAAAGTTTTAAATAAAGGTGGCTTCACTCTGAAGTAAAGTTCAAATATATTTTGGATTTGATTTTTTGTATGAATTTTGTGAGCTCAGGTAAGGAGTATTTTGTTAATTTTGTTAATTTAAAAATGAATATTTTAACCAATATGATTTTCTTTACTTAACCAAGTTAATGTAGGGTGGGGGTTCTCCATGGTACAATTGATAACTGAGACATCATTGTAAGTGAGTCTGAATACTAGTCACATTATTATTTTCAGACTAATACCCATGGGAAAGGTATGAACTCAGTTATGTTTAAATAGTATCACTACTATCCTTCTACAAGGATAGCTTTGGCATGAAATAACCCACAAAGGTTTATATGTCATTAAATAAAGAAATCAAACTAAACCAAAGTGGATACTGGAACCTCCAACCCAGGTACTTGATGTACCTAATATCGTTGGAATCAATTAGTCAATTAGTGGATCAATAGAATGGATTGGTATATTAGTGGCCATTTTCGGTGCTACTTTTTCTTACTTGGAAAAGCAAGTTACCTTTTTTTTCTTATATTATACCACCTAACAACATCTGAAGAATATATTGACCAAAAACATCAAAAATAAAAAGAATTAAAGTTTAACAAATATGTAAATCTAAAGAATCTTCTTAGATATCTTATTTATTGCTAATTCTTTAAAAATTGCCTCAACTACTTTTTGATGAAAAGGGATAAAAAATTAATGGTATGTATTATTAACCAAGATAAATCAAATAAGAATGCTTTCCATGATTTTTTTGTCAACATGGTTGTTACTACACAATAATCAATAATCTTAGAATGCCTTAATATATGACTAGTGTTACATTGCTATCTGTTGAAATCCAAGGTTAATCATAAAATTATAGATTACATTTTTTCAATTTAAAAAATATTCCATTCCTCCTATGCCTTGTACTTTTGGGAATGAAATGTTGTGAGTCAAGCAGAGTTATTGTGCTTCCTACCAAAGTCCAAAGACATATATAAGTTTTTAGGCATTACACAATGCTGTAAGGTGAAAAATCTGTCTATATCTCAAAAAGAAGAAAAATTCTTTGGAATAATTTTTTTTTCTAAAATGACCCCTCTTCTCCCTCTTTGCATGAAGAATGCATTATTCAACAACAATTCTATATTTTTTATAAGATTTTTCTTTTTTGTTTTACTTTTTTGAAAAAATCCTTTTTTCATTTCTTAGTCACCTATTTTTGCATTATTCTTTTTATTTCTCTTTTTCATTCATTTTCTTGCAATTTTTCTGGTAATTTTTCTTTCAATATTTATTATACTTTTTCTTTTGTTCAGTTTTTCATTCTCTTCATAATATTCTTTATACATTTTTATTTTTTATTTTTATATATGTAAATTTTAAAATTTTATTTATCAAAGTTTACATTTTTGTTTCAAATTTTTTTCTTTTTTAATTTTTTTCTATTTTATCTTTTCATTTTAAAATCCATAATGCAATTTTTTTATTCTCATTTCTTTTTATTCATTTTATAGTTTTATGTCTCCTAACCTTTTTTATTAATTTATAAAAAAATTGTCTTATTTGTTTTTGATCATTTTTACTTGATATTTATTTTTCTCATTTTTCTCTTTCATTCATCATTTTATTTTTTATTCAATCCTCTTCTATTTTTCTTTCTTCTCTCCTTTTTCCTTAACAGGAAATAAAATTATGCCACAAAGGGCAAGAACATTTTCGAGAGAAGAAGAAATGGAGGAAGCAATTCTTGTAAGTCTTAAATATTTCAAATGAATCTAGTGAATAAAAATCTATGAGAAATAGAAAATATATTATTAGGTTGTGAGCAACTCAAGTGTTTATTATAAAACCATAATTGCCAAGTAGCATTTTGTTTGAGGTAGAATAGTACTACCCTTTTGCAGTTGGGAATGGAGGTGTTTCTCTTCTGTTGGGAATATGAAATAATTTTAATTCAAGTTCCTTTGTTGAAGAAGAAAACCAGTGCTCATAACCCAGAGAGGAATATGCAGCCTTTTCTTTGAATTAAGAAACTGCAATGAGATTTATGTAGACAATAACTTGGTATGGGCATTGTGAAATATTTTTTGTTATTAAAGAAATTTGCAATGTGCACAAGTTTCTCTGCACTCTTTCTAATAAGGAAACTAAAAAGAAGTCCAGTGATCATCATTTCTTGATAGAACCACTGAGAATTATTTAATAAGGAAAAGCATGAAAATAGATAATACAATAATTACAATATAAGTTGAGATTTTGGTTTTACACTGGATGAAAATTACTATCTCTAACTTGGTTTTGACAAACTACATTTTTAGAAACAAGAGTTTGAAGTGAAGTTATTGTTAACAATAATAGGGCTTATAAGTACCAGAAACAAAAAATCATAAGAATTTGTAAAAATAAAAGATTCTGCAGGAAAAGTGGCTGTAATTGTCTTGATTATTTTTATTCCCAGAATTAGCATCCTTAATCCAAAGATACCTTGTACTTGAGCTGAAAAATTTCACAAAACCCAAACTTAAAACATATTCAAACTTCACTCCAAGGTTCAGACAGCTTTGTTTAAAGGTATCCCATCATTCCAGTAAAATAATGGTCATTATATTAATCTTTTTGTAATGATTATCAGATGTGGTTTTCCTGAATCCAAATATTAGCCCTCAATATCTGGTTTACTGGTTCAAATATCAAAGAGTCAACATTTTATTTTGAAATTGAATCTATGAGGACTTTTGTATTTTGGCAAAGATCGCTTAAGCTTTTAAGGGCTTATTTAAAACATTCTGGATTTTAAAAATTACCAATTATCTTGTACTAGCTTAAAAACATTTCAATTATTCAATTACTTGTAGTGATTCTTCTTAATCTTTATTTTTTACAATTTTGGAATAGAAAAGAAAGTTTGTAGAATTATCAATGGGTTGTATCACCTATATGTTTTATTTTCATTTGAATCAAAGGAATTTAATGAAATTTCAATTTATCCTATTGTGACGGTGGCATAAAAATATTTATCCCAGGACAGGAGGTTATTTTTCGCATGTGTGAAGTCGGGGCAGTCTGGCACTTGATCCCTCCCAGAATAAGTCCTAGTTAAGAGTCCTTTCTCGGGCATATGGGAACTGGCAGATAATGTGGGGGTTAATTTGGGCTAGACTGACTGCCGCTGGCAAGGGGTTTTCATTTTTCATGTTACACACACCCACCAGGCCACTTCGTCTTCCTACCCCAAGAATATTGGAAGATATGGGGCTCTAGGTTTAGATATGATAATATTATTTCTCATAGTCGACAATTCCAGTTTCCCGTATAATATTTTAAAAGGCGAATAGGACATTTAGTGAGAATAAATTGAGGCGAATGAAGCTGAAAAGGAACATGTAAAAAGAAGGCAACTCGATAGGCAAACAACACAACAAATGAGTTTCAACACGTGGGGACATTAAAATATAACAATGTTTTTAATACGCCAAGGTCCAAACAAATATTTATAGGGTTCAGCTATGTTTCCCAGTAAACAGTCTCCGATATAAATGTCTCTTTCTTCTTTTTTCTTTTCTTTCTACTTTCTTTAAATTGAGAGAGAGAGAGAGGGAGAACATACAATTGCAATACTTAGGAAGGTTGGAGGGAAAAAACGGTATAAGGTTTACTTAGCTTTTCGACGACAGGTTTCTTCTGAGAGTATTTTCTTTAACGGGCTAGCGGGATTCTATGGAGCTTAGCTTGAAGGCGTCTGCAATCTCTTGTCCAAGAGCTCTATTTCTCTTCTTCACCCGGAGTTTTGGCGACAGTGTCAACACATCTTGTAACACCAACTGCTGTCCTAAAACTGAATTCATTTTTTCCTATTTCCGCTGACGAAAAGGGTGCTACTTCCATTTTTAGGGCTCCAGCCAATCATTCAGCCTCATTCTCCTTCCTTCACCCTGTCAGGCGATTCCTTCGGGTTACTATACTGACCTCTGTATATCCTCTTCTTTATCCATCTGGTCACAGAATGCAAACATCTGTTGCCTTTCATTCTGACCTGGATTTGTTACTTCGGCCGCGAGGAATTGACCTAAAGTCCTTATTCCTCTTTTAACGGTCAGTCTTTGGCGGCCTGTTAATTCAAACCTGGAGTGGTAGGGGAAATTTCTTATTTCTCTCGTCTCAGTGGTAGACTACGTGACACTATATATAATGGCCATATTTCTTCTGTAACCATAAATATTCATTATTAATTTCTAGGTTATCAAACTCTTGTGTATTTTAAGTATTTTGTGTTTTTCCAAAACATGGAATTTTAAAAGTATTTGATATTCAGAACACATTTTTCTGGCAATTCTGTAAGGTATTTCAACCATGAAGAAGCATTTGCAAGGTTCATAATGACCCCTTGATACCCAAACTCTATAAAGTTACAATTTAGAAATTCCTGTCTCTCTGTAAGAAGGCTTCATCCTGGGAGTGTCCAGTGATGTCATTCCCTCCCCAATCAAGCTGATGGTCATTGTTGTCACTATTTTCTTTTTCTTTGGAACATTCATCAGGATGTTTTCATAATCCTACAAGCAAAAATGTCATAAGCCAACTGGAAATACTTAGCCTTAAAGTTAGAAAAGCCAGAGATTTCTATATTTCCCTTGAAAGTAATCAATCCAAATATTGTTCAATATTACAAATCATTTCATTTTGTTTCAATACAAAGTTAATTGTGACCAGATGAGATAAAACTGACATTTCTCATTTGCCGTAAGAAACTCCTTTTTTCAGAACAAACAGTAACCTTTTTCAGAACAAACAGAAAAGAATTTCCCATCAACAAATACAAAATTGTTTATTGAATAGGTGAGTCACTAAATATTATGATATTTAGTGTATTTATCAAACATGTATTTGTCCACTTCATAAAAACTCTTGAGATTGACTATATATCTTCATGTATTTGTTTGACAGTTAATACTTTTATCTGTATACATTTTGAAAATTAAGATACATCTCATTTTGTCAATTTTCACTATCAACACACCTGGGTAAAATTTGCAAAAAAAAAAATAATAATAATTTGAGGATAATGTTTTATTATTAATATTAATCATCTTTATGAACTTAAATGCTAGAGTACTTATTTTATCTTTTCTTGGTTCAACAAGAAATTTTAATTCTACCTTTAAACTTGAAGAACATTTAAATAATATGTGCATTAGAAAACTTCAAATCCAGAAAGTGAAATCCAGATATGAAATTCACTTGAAATATGTTGCATCACTTGTTTAATTTTCGTCTAAATAGAAAATTAAAGTTAAGACTTAGGACCATGAAAACATTTTTTTTTTGCAAAATGACAAATTCCCTATCTTTGAAGTTCAGACAAAATTTTTCTTAGCAGTTTTATATCTATCTATTTATCCATGTCTCTCTATATCTATATATGTTTATCAATCTATATCTATCAATCTATCTCAATCAGTAACTCTGTACAAAAAGAAATTAATTAATTTCATATTTCTAAAACGTTTTAATCTAATGATTTATGTATATTTGGTGCATTAACTGAAAGAAACATTTTATCACCAAAATATCAAATTCAATGCACAGCCTGTCCATCACCAGACTAATATATATATATATATATATATATATATATATATATATATATATATATATATATATATATATATATATATATATAAAGCCACAAAACTATAAATGTTATAATGACCACCTTGAGTAATTCTTACCATAGTTTGGTCACAATGAGAATTTACAATATTGTGCCAAAGCAGTTTTGAGTGATGTCATATTGAAATAATCTTCCAAAGTTTGATAGAATATGGGAAATATAAAAAATAAAAAAAAGAATTAGATGAAAGAATAGTTGATAATTTCTGAAAACCATTTGCTGATAAAAAATATTCAAGTAATATGAGAGATCTGAGCAGATTTTATGTTGTTTTACTATTTTTATGTCCTTCTATAAAAAATAAAAATGACCCCAAAAAACTTATTAAAGCAGATAAAGGTATTGAAAAAAAGGAACAGGAGTGGTTTGTCACTATTATATAAAACACACACACACACACACACACATACACACATGTATAGATATATGTGTGCATATGCAAATGATGATAGATAAGTGAATATGCTATGGCTATTGTGTGATTGTATATAAACATACATGTATGCAGTGGTGCAAACACACACACATACACACACATATATATGGAAGATGAAGACATGTAAAAGTACAACTATAAAATTGATGTCTTCTAGTTTAATATCTATCTATTCATCTCTCTATATATCTATATACACCTATTTATCTATCCATCTATATGTATCAATCTGCATATTTATCGATTTCTTCTCTATCTATATATCCCTATCTGTGTTTATCTATTTCTATCTTTGTTTCTAAATCTCTCTCTCTTTCTCTCTCTCTCTCTCTCTCTATATATATATATATATATATATATATATATATATATATACTATTTTCAGAGAATGCTTTTTCTTAACATTGACTCATTCTATCTCTTTCTCTCACTCCCCCCCACACTTAGTGTACTTGAATGCGTGTGTATCTATTTGAAAAGCTTAAAGAAGAATCAGATTTGACCACTAAAAGTGATTACCTTTTATGGGTCTCAGTAGACAATTTTTCTTTAGAATGATTTTTTTTTACTTGGTTTTCACATCATTTATGAAATCTCTTCTGCTGTAAACCAATGAACTGCATCCATTGAATCTCAACCTAAATCACAAATAATAGATATCCAAACACCTAGCAATGAAAATTGAATGACCTAAGCATATAATGAACTTGGCAAAGTAAGGAATGTCACCTGGGCCCTGTCCTTGGTAAGTTGTTAAGACAACACAATCAACACCTCAGTGATCAACATAACAACTTTTCTCCACACACATTGAAATGGTTTTTAGTCTTTTTATGCTTGATTGTCAGCACTTCAAATAAAATCATCAGGGATCAATTTTTCATGTATTTTTCAACTCAGATATTTACTGTAAATGAATTAGATCAACTCTCCATAACTCCTTCCTGGCTTCTTCTCTCTCGGATACACTCATGGTTTGAATATATAAGTGAAGGATATTACCAATAAGTTATTCACACTCATCCCCAAAAACTTTTGAGTCATTTTACAGGGCATTTCTCACAACAGTTGTTGTGCATAGATGGTCCTAATAGAAGCAGCTGGCTCATCTGGAGGACAATTATGTGAAATAGTTATAAAAGAAGCAAGAAATGAAGATGGCACTAAGAAAAGGATTTTAAAAAATAAGAGAGAGAAAAAGAATAAAATGAAAGGATTTGCTTCTTGGCTTTTGGCCTGAGAGTTGGCAATTAACTAAGTCCAGTCTCAGAGGGCAGTCCCTCCAGACAGGACTCCGCATAGTGTTTATAGTCTGATGCCCTAGGTACCAGGATTGAGGGGGAATGCCGACAAGAATGGATACTTTTTTAATCTACCATGTCCCATAGGCTCTCACATTTAAGTGAATGAATGTGTTTGTTGAAGTGTATATGCACTGCACCACATAAGATAACAGACATTTCTCCAATAATCTTGTTAAATTCTTTTAAATACGTTTTCTTAATTCTGTTCTTATTTTAAATATTCATTCAAATGATTGAAATTTGCAAGATAGAAGGCTTCAATATAAGCTGAATAATTAATTTAGTTCTATCTATCTATCTATCTATCTATCTGTTCATACCTATCATTCTATCTTCCTGGAGTTAGTTTACATGAAATGTATACATTAGAATGAAATTTTTAGCATCTAAATCTTTGACTACAAGGTCCACAACATAAATGATAAACCACTCAGTTGAAATTATAAGTATTTAGGATTATGGTATGGCTAGTTATTTCGAAAGCTAAAATTTAACAGATTACAAAAACCTCCTCACAGGGCCAAGAAAGAAAAATCATTTTACTACTGTTATTAATTATATTACTACTACTAGGTCATGGAAATGAATAGGAAAACATTATCCTTCAGGAGACACTGCCTTTGTTTTTTAAGAAGAAAATTAAGTAAAAATTTACTTTCAAAAGTAATTAGCTTTTCACAGCCAAAATATTTGGTAAACATTATCAAACAGACAAGTCAAGTCATACTGAATGTAGTGGTTCCTATCAGATCACAAAGTTAAACATTGGTAAGCCTGATCAGTACTTAAATGAGTGACAACTTTGTAACAGTAGGTACTCAAAGCAACCTAAGGCCTATATGTCAGACTAAGA
This sequence comes from Sepioteuthis lessoniana, assembly GCA_963585895.1. NCBI lineage: Eukaryota > Metazoa > Mollusca > Cephalopoda > Myopsida > Loliginidae > Sepioteuthis > Sepioteuthis lessoniana. The sequence goes on from OY757922.1 coordinate 51,001,698, forward strand.
AAATTTTTTTAGATAGCAACTCTTATGAGCACACAAAGTTACTCAGGTACTCAATGAAACTTAAGGCCTGTGTATGACATTAGGCAAAACTTAATTTGGCACATACATACATTATCATACATACCTAAATACACATACATACATTATCCTACATGCATACATAACACACACTGTATCATCAAAAATAGAATACTTACATCATCTACCTTTTAATACAAGCATGCAACAGAAATTTATAGAATATGATTATAATTTGTGGTAATGGATAATATCTTCTGAATAGGACATCATTCAAAGTAATTTTTAGGGTGAGATATTATTATTCAAAAAATGTTTTATTCCTATATATTTTGAACCTAATGTGTGTGTGTCTGTATGAATTTTGCAATTTAGTATGAATGTTTGTGTGTACATGTGTGTGAGTGTGTATACATGCACCTACATACCTATCCATTCATGACTACAAATATAAACTATTTCAATGTTAATTATTCCAGGTTAGAAATTTAAAATGGGTGCTCAATATTTCCAACAATTCTTTCATTTGCTTTCATTACTTCTTTTTTTTCTAACTTTTTTATTTTTTGTCTTCATTCTATTCAATTTTCCTGGGAATTGTTTCAAACCTTAATGACATTCATTTCTTGGGAATTGAAAGTTGACAAACACTCTTTGAGATAATTCCCATAATCATAAACATTTTTACCATATTATGTATGTATGTATGTATGTATGTATGTATGTATGTATGTATGTATTCACATGTGTGTATGTGAGTGTATTTGATTATGTGAATGTGCTTATATATATATATATATATATATATATATATATATATATATATATATATATATATATATATATATTCTTACAAAGAGCCTTATATATACATGTAAACATATACATATGCATGTAAGATTAAATAGATATGCAGAATGTATGAATATCCTAGTAAATAAGATATTCTTTAATGATGCCTCGGAAATGGCTCAAATACTCCTTTTCTTTCAGGATAATTTATCAGTAGAAAAGGAATGAAGGTGAAATCATTAACAGAAAATACTAAAATTGAAAACAAATACACTTCTGGCAAAAAGCAACAAAAAATGAAAACATAAATACTGCCAAGTAACAGATCATCAAAACCATATTTCCTTCACAATTTTTCATAGTCTTTTATTTGTAAATTCTCAGAAGTATATATTAATATATGAAATATCTATTTTGACTTAGTAAATGTTTAAAATATATCTTAAACATTGAATGGGATTTTACTGCCCACTAAGCCCAAGATAATAAGGATGTAATGGTAAAATATTTTTATGATAGCTCATCTTTATCAATGTATATTCAGTTTTTCAACAAACTGGTATCATAGTGTAATGTAAAAAAATATCTATCTATCAATCTCTCTAGATAAATAGATAGATATAGAGATAGATATATTTATAGATATATGTATATTTAGGTATAAGGTGCATACAATAATTTTCCAGACTTTTTTTGTATGGCATTTAAAATTGTCATAGACTCTTGAAAATTCAGTATGTTATTGCTATATATCTTATGAGATGACTGACTAATTCTTATGATTTCAGATTCAAATGAACTGCTACAGCAGGAATTGGAATACACCCTACTAAAGCCTGATTGTCACAGCTGGTGAATTTCAAAAATGCAATCTGGACGTGAGGACACTTTAGGAGAACAATATGCAATAAAATTGTGTTTTAAACTTGGAAAAAATGCCACAGAAACACATGGAATGCTTCAGACTTCTTTTCAACCATCTTGCATGAATCGGGCATCAGTTTTTGAGTGGCATAAGAGATTCAAGGAAGCCAGGGAGTCTGTGAGGGATGATAAGAGGTGTGGGAGGAGTAAGGAAGTCAGGACACCAGAGTTCATGGGCCAAAGGGTTAGGGTTAGGGTTACTATGTTGAGGTTTTAAGGGAGTTCAGGAAGAGATTCCGTCAGAAGAGGCCAGCACTCTTCAAATTGAGTCAGTGGCATTTCCATCAGGACATCAGGACAATGCACCAGTCCACAACTCCATCCTTATCACAGATTATTTGAGCAAGATGGGCATCAAGACAGTTCCTCAGCCTCCCTATAGTCCAGACCTTGCTCCCTGTGACTTTTGGTTATTCCCTAAGCTCAGAGGCTATCGTTATGAGACAATTGAGGAGATGAAAGATGCTGTGACGAAGGTCATTGACATGCTCAGACAAGAGGACTTCCATGGGGCCTTCCAGAAGTTGTTGGAACGGTACAAGTGCATTGCAACCGGAGGAGATTACTTTGAAGGGGACTAGAGTTTCATGTGTGTACTATCAATAAAAGTGCTCATACGAAAAAAGACATTTTTGTCTACATATTTTTAGGTTAACCCTTTTTAGAAGACTTACTATGCCCCTTTCTGATACAAGTTCCATAGCATAGCATTTGAAAAAACATTCATGCCCAACAACAGAATTACAGAAAATTCTTACTGAAAACACAACAATATTAGAAGATCAAAATAACAAGCAAAAACTACTGATTCTCAGGGAACTTACAACCCAAACTTAATAGAATTAATTTTGAAACGAGTGCTAATCTATGTAAATGTCATTAGCTACTGACGCTATTTAGAGAAAAAAATTTGAAAAGTAAAAGCTACATAATACAACAGTCCTCCCCTGATGATGGAAAATAACTAATTACAGAAGGTTTATCAACCAATTCCTACCGAATATCATAAGATCAATATGGCAAATTGAAAGGGTTAACAAAAAAATATGTAGACAAAAAATTTCTATTATGTTTAATCAAATATAAATATATATATATATATATACGCACATATATATATATATATATATATGTATATCATATATGCATATCTTGTACTTGTCTGCTATTCTGAACAAAGTGTTGGTGATACAGAGGCTGTGCTGCTCTGCACACTTGCTGAGGAGGAGCAGGCTGTTGTCACTGATCTTGCCTACTCCATGTCTGCCCAGAACACCTTCCCTGCTGCTGTAGTCCCTTCCCACCCTCGCATTAAAGTCTCCAAGGATGACTAGTTTGTCGCTTGGCATCATCACCATTGACGACAAACCACTTGCCAACGTAGAACATTTCAAATATCTGGGAAGCACCATATCTTGTGATGGCTCCTTGGACAGAGAAATTGACACTAGAATCAGCAAGGCAAGTCAAGTGCTGGGCAGTCTCCGCAATCGAGTGCTCAGTGAACATAACATCCGCCTATCTACAAAACTGAAGGTCTACAATGCTGTGATTCTTCCCTCCCTCCTCTATGGTTGTGAGACATGGACACTGTATCACAGGCATATCTAGAAACTGGAGCTCTTCCACATGCAAGCTCTCTGCTCCATCCTGGGAATCAGGTGGCAGGACCACATCACCAATCTGGTGGTCCTCGATCAAGCTAAGTCCACCAGCATAGAGGCCATCATCATCAAGGCCCAGCTTCGATGGGTTGGACATGTGATTTGAATGGAGGAATGTCGAATGTCGAGACATCTGATGTATGGGGAACTTCAGGCCGGCAAAAGTAATCAAGGTAGACCAAAACTGCCGTATAAAGACACAGTCAAAGCTAATATCCAGTAGTGCCATATCAATCTGAGAGACCTGGAGGGATATGCCATGGACAGACCAAAATGGCAAGGCTTGGTTCACAGAGCTGCTACCAACTTTGAAGAGGCTTGATGCCAAAAACTCACTGCTGCCAGAGAGAGACACCACAGAGCAACCTTGGCAGGGATCACAAAAAGTGACTTCCAGCGCCCCCACTGTTCAAGACTCTGTGCCTCTGGGCTGGGGTTGCGGAGCCACCTCTGTGTTCATAGCTGAGTTGTAGAACACAAATGTCATCATCGGATCCGATGGACAACCACCATATGCATATCCTATACATATATCATATATATATATATATATATATATATATATATATATATATATATATATATATATATGTGTGTATATATATATATATATATAGGTTATAAAATAAGTGCAGGATCAACTTAAATCAAATCCAAGGCCTATAAAGTACTCAGTCATGTCTCATAAAGTATTGTATTTCTATTTTTCAACAGTACATATATTGGGATCAGGGTAAATTTCAGAAATAAAATATGTATTTAATAATATGCTAAGGTATAACTACAAATATATACATACATAAAGATATATAATCCATAATTCATATATATATATATATATATATATGTTTATTTATTTTAATATTTGTCATCAAGCATACTTATATAAATAAGGGATTACAAATATATATATTATATCCACCCATGTACATATGCATACATTTGTGAGTGTCCATTACTATTTGCTAAATGTGAATAAAGATATTTCATAGGCTTATATATTCTTATATATATATATATATATATATATATATATATATATATATATGATATGTATATACATATATGTCCATATATATATATATATTTGCATATACATATATACATATAAATATATATACATCTATTTATATATATATATATATATATATATATATATATATATATATATATATATATGTATTACATGTATGTATTTTAGCAATAGCAGTGTGAAAGAATTTGAAGGTCTTCCTTGCACTGGTGATTAATCCTGTGAATTTCCCTAACTCTTCTGGCGTTTGAGAATATTAGAAAATTTTGAAGTGCCATAGCTTTTCTTAATGCCCTTGTGAGTGCATATTTAATTCCACTCAATAAAAATGAGTCATTCCTCAGTGAATCCAACCCACTTCCTCATCAGGGCATATTCAAATCAAACATATCTTATTTCTAAAATGGAATATTGGCTTTTATATAGGTCTTTAATTTCTTCACGTAGTTACTCTTATTCAATATATTTTGTCCTTTTTTCTTTGTCTTTTATACATTGGGATGCATAAATGATTTACTCATGAGTTCAATTTTAATAACAGGACATTAAAACCTTAAATTCATTTTAGTCTTTCATACATGAGGTGATGTAAGTTTTTCTTTTGTTTCAGAAGTCTCACCAGAAGTCCTAACACATGAATTGCATTCCCTCACTCTTCAAAAATATACAGCCATCTTCTTCATTCCAAGCAATATCCTTTCTTCCTAACTATTTTATTCAGATTAGTTCCTTTTTAACCAAGAATAAGATAACACTAATAGTGACTTCATAAATGAAGGAAAATATTGAAAATGAAAATATCCTTTTTAAATTCTCATTTCTAATAAAATATATTAAGTTAACTATTATTACAATTAATTTAGACTAGAATTTTCTTTCATCTTAGTTTTTTAGTTGCTTTTATTTATAGCAACTTCTTCAGGCTGTCAATATACAAATAAAAAGCTCTTGGTGAGATTCAAACTCTTGTACTCTTACCTCTCAACTTGAATCTTACTGAGTGTATATTCTTTATCAGGTTAAGGGAATTACAATTTTTAAAAATTTAGATCAAAGGATATGATGGTCAAAATTGATAATAGTGATTGATAATGCTTTATTAATTTATAGAAATAAATAAGATATTAATGAACATTAAAATTTCTCAGAAAGAATTGTCAAATATTTTTTTAATTGTTTTTTTTTAAGCCAGGAAAAAATGTATTTTACATTATTCGCTCCATTGTTAATAGATCTCAGCCAACTCTATGCATCTTCCCTTTTTGGACAAAGAGACTTCATATCTGATCAGCATAAATTAAGATACCAGCCATAAAAATGTAAGAAAAATCTATTCATTCAAAGCAGTTTTCTATTCAAGTTTTGTTATAATCTATAAGTTGTTACATTATCTTTTAGGTTTTTTCTTTCATATTCTGATTAGGATCCTTTGTTTTATATTCTGATTAGGATCATTGATAAGATAATGAAGTTCCTAAACTACTGAACAAAACTGACAAACTAATGACATTGAAATATCATCTCTCAAAAAGAATTAAGCAAACATGCATCATAGATATATAAAAAGAATCATTGAATGTGAACCTGATAAGGTTAACTACAATGTAGAAGCAACATTCTCAATAACATTCATACTTTTTGAGATAGGGAATTACTATAAATCAAAACACAATGATGAATAATATACAAAAATGCAGAAGTTCATCCTAGCTGTATTACTGTATGCTGATACTCATTGATATTAGCTTTTGTATAAGAATTATATTTTAAGTATACATTATAATAAAAAAATTTAGCCAAAATTTCCCAAGGATTTTATCATAGAATAGCAAAAGACAATTGTAACTTTTTCATCAATCTTACAAAATTAAAAAAGTCAACTTACACCAACTTTATAAACTTTTTAAAAGTTACAAATACTTTACTGTAGAGCACATAAAATATTCTTAGAGGAATCCAGGAATCATTTACATGCTAAAGTTGGATAAGTTCAGTGGTGACATTTACTTTCTTAGGAAATGGTTTCTTTATAACCCTATTTTTTTTTGTCTGTGGAATTAGTTTTTTCTTAAATTTTCAATTGTCATCATGTTTCAGATATTTCTATATTGAAGTTGTTCATTGCTCATACTTTTGGTTCTTTTGTTATCAGCTATGGGATGTTTTTTTATTCTAAAATAGATTTTCATGTAAGATTGAGAATTTTAATTCAAAATTGATTTGAAAACTTCCAAAATGGTCATCACTTGATAGTTCAAGATAAAAGCTCTTTTGAAGAAGAAGTACCCATTATAAGTACCCGTTATAAGTACCCATAGAAAGAAGAATACATTCAATAAGGGAAACATTTACAACAAAAACTGCTTCTGCCAATTTCTATAATTCTAGCAACTATTTCATGCAAAGTGATATGATCCAGTTCAACTGATAGATGAGTAGAACAATGCTCCCTCAAAAATCTATTTTATAGAGTCAGTATTATACATTGAGAAAGCATCATTGTTATGGTTATTCTAATGTAGGGCTGTGGTTTCTGAACTTTTTCAAACCACTCAGAAATCAAAGACAGAAAATACTAAACAATCACATATAGAGATACATAACTCACACATATAAACTTATTGCTTATATTTGAACATTTGATTTGACTTAATAGCTGGCTTACACCACTATTCAGTAAATTCAATCTTTAACAAAGTTATGGAGGATCTACATTTATTTACATGCAGCTATGAAGTATTAAAAATGTTTTGGCACAGTTCTAAAAAAAATTCAAGTTGTAAACCTTATTTATCAACCAAGTGCCATCTAGTATTGAAGATCAACATTAGATGAAATGAGGGATTTACATTATGTCAGTTCTTATCATTGTGACAGTATGGAATAAAAAAACCCAAACTTTTGAGCTTTCCATAAGGACACTAGAAACCAACTGCTGCAACTTAGGAAAGCATAGGAAACACTTTAAAAATGTCTTCTGTTGGGGATATTTAATGTTTACCTATTTTGTTTTTTCCTTTAAAGAATGTTCAATGCATAACACTTCCTGTGCCACTACAGTGATGCACCGGAAGAGAGTAACCTCTGAACTGCATGACAGTTATTTCCGCTTGATGACGATTAAGCATTCAATTTCAAAGATCCAGTAGGCGATCGTGTGGGCGTTGAATTATTATTTAACTTAGTTGAGTTCGGGGTGCCAAAGCAGTTGCCAGCAGACTTCCAGAGAGTTAGAGATGAGATGTGGTAGTGAAGGCCACACCCGACCGAGGGGGACCTCGGAAAGCCCCGATGGAGTTGCCAGTAGAATTCCAGACAGTAGAGACCAGATGTAGTAGGGAAAGCCACACCCGACCGAGGGGGTCCTCGGAAACCCCCAATGGAGAAAACCCCAACATCAAGAGAACAAGAAAGACACGTGACGGTCATAACAGTGGGGTCAAAATATGAAGTTTATGTTCGGTCTCCAGCACCCTCTCACATGCAACCCTTGAACAACCCTTTCGAACCCTTGCAATAAAGAGAGAGGTAAATATGTTGTTAAAGAAGTCTTCTTGCGTCGTTTCTTCATGTGTCCTTCATTCCTGCATCTTTCTGCGTGCGTCTGTCCTTATTGTTGTGTCGTTGTGATGCTGCATGAACATGTAAATGACTATACAACACTTCCTCTTTTAGTGCTTGATTTTATAAACTTCTTATTTGTGCAAGCACTTTTGATTGCAAATTGATAGGTGGTGATAAATGAATATTTGATGTTGAGAATCTTGTTTGAATAGCTTAAATGATAAACTCTAACATGTTAGATATATTGCTAGATATATTACAATATAAGAATAAATATTTGCCCTGTTTTTCCATACTATTCACTCTGAGAAACCATTTCAGTTTTCTAAAGCATTTTCTACCTTCTTCTAATCTAATTCAGTGAACTGGCCAAACAAAGAATCATATCCATCATCAATATCAATTAAAATGGGAAAAATCAATAGGACTAATTACTAAGAAATTTTCTTTCGTAGCATAAATTCTTATTCTGTCAGTTAGAATATATTCATATTGCAATGTCTTATAAATAATTGGTGATATTTTACATTACATATCTGTCTGACTTAATTTTTGGTTAAAACTAGATGATGATCAAGTTTACTGTCAACAAATCATGGGATCTGTATAATGATAACTATCCTACTAGATTTCTTCTTTTTTTATCTGTTGGTCGAGAACCACTATGATATGAGACTTGATTTTTAGACAACTTGGTAAAAGAGAAGCTTATTTTTATTAGATTATGAGATAATTGTGTCCTTCTACTATGAATGGTCGGAGATATTTTTGGATTATAGTAACTATGATACAAAGTTTTACTCTTGGAATATGCAGTAAGAAACAAATTCACTGTTAATTACTTGCAATAGCCAATGTGTAAATGTTCCAAAAAAGTGTTAAATAAAATGAAGAAATTGGTTGACCTGTAAAGTTGAATTTAAAAAAAAAGCAGTTCTTTGTTTGAATAGCAACACACCAAGATCTTTATTTATTTGCTTGCCAGATTTTCTGGTCATGGTAATTTCATTTATGATACATAATTTCTCTATTTAAAAAATTTATTTTAAATAAAAAATGTATATCTGTTTCCTTGCCCATGAGATTATGATTATGCGGATACATATATCCAATCGTCCCAGGAAGATTTAGTTCTGGAGGTGACTGTATCATCTGTAAAAGTATGGATGTAACTACAAGACATATCAGGTTAATTGGCTGTTGTACATTTACCATGACTTGTTAATTTGTGCAATGTGGACCAGTTTCAGTTCTGCATTCTGTGGTTACTGGTTCAATCTCCAGTAGGAGAGATCATGGTATACTCTGCTGATGAAACCTAATAAGGTCAAAACAGCTCTCCAGTGGTTGTATATGTCACATGCAGTGCTTGCCGAATTTTCTGGTCAAAAGTTTATCTTTCATTTTTGTTTTAACTCTTCTTCTTCATTAGGAATTATCTCTTTTGAAGTACTAACATTGTTCTTGTTAATAAGTCATTAAAAATTCTGATAAATAAGGATTATATCATTGTGATTTTATGAAAGATCTTTTGTTCTCAAGAGTAGATGTGATTTTTTTTTTGTTTTCAGCCTTTACAATGGGGTGAAAGAGTGTTTGTTTTTCTCAGCCTTGTCTTTGGGCAGGATATGGTAACACAGGTCATGGACATATTGTTATTTGGAATCTTGTTAATGTCTATCAACTTGGGCTCCCTGGTTAAACTGACCAAATGCTGTAGTCAAAAGGCTATAGTTAAATACCTAAATAGGGAAAAATATGAATTTAGAATTCATATATTTCCTGCCACAACTGTTGCATATTGTGCTTTTTATAATCTGATCAGTTTCTGTTTAAGATTTAGACCTGATACCAATGTGTGACCATTTACATATCTAATTAGTCATTGTAACACAGTCTATTGATTTGGAAGTATTTGCTGTTAGTTTTGTTCATAATACAGAATAGATTTATTTAAATGGAAAATTGACTAGGTTTTCTTATATCAAAATCTAAATTTGAAAACCAACTAATCAGAATTGATAATATTAATACGAGAATTTGAAAATTCTCACCATCGATTTCTAAACTTTCTCTTGATGTGCAAATTTGTTTAGCCATTTGAAAATGTATTCCTTATATTTTATATACATTTCAGTCAAAATTGAAATTTCTGTCCAGTGCTTAAAAACTAAAAAAGCAAAGATAATACCAAGTTTGTATATCTTTGAATAGATGAAAAAATTATGACATTGTATTAATAAAGTGAACAATCAATTTATTTTTCAGTGACAATTTGAAACACACACATAGAATATATGTAGATTACTGAAATTCCCATTTTATGTACATATATGATAAATCTAATTAAAGAAAACATTTTTTTAAATATTTTTCCTCAAACAGGAAATTTACTGTCAAGACAGATCTCAAAAACTAACTCTACTAACCAATTTGATTTTTATGCAAATGAAGTTATATATTTTGGGATCAAATTGCCTCATCAGATCAAAAACAGCAATAGTATGAAAAGAATTAAGATTAAATTGGATGGTTTCAGGAAAAAATGGTAAGAGAAGGAATTTAAGAAGACGTTTTTGTTTTCTGTCAGATAAATTACTTTACAGAATTTGATCTATATATAATGTGTTAATAGTGTATATGTTCAGCACAAATAAATGAAGGATTCCAGTTATTATTTGAGTGTCATATCTCCTTGGGCATCTTTACTTTAAAAAGTAGAGATGCCCAAGGAGGTATGACACTCAAATAATAACTAGAATCTCTAGTTGGGCATCTTTACTTTTAAAAATAGAGATGCCCAAGGAGACATGACACTCAAATAATAACTAGAATCCTTCATTTATTGCAAAATAAAAGCATCAATATTATCATGGACGACTATTACTAAAGAAATGGAATGGGTTCACAAGTTATCTAATTTTGACCTGAATCCAGTATATGCATAAGGTCTGAGCACTATCAAAGCATTCATCATTTTTGAACTTGTGAATGTATTGATTTGTATAAGTGATCATTTACAGTAACTTAGCTATATCAACTGTATGCTTTATTTTGAATAAACTGAAGATCATATTAAGTGTGTTGCAATTTTATTTTCCATTTGTATATATAAACATACACTACAGTTCATGTCAGATTATGTGTCCACAAATTTCTAAGTTTAAATTTAAAGAAAAAAAGCAAAATATTTCAGATGCTTTAATGGAATAAAATGATATTAAATTGATATAACATATAAGAAATAAAGTAGGAAACTTTAACTATTTATGTGAAGTTCTTTTGCTATTTTAAGAACTTTTGAAATCTGTATATATCTGACTATTATTCACAAATTCTCATTGCTTTGATACGACAATATTCAATATTGCTTTGAGGGTAGCCAAAAATTTTCTCTTTTTGTATCACATGCAGGTATTGTTTTAGGTACAAAATTTGGTTGAAAGTTTGTATTGGAAAATGTGAAGTATACATTATGAAATTACTTAGTCTATTTATTTGTCTGAATAATCATATCTCGTCTACCATCTTGTTAAAACCTGATCAACACATGAATATTTTTGCCTGAGGAATATCCTTAAAGGTATTCAATGTCAATATTTCATTCTATTTTCAAATATATGCAGTTTTATCGCTTGACCTTAATTTAAAAAAAAATCTGTCACGATTACCATTTGATTGTGAACTTCTGACTTCTGGCACTCCACAATAATAATGTGTATAAAAGTGAATGCATGGCTGTTCTCATACTCAACTCAATTTAATGCATGGTAAAGCAATCAATCTCAGACAATGTTTTAATGCATTTTCTTCTTTTATTTGGGGCATCTAGTTTAGATACGGTTCTATTTAATGTTTAAAACTTATAAAGCCCAAAGGAGCACAGAAGAGAAGTATCTCGGAAAGTGGGTCTTATATGAAAAAGTAAAGGAAAATAGGTAATATGGAAGTGAAGAAATGAATTGAAGGTGTTTGGGTATAATAGAGATAAAGAATAGTTACTGAGTTGAAAGCAAATGGAAACCACTCTGTTCAAATAACAAGCAAATAGAAAAAGTGAAAAAAGGATAATTAAGCTTAGCAAAAATAGATAGAACTCCAGAGGCAGATATGAAACTAGTGTGGATAGTAAAAATTTATGCTGTAATTGTTAATTTTATTAATTTCTAAAGGAAAAACACCATATTCAGTACAGCTTACAAGTATATGAACAAGTAGAGAATCTGTATTTTATTGCCTAACATTGCAAGGGCCATTAAGGATTTTCAGCAAGAGTGGATTCAAATTAACTTATTTGTTTGGCAACTCTTCCAAATAACAACATGAGTTGGCCTTTTCAATCTCTTTGATCAATTCTAAGCAAGATTTTTATAATTCATCAAATATATTAAAAAAACATTATCCTGAAATTTATCTTTCAGAACCACAAAATATGAGTAGATGAATTTTTTGCTATGCTGATTGCAATAAGATTTGGTTCTTCTTGCATAATGTTCCTATTTTCAAATCTCAAAAACTAGCAATTTGAAGAAGAATGTCTGTTTATTCAAATACACTACATAGAAAAGACTTATGTATTGGTGAATCAGACAAAAAGCTGTATGATGATAGATTCTACCTAAAGAAAGACATTTTGTATCGTTTAATTGGTTTAAGAGATCATGTCATTCAAAATTTAAAAAGAAATGTGAAGATGGTGCATATGGATGAAACTTATGCAATGTATATATATATATATATACTTATGCTTATGAATTTATACCTCAGTTTTATATATATATATATATATATATATATATTCTTATTGCTATATAAAAACATGAAAGTAAAAACTCAGTCACCAGATGGAGACAGACTTCTTTGACTCTGTTGCATGTGTACTTCAAGGTGACACATTAGCCCCAGACCTGTTTATTATCTGCCCAGACTACATGCTTCAAATATTGGTAGATTTAATGAAAGAAAATTGCTTTACACAGAAGATACTCCACACAAATGATTACAGACGCAGACTATGCTGATGACATAGTGCTTCTGGCAAATACATCCACCCAGGCTGAATCCCTGCTGCATAGTCTGGAATGGGCAGCAGGTGGCATAGATCTCCATGTCAACACAGAGTTCATGTGCTTTATTCAAAGAGGCGACATCTCCACAGTAAATGGTAGTTCTCTGAAAGTAGTGGACAAATTCACCTACCTCGGAAGCAGCATCTCATCTACTAAAAGGATATCAGCATGCAACTAGCAAAGGCTAGGGCAGCTATCAATAGACTCTTGGTCATATGGGAGTCAGACCAATCAGATAAAATAAAGTGCAGTTTTTTCCAAGCAGCAGTCATGTCAATATTGCTGTATGGATGTACTACACTGACAAAGCATATGGAGAGAAAGCTGGACAGCAATTGCACAAGAATGTTGTAAGCTGTATTGAAAAAATCTTGGAGGCAGCATCCCACAAAGCAGCAGCTGTAAAGAGACTTACCACCCATCTTGAAAACCATCCAAGTTAGACAAGCAAGACATGCAGGACACTGCTAGAGAAGTAAAGGTAAGTTAATAAGCAATATACTCATATGGACCCCTTCACAAGGATGAGCAAGGGTTAGGTGACCAACTAGAACCTCTCTACAACAGCTCTGTACTGATACAGGATGTAGCATGGAAGACCACCCAAGAGCAATGGACGATAGGGATGAGTGACAGGAGAGGATCAGGAAAATCTGTGCTATCAGCATGCTATAATGATGATGATACATTCTTGTGATATATATATATATATACATTATTATAAGTACACATACATATATACACACACACACACACACACACATATATACATACTATTGGTATATGTAAATATATATATATATATATATATATACTTGTGCTTTTATGTTTATGCCTGTGTCTTATATATATATATATATATGTATATATATATATATATAACCAGTCCATTGGCCTAGCAGGTAGAGTGTTCACCTATGGCTTGGGAAAATGGGGTTCAATCTCAGGTCAAGTCATACCAAAGACTCAAAAAATGGTACTTATTGCCTCCTTGTTTAACTCAGCATTGTAAGGTGTAGTATAGCAATCCAGGGAATGGAGTAGCACCTTTCCCTACACCTTGGTGTAGTAGCTAATGAAAAGAGAGCCTTCAGGTCTCCCTCAACTATTTTCTCCAACTTACTCATATATATATATATATATATATATATACACATAATTATGCTACATATATATATATATATATATATATATATATATTGATACATAAATATACACACATATATGTGTTTGTGCTATATGTATATCTATATATGTATACTTACACTATCTATCTATCTATCTATCTATCTTAATATATATACTCATTTTCAATATCTTATGATTTTTGGAAATTCATTCAGGTGTTAATAAGAGTTATTTCAACAATTCAAAGTGTGAATAGCTGACAAAATAATTCACTGGACACATAATGAATCAATTCTCTACTGACATATTGCACTGGGTATTTTTTGTTTTTAAAGATTTATGTTTAATTGAAATAGATATTGATCTAATTAAAATCACAAACAGTGGACTTTTTGGATATTTGAATTTGATTTCAAGCTAATTTTAAATTCTAGCATCATTTCATTTATTTCTCAGTCATAATAGGTTGATGCTTGTAAAATAAGACTTCATTAAACATTGGTTCTTAACTTGCAGTGATACTTACTATTTAAAATGATAAGTATTTGACAATATTAAAGTCTACATTTGTAAATCAAATTATAAGTGGCAGAAATCATTACAGCGACTAGTGATTTGGACCATGGAATCTGTAAATTAATATCAACTTTTAGTTGTGCTAATGTCTCATAGATGTTGATAAATTAACTCTTTACCTGCGCTCTCACTCCTATTATCAAAATTACAATTAACTGACTTAATGTACAATACTTGTTTACAGGCAATATTATTCTTAGTTTTCCTTTCTATAACTACTCTTAATTTTATTATAATTCAGCAAATGTTTTTTTGACTGTCCATCATTGCATTACTCAGCAATGCTATAACCACCCAATTTTCTCTGATTACAAATGAGAATGAGAAGCAGATTTTTAACATGTTTGGTTTTTTTAGAAATTCCATTAGTTATAAAAGTTTTTAGCAAGGTCATTGATTCATAATGTATGTATAATGCTAAAATGGACCCTAATTTGTACCCATCAACTGTTTTGTTAAATCATATAAAGTTGACATCTACCAAATACTTTCCTCACCAGAAATCAAAGTTATCATATTCTTTACCATGACTTTTTCCCAGTCACCAGAAAATCAAAAGAAAAGTTATAATTTTTACATTTGTAGTACTACAGAAGGCCAAATACATTAACTTTTTGATAATGTTTATGAACTTTTAAGTCCTAACAAAAATGCGATGTGGTATTACACGTGCGTTTATTGTGGCAATAGAAAGAGGAAAAGGTTAAATTTATGGTTAGTTTATGTTACTTAAAATTCTGTCCATTTGGGAGGTTTTCAGTTTTCATAATAATAATACATTAGTTAAAAAAATGTTAAAGTTCTTGCTGGAAAGTTTCATGAATGATGGTCATCCCAATGATTATTAGAGTACAGAGAAGCATGCAAAAATTCATAAATTGGACCTTACACAAGTGGGTATTTAAAAAAGAGGGTTAAAAAGAATATCAAAGGTAGTATTGCAGAATATGGAATAAAAGGAGAATTTTTGCTTGAGTTCAATGAATTATTTCCTGAATTCTAATATGAAGCAGCATATCTATATTTTATATTGCTTAAAATTTTCATCTTCATTGTTAAACTGTCCTAGTTTGATGTCTTGTTGGCTATTCATAATTTTGTGATGTTTATCAATCACTTAGGAGGATTTCTAAGGAATTTCTTAAAATACTTTTTCCACTCCCAAAGTCTTTTTTTTTTTTGGCTGGTAGCCTTTAGTCCCAAACATTTACCCTGAATTGTCCTGCAGGACACATGGCATTGGTGATAAAGGCATTTGGTTAAAAAGTGTTTCTGAGTGAAATCATCTGAAGGTTGCAGGTTCAACTACAACAAGGAATACTAACTATAGCTTAACTCTTGTACCTGATCATGATTAATGGAATTTCAACCGTCTACACCCATGGATTAAATGAAGGGTTCAGTTCAAGTTTCTATGCAGACTCTTGAGTTTGAAACACCTGAAGGCTGAAGGACATATTAACCAAAACATTGAGAGTATATCAATGAAGATGAAGACAATAGTCTGATTATTCTAAGTAGATAAAATTATCAAGTTTCATCTCAGAAATTTAGACAAATAGTATATATATATATATGTATATAAATAGAAAAATATTCGTGTATGTGTGCATGTCATCATCATCATGAAGTTGCATTGAAAACATGGAGCCCCTGGAATCTTTCTCACCATCTGTCCCTATGATCCATCACTCCAGGTAGGTCCAATAAATTGTATCCAGTGTCTGCACAGAAGTTGATATACTTGTCTTTGCTGGTCAGCTAACACTGTCCATATGCAGGAGTCCCTAAGAGAACACTTATGTGTTCTACTTTATTTCTCCAGTGCCTGGCATATCTTGTTTGTCTTACTTGGGTGGTTTGTGAGATGGGAAGTAGGTGGCCATATAACTCCTGTTTTATGGGATGTTGCTTCCAGGATTTGCTCAAAACAGCATGTAGCATTCTTGTGTGATTCCCACCCGACTTTTGCTCATGTGTTTTGTTAGTGTTCACGTGTTGCATCCATACAGTTGTATGGACACAACTTCAGTTTCAAAGAAATCCCATTTTATTTGATTTAAGAGATCAAATAAACTGTCAATAGCAGTTCATAACTTCACTAGACATATGTTGACATCACTTTTAGTTTATGAGATATTGCTGCCAAGGTAATGTGAAATGATTCCCTGACTCTTGAGGTTAAACACTAAAAATGGATATGGCTCTTTCTCATTTAAAACACATGACCCTTGTTCTATTTGCATACACGGTGAGACCAATGCCTCCTGATACTTGCTCCCAGTAATGCAGCTGGGATTCAGCTTAGGCAAGTGCATTTGTGAGAAGCACTAAATCATCTGTGTGATCTGTATCTGTCATAGTTTCTGGAGGATATTGTCTGCTTCTTACCTTTTTTTAGTGCAAAACCATTTTTTAGAACTATTGATGTTCAAAGTACATAGCCTAGCCAGATTATAAACATTTTTGGTGCTAATGAATCTCCTTGCAAGACTCCAGCATTAATGTTGAAGAATTGAAGAATTGTATGTTCAAACAATTACCTTAGTATTTTTATACAGCATCATTATAGTAGTTTTTTTGTGGGGAGACCATATGCTCGTTGTATTTTCCCCATCTTTCCTCTGTGTATGGAATTGAATGCCTTTGAGAAATCAATGAACTGTACTGTTGCTTTGAGATTTTTGCACATACTCCTTCAATGATTCAATGAATTGAAAGAATCTGTGAGATTGTGGATCGATTTCTCTGAAAATCCTTGTGATTTTTCCTAAGAATTTTCTTGATTTCAAGTTTGATATGATTGAGAAGTAGAATATTATATACCTTAGAAACTATAGAAATAAGAGTTATGCTTCTATAGTTCTTAGTGATTTTGAAGTCTCCTTTCTAGGAGAAGAGAAGGATGCAGCCTCTTGTCTATTGCATTTTATATATAGACAGTATTGCATGATCAAAGAAGTATACTTCAGGAGGTATTTTGTCAAGGACTGCAGCTTTTCTATTTAAGATTTTGTGTAGAACTATATCAAGTTCTGCCTCCATAAACTGTCCTACATGGATGTCTTGTTGGCTGTTGAAAATTTTGTAATACGTTTATCAGTCTCTTCAGGGAGGTTTCCAAGCAATTTCTTGAAATGCTCTTTCTGCTCCCGAAGTCTTTCTTCTTGATGGTAGCATTTAGTTTAGCTCTCAAGGTGTTTTTCATTCCCCTCATTATGCTAATCCTGATTGTCTATCTTCAACCAAATTTCTGAGTTTATTGATTTGACCTTGAATGTATTCTAGTTGTTGTTGTTTTTTTTGGTATGTGTTAGTTCTTTTTCAGCATCGTAAAGTTTCTACACATTGGCATTTGTTGGGTTTCTTTTATCAAGTGATGATGCTTTTTTCACATTATCTTTGTTTTTCTCTGCTATTGACTCCCATGGAACTTTACATTTAACTCATGGTTTGGTTGGTATGCACTTGGCTGCTGCTTCCATGTAGATAGTGACAAAGTTTTCATATTTGTCATCCAGAGTATGTCTTTTAGATATCTCCTGAAGAGTATGAAACTTGTTTCTCAGAGTTACCATATAATGATCTCTAATATCTTTATTTGTGAGTGAGGACCAATCATAGCATGAAATGTTAACTGTTTGTGTTTTATTTCTCTGTAGACTCAGGTGAACCTTTGCAGTGATGATTTTGAGATTGAAAGATACTTCTTCTAAAGAAGAAAATGCCTCACAGATCTCAGTGCAATTTATCTACTTCTTGTTTAGGTATATATATAATATAACAGTGCTTTAGAATTATTTAGGTTGGTGTATGTCCATAGTATTCTCTCCCTTTTAAAGAATTTAGTATTTACATAAGCAAAGCCTGTTCTCAAAAGAAAACTCTGCCAGATATTCCCCATTTCTGTTTGATGAATTGTGTAAGCTGAATTTATAATTTCCGTCATTGTCTATTAGAGCATTCATGTCACCACTGATGATTAGAACTTGTGTTTGTGAATGTGTCAGACAAGGGAAAATGATAATGTCCATTTAATCACTAGCATGGGTGGGACTGTAGCAAGAGATGATTGTGATGCAGAGATTGCGATTAAATGAAGCACACATCATTCTCAGTTGTAATTTCTCCATGCTATTTTGTGATTTTAAGGCACAATGGCTGAGAAACATTCTTACACCTCCTATGAAGGCATTGATGAAGTTTTTTTTTATACAGATGCCAAGGCAAAGTAGTTTCCTGCCTCAACTATTTGATCCTGGCCTATGAGGTTCCTCTATCCTGTCTTTGAATTCATCCACTTACTTCACATCCACCATGCTGCTTCCCATGTAACTTGAATGATAACCACATTGCCTCTTTTAAGTAATCATGATAATCTGCTTAATTTTCTCCCATTCATCTTGGGTTGGGTTTTCCCAGCTTAATATATCCATAAAATTCTTTTTAAGATCACTTTCTATTCAGGTTATAGATTTAAACTTAAAGTACATTGACTGGTTTTAACAATTACAATTCTTTTAACTATATTTTTACTAATATTGCTACTATTTGTTGGATTTGTCAGCAAATTTTGGTGAAAGCAAATATTTCCTCTTTTTTCCTAATAAAGACTATATTCAAGTGAAATTTGTAGTAGCAATAATAGAATTTATTTTCTTAAAAAACTTTTAAAATCCCATGTATCCAATACTTTTGCATGTCCCTATCTATCTATCTATCTATCTATTCTTTAACAGAACTAATGAATGACTGATAATTATATCAACTGAAATTTCATTTCTGAATGAGTATAAAGTTAAAAGTATTAGGGTTTCAAATTTTATTTTTGTTTGTGTACAAGTGTCATTTGATTGATAGGGGGAATTTTTGGAAAAAATAAAAATAATTTTTTTTTGAGAAATTTTTTTCAATGAATGTAAATTTGGCGTTATTTATAACAAAAATTATTTTAATCTTGAAAGAACATTGGGATTGAGACAATTCAAAATGGCTGCAAATCAAATACAGTGCTTCATGCTTGAACAGAAGCCTGTCATTAATTTCTTAGTGACTGAGAAGAGCAAACCATTTGAAATTTACTGAAAAATATATGATGTGTATAGAGAAGCATGTTTTAGTTGAAAAATGTGTTTGACACAACAAGCCTGAGTCAAAAAGACAGTTTATGTATTGAAAACATATGTGGTGGCTTCAATAAGTTTCCAGACCATTTTTTTGTACAGGCATTTAAAATTGTCGTAGACACTTGAAAATTCAATATGTTATTGCTATACAGCTTATGAGATGATTGACCAATTTTTATGATTTCAGATTCAACTGAACAGCTACACCCTACTAAAGCCTGATTGTCACAGCTGGTGAATTTCAAAAATGCAATCTGGACATGAGGACACTTTAGAAGAACGATATGTAATAAAATTCTGTTTTAAGCTTGGAAAAAAATGCCACAGAAACGTATGGAATGCTTCAGACTGCTTTTGGAGCATCTTGTAAGAATCGGGCATCAGTTTTTGAGTGGCATAAGAGATTCAAGGAAGCCAGGGAGTCTGTGAGGGATAATGAGAGGTGTGGGAGGAGTAAGGAAGTCAGGACACCAGAGTTGATTGGCCAAAGGGTTAGGGTAGAGTTACTATGTTGAGGTTTTAAGGGAGTTCAGGAAGAGATTCCATCAGAAGAGGTGAGCACTCTTCAAATCGGGTCAGTGGCATTTCCACCAGGACAATGCACCAGTCCACAACTCCCTCCTTTTCACAGACTATTTGAGCAAGATGGGCATCAAGACAGATCCTCAGCCTCCCTATAGTCCAGACCTTGCTCCCTGTGACTTTTCGTTATTCCCTAAGCTCAGAGGCTGTCGTTATGAGACAGTTGAGGAGATGAAAGAGGCTGTAACAAAGGTCATTGACACACTCACACAAGAGGACTTCCATGGGGCCTTCCAGAAGTTGTTGGAACGGTACTACAAGTGCATTGCAACCGGAGGAGATTACTTTGAAGGGGACTAGAGTTTCATGTGTGTACTATCAATAAAAATGCCCATACAAAAGTCTGGAAACTTATTTAATGATTACTCTCGTGTAAAGGAAAAGTTTCTGGTACAGCAAGGAAGGTGATGTTATCAGTGTTCTGGGACATGAAGAACATTTCATTACAATCAGATTCCTTGAAAAAGATGCAACTGTAAACAGTGTTTCTTATAGCCAACTACTCAGTCTAAATTCACCTTAATTACTGAATGACCCTTGTACAATGTGTAATATATATGTGTTGTCTTTGAAAGGGCCCTTAGTATTACTGAAATTTAATTCTTATATCTCGGGCTACAGATTAGGATTAGCAGGATCTCATAAAAATAGTATTATAGCAACTTTATGAAAGAATAATTTCTCATTAGTCCATAGTTACATGAGATATATAATGTAATCTATTCCTGTTTTTATTGTATCAATAAAATAGACTCTAACTTCTGAATTTCAAATACAATTACTTAAGTGTCTACACTAAGAGAATGTTTTATTTGAAGAATTCATAGGCATCATAGGAAATGGACAGGCCAATTAGATTTCAAATCCTAGATAAGGCTGTTTGTATTTCACTAATACCCTTGGGAAAGGTATGAATCTAACTATTTTCTCTTGAGCTTTGGTTAAATAGTAGAGCAAACTGGTCTCTCTAACTATGGTATGGGAAGGAGAAAGAAAACTCTGAATTCCTACCTACTAAACTCCACTTTAAAATTGACCTTGTGTCACATCCAGCTCATGCAGAGGGATTGGGTAAATATATCATATATCAAGATACATAAATAACATATATCAAGAATTTAATAATCAAGACCTTCAATGATATTGTAACAACTGAATAGAGGAAAAAAAATTGAGAGTTGATATGTGCAGCATAAACCTTAGCAGATTGTTGAAATGATTGAAGTTTGATTGATTGCCTTGGATTATGAGTCAATGGGTAAGAATTGATTGCTCAAAATTGAAGAGTAGGCAAGACATTTTAATTTTAACCTTAAGCTAATCTGATAGCAATTTGATTTAAAGAAATGAGAGACATGCAGAGAATCATGAGTCTTTGATACAAGTCTAAAAATGAGAAGAAAGACGCCTTTGAATGGTATAATCAAATAGCATAGATTATTGATTGTTAGTCTTTTAAATATAAATGACTTGTAATAAAATAAAATGCTAGTTCTGAAAGAAAAAAATTAGAGGCAAATGCTTGCAACTTTTATCAGGAATTATATATTTAAATATTTTGATAATTTGTCACTTAGAAGGTAAATCAAGAGAGTTTGGTAATTGATGTTTATGTTCTTTCTATCAATCTTGCACTTTTTATCAAGGATTGGAATTATGATTTTCTTATGGACATTTTTATAATAAAAATATTCTTCACAGCCCAAAACATAACAATAATGGTTGTCTTGAAATTTTGATTTCTCTTAAAATGCTTTGCTGTAACCATACTGGAACTTCTCTGAGCTATTCAAAATAGTATTGCTCTGTAATTCTAATGTTATCACTTTCTTGAATATGGTTGTGAAGTCTTATTTATGGCCAGTTATAAATGATAAAAGTTTATCAGTTTTGCAGTTTATGGATTTTTCTGTTTAAGAAGCAGTATCACTTAGATATGATCACCTTTTTTAGGGTGTAAATTATTCTTGGCTTGCTTTTGTAGACATTTTATTTTAGATAAACTTAAAGAAAAAGAACCAAAATGGTCAACTAGGTCAATTGACCAAAGGGGCTATTTAACTAAATAACATCTTCAGCTCCAAATTCCTTTGAATGTTTCATAAAAAAAATGAATAAAATAAGGAATCGTATGGGACTTTTGAGATTCCCTGTACATCTCTCTCTGTCTCTGTCTGTTTGTCTGTCTGTCTGTCTCTCTCTCTCTCTCTCTCTGTCTCTCTCTCTCTCTCTGTGCATGTGTGGCAATAGTTGTGTGTATATATAATTATATATTGATAGCTATATGTAGATATAAGTATACATCATACTTTTATTGTGATATGTATAGGTGTATTCAGATTTATAAATATGTTTACAGACATATGTATATATGTGTGAATTAAAATGTACATAGTTTAATGATAAACTATCCATCATTGGAATCTTAAAAACAGCATTTAGAAACTTGAGTTGTAAATTGTTTCCTGATGGATACACAAAGAATAACTTTACAGAATTCTTGATTTTATTATTTTCTCATCTGTTTTCTGATAATTCTTTTCTTTTTTTATTTTTAAACCCTTTACCTGTAATATACCTTTCTTTTGTAACATCTTCACAGCTTTTCAATCATATTTATTTTTTCGTCAAGTTGATTCTCAAAGAAGTCCAGTTAAAGAGTTTTCTTTATTTTTGACAAATGTTTCTTTGTCTTTTTTCCCCCACCAGATAATCTTTTGGAAGAATGTTAATTCCATTTGTCATTGCCAGGTATCTTCTCTTTCCCCACTTGTTGATCTTCAGTGATGCAAAACTGTTCAATCATTTTTTTAGCAATTGTTATGTTGGCTTAAAAAGTAAGCTGAATAACATTTTCAAGTTTTAAAAAGCAATGTTTAAATTTTCTCATTTTCCATTTAAAAATGGTTGATGCTGGTCAAATATTGAAAAAGAAATGATTTACTTATCTTAATTTAATTTCATTATTATTAAACTATAAAACAGGAGCAAGCATCTCAAATTCCTAATCCTAATTTCTTTTTTTCCCGCAAAAAAAAGAAAATTTATATGACTTTTAAAATGGCTGATAGTAGAATTAATCAAAATTATTTAAGTTAAAAAGTGAACAATCTTAGTTGAGTTTATTTCTTCAGATTCACTTTTAACATGATAGTATATTACATATAGAGTAGAATAGAATAAATCCTGGATGAGGCTATTTGTGTTTCACTTTGTGCTTATACCCATTGGAAAAGCATGAATCTATCTCTTCTCCTTCGAACTATGTATGGATAGATTGGGCTCTTTAACTTTAGTATGACAACCAGTCTAAGAGAAGAAAAAACAGCTGTACTCTTCTTCCTGTCCATGGAAGGGTTGGGTGAATACATAAAGAAGGTGTCAATCATGTAATAGATATAGTGACCCAAGTTCAAATCATGGATGAGACTGTTTGTATTTCACATAGCGCTAATACCATCAGGAAAGGTATAAATCCAACTATTCTCACTTTAGCTATGGCTTAATAGCTTGAAATAGAAATGTTTTTGACAATTAAACTGTGTACTAATGCTAAACTGAATTGTTTGAAATAGAACTGATTATTTGTATAAAAATGAATTTGGCATTAAATAACCTACAAAGGTTGATATGCCATAAAACCCAAACAACAAACCAGACTCAACTTAAAAATAAACCTCATGTCACATCTTGCTTGTGCGAAGAAATTGGTAAATATGTACATTATAAAGAATATACAAAAACATAACATCAAAGAATTGAATTTTGGTTGATACATTTTTGGTAAATAATCCTATATTTTGGTTGATATATTTTTGGTAAATGATCCTATATTTTACTAGATCCTTTTAGTTCACTTATATTCTCTCTTTTTTGTCTCCTTGTGCAACAAATCTTTTCTTTGTGAGTTTACTGAAGAGATCAATATATTTTATAGTCCGTTTTGATATGTGATGTACATGACTGGAAAATAAATTGTCCTATTTTCAAAACTATAAATTATGACTAGTTAGTTTAAAAAATCCTTTGCTGTTATATAAGACCATCAGAAATTGTGTTGATTATGAAATGTGGCCTATGGACTACTTTTCTGTGACTTGCAGCAAAAACATTTTTATTGCCAAAATGTTCTTAAAATTTGGACATTTAATTAGAAATTAATTTTTCTTTTGTTATTCATATTTGACATTTATTCAAGTTCATATGCTCCCTTTGCTGTCATGTGCACATTAATTTTAATTAATAAAAGGTCTTTTAGAAGCCTAGAAGCTGTACTGCAGTTTAACAGTATTAGTTGTAGAAATTGTAGACCATCTAACAAACATTTCCCCCATTGCACTTCTTCCCCAAGATATTTTAAATCCTTCAGTTTGAGATCCTTACATGTAAGAGTCCTTATTGTTCATTTTGTACTGTTTGGCTTGAAACAAAACACAAGGCAAGCTGAAACCAAAAAAGAAATTGATGCATTTATCCTAAAGATTGATTTTTGATATATTTTATTCATAGTTAAATGGTCAAATTTAGTAAGAATTTATTCTTTTTGCTTCTGATGACACTTGATTTGTAATATTAAATTATCCGAATATTTCCTGTTTTCACAATGCTTTCTTTCTCCAGAAAATGGAAAAAAATATACTTTTGAGAAAGTTTTCTAAAGGAAGAAAAAGTGAGAAAGCATCCAAAACTGACTTTGGCATTTTGGTAAAAGTCAAATTGAATTTAACCCCACCTACTCAACTCCTTGAATCCTAATCAGAAATGTACATCTGAATTCTCTGAATTTTCCCAAGGAATTTCATATCAAAAATGAGTAGAGAAGAAAAATTCTGGGGAACTAAAATAGACCTCATATATCAGAAAATAAATCCTTTATAGAATTTAATAAAAAGCTAACAGAAACTTTTTTTTCTCTCAACCTAATTCTATTATATTTTCACATTTCATATTTGGTTTTGATCTGCCAGCAAAATCTACAGCCAAATACAAGAGGATAAATCTGATGGCATCAAGACCTAATTATCTGGTCACTGTTTCTTTTCCTTAAAAAAAAATTAAATTTTTCCCATCTTCATATCTTTGTATCAAAATGTGTACATTAGATTCTGACCTGCTGTGCAAGGTCCTCTTCAGAAACAGTAAGAAATATTCGTTTTTCTAAAATGGGTTTCATGAACATTAATATTTGATATCCCCTTGTTTTTATTCACTGGAAATTGAGGAGTCATGTTGGTTAGTCCATAACAGTTTGAAGATAGAACCTCTGAAGTCACCCGCTAATTTAATTTAATGCCCAGTTTGGAGAATCACCCCATAGAGATGAACAAGATTAAATCTATTTCACTATTTTCATCATCTTATATTTTCAATTCTTCTTTCACTGCAAATGAAAACTGACTGAACCTAACTTTATATCTCTTTGTGAAACTTTGAATGTTCTTGGTTCATAATGAATAAATTCATAAGATATTTTATCCATCAAACTGAATGCTCAAATCCATCAAACTGAATGCTCAGAATTTTTCAAAATTATTTCATAGAATCTACTTTGGTAAAATACATACACACACACACATATTAAAATGAAGAGGTTGGCAAATGATTTCAAATTTGGTAATTTGGTATTTAGCTTTTTTTTTATTATTTCATATGCTTGTGTGCTAGGTGTTTCAGACGTTTATGTCATTTTCAGGTAATTTGAATGGTTAGTTAAGTTTAGACTGTTTCTTTTATATCAAAGATTGTTTTAGTAGGTTGTTTTGATTTTGTTTAATTCCAGTTTTATGTCTGTGAATGTCTCATCGAAGTTGAGTGTCTGTGAAGACCTCTAGTCTATGAAAATGTCTTTGTGTGTGTGTGTGTGTGTGTGTATGTGTGTACATATATGCACACTCGCATATACATACACTCATACACACATATATTTTCAAGAGTATTTGGCAGTTTTTTGTTTTATATATAAATATATATATATATATATATATATATATATATATATATAAAGTTGGCGATGGTAGTCGAGGGTGACCAGAAGGCTCCTTTTCAATAGCTTCTACACCAAGGTGTAGGGGAGGGCGCTACTCCTTTCCCTAGATTGCTCCACTTTACCCTTGATATGTACCTTTTATTGCTGAGTGTTAAGCCAGGGGGTATCAAGTACCATTTTTAAAGTCTTTGGTATGACGCGACCTGGAATTGAACCCAGGTCTCCCAGGCCATTGGCGAACACTCTATCCACTAGGCCAATGAGCTGAAATAAAAAATCATATTTCAACAATGGTTTTAGACTTTCATGATCATCAGGCAATTTTGAAAATTTACAGACATGAATATTCAAAATTTTATGATCTAAAATTAGAAAATTTAGCTCTAGGAGTTAACTGCTGTCAACAAAGCAGACAAATGAAAATGAAATGAAACAGGACAAAGTAGAAAAAATTTGATTTTCATTTTAGAAATTCAAATAAAATAATATTTTTCTTAGGTAATCACTACATAGTCTACATTACTCTCATTTGCTATTTCACTTTCTTTCTTACTTTTTTTTATTTCTCACTGTAACTTTCTCTACTTTAGTTTCCCCTCTCCTTATCATTTTATATTGTTTCTTTTTTCCACTTTTTCTTTTATCAAAAAATTATTTTCTTCTTCTTCAAATACAATGATTTTAAAGGATTTCCTTCATTCTCAATTCACCAACATGATATGACATCACCTCAAACCTATGAACAAGCAAAAATGCAGATCCATGCTGAAATAATTTCTACTAGTAATAAATGAACAGCAATAATTCTATAAAATGACTGTGAATTAACATCCAAGCAAAAAAGTTGTTGCTATTTTGTTTGTCTTTTAAAGAAAAGTTAGTTCTTTTTCCTATTTACCTAAATTTGCCTTTTTTAAATTTGTTTTATGCTGAATTATTTTAGAATAAAAGATAATCTTACCCAGAAATATTTCAGTGGGCTGAATAAACAATGAAACATTTTTTTAGTAGAATAGAAAATCACAAATTGTTTAAATTTGGATTGCATTAGACTTCCTGGTTGCCTCAGAGCACTTTTCATAGTTCTTTTCTGTCTTTTCTTTTTTTGCAAATTGATCCCTTTTTTGCTTTCTTAAGATTCTTTACTAAAATCTACCTGTAGATATATTAAACTCAACAAAACTTATGCAACTTTGTCTCACTACTGTGTAATGAGAAATTCTGTTAACAGTTTGCCTGTCAGTTTTTTTAAGTTCACAGATGTAATATAAAGCTTTTTGCAATACATTAACAACATAAATTCACTGCTGTCTACTGAGAAATTTTGTTGTTACAGTTACAAAAGGGTCAGTGCCATTTTCATGTTGCTTTTTTTAAATTGTTAAAGCTTCTTTTGCAGTCTATTAGCAATCTGGCCTCACTTCCAAGTAATGATAAACTATGTTATGATAACATGGTTTTAGTATTATTGGTTCAAAATTTCTCAGTTAGAAGCAGTTCCAGTATCTTCAAATATAATAATCTATTTATAAAAATATTTTCTAAATTTTATACTTTACTCTTTAGGGGAAGTCTCCATAGCATTGTGACTATTGTACTGGACTGTGATATTATAATAAGTGAGTTCAAACCCCATTCATGTTACAGTCATGTTCACTTTCAAACTAATAGACTTGGGAAAGGTATGAACCCCCTCAGCTACGGGTTAAATAGTACCACTACAATTCTTCCACAAGGATGGCTTTGGAATTAAATAGCCCACAAAGGTTGATATGCTGTTAAGCAGAGAACCCATATAAAACTTCACTTTTATATTTTTTGATCTTGTAGTTTTGTAAAATGACCATGAGATTTTCACAGATACAGGTAATACACTCTGATTTTCAACAGAAGTACAAGATAATGCACAGATATTACATTCTAATCCTAAGCAGAAGCAGAAGTAGTGATCCATTATAATTAATCAATTCATTTCTGATGTGAACTATATAAGAGTAAAAGACATTGATGTTGTGAAAAAAAAAACTAATTAATTATAGAGAAGAAAAGAGTTTATTTACAATGTAAATAGATCTTCAAACTATTAACAACAATTATAGGTCCTATTTCCTTTGGACATGGCATTTGTCTGTGGGCATAAAGTCAATCCAAAAAATTGCTATAAAGTGATGTCTGTCTCTACCTTCTTCTCTTTTTTATATGGCATAAGAACTTATAATAAATATACATATAATATGTATATAGAGTGAAAGAGAATTTGACATATTTCATTTCTAATCATTTAATTAAAATCAGACTTTGATGCCCAGTAAATTAAATATTGGTGCTTATACTATTTTAGAATTCATATTACATTGATATGAAATAGATAAGGAGAATTACTCTATATTTGATATTCATTTCCTTGAATATTATAATCATTGGGGTGAGCACAAATGTAGTCCCCACATTTTTTAGGAGCAAAATGGATTGGAAATTACTTTATTTTCGAACTTAAGACATTTCAACCCTATTGTGCACAGAAGATCTTGGTATACTGTGTTATGGTAACATACATACAAAAATTTGATCATTATAAAATAGATTTTTAAAAAACAACATAATTTTCAAATTATATATATATATGTGTGTGTGTGTGTGTGTGTGTGTGTGTGTGTGTGTGTGTGTGTGTGTGTGTGTGTGTGTGTGTGTGTTTGTTATTAATTTGACTTATAAAACTATTCAAAGAAAAATTCCAGTCATCAAAAAATTATACATATTCATCACTTGTTAAAAAAAATGAATGTTTTTTGTTTTGTTTAATTTTTTCTAAGTAAATGATTCTTCAGACACCTGGCCCAGAAAGTACTTTGTAATAGATAAACTGAGGATAATCAGAGAAAGTACCTGACAAAATGTAATAAACAAAAAACACAAAAGATGAAAGCACAATCTAGATTAACAAACATTCACTTCATTTAGATATTAATAAAGTTGTTTACTAATAATATTATGTTGAATGAAATGAAGAACACAATATTTGCAATACCCAACTATTTATCCTCCATAACTATTTTCTTCAAATTCAATCTTGATGCCAATCAATATTTATATTTAAACAAGCTTCTTTTTCTTTTTACTTTGTTTTATAAACTTAGGGTAAAATTTAATAAAAAAATTATCAGACAACTCCATGAATTTTTTTAATAAAATAAATTTTGCTTTAAGGCAACTTTCTAATGCCTAAAGCAAGATTTTCATTTTTTTCTTTTTAGCTACAGTGAGGTTTCTAACTGAATAAAAATAGAAAAAGAAAGAGAAAATGTTTTATAAGCATGTTTAGCTAAGAGGTGAAAGCATTGAACAGAAGGCTGAATGAAAGTATTATTTGAAGTAAATTTAAAATGTTATGGAACGCATTGAAAAACAACTGCTGTAAAACTTAGACTACTAACTTATGAATAAAAAGAGAATTCCAAGAAAACCGTAATTAATAATCTACACATCTGTCAGTATTTATATGGATATAAGAGAAAGCACCTGCTTTATCTTGGAGAAAACACACACGAGATGGCTGGATTTTAAGCTAGTATCTACAAACTTTGTTTTAGCGAGAAATTAATAAATGTTGTGGAGAAAATACTGAGGGCTTTAGAGACTTATCCTATTACCTGGTTTGGTTGTAGGGCGCTAACCATGTCATGTGTCTTGGGCAGGAATAGTCTAGTGGAATTCATCCCTCTCCAGGTCTACAAATGGTTTGAATTTAGAGTTTTCTTTCTCCTATCCTAGTTGCCATACCAATGTTAAAGGGCCCAGTTTTCCCTAATATTTACTCATTGCTTTTCTAGGAATATTAACTCTATGTGAAATGCAAACAGCCTTGCTTAGGATGGGGCATGGCAGTTAAAGTCTGTATAAGAGAAAGATACTGCAAGAGAAAAGGCAGGTAAGGTAAAAACTTATAAATAAGGAAACTCTATATGGAGTAAGGCAGGTGAGTAAAAATCTGAAATAGAGACAGACACTATAGGAGGAAATACAGTTCAGATAAAAACGGTATAATCAACAGACACTACTTGGCAAGTGGCAGGTCATTTAAAATCTGTATGATATACAGATACTTTATAGAAAATGATGAGTCAGTTAAAATCTGTTTAAAAGACATATACTACATGAAGAATGGCAGGTCAGTTCAAATCTATTAACAAACAGACCCTATATGAAGGATGTATAAGAGAAAGACTCTACATAGGGAATGGCAGGTCAATTAAAATTTGTATAACAGATGGATACAACGTAAAGGTAGACAGATCGGTAACAATTTGTGCAACAAACACTACATGAAGTATGATAGGTCCGTTAAAATTTGTATAACAGACAGACTCTTCACACAGAATGGCTGGTCAGTTAAAGTCTCCATAACAGACAGGCACAACGTGGAGAATGGCAAATCGGTAAAATCTGTATAACAGATGGAAAATATATGTAGAAAGGTAGGCCAGTTATAATGTGTTTAAGAAAAGGACACATCATGGAGATAGTTCATTTATAATATGTAAAAGAGAAAGACACAACATGGAGAAAGTCAGGCCAGTTAAAATCTGAATAAGAGAATCATTGTGGAGAGAACAGCAGGTCTGTTAAAACATGTATCAAAGACAGTCAACATATGAAGAATGGCAGAGTGGGAAAAATCTGTATGACAGACACTTCATGCAGAATGGCAGGTCAAATAAAATCTCTATAAATAAAAGATACTACATAGAGAATGGCAGGTTAGTGGCAGTCTCTATATTGACAATGGCATGTCAGTTAAAATCAGCATCAGAGAAGGAAGTGACATGGGGATAGGCAGATCAGGAAAAGATCTGTATAACAGAGAAACCCTACATGGAGAATGGCTGATCAGTTAAAATTGGTATAAGAGAAAGACTCTACATAGAGAATGGCTGATCACATAAAATCTATACACGAGAAGGATAGTTCACAGAGGGTGGGAGGATATATAAAATCTGTATAACAGACAGACACTTCGTGGAGAAAAGTTCATCGATTAAAACATGTAAAAGAGAAAGATGGTACATGGAGAATGGCATGTAAGTAAAGATGTGTACAGGAGAAAGACACTATATGGAGTATGGCAGGTCAGTTAGAATTTGTATAACAGATGGACACTACATGGTGTATGCAAGGTCAGTTTAAATCGTTATAACAGACAGACATTACATGGAAGAGTATGGTTACTACATCAAAATCTGTGTCAGATAAAGACAGTATAACAGACAAACACTGCATGGAGTGTGCTAGTTCAGTTAAAATCTGTATAACGGAAAGATACTTCATGGAGAATTGAAGTTCAGTTAAAATCTGTATCATAGAAAGATACTACATGAAGTATGACAGGTCAGTTAAAATCTGTATAACAGACAAACTCGACATAGACATGGCATATTGGTAAAAATCAGTATGACAAACAGACACTACACAGAGAAAAGCCGACCAGTTATGATGTGTACAAGAGAAAGACACTACATGAGGCATACCAGGTCAGTTAAAATCTGTATAACAGAAAGATACTGCATGGAGAATGGTTGTTCAGTTAAAATCTTTTAAAGAGAAAGGCACCACCTGAAATTTGACAGGCCAGTTAAAAACTGTATGAAAGAGAGACGCTACATGGCGAATATGGCTGGTCTTTTAAAATCTGTTGAGCAGAAACGCACTACACGGAGTATGACAGGTCAGTTAAAATCTGTATAACAGACGAACACTATGTGGAGAATGGAAAATAAGTAAAAATGAGTGTAAAAGAGACACTACTTGGAGAAAGGCAGTTCAGCTTTTTGTTCATTAGAGAAAGACACTAAGTGCAGAAAGACAGGTCAGTTAATATCTGTGTAGTGAAGGGAAATTTCGTATTTTGGTTTGGCGCGCAAATTTAATTCGACACTTAATTTCACCTAATCAGGATGACCTATCCTATTCAGCCCGGACCTTTATTTCCGGCTAACAGGTTGGTTAAGCTGCCAAACACACTCTTTTTGGTAGGAGAACGCCGACCAGTGCAGACGTCACATCTGCCGTTATTCAATAGCGATGCTTTTTAGCTGGACAATGCCGCCCAGTGCAGACGTCTCACTGCGGCTCTAGAATAGCAGCATGGACACACGAGGGAACCCATCTAATTTATGGATTCCTTACAAGGAATCCCAGTTGAATATGAATTAGATACATTCAACTTGCCTCGCACAGGCACAACTTTATGTCATCCCAAAATTGGCTATGTCAATCTGACGCGTAATCCCGCTCTCGATACCTAGCTCCCATTTTACCTCTGGGCCACTTTAATGGAGACCACGCACGCCTCTCCACCAGACGGACAAAAACCATGGTGACTCTAAAGTTCAACTGCAACATGTCTTTCGTCAAAATGCAACGAACACAATCCCTCACACGTCCGACGACACACGCTGCCATCTCAACCTTCTCAACTTCTCATAACGCCAATTCGTCTCAATACTCACAATCTAACTCTGCACGAGTCTTGCAGCAACAAAAGTAAACCCAATATTCCATACTGCAAATAAAACCTTATCCTTAAATACATTTCGACTATCGCCATCTTACCTCTTCATCATTCTACCTTTATTCACCCCTAAAACTTAGCGATGGGACTAACAACACTAAGCGAGGAAACAACTCAACGTAAACACACCTACGTTATAACCATCTCCCTCGCTACTTACAAACAAACTTCTCACTCGCGAACAAACTCCTACAATCTGTATAAGAGCAAGACATTACATGGAGAATGGCAGATCAGTTAAAAAGTGTTGAAGAGAAAGGCATGACAAAGAGAATAGCATGTCAGTTAAAATCTTTATAAGAGACAAACACTACGTGGACAATGGGAATTCAGTTAAAATCTGTATAACAGACAAATACAACGTGGGCAATGGCAGTTCGGTTAAAATCTGTATAACAGAAAAACTCTACAGTGAGAATGGCAGATCGGTTACAATGTGTCAAAAGAATAACACGACAGAGAATAGCAAGTCAGTTAAAATAAACACAACAGGCAAACACTACGTGGAGAATAGCAGATCTGTTAAAACGCGTTGTAGAGAAAAACACGACAGAGAGAATAGGAATTCAGTTAAAATCTGTATAACAAACAAACAGTACATTGTGAATTACTGATCGGTTAAAATGTGTTGAAGAGAAAGACCGGACATCGATAATAGCGAGTTAAGATTTGAATAAAAAGCACTACGTGAAGAATGACAATTCAGTTAAAATCTGTATAACAGAAAAACACTACGTAGAGAATAGCAGATCGGTTAAATATGTTGAAGATGAAGACACGACATAAAGCATAGCAATTCAGTTAAATTTTGTA
Source organism: Sepioteuthis lessoniana (assembly GCA_963585895.1). Taxonomy (NCBI): domain Eukaryota; kingdom Metazoa; phylum Mollusca; class Cephalopoda; order Myopsida; family Loliginidae; genus Sepioteuthis; species Sepioteuthis lessoniana. The sequence continues at coordinate 51,035,541 of OY757922.1, forward strand.
TAAAAGACAAACACTACGTGAAGAGTGGCATTTCAGCTAAAATGGGTTTGTAGAGAAGAGGAAAATCTCGTATTTTGGTTTGGCGCGCTATTTAATTCAACACGGAATTTCACCCAATCAGGATGACTTATCCTATTCAGCCCGGACCTTCATTTCCGGCTAGCAAAACGGGTGAGCGGCCAAACACACACTCTTTAGCGTGAGACGACGACCAGAACAGACGTGCCTCTGGTCACCCCTGCTTAGCGATGCTTTTTAGCTAAACAAGCCACCCAGTGTGGACATCTCACTGTGGCGTTAATACTAGCAGCAGCAACATGGACACCCAACGAGGGAACCATCTAATTTATGGATTCTTTAAGAGGAATCCCAGTTGAACATAAATTAGAAACATTCAGCATGCCTTCCATAGGCACCACTTCATGTCACCCCAAAAATTGGCTATGTCGATCCGAGCGTAATCCCGCTCTCGACACACTAGCTACCATTTCACCTCTGGCCACAACATGGAGATATCGCAGACTCTCCCCCCAAAACCAGATACAAAACTACACGGTGACTTTGAACACATCCCTCACAAGTCCAACAACACGCTGCCATCTCAACAGCCCGCTAAGCCATTTCGTCTCAAACATCCAACAAGCCTAAACACCACGAGTATTGCAGCACCAAAAACATATTCAAAGCAGCAAATAAAGAACTTTCGTTGTTGTGTTGTTAAAGCAAAGTTTCGTAATTCATTTGTGGTGCCCAAAAAACAATAGTGTTATCCTCGAAACCCGCTATAAATTGGTGACTCTGCATGGCACCTTCTGAATTGCGAGACAACTAAAAACTATTCATAACAACACCTTTCGACCTTCGCCATCTTACTTCATCTTCAACCACCTTATTATTTCCAACAAGCATTAGCGAGGGCCTTACAACACTCGGCGAGGAAACAACACAACGTAAACACACATACGTTACACCATCTTCCTCGCTGAACCAAACAAACTTTTCCTCGCTTACCAACAACAAAAACTCTGGCCACTAAAGGTTGAATAGGAAGACAGGACTTAGAGCAAAGCGATTCGGTTAAAATCTGTATAACAGACAAACACGAGGTGAAGAATGGCAATTCAGTTAAAATTTGTATACCAAACAACACTACATGGAGAATGACTTTTCAGTTAAGATCTGACAAACAAATACTACGTAGAAAATGGCAGATTGATTAAAACGTGTTGAAGAGGAAGACACAACATAGAGCGTGGCAATTCAGTTAAATTCTGTATAATAGACAAACACTACGTAGAGAATGGGAGATCGGTTAAAATGTTTTTAAGATGAAGACATGACATAGGGCATAGCACGAAAGTTAAAATCTTTATAACTGACAAACACTACATAGAGAAGAGCAATTCAGCAATAATCTGTATAACAAACAAAAACTACGGGGAGAATAGAAGATCGTTTAAAATGCGTTGAAGGGAAAGATACGACTTAGAGAATAGCAATTCAGATAAAATTTTACAACAGAAAAACACTACGTGGAGAATGGCAGATTGGTTAAAATGTGTTGAAGAGACAAACACTTCGTGAAGAATGGCAATTCAGTTAAAATCTGTATAACAAACAACACTACGCGGAGAATTGTTATTCAGTTTAATCTACATGTATTAACTGTATTACAGACAAACACTATGTGGAGAACGGCAGATCGGTTAAAACGTGTTGAAGAGGAAGACACGGCATAGAGAATAGCAAGTCATTTAAAATCTGTATAACAGTCAAACACTAAGTGGAGAATGGCAATTCAGTTAAAATCTGTATAACAGACAAAAACTTCATTTAGAATGGCAGATCGGTTCAAATGTGTTGAAGAGAAATACACGACATATAGAATAGCGAGTCATTTAAAATCTGTATAACAGACAAATACATTGTGGAGAACGTCAATTCAGTTAAAATCTGTATAACAAACAAACACTACGTTAAGATTGACATGTCGGTTAAAACGTGTCGAAGAGAAAGACACGACTTACAGAATAGCAAGTCAGTTAAAATCTGTAGAGCAGACAAACACTACATAGATAATGGGAGATTGGTTAAAAAAATTTTAAGATGAAGACACGACATAGAGTATAGGAAATGTGTTAAAATCAGCCAGAAACTATGTAGATGATTGAAGATTGATTAAAATGTGTTGAAGAGAAAGATATGACATAGAGAATGGCAATTTAGTTAAAATTTGTATAACAGACGATAACTACATGGAGAATAGCAAATCGGTTAAAAAGTGTTGAAAAGAAAAACGTGACATACAGAATAGCAGGTCAGTTAAGATATGTATAAAAGACAAATACAATGTGGTGGATGGTAATTCAGTAAAAATCTGTACAGCAGACAAACTCTGCATGGAGAATAGCAGATCAGTTAAAAATGCGTTAAAGTGTCACGACAAGAGTTATCTTATCCATGTCTTATATGTTTGTATGGGTTACTTGCCCTTGCTTTGACTCAATAAAATATGGTCTTACTACTAAATACTTCTTGCTACAGTTCTCCGTTACGTATTATTAATTATACAAACAAATAGTACCAGTAAAAGGTACAACAAAAGAGAAAGACGGGACATCGAAAATAGCAAGTCAGTTAAAATCTGTATAACAGACAAAACTACATAAAACATAGCAATTAGGTTCAATTCTCTAAAACAGATCAACACTACTAAGAGCAGAAAAAATCACTTAAAATCTGTATAACATACTAACACTAAATGGATAATAGCAATTCAGTTAAAATTTTTATAACAGACAAACACTACGTGGAGAATGGCAATTCTTTTCAAATCTCTATAACAGACAAACACTACACAGAGAATCTTAAATCGTTTAAAATGTGTTGCAGACATGACATAGAGTCAGTGAAAATCTGTATAACAGACGAACAATACGTGAAGAATGACAGATTTGTTAAAATGTGTTAAAGAGAAAGACACGATTTACAGATTAGCAAGTCTCTTAAAATCTGTATAAAAAAAACTCTATCTGGCGATGGCAGTTCATTTAAAATCTGTAGAATGGCAATTCAGTTAAGATATGTATAACAAACAAACACTACGTAAATAATGGCAATTCAGTTAAAATATGTATAACAGACAAACTGTCATATATTGAACCACTGGACAAACAACGAAAAACTCTTAGATATATAAAAATATAAGTTATATTTTTATTCTTCGTCGGCGACGATTGTGTGTAATTGGAATACAGTCAGAAAGAGTTCGCACATATCTTTCTTCTGTGGCGGGGACTCTTTTTGTGAAGTTGTGCGGCGGCCGGAGAACACACACGAGGAGCTGACAGGTCTGCTTGAGTGCCAGTGGGGTCTCTCCCCCTCGCTTGAGCGACCAGTAGATCTCTGCCTTCAGTCCAAATTTGCAGACCTTATATTGTCTTTTCAAGTCCCATGCGGAAGTATGAACATCCTCTTCGCCTCGCGCATTTTTCTGTTTGTGGCTGGTTATCAGAATTAACATACTTCCGTTTTTTTCCGGTAATTTGTTGATCTTATCTGCGAGCGGAAATATCTGTCACTCGATCCATAGGCAATAAATCATATTCTCTTTCCTGTGAAACAACTTTGTTGATGTTTTCTTGTGACTGTATTGAATCCGCTAAGTTCATCATCGCCAGCTAAGCTAGTATATTACAAAAAAATACTTAGAGAATGGCAGATCGGTTAAAAATTGTTGAAGATGAAGACATGACATAGAGCATAGCTAGTCGATTTAAATCTGTATAACAGACAAACACTACATAGAGCATATCAATTAAGTTTAAAACTGTAAGACACACCAACACTACAGAGAGCATAGCAAGTCAGTTAAAATCTGTATAAAAGTCAAACAATACGTGATGAATGGTAATTCATTTGAAATTTGTGTAACAGAAAAATACTACTAATGGGTTGAAGAGAAAGACACAACATTATCAAGTCAGTAAAAATCTGTATAAGAGACAAACACTATATAGAGCATAGCAATTAAATTAAAATCAGTAAAATAAACCAACATTAGATAGAGCATAGATATTCAGTTAAAATCTGTATAACAGACAAACATTACGTGGAGAATGGCAGATGGTTTTAAATGTGTTGAAGAGCTTGACATGACATAGAAAATAGCAAGTCAGTTAAAATCTTTATTACAAACATGACATTGAGACAGGCAATTCTGTAAAAACCTGTATAACAGAAAATAACTATGTAGACACTGGTAGGTTGGTTAAAATGTTTGGAAGATGAAATGAGTTAAAATCTGTATTACAGAGAAACACTTCATAAGGCATAGCAATTAAGTTCAAATCTGTCAAACAGACAAATATCACGTGCCGATGGCAGTTCGTTTAAAATCCATAAAACAGACAAACACTTCCTGGAAAATGGCTATTCAGTTAAAACAAGTATAACAAACACTACTTAGAGAATAGCAGATCAGTTATAAAGTGTTCAAGATGGCGACACGACATAGAGTATTCAGTTATTATCCGTGAAACAGACAAACTCTACATGGAGAATGTCAAATCGATTAAAATGTGTTGAAGAGAGACACGACATAGAGGATAGCAAATCAGTTAAAATCTGTATAACAAACACAAAGTGGAGAATGGCAATTCAGTTCAAATTTGTATAACTGACAAACTGAGTAAAAAATAGCAAATTAGTTAAAAGGTGTATAACAGACAAACACTACATAGTGCATTTTAATTCAGTTAAAATCTGTAAATCAAACAAACATTACGCGAAGAATGGCAATTCAGTTAAAATCTGTATAACAAACACTACATGGACAATGGCAGATCGGTTAAAATGAGTTGAAGAAAAAGACATGATTTAGAGAATAGCACATCATTTAAAATCTGTATAACAGTCAAACATTACGTGGAGAATGGCAATTCAGATAAAATCTGTATAACTGACAGACACTACATGGAGAATAGGAGGTAAGTTGAAATCTGTGTAGAAGACAGATACTGAATGGAGAATGGCTAGTAAGGTAAAATCTGTGTAAGAGGAAGATGCGACATGGAGAATGACAAGTCAGCTAAAATTTGCATACCAGATAGACAATACATGGGAATTGGCATGTTAGTTCAAATCTGAAATTAACAATTTTTATAAGAAAAACGGTAGTTTTGAGTCAATAAATTTAAAGTAGAAATCTTCAATGTTTCCAATTTATCGCTAAAATTCAAATTACCTGATAAAGTTTATCGGTAATATACTTAAGCTGACATAAAAAAAATGAAACTCTAAAATCTTCGTTGTCTAAATTTCTGAGATGAAGCTTGTTGATTTTTATCATTAAGGGTTTTCGGACTATTGTCTTCATCTTTATTGTAATTTCCACAACCATTCAGCCGATATGTCCTCCGACCTTCTTCAGGTGTTTGTCGAACTCGGGAATCTTCACGGAACTTCGAACTACGTCCTTTATTGAATCCACGGGGGTTGCCTGTTCTGATTCCGTTTGCCATAACCGGGTACAAGTGTTAAGTATTCCTGTATTGTTACTCGCCTGTAATGAGGTTTGAACCTGCAACCTCCAGATGATTGTCTCCTGGTTGCAGATAAAAATCTAAAATCTTTTGTTTAATATTCATAAGTTCATCCCATCACTTTTGTCTCTTCACTACGGAAGCAAATCAAGCACATTGAGAACTTTCATTTTCACAGTTGGAAAGAAACTCCAACTGAAGATATCCCAATTGAATGCACCTATTCCATTGTATATGATAAACATCATGAAAATGCTTTCACTATAACATCAGGAAACTCATTAAGGGTGATGAGTTTGTTAATTCGATGAATGTCCTAGAATTATACGCTTAGACATCATTTATTGACGTGGAGAACAACTTCTTTGGCAATCACCGGACAAAAAACTACAAGGAGTTCGCGGCAAAGCTATTGAAAAGTTTACAGGCTATAAGCAGTTAATATGATTATTAAGGTTGATTTTTACATAGCCATCAAGATAAATTTCCGGATAATTGCGGCCATGTGGGTGATGAGCAGGGAGACGATTCCATCAGGATATCGAAACAATGGAAGAGTGCAACCAGAGACGGTAGGACAAACGAATGATGGCTGGAGTGTCAAAAGGGATTTAAATAACATTGAATATGACAATCATGAAAGAGAAAATTTTTACCGTAATTATTTTGTTCACAAATGTTTTATTTCTGCTGTTAGTTTATCAAAAGTTTTGATGAAAATACTTGTTCTTGGTATTGTTACGGGACCCTGATAAATGCGTGGATCCTGCAAACTTCTGTAAGTGTGCGTGATGGATTGACAGAGGACTGGTCAAATAACAGAGACGAATGGATAAGGTTAAATATCTTTATTGAACGAATTGTACACGAAAGGTGTATGGGGGTAGAATCGCAGTTGCTGTATCACGTCAGTGCTGGGTGATGTAGAAAGTCCTAGACTCGGCTGTCTGTAAGTCTGTGGCGACAGCGAGTCTAGAAGAGAAAAATAGTCTCAGTGCTTTGGTGCAGATCGTAGGTGTATCTGTATGGACAGGTTGTAGGCGTAGCTGGAGACGTTCGAACATGTGGACGCATTGGTTGGAGAGGCTGTATGATTGATGTCTCAGTTTATGCAATCCTTGGTTAACTGGGGGTATGTCGATGTGGCCTTGAAGTGCTGGTGCAAGTCCGAGCAGAGCGGTCATTGATGGACTAGGTTGCTGTTGCATGATCTGGTCTGCTGCAACTGATGAAACAGGGCTAGTTGCAGAAGCTGTATAATCGATGTCCCGGTTTATTCAATCCTTAGTTAACCGGGGATATGTCGATGTGGCCTAAATCCTGGCGCTAGTCCGAGCAGTTGGACTAGGGTGATGCTGATGTCTGCTGTTTAGTGATACAGGTGTTTGCTGCTTGGTGTAGCTGGAGCTTGTCTTCAGGTGCTATTGCTTGGTGGCGCAGGAACGATTGCAGGTAAAACTGGAGCTGGTCTACAGTTGGTGCTGGCTGCTATTTCGTTGTCTCGTGGTATCTGCCAAGAAGTGTAGTGAGGAGACCAGAGGTGATCCTCAAAAGACTTTCTGGAGGTAGGTCATAAAAGGAGTGATTTAGACTTTCTGAATTTAGACCTGAGAAGAGCTGTTTGAATGAGAGAGCAGCAGTTGTTGGTTGGAAGCTGATATCGACTGTGCTAAATCCGCCGCCGTGATTGGTTGGATTCCACGTTGGACTATAAACTAACTCTTACTGGACTTTGACAAAACTTCCAAAATAAAACTAACCCTTATGGAAGCCCGAAATACCAAATGCGGACACCTACATACATGAAACGAATTAACGTATTTTTTGAGACCTTAACTGGGGAATTCAACCATTTCAATGTATTCAGGAAAAATTCCCTCATCCACAGAATGGTTGTTGAACCCAGTAAATAAAGGAAAGTATAAAAGAAACGTCTTCGTCTCTTATCTGTCCTGTCTTTTCTTTTTGTATAATTCTTCTTGGGACTTCCTTGGGCAAGGCATTGCGCCGGCCAGTCAACGTGGGGTAAAATAATATAACTAAAATATGGAGTCAAATATCTTACGGCAACACAGCCTTGCCTTTAGCCCCTGGCCGTCAAACCTCAAACCCCACATTAGTGACCCGAACTTGTGAATGTTGAACACCCAGGATAAAGAAGCCATCCAAAGAAAAAAAATTAAAAAGAAAAAAAAAACATCCAAAACTGTAAAGACAACTTTCCACGTGGTACAAAAAAAAATGTTAACACAAAAATCGACACACGGAGAAGTTTTCAATTTTCCCGCCGACCTAACTCCAAGAAGAACGCAAGTGGCCGAACATGGAAACTTTCTCCAAACCTCTTACCTTGTCTATCAACCACCAAAGATTACTACTACAATTAACATGAGACTTTCACTTCCCCACTAGCAAAACAAGACAACTTCCTTACTTTACTTACTTTACATACAATAGCTTAAACTAGACCCGAGAGTCTAGTACTATACAAAGCTTGTCAATGACATCATCGCCCATTTGCAGGCGGTCCAGCGAAAGTTGGGAGCCATTTGGCCTCGAATCTGTTTTTGACCTTGAAGAGCTGGAGAAGAACAGATTCTCCTCTTCCGGGCATAAATCCGGCCGTTGTCTTGGTTTTTCACTCGCTGCCTGCTGAGTTTATATAGAGTCAGCGGCTGCTTTTTTACTGGACTTAGTGAAGGGGTTTTTGTGCACAGGAAATTCCTTTATTAAATATAAGTAATAATGAAATACTTCATTGTGCTTTGAAGAGGACCCTTTAAATATGATATAATTTATCCTGTGGTTACGAACAAAAGACCGACAGAATTAATGCCTTTAGACAAATAGTTTGTGTGTTAATAACAGAAGTTCACTTGTGACCGTAGGCTCAACGTTGTTGTCTGACGTCACATGTGACTCAGCGTTTTTTCTAAACCTGGTATTTTAGGTTTTGAGTGACCCGAACGACTTAAATAGTATACATTCAATCGTGTTATTTTTCAAGACGTAGGGTCTGATTGTTATTGCCAGAATAGTATTTCTCAATAAGTAGACCAATATTTGTTGGTTTAAATACGAATTGAGAGGTTTCTACGATTTTACTTTAAGAAATATTGCCATCGGTCAATATCATATCTACAGATAACAATGAAAAAATACTTTTTAAAGTGAGGCATTTCTGAACAGCAAAAACAGTAGCTAACCAAGAAAAAGTAAGGTTATTTTCAGATTAAGCGTCCTCAATTTAGTTTTAAAAAGATGTTTGGTGCCTAGACACTGTGAGATTTGAAGGCTTTGAAAGTCATTGGCTAAGGGCAAGACTGTGTTGCCGTAAGATATCTGTCTCCATATTTTGGTTACACTGTTTCACCCCACGTTGACTGGCCAGCGCAATGCCTTGCCCAAAGAAAGTCCCAAAAGAAATATAAAAAAAGAAAAGATAGAAACAGACAAGAGACGAAAATATTTCTTCCATACTTTCCTTTATTTATTGGGTGAAGGGACTAACCGACGCTACGTCCCAAGACGTAGCGTGGTGCCCAAAACACCAGACAGCAAAATGGTGTTGTTGGTTCGACGGACACAGCCTGAAAAAGAAAGATAATATCGTTTCCTTTTTCAAGGGGAAAAATACTTTTTTCTTTTACGCATGCGTCATCTCCTTTTCCGTTAGAGACCTCTGGGAGTTTCTTCAAATTTAATAGTTTTCTTTTTATCTATTAATTTTTTTTTAATTCAATTTTTTATTTATTTATTCGTTCCCTACACACGTCCGCGCCTTAGTAGCGGAGCTACTAGGAGGATTCTTAGAGAAAAATGAATATTTGTAAGGGTGTTACGGCTCTCTTTAATTTTTTTTTTTCTTTATGTGTGTCCAGCCCCCCGCTTTTTTTGCAAAAAGACTGAATTGATTTTTAATTGTCCTATTTTCTAGGAGGATTATTTATCAAATTCTTGTATCTTATTTGCAAATTTTCAATGATTTGGGTAATTTTTTAAAGGGTGGCCGGAAAACTAGGACTCGTTGGATGTGACGGATTTTATTTCCATTTTTTTTATTTTATGTGCATTAATTTTGGTAGCGCATAGAGTTGTTGATTGTAATCGTCTGGTTTGAGGGGATTATTCTTCATTAACCCTTTTGCTTTTTCTTTGGAACTTCTTTTAATATCCGGGAATAATTCATTCATTTTTTTATTTTTTATCCGTTTGTTTTTTGTTTGTTTGTTTTTTGTTTGTGTATGTGTGTGTGTGTGAGTGTGTGTGTTCGCTCGCTTGTTTAAGCGTTGCATTTTCTGTAGTAGTGACTACTTTTTTTTTTATAGAGGTGGAAAAAGGTAGTATGCAGTGGACAGTGGTCAGGTTTTTTTGGGGGGGGGTTAGTCGCTAGTTTTTGCTGGAATTCTCTTTTTTGTGTACCTCGTGGTACGTATTTTTTAAACAAAATGTCACTTTGGGAAAAAAAAAGTTGACGAGCCGAGAAGGTGGCACACAGAAGTAGCAGTAGTAGTAATAGTTTAGAGGAGTAGTGTGAGTTTTTAGTCGTCCTAACTTACAGATATAGTGGGAGTGGCAAATTGTGTTGTGGTGGCCACTAAAGTACGTAGGTAAAGTAAAAGAGTTAAAAGTTTACCTTCTTTTGGTAACGGGGAAGTAAAATCTCATGATAATTGTAGTAGTAATCTTTGGTGGTTGATAGACAAGTTAGCAGAAAGGATCTATGTTCGGCCATCTTGTTTTCGTCTTGAAATTAGGTCCGCGGGAAATTGAAAATTTCTCAATGTTTCGCTGTTTTTTCTTTCGCGTAGGAATGCTGAGTGTCCATTAGTCTGCGTGTTGTAAAGGCTGTATTTTTGTATCAGAAGGGTGTTGTTCATTTCATTTCTGGTTGTTTCCGGGAGAAGCGTGAATGTCTCCAGAAAATGTTGCCCTAACATGAAGTAGCTAGGTGTCGGAGCGTAATTTTGCATCGCAGTCGACATAGCCAATACTGGAGGTGACTAAAAGATGTTCCTGTGTGCGGCGTATTGAATTCATCTAATTCATATTCAGCTGGGAACCCTTGGTCAAAGAGAATAGACGCAAGGGATCCATCAATTAGACGGCTTTTCTCATGGTGGTATAAAGAAGTTCAGAGAAAACGAGAGTGTTTTGCGGCTTTCCCCAAGTTGTGCTGCCCGGAAAGATGATCCGGGATGAATATGATAAGTCATCCTGATAGGGTGAAAATATGTGTCGACCCTAACGGTCGAATTAAATTAAGCGCCAAACAAAAATACGAAATTCTTTCTGCTACAGATTTTAAAAATAATTTTTTAAGCTGTGTTACATATTGGCTGCTCCTTGATTATTTTTGCAAAAAATAAAAAATAATGAAGTAGAAGATTTATATCTTCTGATAAATCAAAGTCTTATAAAAGTCTGCCTTATTCATTTGCAACATATGGTGTATATTTTTGTATACATTTATTTGATTCTATTAACAATTCATATTGCATATTTCTATAAATCATTTATTTTACAAAAGTTATAGCATGTGTATTTAAATTGAAAACAATGAACTGATATGATTGCTATGATTTAATATATTCACACATCTTGGTCTATTGCCCTCATTTTTGTTGTTGCATTCCCAATATTGTAGACACTGTGTCCACTTTTGTTGTAGTAGATAATTCCCATGGAATTTTGAACCAAACCATTTCTTGAATTCACAGATTGTAGACTCTTTTCATTCCACTATCCATTCCTTTGCATATCATCTATACGTTTATTAATTTTTTAGTTCTTTTGCCCTTGTAAAGTCGCTTTTCTTTTTACTGAACCCAAAACCAGGAATTGAACAAAGGTAAAATAACTAAGAATGCAAATTAATGGATATATCTCAAGATATAGTAAGTAGAATATGAACAATAAAACCCTTTGGATTGATTAAAGATTTTGGTTCAAAAGAGACCTAAGGTCACCAACTAGGAAAAAAGTCACCTGTAGAAGACTGTAGACTGCAACGACCGAAATGTTGTGAAAATAATAATCGAGATGAGACCAATAGTCCAAGATGTATAAATGGTGTGAGTAAAAACTACTCATTTCTGAAATTTAGACAGGTATTATTTCTGATATGCTGACTTCAACAAAATTTATTATCAATTCTGTTAAGAATTGGATCAAATTTGTAACTATATTGATAATTATGGCAGTTTGTCAAACAGTATGATATGCAGCAACTAAATTTGGTATGCATATTTACTGGACCCAGAAAAAAGGTTTTAACCTTTAAAAAAATTGGTCCTCGTAGGGAAAGAAGGAAGTATCATAAACTCTAGATCTGGCCAGAACTAGGTAAATCTGGGCAGTTCCCATTGTAATATACTTGGAATCATTCTTAAAATGGACAAGGAAGAAACTCAGAAAAAATGAACCAAAGGACAAGAAATTTGATGACAATGCATAAAGCCTTGTAGCGGGACTGGAGGGGGTGATGCAAGATGGCGTCGGTCACGCTAAAGTTCGTAAAATATATAAATATTTGAAAAAGGATGATAGACAAAAACTAGACAAATGACACGGACGAGGAGGATTAGATTAAAAAGGACAAGTCCTTATCAAGTGAATCACACACACAAAACGCATTCAGTGTAGAATGGCGAATGCTACATCACTGCGGTGTTTAGGGTCACAATGGCTCGAAGAAAGCCGATGGTGGAGTCTGTGTTGCTGGTCACCGGGTCGACCGTGATAGATAGAATCAATGTGGCTGGTCGTTGATAGCTGGCGGTTGCTGGAGTATCGACAGCGCAGACAGGAACGAAGTCGGCGGAGAAACCAGGTTCAGCTGCGGGCTGGAAGGGTCGTTAGTGAAAGCAGGAACGTGGTCAAAGGAAACCAGTTCCAGCTGCGGGCCCGGAGGTCATTAGCGAAGGCAGAAACATGGTCGAAGGAAACCAGGTTCAGCTGCAGCTTGGAAGGGTTGTCAGCGAAGGCAGGAACATAGTAAAAGGAAACCGGTTTCAGCTGCGGGCTGGAAAGGTCCTCAGCGAAGGCAGGAATGAAGGTGACGAAGAAAGGCGTCGTCAGGTAGGGACAGAGGCGGCAAAGAAACCGGTTTTAGCTGATGGCTGGAAGTTCAGAAGCTGACGCGGGATGGAGCAGTCATCAGCGTCGGCAGGGACTGCGTCGGAGGTTGGGATTGACTCAAGTTGTGAACGGAGTCTGTGGAGGACAGATTTGATAGCGAGCCTAACATATGTTCACTTCAGGCAGAATCAAAACCGCGAATGGACGGGATCTCTGCAAGTTAGACGTGTGCGCACCGGGCCGAGAGCAGACTCAGGCAGTGGACTTTTTTGACCATCTATCTGGATCAACCGATGGACGGGATCACGAGCGGGCTTCAAACGTTCGGCCTAAACTAAGATTTTATCAACCAGGCTAGGATCGACCGAATGAAAGGGATCACAAGCGAGTGTGAATTTCAGCCGAAAAAGCCAGCGCGAGTAAACCGGTGATGCAAAGGTCACACTACACTTTGATCTTGTAGTCTTGATTTGTGGTTTTATAAAGAAAAGGGGAAGCCACTGTAATGGTCTCGGTTTTAATTATGATTTACTTAATTAAGATGTTAAGAACTAATTTTGAAATGACAGGTGGACTAAAACAAATAAAAAAACCTGTATGTTGATACATTGGGGGTTGCGTTAAATAACCGACATCACAGTTGACTCAGTAACCCTCTGACTGAGGATGTTATGTTTTTGGGTAGCCGGGGGCAGCCACGATAGCCTTAAATTCAAAAGATGACATAGACAGAGTATGTGTGTCAAGAAAAGAAGAAAGAGGACTTACCAGCATTCGGGATTGTGTAGATACACCAATACATTCTCTTACTCTTCAAAAGTTTCTCTTTCATAGCAATGTCCAGGTCTTCTCATGCGTAATCTCATTAGTTTGTTGCTAAGAATATCCATATTGTTGTTTTTCTTCTCATTTCGGTAATTTAGTTTTCGTTGTTTTTCTATTTGTTCTTATGTTACCAATGCTGTTACTGGCTGCTGTAATTAGTCTTTCTTTGCTCTTTTTAATGGACTCCTCAAGTCCTTGCATTGATACATCAACAAATCCTCCTCCTTCTTTTCTTGACACATATTGTCTGTATCTCTCGAATTTAAGGCCTTATGCATAGTCATCAACTTTCTTGTCCTTCGGTCGATTTGTCTGAGTTCCTCCCTTGTCCATTTTAAGTATGATCCCGAGTATCTTACAAGGGGAACTACCCAGATTTTTATTCATTTGATGATATTTCAGCGACAGAGCTTAGTTTCAAGAAGTTTTCTTGTTCTTCTCAGGCACTATTTTCTTATCTTTTTCTTTAATCTCTGTTTGTCCGATGGTGTCTTCTTCTAATATTTCCAAGTATTTTTAATTTTTCTTTCTCTCCAATCGTTCTGAGGCTCTCCTGATTTGGTAGTTCTATTCGTTTCGTTGTTTCTCTTTTCCACTTTTTCATTATCAACATGGTAATTTTTCAATACCAAATTGTATTCCAATATGCCAGCTGTATATTATTATTGCTTGGTCTCCAGTTCTTTTTCAATTTTATAAATAGCTTGAGATCATCCGTGTACATTAAGTGATTAATTTTTTTTGTGTGATTTTGTAAATGTAAATGCACTTTCTAAATATGTAATTGAGTGGTATCATTTCTTCAGCCAATATCTGTGACAAGAGTGAGTCTCTCTGGATGATGCCTCTTTGTATTTTCATCTCTGATAGAATTGGTCCTCCTCTACTTAATTCAAATTTCCAGTTTTTCATGGCTTTTGTGATGAAGTTTATGATTTGTTGGATATTTTTTACATTCTCAGACATTCTATTATCCATGTTTGAGGGACCATATCTTTGGACATTTTATAATCAATCCATGCCATGGCTAGATTTTTCCACTTTTTTTTGGCCTCCTTGGGAATGGACTGGTCTATATATAGTAGGTTATCTTTTTTTCTTGTTCCCTTGTAGTATCTTTTCTATTTTTGTGGAAATAGTCTGCGGTTTTCAAGTAAATAATAGATTACTTTTTTAATCCATGCAGTTAGAATTTTCCACATCATAGGTAAACACATAATCGGTCTATAGTTGCTGGGGATGGTTCCTATTTGGGGGGTCTTTCTGAATCAGCATAGTTTTTCCTTCGTTATCGATTTGGATATGCTTGCTTCTTCTAGGTATTTTCTCAGTTATATTACTGGATGCTTTTTGCTACCAGCAGTAGACTAGGGTGTAAGAACAGAATTAGAAAATTATGGTTATTTGATCTATTCATAAGATCTGATTGAAGTAATCAGCTCAAAGGTCTCAATACAATCTTTTATATTTTCCCATCTGAATATCTTAGATATTTCAAGGGACTAAACAACAAAAACTCATTTTGTCGATTAGAGATTCTGTACCACTTACTGAAAATACATATTTCTAGTTGTTAATGCCTTGAACAATTCTTGGAATTCAGAGAGAGAAAAAACCAACAAACTTTACTCCAAGATCAGAACTTCTTTATCTCATATCCAACATTCTGTTGATAAAAAAAAATCAAGAATAACAAAAAAAAGCACAACACAAAACGCATAGGAAATATTATATTCGTAAGTACATTGCAAATGCCAATTTTAGTTGCTATTTTCTGATCAACTGGTGTTCCTTGGGGCAAGGTTCAAAAACTATAATTGTGTAGAAAACTTTCAAAAGATTTCAGTTTTATTTGCCATTTTTAAAACCTGGTGAAAAAAAAATTACACGAGATAAAAAAAAATAAATATTATCAAGTACATGTTATAGATCCTTGTTGGTTTATTGCTTACAGGTTTGTTGTCTTACTTCTTTGGGATCATTTATTCATATTTATTCAAAGAAAACCTTCAGAAAAACGCATACACGAATAAATATATCTAGAATGAATTTTATTCAGGAACATATTTTTTGTTGAAAACAAAAACATAATAAACCACATAAGATATGTTGTTATGAAACCTTTTTGAATTAGGTTATCAATAATGTTATTGAAAAAGAAATCTATCTTGGTATATTTTATGTGTGTGAATGAAAAATACACAAAGTGATATATAAATCGTATTAATTTGTTTATTCTGTGTGTAAATTTGACTGGAAATTGATTTATGGCCCAAGTCAAAGGATTTAAGTGCATTGCTCTTGTTAAAGAGGACTTTGGTATTGAACGCTTTTGAAAGTTGTCTTAGTATGTCAGTCGTATCTTAGTACTATAACTGTCTGTTAATATGAGTGAGGAATAACAAGGCAGACATTTGTAGAAGAAGAAATTTATTATAGTTTAATATTTCCTCATACTAAACAATGTAACAACAATTTATGATGTGTAAACAAGAACATTTTATTGATGGAGCAAACTTTACAGTATGAATACAAGAATGACATGAAATAGTAAAAAAAATACATAAAGCAGTTATTTAGAGAAGTTGTCCTAATGTAGTCTTTCATGTATGTTAAGAGTCCTTAATATATGATGTATGAAGTATAATAGAACTGTTGAAGATATGTTGTCGTGCGTCATACTACATGAGGTCATTGGGGCCTCTGTCCACGTGAACAGGAAACGTCTGTTTCAGGTGTTTAACTTTGGCAGGAGTTTCTTTTATATGCTACTTTGGCCATGCAACCTACTGGCCATTAGTTGTACTAAATGGTAGACATGAGAAATAACGACCTTTTGTGTTCCCTCGCACCAAACTGCAGAAATTGTCGGCAAGCAAATGATATAATCCGTACACAATTAAAAATCTCATTATAATGCGATTTTTTTGCTTGGATACGATTACATACATACATACATACATACATAATCTGAATTAATGTAATACGTGTGTCTCTGTATATATAAATATGTGTGTATCATATCCACATGCTGCTGCAAAAAAAACAATACTTATGTGGCCAACAAACCCTTTATCAGATGATAATATTGTTGACAGGCATGGTTTTGGGATCAGTCATTTTTACTACTACACCCCAGCACTATCTTGCAATATCACCAGTCTCTATTGGTTTTCCATCATGTCATTCAAACTATCATCCTGTACTGATAAACACTAAATGTATATAGCGGAGAACTTGTGATACAGCATCACTTCAATCGATTTGCAATCTTAATACAAACAACCAATTTTATTTTGATGACTCTGTATTGTTCTTCTGATGTGATAATCTTATTATACCCCAAAATCGTGGGTATTTTTCTCAAGTTTTGTGACATGGTAGCAATTGACTGGCATGAAGATTATTTTATCATTAAAACAAAGTAACCAATGGTTTTTCCTAATGTCATCTAACCTTTCTCGGAAGTGTGTTGTAAATAATATCATATATACATGCTGCCGCAAAAACAACAACAGCTGTATGATTAAAAAAGACTTCGTTAGATAATGACTCAGAAGACAATCATGGTTTTGGGAGCCAGAGCATTATTACAACTAACCTAAAGTACTTTAGTAGTATTTTACAATACCATGAGACTTTGTTGGTTTTTCATCACATTTATAATCCTTCGTTGTATTCACAATTTTCCAATAACCAACAATATATATATTCAGTGTTAATTCAAGGATATAAGATTTATAGCGGTTAAGGGAAATAGTTAATTTCCCTAACACTATATTTTTTAGGCACACAAATGAATTACAAAACTTCTTTTAATAACACAACAAAGTAAGGTTTATTAGTAGCAGGCGTGAAGGAGTGAGAGTGAGAAAGTGTCTCTTTGCGTCGCTGGGCTGTATGCTGGTCCTTGGTTCGTAGGAAGCGTGTTTAAAGCTAGCAGTGAGCGAAGTGTTCCAAGTGGAATCAGTGCAGTCATGTGAGAGAGATATGTTCCTTCTGCTAGCTCTAGACTCTCTCTGCTGTTGTCTGTTCTACAGAAAAGGGACCAGAAAAATAGTTCCTGAGAGGGAGAAGGAATCAATGCGCTCTGCCAGTTGATTGGTCAGTGAGTGACCGATTCTCTTAACAGGGGCATTGATTCGCGAAAGGAAATAGATCTGTGGCTGCTACATCACCCCCTGCTTAGGCGGAAAGCCGACAGAGAAAAAGATAGCAGCCATAAAACAAGGAAGGGTACATTTTATGCATAAACAGTTTTACAGAGCTTTTTAGGCCAATGTACTCGTCGACCACTACGTGTGGTGGTGACGTAATTGTCTTTTGACATTGTATTTTTTTCTACAGGTGTAGGGATATGTTCATGTGTGTAAGTAGGGGGAATATGTGGCTCTTGTGTGTTTGTGTTAAGAAAGGCTCTTTTCACCCTGTCAATAGATACAGTTTCTTTTTTGCGATTAATGTCAAGGGTGAAAAGTTTGTCAGTGCGTGAAAGCACGCGGTAAGGGCCAGTGTAAGGTGTAGTGAGAGGGGCTTTGACAGCGTCCTTTCTTAGAAAAACGTGAGTCCATGAGGAAATATCTTTTGGGGACTGATGGTTTGATGGTCTGTTCTCTAGGTTGCATTGGTGGGAGATTACCAAAATAACATTGCAGTCTATTTACATATAAAGCTGGATCTGTTCCCGTTAGATCTATAGGGTTCAGCATCTGACCTGGTAATGCTAGCGGTACTCCATAGATAAGTTCTGCTGGAGAGTATCCGAGGTCCTCTTTGATAGCTGCACGACAGCCAAGAAGGACAACAGGTACATATTCGCTCCATCGCTGTTGGTCAGGATAGGAGCGCAATGCGGCCTTCAATTGGCGATGGAAGCGTTCTCTCATCCCGTTAGAAGCAGGGTGGTAGCTCGTAGTTCGTATGCGCTTGATCCCTAAAATCCTGGAAAGTTCCTGGATTAGGTGGGATTCAAACTGTCTGCCACGGTCAGTGGTAATTGTTGTTGGAACTCCGTAACGCGTTATCCAGCCTGATATAAGGGCTTGCGCTACGGATTCAGCTGAAACGTCCTTTAAGGGAATAGCTTCAGGCCATCGTGTAAAACGGTCTATACAGGTCAGGAGGTAAGTAAATCCTTGACTGACCGGCCATGGTCCAACCAGATCTATATGAATATGGCTGAACCGAGCGTCTGGGGTGCTGAATGTCCCGAGGGGTGCACGGATATGTGTGTGTACCTTTGATTTTTGGCAGGATACGCAAGAACGTGTCCAGGCAGTGATATCACGCCTCATGTTTGGCCAGAAAAATCTAGCTGAAATCAGCTTCACTGTGGCTTTCGGTCCGGGGTGTGCCAATTGGTGTAGGGTGTCAAAAACAACCCTACGATGAGTCATCGGAACAAGAGGTCGAGGTGCGTCTGTTGATGTGTCACAGATAATCTGCGTGTCCGCAGAGGGCACTGGCAGGTATGCGAACTTGCAAGTTGCAAATTCAGGTGACGATAGATCCAAGGTGTCCAGACGTGGCTGGTCTAAGGCCATCTGCCGTAAGTCGATATCCGAAGGTGAGAAAAGTGAATTAATTGGAAGGCGAGACAAGGCGTCTGCCGCAGCATTCTGTTCACCAGAAATATGTCGGATATCGTTTGTAAACTGCGAAACAAAATCCAAGTGGCGAGTTTCGCGAGGAGAATACTTGTCCGGCTTTGAGCGCAACGCGAAAGTAAGCGGACGGTGATCGGTGTAGATCACAAATTGCCTGCCCTCTAGTGAATGCTGAAAGTGTTTCACTGCGAGGTACATTGCCAGGAGTTCACGGCCAAACGTGCTGTAACGTTGTTCTGCCGGTTTCAGCTGTCTCGAAAAATAAGCGAGAGGTTGTAGCTGTTGTTGGTATTGCTGTTGCAAAACTGCACCTACAGCTGTGCCCGATGCATCAACGACCAATGAGAACTGGGCGTCGGGTACAGGATGTGCAAGTAGCGATGTTATTGCTAATTTCTGCTTCACTTCGTTAAAGGCTTTTAAGTGTATGTTATTCAACGAAATCTGCTCATTTTTCTTTTTCCTGTTACGTAACAGGTCAGACAGAGGAGACAGGAGATCCGCACAGTGTGGGATGAAACGTCTGTAATAGTTAAGCAGACCGAGGAAGTGCCTTAGTTGGCGGAGTGAAGTGGGTGGTTGGAGGTCTTGTAGGGCCTTCACTTTTTCAGGTAAGGGAGATATCCCTTCAGGGCTGATAATGTGTCCCAAGAAAGTTAGCGACGAAGCACCGAAAACACATTTACTAGGGTTAATCCTCACCTGGTACTTTTGAAACCGTTCGAACAGTAGGCGGAGGTGAGTAACATGTTCCTCAGGTGAGGCACTTGCTACGAGTATATCGTCTATATAATTATAGACGAAGTCCAAATCACGCACTACTTCGTCCATGAAGCGTTGGAAGGTACTAGCCGCGTTTCGCAAACCGAAAGGCATAGTTAAAAATTCATCATCATCATGTCGCGCCGCCTGCAGGTCTTCAGGGTTACATCCCGTGTCCTCACACAGCTGCTGTATGTAGGTTCGTGCTGGTCGTCCCACTCTTGCACATCCATGTGTGGGGGTCCACAGGAGTACATCGCTTATGAGCTCGTCCTTGCTTCTCCAGCAGTGTCCTGCGTGTCTGGTTCGTCGAACTTGTATAGTTTTTGTGATGGGGAGCAAGTGTCCGTATAGTTGGAGTCTCGTGGGGTGTTGTCGCCAGGACTTGTTTAATACTGCTCTCAACATTCTTGTATAATTTCCGTCCAGCCTCCTTTCCAGCCGCTTCGTAAGCGTCCATGTGGTGCATCCATATAGCAGTATCGACACAACCGCTGCCTGGAAGAAACTGCGTTTCATTTTATCAGTTAGGTCCGACTTCCATATGATCGAGAGCCTATCGATAGCTGTCCATGCCTTCGTCAGTCGTGTGTCGATGTCTTTCTCGGTGGAGTGGTTACAGCAGTTTTTGGTATGTCGGCTGGGTTCACTGGTATCTGATGGTAAGCCTTAACGAGATCTAATTTGGAGAAGATCTTACAACCATGCAGAGATGAAGCGAAGTCTTGTATATGTGGGATTGGGTAACGATCAGGTACCGTAATGGCATTAAGTCGTCGATAGTCCCCAGTCGGACGCCAATCTCCAGAACGCTTTGGAACCATATGAAAAGGGGAAGCCCAAGGACTGGACGAGGGGCGTATAATTCCCAGCTGCAGCATATGGTTAAATTCTGCCTTCGCCGCCTTTAGTTTATCAGCAGGGAGGCGACGAGGGCGTGAGAACACCGGAGCAACTGTGGTCTCAATGTGGTGTGTCGTTTCGTGAGTTGATTTGCCCACAACAAAATTTAAGTTAGTTAACTCTGGGTAAGAGCGTAATAATATTTGGTATGGGTCGTCTGTGGCGGCAATGAAAAATACCGGGCTGATGGGTGAGGTATTTGCCTTATAACCTGTGACGGAAAGTTCCGTATTGCCGTCAATAAGTCGTCTTTTGCGCATGTCCACCAAGAGGTTGAAGTGGTGCAGAAAGTCCGAGCCTAGAATGGGATATGGTAAATCAGCTACAGTAAAAATCCATGTGAAGTCTCTCCGTAATTCCAAGTCCAGAGAACGAGAAATTTGACCGTACGTGGGAATAGGGGAGTGATTTACCGCTTGCAGTGTGATGGGCGACACTGGCGGCTTCTCAGTGAGGAGTTTCAGTGGCCAGATACTGCAAGCTGCTCCTGTGTCAACCAAACAACGTGCTTGGGACCTGAAGTCAGTGATAAAATAGGCACGGTTGTTGTATAAATCTTGTGGAGAGTGTGCCGTGCTCAGCTCTCCAGATTTAAGTTTCCCTGGTTTGAAAACGAGCAGGGTATTTTGCACCTCCGAGCCTTAGCGCCAAAATGACTGTGATAATAACATAGTCCAGGTTTGCTTGAGAGGCGGCGGTGGCGAGGGGATGGCGAACGACTTTTGTATTGACGTCTAGGCGGTTGTGATTTGACTACGGCCAATTTACTTACTTCATTGGTAAGCCGCATCAAAGCTTCGAGTATGGCCACTGTAGTGTCCATTTTCTTTTTAATTCATACAGTGACAACAGACCACAAAAAAAAAATCAAAGAAACACGTTTCAATGAGAAAGGAACGAAAGGGATAAAAAGCCACAAGAAAATAGTGATATTCGTGTTAAAATAAAATAAAAAAATTGTTTCGCTTTAGAGAAGGTGCTACTTTAAGGTTCCTTAGTAAGGAAAACAAAAGTTGGAATTCAAGATGGCGTCGCCCAATGACTATTTAGGCGGGAAAATGAAATGTTAAATAGGAAGAAGGCGCTCTTTTAGCTTTGACTTTCTAAAAAAAAAAAAAATGTAAAAATGTATTACTCACTTGTTTTTTCCTTTTTTTTTTGTTATTGTAATAAATTTTTTTTGTACCACGTGGTCAGTTGAAAAGAGCAGAGTTGTAAGTTTCTTCCTTTCTCTTTTTGTTATTGTAATAAAAAAAATTTTTGTACCACGTGGTCAGTTGAAAAGAGCAGATTAGTAAGTTTCTTCCTTTTTTTATGCCAAGTCGGCCAAGCTGAGGGTAATAATTTTTTTCTTTTTAAACTTTGTTTCGTATGAACAAAATGTAATGTCCGTTATGCTTGCTTGAGTTGGTGTTTTTCTTGTGGACGGGCTGAAAAAGAAGATAATTCCTGGTTGGAAAGTTTTAGGCTTTTTTTTTGTTGTTGTTGAGGCACGTGTTCGAAAAATGTTACTTGGGCAAAGGGAGAATCTTGTATCTTTCTATTTGACCACTCGTAAATGGGCGCCAATTTGTCTGCAAAACGAAAGATGATATCTCTTTTTAGGAAGATTGTTTTACTTGCCGCAAATTTTTTTCTTCGTTTATGGCTTCGTAAACGAAGTATTTTAAAGTCTTTCTCTGGGACGAAAAAGGTTTTTTTTATGAATATTTTTCTGAAAGAAAAATTTGCGCCTATGTCTTCTCAGCCGACGAATGAATTGAACGAACACGTGTGTCACTGGGGAGAAAATTCTTGGGTGGTAGTATTCTTTCGGTTCTTTGAGTCAGGAAGCTTTTTCTCTCTCTTTTTCTCTTCTTTTTGCTTGTTCTGCTGTCCGAAAATGGAGACCGTGTTTCGTGTTATTTTTTTATTTGTTTCGTAATTCAGAAGGTGCCATTCGGGGTCACCAATTTATAGCGGTTAAGGGAAATAGTTAATTTCCCTAACACTATATATTTTAGGCAACACAAATGAATAACGAAACTTCTTTTAACAACACAACAAAGTAAGGTTTATTTCAGTAGCAGGCGTGAAGGAGTGAGAGTGAGAAAATGTCTCTTTGCGTCGCTGGGCTGTTGCTGGTCCTTGGTTCGTAGGAAGCGTGTTTAAAGCTAGCAGTGAGCGAAGTGTTCCAAGTGGAATCAGTGCAGTCATGTGGGAGAGATATGTTCCTTCTGCTAGCTCCAGACTCTCTCTGCTGTTGTCTGTTCTACAGAAAAGGGACCAGAAAAATAGTTCCTGAGAGGGAGAAGGAATCAATGCGCTCTGCCAGTTGATTGGTCAGTGAGTGACCGATTCTCTTAACAGGGGCATTGATTCGCGAAAGGAAATAGGTCTGTGGCTGCTACAGATTTGAATTAACTGACGAGGTGACATGTCATTACACTGAACAAGAATAGAATCTCCATTAAATTCATGTACAAAATCAATGTACGAAATTTTAACAGTGAATCATTAATTCAGTAATGTTAGATTTGAATTCATATTCATATATACATATAAACATGCTGTACCGTTCTTCCTTTCTCATTTCTATACGTCTATACGTATAAATATGTCTGTTTTTGTGTATCCATATATGCAGTATATCCTAAAAAGAGACTAGCCTTTTTACAAATTCGTTGCATTACCAACAACTTATCACATTATCAACAACTTACCAACATCTTGTCCTCATCAAAACAATCTTCACTTTTGAAATATTGTTCCTGATATTATTTCCTGTTATGTGATGTAATCTGGAAATTATTTTGAAGTATACTATTCAGACATCACAGGGCATTTTCTTCTATCTTTTCTACAACCTGGTATTGATGATTTTTCAGTGTGGATTTCAGCTTTGAGAATGAAAAGAAGTCCACAGGGGCCAAGTCCACAGTATAAGGTAACAGATAGATGAGAGATGTCTTGTACTTTGGAAAAAACCACTGATGAGGAATGACATATGACATATATATTTGGTAGGCATGTACATATTTCAAATTTGAATATGTTTATATTTAAAAGTGACATAAAAATTCATCAACTTTGACAAAAAGAAGAAAATTTATATGACAGCAATCACAATGCAATCTAAAGTGAGCTTTCTTAAGTTAGTTTAAAAAAAATTTTCAAAGTCAAAAAGTCAGTATTGAGGCAAAAAAGTGAGACTGAACATGACATCACACTTGACATATTGAAATGGCATCAATCAGGGGGATATCATCAATGATTATTATTAATTTTGACAAGTCCTTCCAAAATAGCAACAGAGTTACAATAAACAATGGTTAGATTTATAACTAAAAATTCTTAATGTATCCATTGAGAAAAAAGAACTTTTTGCCAATCAAATATGTGTGTGTTATCAATATATATATATATATATGAAGGACAAATTATATATAAATTAATTTATATGCTTTACTATAAATAGTATCTTCACCTCGATGTGTTGGCATAGATTATTTATAATTTCATGTTAGTGTCTATAAGAGATGATACATCTCCAACAATTTTTGTTTTTGCATATATGTGTTTGAAAATAAATATTTTCCCTGCATATATGATAATTATTAACAATCCTAATCAGAAACTATTGGCAGTATTATGCCAAATATGTCATGGCATACAATGAATTAACGAAATTTGAACTTATATGAAAATATTCAGGTCAAATACAGCCCTTTATATTCTTTAACAAAGATTTTAGATTTAAATATATTATGTTTACCTTTAAATTTTAGTGTTTTGTATGTGTCTGATTGTATATGTGTGTGTGTGTGAGTGTGTGTGTGTGTGTGTGTGTATGTGTGTGTGTATATATATGAGTTTGTGTGTATGTGCATTTGTGTGTGTATGTGTGTGTGTGCATGAATGTTTTCAAAATTATGCACATATATCTCTTAGTGTAATTTTTGTATCCAGGGTATGACATTAAACTTCATCTAGCAATGAGGCTACAGTTCTGGAGTTCTGGGGGAGTGTGGTGTTACCTCTTCATTGCCATTACTCCCAGGTCCACTCTGAACCAGAGTGGTAGTACCTTTTAGGATCTTTATATATGATTCCACTGAATCTGAAAATTATATTGGGTCAGAAGTAATATCTACTTTTTAAAAGCAAGTTGTAACTATGTATTCCAAACTTTGAATAGCAGTAAATCTACTTTGTGATAGTAAGTGATTTTGATTCCCAGTTACCATAAATTCTTTTCTCTTAGTCTATACACCAACAATTCAGCTGATTTCTTTGAGAAATTTAGTTTCTTTATGAAGTCATTGAGCTCCAGCTGACTAAAAACTTGTGCAATTGATGAGGTTCCTTCAAAATCAGTCACTTTTCCTTTAAGTACTGTCTACAGTTGATGTAGAGCAGTCATCTTTTTCAGGGAGCTCTGTAAGATGGATAAATGAATATTGGGAAAGGTATTGCAACTGAGAGTGTAACAGGTTGTTTTGTTGAGTCTCAGTCAGAATATGTTCATTTACACTAATTACATCTATCTATGTTATGTTAACCAAACAGAAGTGTTCACTGTAGTCCTCTCTTCTCTCCAGATCATATGATGCTAAACTTCAGATATTTCCACTAAGCATTAGTCTACTACTGAATGTACCCAACACAAGTTTCACAAACAATGTGTTGGACCCATGTCTTATCTTACTCCCTCTGCCACTAGTTCTAATTTGAAATAATTTAAGTAGAACCTTTTCACAAAATCAGATATGGATGTTCTGTTTCATGAAAGTGTACTCTCCAAAAATGTAGCAAAAACAATTTGGATGAGACAAAAAAAATTTCTTCATGAGGCAGCCATGTTATTTGTAAATCAGAGAACATTTATTGTTAGGGTCATTGTTTCAAAAACTAGAACTGCTAAAAAGAAATGATCATTATATTCTTATTTAGTGGATTGAATATACCTAAAATCAGGTCTAAAATATGAGGCACCAAAAAAATGTTTTTTTAAATTGTTCTCCAGTGTTATTATTATTACAACATCAGCAGCAAGGCAATAGATTGAGATTTGGAGCTTATGTAAGGTTTACAAGATTATCTTGATTGGAGAAACGGTGGTAATGGAAGACAAATAAAAAAGTGCTTTCTCTTCTCTGTCTATTCATATGACAAATACTTCAGAAAAATGAGGACCCTCTGCAAGTTCATCTAATTATAGCCTGTGCAAATTAAATGTTTCCCTCTGTAAAACAGAATCCCCAAATCAAATCCGTTTGTTAATCAAAACTACGTTTGCTTGTCTTTATACCTTTTAAGAAAACAAGGAAGGAAAGGAAAGAAAGGTCTCTCATGGCATTTTTCACCTCAGATCCTGATCATTGTTGTAAATCCTAATCAATATATTTCATTGGCTTTTTTCACTTAGGCTATAGATGAAATTCACTTATGTCTATATTAAAATATATGTTGTGAATACATATGCATAATTAAACTTGCATGAATTTATGCACACACTAATGCATGTATATGCATTCTTATGAATTTAGATAAAATGCACACAAATTCTTGAATATATTCATATATTTATATATACACACACACACACACAATCAAAAGAGCTCAGTCAGTGGGGCCTGTAGAATACACTAACTGCACCGCTGCAGAGGGGTAAGAATCCATCCCAATGAGTGTCCGGGATATGGAACTAAGGCATTTGATGGTGAGACTCCAGTCCTGGAAGCATGAGAAATGTGGAGTGTCCCTTTATTGCCATTATTTCCAGGTCAACTCTAATCTCAAGTGGTTGTACCTTTTAGGATACCATCTATGGGTCAAATAGAACTGTTTAAGCCATTCAACTGTGTACAAACAAATGATTAATATTGAATTGAATTATTAGTGTTAGATTGCAATTCATGGAACTAATTAACTAGACGCAAACACTAAATCGCAATATTTGAAACCATTTAAGTGAGAGTAAAAAAATGAGTTCTGACTTGTTTAAAAATGTTACTTACAAACTCTTCACTTGAAAATCATAGATAATATATGTATAAACAAGATTTGGCACTAAATAACCATCAAAAGTTGATATGCCATTAAACCAAATAACCAAAGTATATATATATATATATATAGAGAGAGAGAGAGAGAGAAAGAGAAATACATACACACACATACACACATTAAAAAATGTATATATATAAAAACATACATGCACATTCAAACTCTCACACACACACAAACACAAACACACACACACACACACACACACACATATATATAAATACATTTGTACATGTATACATATGAGTGAACGTGTATCATAAAGGGATGTAGAAAGAGAGAAAGGGTAAGAGAGAATGGGGGCAGACAGTAAGAAACAAAAAGTGTTTGCAGATATCAGTCTTATGAAAAATTGCCTCCAGAATTTTTTAAAAAGCATATGAAAATAGGAGATTTCAGAAAAAAATAAAATAAAATAATGTTATCTAGGTTTGATCTCCCAGGAACCAGTATGTTTTTACCTTAATATGTATTCTATCAGTTCTTTGAAAATTTGTGAGAGTTGTTCCCATGTCATGACTGACAATGGCTAAAGCAGAATTATTGTTTGTTGCTACTGCCTGGCTGCTTAATTATTGAAAGAATAGATAATTAATTTTATTTTCTCTTTATTATCAGCACATGCTAATGTGACTGACAACGAAGCAGGACTAAAACTCATGTTCGTTCAAAAAGTTCTAAGCCTCACCCAGAAATTGATGAACATTGTTGTTGTTGCAACATACTATTTTAGTTGTCTAAATTTCTGAGATGAAACTTGATGATTTTGATCATTAAGAGTTTTCAGACTATTGTCTTCATCTTTATTGTTATTTCCACCAAATAACAATAAAGATGAAGACAATAGTCCAAAAACCCTTAAATGATCAAAAACAACATACTACATTTTTTATAAAACTAAAAAATCTAATTTGGATTTCTGTTTTAACTTCTCTACAAGTGAGACCCATGCAAAGGTGAGAGGTATGTGACAAATCTAAAAATGGACAAAACAGAAGCCTGAGTAGCCATAGATTCTCAGCAAAAAAAAAGTATGACACCCAGGAAAATTGATGAAGGTATGGTACAGATACTAGCTGAGAACACCCCTTCTTATGCAACTGTGAAGAAGTGGGCTGCAGAATTCAAACACAGCAGTAACAGTATAGAAAATGATCCTCTCTCAGGTTATCCAAAAACCTCAACTATTGATAAAGAAGTTAATTCCATTCACCGCATGGTTTGGAATGTCTAACATCTTACTGTCCAGCAGATAGCACAGTCAGTTCACATTGTTTAAATTGAGATCTTGGAGACAAGCAAGTTGTCTTTCAGATGGGTTGCAAGAATGCTGATGTCAGTGAACAAATGGAAAAAGGTTGACATTTCCTGGATACTTCTGACTCACTTCCAAGCTAACTCTAAAAACTTCCACCACAGATTAGTAACTCAAGCTGAAACCTGGGTTCACAACTTCAAACCTAAATCAAAGATTTAAAGCAAACAATGAAAACAATCTAGTTCTCCAACCCTGAAGAAGTTCACACTGGCAGCATCTGTTGGCAATGTGATGGCTTCTATTTTTTTATTCTGAAGGCATAATCATGATAGATTACCTGGAAAAGGAAAAACTATTAATGAACATTAGAATTAAGATAACTGAAGGAAGTAATCAAGTTGAAACACAGAGGGAAGATGATAGTTGGTGTGTTTTTGCTCCAGAATAATGCATTTACTCACACTGCTCAAGTTGCAGAAGATGAAGCAGCTGACAGTGCGAATTTGCTACTTCATCCCTCTTACTCATCAGACTTAGCTCCATCTGACTTCTTACTGTTTCCTAAACTTAAATCTCACCTGCTTCATTGCCATTTCAGAAACAATGATGGGATTATATATGCTGAGGAGGAGTTTTAGAGGACCAGGATACCATTTTCTTCCATGATGGGATTGCAATACTTCAGAATCGTTGAAAAATAGTGAAAAACTATCAAGTTTCCCCAGCTCCATCTGGTTTAGGCTGAGAACTTTTTGAAAGGCCCTGATACATCTAGAGAGATACAAGTGTGTATTACAGTTGGAATGAGGGAACATTTATGTAAAAAAAAAGTACAAAGTTTCTTAACAAACTACAAATTGTTTTCTTTAAGCAACTCACAAGGTAAGACAGAATATTCATATATATATATATATATATATATATATATATATATATATATATATATATATATATGAAAGGTTTGCAAAATTCTCATTACTCATAAATGTTCAATCATCAGGTGAGCAATAGCATAAGACAAGCCAAATTTATAGCACCCTCCACATGGGAAGTAAAAAGGTTAATTATTGGGCACTTTTATTTTCTCTTGAAAAGCTGGTTTTACTGTCATTTTAGATTTAAAATAATATAATGGCAACTATATTAAAACGTTTATATATATATATATACATATATATATATATATATATATATATATATATATATATATATATATATATATGTCAGAGAAAAATTATAAATAAAGTCTGACAATATAAAAATGTACCACAATGAAAAAGCACTAGATTTTCAAAGGATGATTTTATTCATGGAATTATTTTCCACCATTAAACATTCCGTTTTTTTGGCCTACATCGAAGCATGTGAGTAATTAAATGAAACAAAAAAGATAAGAAAGTTTTAAAACATTCTATTTTATTTGGTAGCATTCAGTTTCCAATTTTTATGATGTAATTAGCATATATATATATATATATATATATATATATATATATATATATATATATATATATATTATATTAGCTCTACACATTAAGTTTTTATTTTAAGATATATAACAGTTGATAAATAGGCAATCTATTTATGTGTTTGTTTATTATTAAAATGTATGAAGACTGAATCTTTCAAAAAAAATTTAACATTTCAAATTTAAATTTAGACAGGATGTGGTATAGATCTCAAGACAAAGTTAAGAGATCTCAGTGCCAATTCTTAATTGTTTTGATACTTTTTGATCAGCAGTTTTAGGTGTAACATAGGCTTCTGCAAGTGTAGCACCTTCCATATTCACTAAACTAAACTCTGTTTAACTTTTTCTTTTCCTAAACTGAAAATTAAAAAATTAATGAAAATTATTCAAAAGTAAGATTTGTGGATTTGGAGGACATTAAAAGAAATATGAAGACGAACATTTATTCTGTATCAAAAAATTACTTTCAAAGAGGTTGAATATTTTCACATAATGGAAAACGTGTTAAATGTTATAAGTAGCTATTTTAAACAAAATTAATGTTTTATTCATTATTCATTTCAGTCTTGGGAAATACAGCTTCAGTTCTTAAGTCACTTCCTCACACACACACACACACACGTTTATATATATATATATATATATATATATATATATATATATATATATATATATATATATATATATATATATATATATTGATAGCAGTCTCAAAAACATGCTTTTTTTTAAAACACATAGACAAATTTTAAATAGTTTTTACTAAATGTTTGATTCAAGCTTGTATAGAAATTGTCCAATTTTTTCTTCCTAATTACTTTCAACTGCTATTGGTCATCTTTAAATATAAATTCAAGATGTTTATGATTTTTGCTGCCTTCAGATTTTTCTTATGGTGTTTTATGTTCAAATTTGAATTATATTTTCTCATTTAGGATTAAATAAATATTTGTATATATATCTACATATGAGTGTGTGTGTGTGTGTGTGTGTGTGTGTGTGTGTGTGTGTGTGTGTGTGTGTGTGTGTGTGTGTGTGTGTGTGTGTGTGTGTGAAAACAAAAGGAATACTCCTTAAAATTCATTTTACAAAAACATTTAAGTTGTTAGTGACACTTATGATATACAGTGCTTTTTTAAAACACTTGAAGTTCAATATTAAGACATTCAGCACTATTAAGAGCCCTACTGATTGTCAAGAGCCAAAAAATGTAGCTGTTAAAAAAGTATATTGTATGGTTGAATTAACCAAAGCCATTTCTGTTATCATAGTGCAACATTTTGGGAAATCACTGCAAACTTAATAATCTTTGTCTGACAAGTAGAAGAAATTTAAAACATACAGAGATTTATATAAAGGTAAATGTTCAGAAAGACCATCAGTATCAGAAAAACAATTCATACAAATTGCTTATGCAGCCCACAGAATTCTACAAATGATGTTGGTCAGGATTTACCCATTTTGCACCAGAGTGTTTGTAAAATTGTATGGAAAAGGTTGAAAATAATAACTAACAAACTGCTGTGGGACCAGGACAAAACTACTTGTTATGACTTCTGTAGAGAAATGCAGGAATGTTGTGAAGATGAGTTCACAGATCATATGATCCTCACAGGAGCTTACTGTAACTTGTAATAATTCAAGTGTTTCTCAATAAAACTGTGTATTATATCATTATTTTAAATAGCTTTTTCATAATAAATTTTTGATACAGTTTTTTATAAAGTCTCTCTCTCTTTCTCTCTCTCCTTCTCTGCATATATATATATATATATATATCCACACACACTAACATACACACATACATGTATGTATGTATGTATGTATGCTCAAAATCTCTGTAGGTGGGAACACAGTGTGTGTGAGTGTGTTTTTATCCAGTAATAAATAAGTTACAATTTAATGTTGAAATATACTTTTTCTATTTTTATGGTATAATATAGAAATATAAAGGCTTTTATTTGCAATCTGCTTGATTAAAAAGATTGACAAAATTGAAATAATTCAAATACATGAAGATATTTCTGTCATGTCTGAATGATTGATATAATAATATAATCATCAGATTGCATTAAAAGTCACACTTTAGAGGCTGGCTTTTATACAGAAAAGTTTTATCAGTTGAAAATATCAAGATAAATTCACTCAGAATGATTTGTCAAATTTACTTTTTCAGGTTTCTTTATCACTTCTAAATCACTTTGCATTTCTGTATTTCTTCTCTTAATTGCATGTTCGGTATGAAAAATATTCAAGTATAATTTATTATAATTATTTCATGTAGATCAATATTAAAGAAAGGCTGAGTTTGTTTCATAAATAAAAATAGATATTTAAAAAATTTGAATCTACTTTTATTTTGCTTAAAATTCATTGACAAAAGTGATTGATATTGAAATGAAAAAGCAATAAAATATCTGTAGAATTTTTCTGTGGTAAATTTAGCATTGTGATGAAAAGTATAAAATGAGAACCATTTTGTCTTCTTTAGTTTATCTAAATGGTTGGTGCAACGCATTATGGATCCATTTTTTATCATAATTCTTTAAGCGTTGAAAGGTAACAGGTAGAAATAAAATCCCTTTGTATGAAGATAGCATCTTTTTTTTTATTCTGCACCAAACAAAATTCTCATCTCTTGATTTTAGACCAACAGAGACAGTTTTTGTCTCAAGTGTTTATTCTACTGTATTTTATCTTCATTATTTTTCAGATAATTTCACTACTCAGACAAGGATCCAGCCTTCCCAGGTTTCTTTTTTTGTTCTGCTTTATCCTAAACATCAAGTTTTCCTACAAACCTTTTAACACCTTTTCCTCAAGCCTTTACCTTATCTCTTTTTCCGAAATATTCCTTTGGGAGCAACTCTTCTAGTTAAATTTTCATACACACTCTCAATCTATTGATCATTTGTTGCCTTTACAAATTTCTCTCTTTTCTATTTTTTAGAAAAAATCTCTATTTCCATTTCAATGTATTTCTTAATCATTGTCAGCTTTCTTCATACTATATCCAAGTTTCCTCAACTTTATGAAGATTTTACTTATAATTACCTTCCATTAAAATATTTCATCTTTATTCTTTTCATTGTAAGCTGAGCAATTTCCAGAACAGTTAAAATCCTACACCTTAAATGATTGCATATGATATGAAACAATGCTTCCATTATAGAAGAGATTCCTTTATTTATCATTAGGTAAAGGAATACTATTTATATTATATAAATCAGAAGAAGGAACTTTGTGAGATAACTCATAAAAATTTGTGATCATAGCTCCTTGCAGATGCTGATTACCAGACCAGTAGCCAATCAGCACATTGAGCTCTATCTCTCGGATATATATATATATATATATATATATATATATATATATATATATATATATATGCAGAAATCAAATATGGGTGGTAAATAGAAACCTAAAGGAAATTTTAATTCAATTAGATAATTCTATAATTTTTATAATTAAGTTAATAAAAATTAAATGATAATTCTGTTATCTGTTTGTATTCTGATTCTGATAAATTATTTGAAAAGTGCTCAAAGAATCCAAGGAGTATAATTCCCATTGCTGCTTTTGAATTTTGCAGCTTGTTGAGTATGATAGATTAAACTAAAAATAAAACATAAAAACCATACCTCAATATTTTCTGCCAATTATATATATATATATATATATATATATATATATATATATATATATATATATATATATATATATATTAGGAGGGAACAAGCTTTAAATAAGTTCAAATGAAATTTAAGAAATTTTGTAAGACAAAAGAAAAATTCAATAAACAATCATTTAAAATGATCTTGTCTATGGTTATTAATGATACACACTTAAGAGAAAGACTCCTGCTTGATTATGTGTGTGTTTTTGTTTGTGTGTATAAAAGAAATATTTTCTTGCCAGTAAATATCTAAATATCTAAACCAATTTTTATTGATATCTATAACAGAACCACAATCAATATTATCATTTACATTTTTTGCATTGTTTGAGTAAATATTATGAACATATGATCATTTAAAATGGTTAATTATTTTTAGTTTAAGATTTGTTATGATTCTTTTGCTGATCCAAACTTTTGATTTTGTTCTTTTTACTAATCCAAACTTTTCATTCCATTTGGAATAATGTTTGCATAACATTTAAGTATTTCAGTAAAATATACATTTAAAACATATATTTAGAGTTTCATTTTCATTTTAAAAATCCAGTATAATTAATTAACTATTCTGCTTAAATCAGTGTATTAATAATATATTTATTGGGATTTCTAATGAATAATTCATCTATAAAATCTCCAATAAATATTTAATATTCTAAAAGACAATAATACTGTTTTATAGAACCAAATAGAGTAGATAGTAATAGATAGTTGATAGATGTTTATTTTACACATTTAAAAGCAAATCTCTATTGAACCTTAATCTTTCTTTGTATTCTTATATTAAGTATATTAAAGCAGTGTATTTTGTCAATGCATTTTAAGTTCCAGTTTTCTTTTAATTGCATTAAAGTTTAAATTAAACATAAAATGTTTTATGCAGATGACTATTTTTGGAAGATTAATGTGTGTGTGTGTGTGTGTGTCCCTTTGATTTTACATTGTAGTCTTGCCAGTACAGCTTTGTATAGAATTTAGTATATTTCCATTCCTTGTTTAAGAATTTTTAAAAAACAATGAACAATATTTGTATGTGCAATATTTACCTAGAATCAATTATAGAAATGCAACATGATATCCTAAGATGCTTAAAGATCATGTCTAAATGAAGGAAACCAACCAGAAATTGGCTGCTGCTAATAATTGGAGAAATAATCATGCATAGTTGAATATTTAAGCATTCAAGGCAAATTATCATAATCACTTGACAAATACCATATAATTGTGGAGTCATTTCAGCAATAACCAAAATCTCATGTATTAGTTATTCAAATAGCGTAAAAAGAAAAATTAACAATGATGCAGTAGGTTATTAATTAAAAATGCAGATATAGAAAACTATGATCAATTAACTACAAACACAAGAAAATAATTAAAGAAACGATTATTTTCTGTTTTTCCATTTTTGGGAATCTTCTACACTGAATGAGTTAGAAATGGCCTTTTCTTAAACAATAGTTTCTGAATCCAAACTCAAAGGCACAACATTTTCCATATGATCGACAGAGAATACCATCTCCAGGAGCAGGTGAATCTCTTTTCATGTCTGTGATTATGACACAGTCTCCTAGAATGATGCATGCTGACTCAAAAGATTCAGCAGCTTCACCAATGGTAGAACACCGGCTGCTTTCAAGCTGGAAACAATATAACCTATGAGAGACTATTACACAGGATCTAAATTTGCACATTACTCTCATGATACATTTGAAATGTCTAATCTTAAACTGAAAATTGGTACCTATTTAATGACTGTTGAATAATCATTACAAAGTAGAGTAGGTCATTGAAAATGTTTATAAATTGATCTTGCATGCACATTGTCAATGAAGACAGTTCGAGAAAAGTTTGACAAGAGTTCATGAAGTTTTGCACAGGAAGAAAAAATGTTACTTGATAATGGATGATGTAATGTTGCCCTGGCTGTTTTATCAAAACAACAAAAGCAATCTTACATGCATCTATTAATGAATTTCTCTAAGGCATACTTAATTTTATGATTATACTGGGATAATAATTTTTTATTTAAATTTTGTTATTTTCATTCATTTTCACTTATAATTAAAATTTTGGGTATAGGAAAATTCTGTAAATAAAACAGTTTTACTTTGGTGTATCTTATACTAAATATAGGGTTATTAAGATTTTCTTTTAGTGATGTTTAATATAAATGGGTTACACTACTAAAGGAAAAACTTAATAACCATACATTTAGTAGTTTTATTTACTGAATTTTTATATGCCCCAAATTATAAAAATAAGTGAAAATGGATGCATGTAAGATTTCCTTTACTGTTTTGATACATTCTCAATTAACTTTGATGATAATATAAATGCCAGTGTTACCTAAAACCTTATATCTATCTATTTATATATATATATATATATATATATATATATATATATATATATATATATAAATGTATGAAATACTAAGAAATATATATATATATATATATATATATATATATATATATATATATATATATATGGAATACTAAAAAAATTATAACAAACACTTAACTCAGAAGTAAAGTAACTCAAGTTTCATGCTGAAAGCAATCTAAACACAAACTTTAGTCAATACAAAGCATTCTGTAATATACATATGTATGTGTGTGTGTGTGTGTGTGTGTGTGTGTGTGTGTGTGTGTGTGTGTGTGTGTGTGTGTGTGTGTGTGTGAATAAGTGTATATATATATATATATATATATATATATATATATATAGAAGGTTTTATATTGACAGGATTTTATATTATAAAAATTCTAGCTGAATCAAAAGGACAAAACTAACTTGATATATAATATAAATGATGAAAATAACACAACTCTAATTACACAGAAACCTTTCTAAAATCACCATTTTTAACATTGCTTTTTTCTGGTTTATTTTGATATCCATGGTAATCCTTAAAAACAAACAGCTGATATTGACAAAAACTATTTATGACATGTTTGATGTAGAAAGGGAATTTAATTTAGTTCTAATTGAATTAAAAATGAATGTTAGTCATGAAGGCTAAGTATTATCAATATATGTATAGCTTCTAAGAGGTAATTAAAAA
>OY757922.1:51071979-51424479 GCA_963585895.1 Sepioteuthis lessoniana
GTGTGTGTGAGTAAATGAATATATATATATATATATATATATATATATGTGTGTAAATATATATATATATATATATATATATATATATATATATATATATATATATATATATAATTTGTATTATCAAGAACAAACAGTCTATATTTACCACAAAGTAAGTATAATTCATTTTGTTTATTCATAACTTTAATATTTTTTATCAACTTGCACCTGAGATGTTAAATTCAATAGTGTATCCACTTGCATACAAGCACACTGAGACACATACATACACATAAAGAAATAGTGAAAAGGAAGATAAA
This sequence comes from Sepioteuthis lessoniana, assembly GCA_963585895.1. Lineage (NCBI taxonomy): Eukaryota > Metazoa > Mollusca > Cephalopoda > Myopsida > Loliginidae > Sepioteuthis > Sepioteuthis lessoniana. The sequence goes on from OY757922.1 coordinate 51,072,282, forward strand.
ATTATTATACAAATTCAATCCAGCATATAAGCTAATATTTATTTCTACCAGGACACTCTGTGTATCATGGAACAAGAAAAAAAACATAATAAAAAAAGCAAATTCTGAAAAATGAAATTATGAAGATTAGAAATGAAAGATTCCTTTCGAGTTTCATCTCACAAATTTCAAAATTGCATTCTTTTTTGTGTCCTTTTGCTTTTTTCTTTTTCTGTCATTCTTTCTCCACTATGAGATGGCGAAAGACGAGTAAGAAATGATCAGTGTTGCTGATGTATCCTTTATTTTCAAGCCAAAATGTAAACTAATTATTTTTTCTTGGAAAGACATTTTTCAATTCCCATTAGTTTCGAAAATATGGGCAAAGTACTGTATGGCACTTTGAAAGGCTGACTGTATCTAGAAATAACATAGCTTTTATATAATTTTAAGAAGAGAAAACAAAAAATATATGCTAGTGATGAAGAAGAAAAAAAGAGAGAGAGAGTTGACACAGTTGTTGTTGATGTGTCTGCTATTTAGAGATTAACTATGTTAGGCATTGTTACAAATTCATCAAAGGATAGATCCCTGTAGAAAGATACAGAACAGACATGATCCAGCACAACTACAAAATAATCTTTTTTTCTTTTCATTCTTTTTTAGATTGTGAGTCTGTATATATTCTGCTGTTCATTCAATTTTTCTTTTCCTTTTTTGAAATCTTTTCTTTTGTTTTTGTAATCTTTTCCTTTACTTTTCTACTTTCTCTCTTAATTTTCAGTTTCTTTTTTTTTTTTTTTTTTTTGCTTTGTGCCATATCTCTTTTTTATTTTTCTTTGCTTTTTTTACTCTTACTCCCTTTTCATTTCTTTCTTTATTCTAATTTCTCCTTTTCTTTTTCTATTCTTTCATATATTTGTTATATATTTTAATGTTTTTAGTTTATTGATCTCTTATCTATTCTTCTTTCTTTCTTTTTTTCTTACTATCTTCATAGTATATTGCTTATGCTAATAATGTCTCTTTATTTTGTTCTCTTTCTTTATTAATCACTCTTGTCTTTTTTTATCCTTTTCAGGAATTCTTGCATTTCCTCTTTTTCATTGTTTGTCATTCTTTCATTCGTAGCTTTACTATTCATTTATTCTTCCTCTCTTTCTTTCATTCCTTCTGTCAGTTGTGCACATTTTCCTTCTTTGTCTTTTCAAAAGAAATACCCACTGTTTGGCACAGCCATGCTATCAATCAAGCCAAATTCATGTTAGTTGGCTTTTGCATTTGCAATCATTTGTACAAGGACAGCCGCAAAGTCGACAATATCTTCCAGTGGAATGCTCGTCAAGGCACACAGGCTGTCAATGATCTGCAACACAGAATATGCAAGTGCATTATTTATCTAAAAGAAAACATATATACAATCATTGCACATGGATGAGCAATCAAGTAGGAAGAGTGAGAGACAATGTAAATACATAGACACACTGATTCTGACTCACTCTACTAGAAAAACACTCACCTATCATAATTGCTCTGTCTATAGATACAAGATCGACTCATTGCTTAAAAGATAGAAAAATGAATATGTCAACCTTCTTCAATGTTTTATACTGAGATCCAAGTAACCTTTAGGTGAGAGAGAGAAGTAAATAGGAAAAGTCAAAAAGGAAGAGAGAAAAAGAAAAAAAGAAAACAAAAATAAGAAAGATATGTATATATATATATATATATATATATATATATATATATATATATATAAAGAGAGAGAGAGAGAAAGAGAAAGAGAGAGAGAGATTAAAAAGAAAAATGAATATCAATTTTTCTTAATAATCTTACAGTGTGATTCCAGTCACTTTCAGATGAAAGAAAGAGAAACATAAGAAACATGATCACAACATACAAGTTAAATTACACTTCATTTTATAATAAATATAAATATAAAGCCAGTTTTTGTTTTTTCTTAAGGTATATTATAATCAAAAATATAATCTATTTGGACCTAGTTTGCAAGAAATGTTACAAATAGAAGAATAAAAAAAATTCGAGTTATAAACCAGGTATCACTTTTTTTCTTAGTCACTAACATTTCTATTAAAAGCATTAGCCTTAAGCAATTTTCTCTTTTTTAATAGGATCCTTTATTTCATGAACTTGTCAAAGCTTCAAAGTGTAAATATAATTCATGTGTTTCACTATTGGAGTCTGTCTCTCTAATTCATGATGATGCCTTTGGGCAAAAAATTTTACTGAAAATATATCTTGATTGGAATTTAACAAAGATTTCAAGATATTGTAATTTAGATAGAAATTATCCCTTTGAAAAGTGATAAAATAAATAAGAAAGGCTGATCAACTCTCAGAATGCACACACATACACACATATGTACATATTTGCATCTATGATTCCAAGATACATATATGTATTCATATATACAAACCAAATATCTGCATGAATATATATATATATATATATATATATATATATATATATATATATATATATATATTACAACTGAAATAATCTAAACTATTTGCATCTGCCTCAAAATATTTGATGCAATATATATATATATATATATACATATGTATTTTTTTTTCTAAAGTTAACACTTATCACTTGTTAAAAACTCAATATCATAGATGAATATAAACTTGTGAATAGATAAAAATATGTTTTAAAAGTATGAACTAAATTTTAAAAAGCCATTGTAAATAATTATTTAACAATTAGATACATTTTATTGATTCCTAAAGTTTTTTCTTATTATAGCTGCACAAACAAAGAAACAAAAAACAAAATTTTCACAAGACAGTAATGAATCAGGAACTATAATATTCCATGTTAATTAGGTCATGTCAAAGGGAATTCCTGAAATTTTCTTAGAATTTTGGACATGAAGGACATTTGATAATAAAGCTACATTCCTTAAAAATTAGTATTTAGGATGTGATGAAATAATGAATAGATAGCAACTGCCAGCACTGCTTTTAATAAAATTAGTTGCACAAGAAACTTATTTGCTCAAGAGTTTCTCTGTAAAAAAAACATCGAAGCAGAAATATCAGATCATTTTTTCACTCATCAGATTGTCCAAGTCTTTATTATAACAGCTGTTGGACTCAGATAGGTGAGGAAAATAGGAGGATTTGGACTTTTTTAGATATTACTGCTCAATACATCTGTGTTGCTAAATCACTTCCAGCCTATTGCATAGGAGTCTTTTTTTATATCACTTAAGAGAAGGATGACATGATGACATGCTGTAACACAGTATCTCAGACTAATTTCAATAGGTAAGCCCAAGATATGAAATAAAAAGTGTAAGACAGAGAGTTGGTCAGTATCAAAGAAAGGTAAAGATGAAATTTAGACAGTCCTTTTGCAGACAGATAATTTTTTAACCCCAGTAGAGTGAATGAATTATTTTCAGAAAATTTGCAAAGTAGAGGGTATATTCGAACAAGTCAATTAAGAATATATATAAAATATAATATATATTTTTTCATCAGCTATTGCCAGCCATAGTACAATAACATGAAAGCAATAAAGCACTATCTTTTAATTATGATATTTTATAAAACAATCTTTACACAACCTTACACCACAGTGGGACCTTCTAGCAATGTTTCTATACATTAACATTGATTTGGTCAATAGGCAGCCAATAGGAAAATGCCTTAAATCTTGCTATGGTTAAAAATGATAAAAATATTACTCAGCCAGGGTATTGTTGGCGACAAAAATGGTGCTCTGCCTGTAAAAGCATTAATAGAAAGCATTAAAGACATATCAGATTGAAGAGATTGATAATTATTCGATCAAAACAAGAGTAATGATGATGAAAATTAACAGTGTTATTTTGTTTAAAATGTGTTTAAAATTCAAAGAGTTTATTACAGTTTGCTATTTAGTAAATTTCTCCCTTCTTTCTCTTCCCCTTTTTCTAAGTATATATATATATATATATATATATATATATATATATAATACTATTACATATATATATATATATATATATATATATATATATATATATATATAATACTATTACATTGATAAGTCTCTATGATAATGTAAACCATCTATCTTATAAAAGAGTTTTCTTTTACCACAATCTCCTTCCTTATCAATTTACTTAACCTAATTGTGAGATAGCCTTTTTTCTCTTACTTGAACTTACACTTATATCTTCTATCTTTGTTACTACTCATCTTCTCACCTGTTCTTTCAATTTACTTTGTGTTCTTTTGGCCAACGTCTTGTTCATGCCTCTTCTCTATTCCTCTTGGTTCTTATTCATTGCTGTTTTAGTTTTTCTTTGCTGGGACAATGCAGACACCATTTTTATGTGTACATATTTTATTTCTTATAACACATCTTATGGTGACCTTTATGAGAAGTGATGAGTATAGGGGAAATCAACCATTCCCTTCGAACAGTCCTCAGCAACTAATTAACAGTTCAAATTATTTTCTTAACTTCTAGAACTCCTGACTGAGATTATCCAATCACAGCCAAGTCCTCAGATTGATCATGGGGTCATCGTCTGTCAATTTAACTGAATTGATGCATAGTATCTTTCCATCTGTTTAACAGCTTAGAACTTAATTTGAATGCTACTCTATATATTAATAATAGATCTCACCAATATATTATATAACATAATGCTTCTCTATTAATCACTTAAATCTCATCAATCAACAATAACAAACTGAGAATTTCTGTTCAATATTCATCTAATATATATCAGCCTACAGAGTTGAGTAATAATTTTGTCATTTTTTTTTTTTATTCCATTATTACTTTATTCTGACAAATTTTTCATTTAAAAAAAAATTAAGACAATGTAAAAAAATTTTATTGCTTTCTAAAGCTCTTACTTTTAACTTTCAAATAAAACATACAAGTTGACAGTTAATGCATTGTGTGTTCTTTAAACTTTGTCACAATAAATTCTGTAAGCATGGGAATGCTGAACAAATAACTAAGAACAAAAATGAATGAATAATATGAAATGACAAAGTGATACTAATAAAAATCATTGTCTTTAAAGATTGACTGATAAAATAGATATGGTCGTCAATGAGGGGTGTTTTTTGGTAAGCTATTGATGATTTTGAAATATCTGTTTGATATTTTCAAAGTCTAATGCAATCAAGCCAGTAAAAAATACTGTCAGACATTTTACTCTCATTTTTAAGTTAAAAGTATTTTCTTACTGGAATTTTATAGATGTAAACAATCAAAGCTAAAAACTTTTCCAACAAACCTAATTTTTTAAACAATGTTTTTCTTAAATTAATATATATGTTGACATGGGGTATATACATTTTTATTTTGAAAATAATTAAACAATATGAAAGTTGAATAATGGGACCATTATGAGTTCAAATGTAGTGTTACTTTTGCATTAATTAAGTGCCTTGGTTGGTGTAATGGCTACCAAGCTAGACTAGCAGACTATTACTAGTGAATTGGAGTCTCACTGAATACCCCATACTTTTGGCCCAGTGCCTCAACTAAGCAAAGCTTAGTAAATAAGTACTTTTCTATTAATTTTGATTCATTAAACAAAATAAGTTGCCACAAATAATTAGAATTTAATTATTTACAAATTTGTGCTTTATTGTTTTATTATTGTAATCTAAGTTAAAAACACATTAAATATAATCAGTGGAGAGATTTGAATTTATAAATGACATTAATTCTACAACCTCATTAGTATTGAGAATACTTACTGCCACTTGTTTATCATAATTGCTCATACAATAATATCAACAATGATAAAAATAAGATGGTTAAAACTTGCAATACATTTTTTTTCAATTGTTTGTAATATGATAATACAATCAAAATATTTTCTTTTGATTAGCAAAATCAAATCATAACCTAAATATTAGTTGTATATGTATGGACGTATTTGTTTGTATATGTATGCATTCCTGATAAAATAAAAGCTCTTGTCACTTTGTATACAACATCCTATACACATATTTGTAAGTTAGTGTATGTTTAGTTAAAAAGACCAGGCAATAAAGAATTTGTGTATTTACCAACCTCACTGCACGAGCAAGATGTGACATAAGATCAATTTTTTTAAGCAGAATTTAACAGGTTTGAATTCAGAGTTTTCCTTCTCCTAGACTGGTTGTCATACCAAGGTTAAAGAGCTCAGTCTGCCCCATTATTTATCTATGATTGGAAGGTGAATAATCAGATGCATACCTTTCCCAAGGGTATTAGCATTATGTGAAATGCAAACAGTATCATCATCCAAGATTTCAGCCTGGTTTGCCATGTCCATTTCTTACTATGATAACCATTGAATGAAGAATGAATGAATTTTTTAAAAGTTTTTTTTTGTTTACAAACAAAGGAATGTAAATTCAGATTGAATGTAGAAATCATTTATAAGATTCAGGATTTTAAATGTTTTCAGCTGTTTCCAGTCAAATTTAAGAATGATATAATTTGTTTTCATAAAATCTAAACAACATTAGTTTTCATTGTCACAAGCCATTTAAAGAATGGGTTGAACTTTTTTAAAAAATTATATATTTTTCTTGTCTATTCTTTTTAAGCATACCAGCATTAATGAAAACTACAACCCAAATGTACATATTTGTAAGTGTGTATATTTGGCCTTGTGGGTAGAGTGTACACTAATGGCCCAGAAAACCGGGGTTCAATCCCAGGTCAAGTTATACCAAAGACTTGAAAAATAGTACTAGGTACCTCATTGCTTGACACTCAGCATTATAAGGTATGAATCAGAGGTAAAGTGAAGCAATCCAGGGAAAGGAGTAGCACCCTCCCCTACACTTCAGTGTAGAAGCTATTGAAAAGGGAGCCTTCGGGTCACTTTTGACTATGGTCGCCAACTTTACATTTTTTTACATTTGTAAGGCATATAGAGTGAGTCAAAATTAAAATAATTTAACAAATATTGCTGTAATTATTACCTCAGATTTATATTTAAGATAAACTTTAATACACACTAACAATTAAATATAATAAAGAAATTGAAAAAAAAATGGTTCAAAAAGACTTTTGTATTTTAAGAATGCAATACAAAATCCTTTCAGCTACACTTATTTAGCTGTCTCTATCTTTATCTGTTGGTTGTTCTTTACATGCTAATTGCATGCTCAATGCAAAAGAAATTCCCATTCTGATTCCAAGATTTTTGATGGTCAGATAAAAAAATAGTTTACTATTTCATGAATTGTTAACATTATGATATAAAAATAGTTATACATGTATGCAACACCTATGCATACACACATATATAGAAATATATTAACCTGGTCACACACATTCTTACATAAACTTGCAAATATAGATACACATAGGTTAACATAAAAGCTGTTTGCACCTTATTTCAGAGTTTAATGAAAATAATCAGAATTTAAAAAATTCAAATTAAATACCAGCAATATATTATCACAACATTTTTAGATTGAATTAACAAAGGAAATATTGATGTAAGAGGATTTTATTTAGCAAAAAACATTCCATATTGTTAAAACCTGAACATACATACATACATACATACATACATACATACATACATACATACTCTCTCTCTCTCTCTCTCTCTCTCTCTCTCTCTCTCTCTCTCTCTAGTTCACACACTCAAACACACATGCATGCACACATGTATATATACATATACACAAAATAATTGCCACTCCTATTCCAAACTAAAATGACAAGAAGAATTTGTATTTTGTAGTTGACATTTCAATCTTTAAAACATTGTAGCATTTTAGGAGTTTTATTTTGTTTTTCTTTGGTTGAGTATAATTTTAAATTTAGTTCTGCATTGCATTAAGGTGTTGAGAAATGTTAATTAAATATAATAAGATCATTTCTCATAGATAAAAGCTGGATTTGAGGCAAAAGAATGTATGTGGCAATGGATAGATAAGATTTAAAAGAGAAAAAAGTGAGTGAATAAAGGGAGAATGATGGAAAGTACAGATACAGAATTTAAAAAAAAAAGAGGGAGTCAGATCCACCTTGTAGATTTTAAAAGGGAAATTAATGGTTTTTATCAATAGATAAGAGGAAGTTTTAAATAAAATGCAATGAAATCTTATAAAAATATAATACTCTTTGCTTATTAAGTCATTCTTACAAAGAAGAAAAAGATAAAATAATTGTTACCCTTTCATGATTTTTTTAATTAAGAGGCATACTCATAAAAATTGTAAAGATATTTAGTGATAATCAGCATAGTGTCAATTGTTTTGATGTTTAACATTTTAGTATTTAATATTACTAAAATGTATATATGTAGACACAAACAAAGACTAGAAATATATGTGTTTGCATGTGAGTAAATTGAAAAAGTACATAACCAAATTTATCAATTTCTTAAATTCAGATAAAAAGATTAATGAAATATTAAAGAATAAATGATTATATAAAATATAAAGTGATAGCTTTTATTATTTCTACTAAATGTCATTGCAACTTAAAACTCAAGCATATTGAATAGTTTTTTAAAGGAGTGTGTGTACATATGTAAGAGAGAGAAAGAAAGATTTATACAATAAAGCATTTTATAAAATTTTGTTCAGTTCCATTTTAAGATAGAACTAGCCAATACACAAAGCACATATGAATTATGGGCATTTACTTGCTCAATCAGTTGAAATTTTATTGCTGAATTGTCACAACATAACTTAGAAAACAAAACAGTAAATATTTCACCTTATTTAGCAAAGGGTTTGACTTTAACAAATTCTGTCCATACATATGCTGAAAAAATTATGAGAAATTCAACTTTCTTTATACTAAAAATATATTCCCTATAATATTTTAGCAATGAGAGGCTAAGTTTGAATTTAATATTTACTGATTATGTCAAAGTTTTGTGTATCATAGATCTTTTTCTTGTATCAAGCTATTGAATTATTTCTAATATATCATATTAAAACAACTTGAGCAACAGATGAATTATACTAAAAAACTGAAAAATATCTTTATAATCTTTTTAGAATTTAGCTTTATCTAAAGACAGGACAGATTCACTGACAGAAACTAAAAACACATTTTTATTAGATTTAGTTATTAACTTAATTTTTTTTCAGTTGTTAGCTTCATGATCAAATTCATAAGATGTACTGAATGGCACTGTGAGGAAATAGATTTAGATTTATTTCTTACATTATTTAATGTAAATGGCCAGAGTAACTGATGAATCCTCAGCAAGTTTTAATTGTAGCAGAATTTACTCGCCAAACACTGGTGTAAAGATACCTCAGAAGGCATAATGGTAGGATACCTTTACAAGATATCATGCTAAATAATACCAATTTTAATCTTTCAATAACTACTATACAGTTATATATTTATTTATTCATGTATTAATCTATTTATTTATTCTTGGTGCTGTATTCATCCATTTTGCATATTTTTTTACATAAAAATATTTTGTTTTATTTTGGAGGAAAAGGAAAGGAAGAAGAAAAAAAACTGTAGCAATATTATACATTTTTAAATATAAAAGGTTTTTGCTGCTAAGGATAATATTTATATTGTATGAATATACACCCAAATACACTAAATGTTCAAATGGAAAATTTCAACAAGCAAAAATTATTAGTTCAAATCCTCAGCTTGAATAAGTTTCTTTTTTCTAAGCTTGGATAAAAAAAACCTACATAGAGATACTAATAAATTTTGATGATCAGTTCAATTATGGTAATATTTTTCAAATTCAGTGACAATAGATTTTTTTCTGAGAATTACATTTGTACATAAGATAAGGAATACTTACAGTTTTACCATTTTAGTATCTATCCTAATTATTTATTTTCCTTTATTTAAATAATTGTTTCTTTTTTTTTAATTAACTCCTATTTTCAGTTTACAAGAATTTTGCTTTCTTTATAACCATGTCTTTTATAGCTTGAATTTCACAAGTAAGATAAAGTTAACAGTTTTTAAAATGCAATTTTGTTAATTTTATTTTTCAAGAAAGAAAGTATATAAAAAATAATAGATGTATACACAAACAGAAACAAATAAAATGAAAAAATATATCTAAAAAAATATAATATATTCATGAAGTCTTGCAGTTGTTTGAAAATCAGCTTAAAAACATCAAGTCATGCTGTTAGTTTGTATTTCCCTGAATCTCTCTTGCCATCAATTCCAATCATCCATCACTCTTGGCAGGTCATCTAGACCACATCCAGAGTCCACACTGAGCTAATGTATGTAAGTCTTTACTGGTCAGCCAACAGTGGCATATCCATGTACGGAAGTCCATAAAAGAACATCACTAATGAATTTGTCCTTAATTCTCCAGGAGTGCCTTGCATGTCTTGTTCATTTTACTTGGATGGTTTGTGAGATAGGAGATAAGAGGCCACACAGCGGCTGTTTTGTGTTTTTAAGCATCTAGAATTTGTTCAATTTTTCATTGATAGGTTTACAGAGATTTCTGGAGGGTTTCTGAGCAGATTCTTTCCACATCCAAAGCCTTTCTACTTGGCTACAACTTTTAATTTTGCTCTTGAAGTGCTTTTCCTTCCATTGACTTCATTTACAATCTGCCATGGTAAACCTGATTGTCTATCTTCAACCAAATTTATGAATGAACTGCTATTGGCTCCCTTGGAACTCTACATTTGGCTCTTGGTTTGGTTGGTGTGCACTTGGCTGCTGCTTCTATATGAGTGGTAACAAAGTTTTCATATTCATCATTTAGAGTATGTCTTTCAAATGTCTCCTGATGAGTATTAAACTTGTTTCTTACTGTAACCATATATTGCTTGCTTATATCACTGTTGGTGAGTGTGGACCAGCAATATTGTAAAGCTTTAGCTATTTGTCTTATTTCTGCGTAGACTCAGGAAAATCTTTGCCAAGACGATTCTGTGATTGGAAGATTCTCCTTCAAAAGAGGAATATGCCCTACAGTTCAAGGCATTATTTATCCACTTCTTGTTTATTAATATATAATCTAGCTATACTTTTGAGTTATTTGGGTAGGTGTAAGTCTATAGCTTTCCCTTTTTTTCTATAGAATTTAGGATTTAGGCATACAATCCTGTTCTCAAGTGAAAAATCTGCAAGATATTTCATTTCTGTTTGGTGAGTTGTATGCACAGAATCTATAATTTTAGTTTGTTTATTCATGTCTCCTCAGATGATTAGAATGTTGTGTTTGGGAATGTGTTGAATAATGGAAGATAACTTGTTATAGAAGGTGTTAATGTCTGTTTTATCACTTGCATTAGTAGCAGAAGATGATTTTTGTGCAGGAGTTAGTAGCAGAAGATGATTTTTGTGCAGGAGTTGCCTCTAAATGAAGCACACATCATTCTCAATTGAATTCTCTCAATGTTATTTTGTGATCTTAAGGCATGAGGACAGAGAAGCATTCCTACATCTCTAATGGCAACATTGACAGAGTTTTTCCATGCAGATACTGAGACAAATGTCCATCCATTACTGGTATCATGGTATTTTAGTTCTAGTTTGATATGGTAATATTTATTTTCTTGCATGCATATGATATATGATGTCTATATTAGATTTGGTTGTAGATGCTGTAAACTCAGGTAACTGGTTTATTGTGTTTGAAGTCTTAACATTAAATGTCACTATGTTGACAATGCTTTTACATCTAAGTAAGTTTTGTTTAGGCTCTTCTAATTTTCCTAACACTGCAGCCAGAGATCCAGCTTCAGCAGAATACGCTCTTTGTTTACCCATGTGAAGGGTGATGCAATTTGGATGGATGGTTTGAACTAGTCATGGAAATCTATATTTTTTCTCATCAATAGACACCACCCTTATAGATAAGTAACAGTTATTTCCTGACTGAACTATTTGATCCTGGCCACCAACCTATGAGGCTCCTCTGCCAATAAAAGGAGGGTAAGAGTAACCCAAAGCCAAATTTTTTAGACCCTATTTTAGATATTATCACTGAGGAGAAAAACTTTTTTCCCCAATGATAAGATTTAAAAAATTTCAGCTTTGGGTTACTCTGACTCTGCTTTTAATTTAGGCTAGGGTTGCTATAGTAAACTGCAAAAATCAAAAGTATTTCAAGAATAAAACTTGAATTTTCATATTGACTAAATAATTCTAACATTTGTACAATGTGAGTTACTCAATTTTAAAATTGCTGCTGTAAGTTTTTATGAACACTCTGTGTAACCAGTTAGATTTTTCATTAAGACATTATCAATCAGAAAGTAAAAACATTTCTGGGTATACATCCACTTACAAAGATACTACTGCACTAAATAAAAGAATAGTAATGAGTGAAATAACAATACAGAGAATAGCATTGAGTAGATGACAAAGCAGTGATCATTTTAATTAGAATCTCATACCCATGGGAGATGAGCTCTTTATGTTGATGTCCAACACAATGACAAATACTTTAAATTCATTGCACCTATGATTACGATTACTGACTTTTTCATTTTCGTTTTTTCCTTTGACTTCTTTTCATTAACAACTTCACTGTTATTTCTTACATTTTTTCCTATTTCTTTTTTAACCTTTCCTTATGTTACAAAACTTCTCATGAATTTTTTAGTTGAAATTTTCAAAAATTTAATATTCTTGAGATCATGATTTTCAAAATCAATTGAATTTTAGAATTTTAAAATAGTACTTCGAGAATTTTTGTATTTTCATTTTACAGTGGCTCTTTTTATTAAACCTTTAGTTTGTTTGAAACTTTTGAGATAATTTGGTGCTAATACTTTTAAAAAAATAAGCTCAAAAATTTATCTTTTATTTCTTAGAAATATGCAAAGAAAAATGGAGATTATGTCAATATCTATTAAGAAGAAACACTGATTGGTAAGAGTAGTGGCTTTGAATTCCCACAACTCTTGCTTTTATACATTTGTACATTCTGTTCCAAAGAATATTCTTAATTCTACATTGGACATGCCAATTTTTCTCTATAACCACCACCACTACATTCACTCTTCTTTAATCACTTTTACTTTTCTATTCTCCATTTAATTATAGCTTTCACTTATATGAATTGTTTTGTGTTTTTTCTTCTCTTATTTCTATCAACCCTCCAACTCTTTCTCTGCTTTCAACTATTTCCTTTTTCTTTCTTTTAATTTTTTTCCCTTTATGTACTATAGTTTTAATATTGTCTTTTAATCCTTACTCAATTTTCTCCTCCTTCTACATTGCGTCCTTCATTTTTTTTTCTTTTTATCTTTTCTGGTTTTGAAGTTTATTATTAATATAGATTTTATGCTTATCATTTTCTTTTTATCTTTTCTTTCTTTCTTTCTTTCTTTCTTTCTTTCTTTCTTTCTCCTTCCATTTCAACCAAATATCAACTCAACTGCCATTTAAGTTAAGCTCCAATTGAATCAAGTTGCTGACATACAAATTATGTTCTTTATAAATAAACATACTCTCTTAATTTTACCCACAAAATCTTTCACAGGAATTGGTTTTTGAATGAGGTATGCATTGCATGTATCAAAAATGCATGGAAAAGTTTATTTTCTAAAGGTGCAAGAGAAAAGCTTCTTAATCAAAAATTCAATTCAACAAAATACTTCAACAAGTTGCCATAAATTATTAATGACAACAAGTATAAGGTGAATTTAAATTATATAGTTTATCAACTGACTGATCTGTATTTTTCTTGCCTATTTGATTGACTAATAAAGGCTAACTTTTTATAACAAAGAACAACAATGTCTTTGTTTATACAACATGGTATTGTCCTAAGAAACAGTTGATGTAATATGTTAGCTTTATTTAAATCAAACATTACTTGCATGGGTATCCATTCACTTAACTCTATATCTATATTTATGTAAATACACATATACATGGGAACATATATACAAACACATAACAATAAATTAAAGCAGATCAGACAATCACTATGAATTATAATCTTTCATCTTCCTAATTCTAGTTTCTTTTTTTTTTCTGATATTCTTGTAATACAACTTGTGTGTAAAAAACAAATACGGTACTAAACAATCTCTGACAGGATTATTGAATGTTTTGTTGTTGTTGCTGTTATTTGGACTTGTGTGATACCATCTATGTTCTTATAGATGAGTAAGTATAGCATCTGGCACAGAGAATCAAGCTTTCCCAAGGCAAAAGAAGATGTGAGTTCAATTCTTACCAAAAGCTTATTCTTTATTTTTATTTCTAATGTGCATTGTTCCTCACTTTTGTAATGATGACTTGAATGAATTACAATAAAAAGCAATGAGAATGCTAAAAAAGCTTTTCCAGAGTTTTCTAACAACATTAAAATGATCTTTGATTTTTCACAGAAAATATTACAAACCTAATCTAACAAAAAAATGAAATGACAGATATTAAGTACATGTTATATTAAAAAAAAGATTAAGTTGTGATTGATTAAGTGGACTCTTATGTAAAGGCCATATTGTTTATACATTATTGTGAGAACAGTTTTAAAGTATTCTTTTTCTCAAATGATAAGTAATTTTTGGATACATTTTCTCTAGTATCAAGATTTATTTCTTGGTAGTAAGTAACACTGATTTATAGGAGTAGATTTCAGAGAATTTTGTTTTTTGAATTATTCTAGAATATAAGCCCCTTTTCTTGTTTTTCTTCATCTCTTTGTCTTAGTTTATCTCTTTCTACACTTTTTCTCACCTTTATTTCTTTATCTCTTACAACTACTCTCACTCTTGCTTTGTACACACTTTCCAAATTAATCTTTCTGACTTTATTCTCTGTATCTCCTTCAGTCTCTCTCTCTCTCTCTCTCTCTCTCTCTCTCTCTCTCTCTCTCTCTCTCTCTCCAATTCTCTCATGCTGTAGCATTCTCTTTCACTCTTTACCAATCTATCATTGATAAATATGGCAATTTCCACAAATTTTATGAGTTTTCCCACTTTTTTCATCTTTTTTATTCTTCCCACTTTTTGTTTTATCTTCAGTTGTTTCTTTTAATTTCTGAAAAATCTTTCAAGTAATTTTGGGCTGTATTGTAAATGGCATTTTAAGTACACTTTCATGAATGTCCTCTTCAGCTTATGGTATGTAATCTATCGGGTATAAAAATTGATTTGAAAAATCCATATTGCCAACCTTTTAAGAATGCTAAGATGAAACAGTTCAAATGAGAAACCAACTTATTGAAATGACAATGTGTGCTTGTGTTTTTTGTTGTTGATTTTTTTTTGTTTCATATATAAAAATAATCACATATTTATTTTAGAAATAATATTACTTTTAAACTCTTAAAAATCAAACAGAAACCATAGGCATGTAATGGAAATACAGTAGGTTTTTAAGAAAATGCATTTCTTACATTAATGACTATTTTGGCTGGAAATCAAAGCCAAGAGCCATTAAGTAAGAAAGAGCTTTATTGCTTTTATTATAAGTAACAGTATTGCAAGCCTCTTTCAGGTAGTTCTTGTGGTTATTTCCTTGCAGAGTAGCCAACATTTAAGGAAGAAATGTCAACTCAGGGCATTAATGTTTAACTGGGTGTAAATTAATTGAACTAACTAAAACAGATGAATATTTAGAATGAATAAACATTATCATCTTTATTGTTTTATTCAGAATAAGATTCAAACTCATATTATAAGTATATATGATTGCCAGTTTCTTCTTTTTTTGCAACTCTAAATTACTTTGTTTTCTGTTTGTCCCATTATGATGTGATAAAGTAAAAGTGAATCAATATGTTACAAAATTAATCAAAACTATCTGCTGCTCACAAAGAAGTCTACTTATCTGCAAGATTATTTAGAAAGATAGTGTTCTCTTTTTCAATGGATAACATTGTGTAATACCTTTTCAGATGAAATAAAAATAAAACTATTTGGTATTAATAATGATGTGTCAATATAAGAATGTGACATATGACAAAACTTATTTTTATGATGAAAAACATGATAAAATTTTTTTTAAATTACATTTAAATAGTTTAAAATGTTTCAATTGAAATAAATTTTTAAAAATCTCAATGCATGTTTTCAGTATCCTGTAAGTAAATATTTCTAAGGTTTTTATGTTCATAAACTTAGGTTACTTTTTATCCATAAAGTTGCTCATATGTACAACTAATTAACAGTGTACTTGTATTTATATATCTAAGAAATAAAATTTGGTTTTGTGCAAGTATTTTTCTGTCTACAAAACTTCTAATGAACTAATTATTGAAGTTGTATGAAAAATCTATCCACTTTTCAAAAATTAGAAAGTTTGATTAGAAACCCAAAAAATAGCAATCATAAATGAGTTACAAGTAAATTTCTAATATGTAAGATATTCTGCTGCATTGTAGTATATGAGGTATAACCAAAAAAAAAAAAACTTTTCAAAAAGCAAATTTATAACTTTATTGATAACATAATGAAACTAGTCTCCTTCAAAATAGTTTCCTTGACTGTTGATGCATTATTCCAATTCTAGAATTCATTGTGAAAGTTGTGAGAGTATACTGAGCATGTCTCTAAGCATAATTTTTCTAAATCTTTTATGATCTAAAATTGACAACCTTTCAGAGTAAGTTTCAGCTTCTGGAAACAAAAAACCTGCAGTGGCCAAATCTGAAGACTTTGTCATATGCTTTGCTAATAATTGCCAATATGGCTGTAGTCCACCAATGTAATAGGCTGTCCAAGTTTAAAATCAGTTGTAGTAGGGATTCTTCCAGATTTGAAGTACTGGTACCATTCATAATATTGCATAGAGCTCAAACAAACCTCTTCATATGGCTCTTGCAAAATTATAAAAGTTTTGGGGAAATTCACAAGGCATAATAGCTAAAGTGCTAGACAGAGGCCTCAAAGTATGTGAATTCAAACTCTAGTCATGCTATTATGTTCACTTTCATACTAACATCCTTGGAAAAGGTGTGAAACCACTTACCCACCAAATTCTGGGTTAAATAGTATTATTGTTGTTATTCTACAAGAATGGCTTTGTCATTAAATGACACATGAAGGATGATATTTCATTAAACAAAGAAACTGAACCAATAAAAGTCTTTGTAATTTTTTTCTTATTGGAAACATAATTTTCACAAAGATCCTTCATTGTTCATCTTGGTGAGCAACTACAAAACACACACACACACACACACACACACACATACACACACACACACACACACACACACACACACACACAACCATTCTAGCTTGTGTAACTCTAATATGATGTGATGCAATTTTTTTTAATACAGAAAGTAAAAGTCACTGCTACACAATACTTTAGTCAAAAATATGTTGAAAAATGTCAATGCTGCAGTATTTTAAAAGTTCAGTTTCTTTTTAAACATATCTTGTATGTTCATTTAGATAGATAACTCATATCCAATTAATCAATCCTGTTTGGCTAATGTCTTCTTTTTTATCTTCATCTCTTGTGACAAACTAAATAAAATTATCTAAATCTCTAAAGTTCTGATAACCCAGTTAATACTAGGTAATATAATATCATTAATTGTTAGTGCAATTGTGTATGTGATTTATGTACACAAAAAGAAAAAAGAAAAAATTATTGGTAATAAATCTGTGTATATATAATAAAAGTAGTGTGACATTTATCAAAGGCTGCAGTATCTTGTATTCTTACATTTAGATATTTTTTCAATTTAGATTTAATTTAGATATTTCTTTCATTCAGCTTTTCCCTGAGCTTGATAAATTTTAATTCTCTGAACTATTGTTAAGATCACAATGTTGAAACTCATTATATCCATTGATATCATAATTTCATTTTTATTTTAAATCAAAAACTAATAAATTTTTTCAGTTTTCCCTTAAATGTGAATAAAAATTGAAAAGAAATAGGGCATATAAACTATATTTATAAAACCATTTGATAATTATTTGGAAAATACTGGTTTTCTTACAGTCAGAATAGTCAATTAACTTGAATTATTATTTGAAGAGTAATTTTTCAGTTCAGTATACAAATACCATCAAATATCAATTATTTATTTATTTGAACTAATCTTAAACTAACATAAAAACAGATCAACAGATATAATATTAACAAGTCATAATACAACATTAGGAAAGTATTCAAAATCATTTCCACTCTTCAGAGACACCTAACCAGAACTAAGCCTCTATCCAGAGAGAACATGAACAAGGACTGAGTGTATAACATTCCATGCACTTATAGAAAAGAATACAACAGTGATACAAGGTAGGAAGAGCATTGGAAAACCATAATCTATGCAAAAACTATGAAATGAGGCATGGTTGATCGTGTATGAAGGAAAAAGAAGATGAAACACCAATTTCTGCAAGACAAAATTAAAATAATAGGACAAGTTGTTTGAATGAATCAGAATCTCTTTACTATACCAAGTGTATGAGAGCCTTTGATTATAAAAGAAGAGACAAGTTAAAGGCTCAAAAATTTCACCATGAACTAAGAAGAATTAATCAATAAGATATAAAGGGATCATTAAATAAGTTTCCAGACTTTTTTTGTATGGGCAATCTTATTGATAGTACACACATGAAACTCTAGTTCCCTTCGAAGTAATCCCGTCCGGCTGCAATGCACTTGTTGTACCATTCCAACAACTTCTGAAAGGCCCCATGGAAGTCCTCTTGCATGAGCATGTCAATGACCTTCATCACAGCCTCTTTCATCTCCTTAATTGTCTCATGACAACCTCTGAGCTTAGGGAATAACTAAAAGTCACAGGGAGCAAGGGAGGGTGAGAAACTGTGTTGATGCCCATCTTGGTCAAATAGTCTGTGACAACGATGGAGTTGTGGACTGGTACATTGTCCTGGTGGAAATGTCACTGGCCCAATCTGAAGAGAGCTGGCTTCTTCCGACGGAATTTCTTCCTGAACTCCCTTTAAAACCTCAACACAGTAACCCTAACCCTAACCCTTTGGCCAATCAACTCTAGTGTATTGACTTCCTTACTCCTCCTATACCTCTCATCATCCCTCACAGATTCTCTACCTTCCTTGAATCTCTTATGTCACTCAAAAACTGATGCACGATTCATGCAAGATGCTCCAAAAGTAGTCTGAAGCATTCCATACGTTTCTGTGGCATTTTTTCCAAGTTTAAAACACAATTTTATTGCATATTGTTCTCCTAAAGTGTCCTCATGTCAAGATTGCATTTTTGAAATTCACCAGCTGTGACAATCAGGCTTTAGTATGGTGTATTCCAATTGCTGCTGTAGCTGTTCATTTGAACCTGAAATTATAAAAATTGGTCAGTCATATCATAAGATATATAGCAATAACAAAGTGAATTTTCAAGAGTCTACGACAATTTTAAATGCCCCTACAAAAAAAGATTTGGAAACTTATTGAAGACACCACGTATATTTTAGGATGGAGGCCAGAATTAGTGTAATCAGCCCTGTGAACTGAATAGAGTTCGGTTTATAATTCTTAGAAGGTTATTGATGGTTGGAAAGTACAACAGCTATAACATTCTGTTTTTAAGAATGAAGATAAGACACTGTTTCAAATAAATCAATGTATAATAAGTCTTTGTTAGATCCTATTTTAAGATGATTTTCACTATTGAGCCATACAAATAAAAAGCAATGTCTGTCAAGTATCATAACTTTAAAATAGTACATACTAGAAATGTAAACCTTTTAATATGGGCTTCCGATTTTTATAAATCTATTTTCTTTTTTTAAGAGATACAATTCATGATAATCAAATTAAGGCTTAAAGACTGCTTTATACAAATTTCTTGAACTAATTTTAAAGGAAACAGTATGTTTTGATATTTCAAAAACTCGTGAGGACAGATATGTTACATTGTACAATTGTGATTCTATTACTGAACAAGTAATTCCTAGAACATTCA
Organism: Sepioteuthis lessoniana; assembly: GCA_963585895.1. NCBI lineage: Eukaryota > Metazoa > Mollusca > Cephalopoda > Myopsida > Loliginidae > Sepioteuthis > Sepioteuthis lessoniana. The sequence goes on from OY757922.1 coordinate 51,092,098, forward strand.
GACATTACTTGTTACAATATGAATAAACCACTTGATTTAATTTAATGAATGATAATAATGGGCAACTTTTTGGCAGTTTTATGAAATATACAATTTATGTCTTTGTTTGAGAGGATTTTGCACAATTTTGCAACAATCAAGAAAGTGTGATAAAGCAAGAAATTGTTATAAAGAATACAGAATAAATCATGATTACTTTTGATTTTTGTCTCAATACAGAAAATTAAATTAAAGCAAAATTCTATGTTCCAGCATTGCCCAATATCTTCTTTTCTTATATTTGAATTAAGAATATATTAATTCCTCAACTAGTATTATTATCTTTGTAAGTTACTTGGTTAGTTTCTTGAAGTAATCCTGAATAAATCAAACAATGAAAAATGTCCTTTGTTTTTAGAATAAGTATGGTAAATTTGCCCTAAGTTTTAGCTTTAAGCACTCTCTCTTGAGTGAAGGTTATAAACAGCTCATCCTATTAAAGCATTCATTGGGATATATTGGCACTGGAGGACAATGACAATGAGTCAATAACATTTGTAAATTCAAAATAAAAATAAAAAACAATCCACAATTTCTTTCTTTATCCTTGACTGCCAGGAAGCTGGCATTACCAGGATGACTGATGCTATTTGGGTAAGGCTGAATAAATCTACCATTGGAAATGAGATTGGACGCTATCAAGGCAGGTATTGGGGTTTTGGTGATAAGAAATGGCAGAAGTGGAGATAGGGATTTCCTAATTCTTATTCAGCTATTAATTCTATTATTCTGGAGATAGATCATTTGTAATGAAATGGATTTCATTAAGGCTGGGTGAGGATTCATTGCTGAAAATCCCTGGCCTGTTCCTGGGAAGGTTAAGTGGCAATGTCTGCCGTTATTTGTATAATTCTATTTTGATTTTTAAGATTCCAATTCACCTTTTCTGGTGGGTTGTCTGTTAAATAAATCTCTCAGCCAAGATAGGTTGGTTAAAGTGAGAGATATTGCTTGTGGAAAATATTGAAATGACGTCTAACTTGATTCAGCCCAGCGGGTGAGCCAATTCTACTCATAATGATTTTACTCAGAAAATATACATATGACTCTTGTTTTGTTTTTTTATTAATTTTGTTTTATACTCAAAAAGACATTATCATTGGGATGTAGTTCTCCCAGAACATTTTTTTCCCATAGTCTTCAGGGGCAAATGGAAATGTCTCTAAGGGGGTATGTAAGAATTGTGCATAAAATGAGTTTATCTGTGTAATTTTGTTGAAATCTGCCTGTTTCAAAATATTATCATGTTAAGATCATTAATATTTGGCACAACAAATAATTCTGTCTGTATAAAATGACAGATTATTTAATGAAAAGATGATTAAGTGAGTATTCATTCTATAATATACTCTAACCTCGCCAAAAGAATGTCTATTGGTGAAGCTTTTGGAGACAGTACAGTAAAAAAGGAAAAAATGAAAAAGAAAATATATTCTTAAAATGCTGATTGAGCCAACATGAAATTATTGTATGGTAACCAATTTGTTTCATAATATGCGTATATGTTACCTAGTTTTAATTTAAAATGTATTAGAGAATCAAAAATTTACTTCTATAAAAATTTAAATTATAAAATAATTGTACTTTTTATTCAAGAATTTATGACAAATATAAGTGGATGTTCAGTGAAGTTTGTTATATACATTAAACAATTTGAATGCAGTCATTGTGACTGAGCTGGTAAATATGTAATTTGTAAATGGTGTCTATTAGATGAGAAAAGTTTGGGATTTGACTCTTCCATTATTTGATTGTCATTTTCTGATTTAATGCATGCACTCATTGATACATGTTAATAAAATAGTGAATAATTTGATTTCCCTTTGAGTATCACCTCATTTTTGGTTAAGGAATCAAATTAAATCCTTCTGTTTTTTTTCTGCAGCACATATTGGTAGAATCAAAAAGTAGTCCTCTATGATGAGCACTTTCCAAAAAACTAACAACTCAAATACTGTTTACAATTAGATCAAATAAAAGTAACAGCCAATGAAAAGCATCCTGAATTAGTCAAGAAAATATATATAATATTCCATCAGAAGAACACTGGACTATGTTTATATGGTAGCCAGGGAAAATGGTTAGAGATTGGCTAAAAGGTTTTCACTCATCTACAATATTTACCAGATATTGCACCCTTAGATAACTATTTATTCTTATCTTTATAAAATTCTCTAAATTAAAGAAATCAGTTTCTTCAAAGACTGAAAAAACACCTTATGTTTTTGAAGAATCAAGGTTAACAATAGGAAAAAAAGTATTTTATACTCAATAAACCAATCAAACATTTTGGTTACCACAAATAGTAAAACAAAGAATCAGTCTGTTTTTAAGGATTAAACTTCAATATCAAATATTCCTATATAGTGTTATATTTTGACCTTCGACCCAGCCCAAAAATGTTATTCCAAGGTGATACACCGGAAGGAAGTGACACATTCCAATGGCCAGTAATCGAAAGAGATCGCATGGGCGGATTAAAGCTTATGATATGGGACAAGGTGAAGGTCTCATTGTGCCACTACAGTGATGCACCGGAAGAGAGTAACCTCTGAACTGCATGACAGTTATTTCCGCTTGATGACGATTAAACATTCGATTTCAAAGATCCAGTGGGTGATTGTGTGGGCGTTGAGTTATTATTTAACTCAGTTGAGTTTGGGTCCCAGAGCAGTTGCCAGCAGACTTCCAGAGAGTTAGAGACCAGATGTGGTAGGGAAAACCACACCCGACTGAGGGGGCCTTGGAAACCCCCGATGGAGTTGCCAGCAGACTTCCAGACAGTAGAGACCAGATGTGGTAAGGAAGGCCACACCCGACCGAGGGGGCCCTTGGAAAACCCCCGATGCAGTGGACCCCAACATCAGGAGAACAAGAAAGACACAACGTGACGGTCATAACAGTGGGATCAAAATATGAAGTTTATGTTCGGTCTCCAGCATCCTCTCACATGCAAACCTTCAACAACCCTTTCGAACCCTTGCAATAAAGTGAGAGGTAAATATAATTGTAAAGAAGTCTTCCTGTGTCTTCCTTCCTGCGTCCTTTATTCTTACGTCTTTCTGCGTGCGTCTTTATTATTGAGTCGTTATGATACAGCAAATGAGTATATAACAATAGGAAAAATATATAATTTGAATTGCATACTTATTAGTTGTGTTATGGTGAGATATGTAATCACCACCGGAACAGTTTAAATAAGGAACCATGTCACCGGTCACTGGACAGAGAAACACGGAGAGACACCCTGGACAGAACACGGGAAGAACTACAGTCTCTCTCTCTGTGTAAATATTACAATAAACTTCTTCTTTATTTATTCAAACATATAGTACCTATTATTTCCTTTATTTCCTTTCACGGAATACTATCTCTTGATTATCCTTATATTATTGCCACCTCAGGATATATCAATTGACGACGAAGACGAAATACGAACTCAGTAAATTCATTTACTAAAAAAAAAAAAAAAAAAAAAAAAAAAAAGAATGTGCTGTGGGAACTGTTTTTTTCTTACATAAATAAGTTTACGTGTATTTGAAAAAGACGAAAAGGATCACTTGAAATTGGTAAAGTGTTGATATTTTGTACGGTGAGTTTTCTGAACATTTCTCAGTGTTGACAATTTTTTTCGTAACGAAAGCGTTGAAGGTGGACATCTTCTTTTTGGAACAAAATTTTATGTATACGTTGACTTGATATTTGTGTATTTAAAAAAAAAAAAAAAAAAAGAAATGGCTTCGGAACAAATAGCAGCATTGACGAAAACGTTAACTGAGAGTTTAATCGTTCAGCAAAAAGCTCAAATTGACTTTCAAAAACAGATGTTGGTTCAGCAAGAGCGTTTTGAAGCACTTGTCATACAGCAAACTACAGATAACCGACTATTTTGTGAAACTATTTTGTCACAAAAAACTAATGTTAATGCGTCTAGATTTTTTTCGGCAGAGGGTATAGCTAACTCACTAGCTGAGTTCAAATACGACGCAGAACGAGGCGACACTTTTCCCACCTATTATCAGAGGTTCGAGACGATTTTTACGAAAAGATGTGAGAAATGGTCTGACGAAGAAAAAATCACACTCCTACTTCAGAAATTGGGTACGGAGGAAAATACAAAATTTACAAATTTGATTTTGCTAAAGAAACCAGAAGATATTTCTTTTTCGGAAACTGTTAAAATGTTGTGCTCGATATTTGGTGAAAGAGACAGCCTTTTTCATACAAGATTTAAATGTTTAAACACGCAAAAAGAAGAAACTGATGATATTGTCACATATGCGGGTAAAGTCAACGCCCTGTGTGAACTACTTAAATTGAAAGATCTATCAGTTGACATGTTTAAGTGTTACATATTTGTCCAGGGACTGACAGCACCGAGGGACAAGGATTTAAGGTCAAGAATTCTATCAATTATGGAGCAAGATCCAGAAATGAACTAGCAAAAAGTGACAGAAGAATGTCAGAAGTTGATAAATGTGAAAAGGGACACCACTAGGATAGAGGGAAAAGTTACATCCCAGGTCCAAGTAGTGAAACAAAAAACTTTTCTCAAGAACAAAGGAAAAAATTTTGAATGTTGGAGCTGTGCGGGTTCGCACTTAAGAAAAAATTGCCCTTTTAAAGACCAACCTTGCGCTAAATGTGGTTTAGTTAGACACCGAGCCTCCCAGTGCCGAACTAAACAAAATAAACAAAGACAAAAATTTAAGTCTAAAGTAAATGTAGTGTTGTCAAAAGAAGAAGTGAGACAAGGGGGTGAACGAAAGTTTGTCAATACCAAAATAAATGGTCACATAGTTAAGCTACTTTTGGATACAGGTAGCGATATTTCGATTATCGACGAAGTGACTTGGAAGAGGATTGGGTGTCCAAAACTAGAAAAAACGTCTAAAATTGCCAAAGGAGTATCCGGAAAGAGATTAAAATTCAAGGGAGAGTTTAATTGCAGTGTATCCCTTGGATCGAAAACTTTTTCTTCAAAAGTGTCAGTTGTTCCAGGTATAAATTCTTGCCTCTTCGGAATTGATTGGATCGTTTTGTTTGATTTATGGGAGCTACCCATAAATTCATTTTGTAACCGTGTTAGTGTATCTGAAAAGAAAAATTCTAAACAAAATGAGGATTTTCTTACTATCTTAAAAAGTGAATTCCCCAGGGTTTTTTCTGTGGGGTTAGGTGTTTGCACTAAGACCGAAGTGAATTTTGAGCTAAAACAAAATGTGAAACCTGTTTTTAAACCAAAAAGAAACGTGCCTTTTTCTTCAAAAGAAGATATTGAAATTGAACTGCAAAGACTGTAGGAAAATGGTGTAGTCGAAAAAGTTGACTATTCTGAGTGGGCAAGCCCCACTGTGTATGTTAAAAAGAAAAATAAGAAGATTCGGGTATGCACCGATTTTTCTACAGGCCTTAATGACTGTCTGATGGATCATAGTTATCCACTCCCATCCCCTGAAGACATTTTTACAAAGCTGAATGGAGGTAAAATTTTCTCCAAAATTGATTTATCTGAGGCTTACCTTCAGGTAAAAGTCAGTGAAGAATGTTCAAAGTATTTGTGTATTAATACCCATTTAGGACTCTTCAGACTCAAAAGGCTCCCTTTTGGTTTGAAAGTAGCTCCCGCGTTATTTCAGCAAATAATGGACACAATGCTTGCCGATTTAGGTTTTGCAATCGCATATTTGGATGACATTCTTGTAAAGAGTAAAAATGTACAGGAACATAAGGAACACATCAGAACAGTTTTCCAAAGAATTGAGGAATTTGGCTTCAAATTGAGTGCCGAAAAATGTGAATTTTTCTTAAAACAAATAAAATATCTTGGTCAAATCATTGACAGCCAAGGCAGAAGACCGGATCCTCAGAGAACAGAAGCCATTGAGAAGATGCCAGCACCTAACAATGTTGCCCAGTTACAATCTTTTTTGGGTTTAGCACAATATTATGCTATTTATATCCCAAAAATGCATAAGTTGGGAGCACCATTGAACAAATTGTTAAAAAAGAGACAAAAGTGGATTTGGTCAAAAGAGTGCCAAAGTGCATTTGAAGAGATTAAGAAATGCCTGCAATCAGATTTAGCACTGGCACACTTTGATCCACAGAAGGAATTGATTGTGGCATCTGATGCAAGTGATTACGGATTAGGAGCAGTACTTCTCCATAGACTTGAAGATGGATCAACAAAGCCAATTGCTCATGCATCCAGATCACTTTTGCCTGCAGAAAGAAACTATTCTCAAATTGAAAAAGAAAGTTTGGCAATCATTTATGCAATTAAAAAATTCCATAGATTCATTCATGGCAGGATTTTTACATTGCAGACTGATCACAAACCCTTGTTGACTATTTTTGGCTCTAAAAAAGGCATACCCACTCACACTGCAAACAGACTTCAACGATGGAGCATAATTCTGTTGAATTATAATTTTAAAATGGAGTACATTTCATCCAAAAATATTGGACATGTGGATGGACTATCCAGACTTATTCGAAAGTGTGCAGAACCTTTAGAGGACACAGTGATAGCTGCATTGTGAGAGGAAAAAGAACTCTCCGGACTGCTGTGCAACACTATTCGAGAGTTACCAGTGACTCTAGATGACATCAACAAAGCAGCAGAAACAGATGAATTCATTGTAAAAATGAAAAAACAGGTGCAGTTAAACGAAAAGTCAAAGAAAGACTTGAAAATTTCGCCATTTTCTATTTGTTCGCAGACTTTAATGTATGCAGACAGAGTCGTCATACCGACCACACTACAGAGGAGGATTCTAAAAGAATTCCATAGCGGTCATCCAGGCATGTCCAGAATGAAGGCCTTAATGCGCGGATATACGTATTGGCCTAGGATGGACCGGGACATTGAAAAAATTGTAAGAGAGTGTCAAGGGTGTCAGCTAGCAGCTAAGGCAACACCTGTACAAATACAACCATGGCCGAAGACGGATACACCGTGGACTCGGTTACACATTGACTATGCAGGTCCTTTGAATGGTCATTATTTCTTAGTAGTCGTCGACAGTTTCACAAAATGGCTGGAAGTGTTTAAGTGTAAACATCCGACATCAACAAGTACTATAGATGCATTAAGACTTCTCTTCAGTCGTTTTGGAGTGCCTAAAACTATTGTCAGTGACAACGGCACCCAATTTACCAGCAAAGAGTTTGAAGAATTCTGTAAGGCCCTATCCATTGAACATTTAACAACTGCAATATACCATCCAAGGTCAAACGGTCTCGCAGAGAGATTTGTGGACACGTTCAAAAGAGCTTTGAAGAAAACCAAGGCATGGACACTGATGAGAAGAGTCTTGAAAACTTTCTATCTGTGTGCAGGATCACTCCTAACCCGAACACTAATGCCGGTTTGTCACCAGCTGAACTAATGTTCGCACGAAAAATCAGATCCGTATTTGACAGGATTTTACCAAATACAAACAAGACAACAGCAACAGGAGAAAATCTTTTGACAAGGTTCTACAAACCTGGTGACAAAATACTCTTCTTGAACTATAGGACTGGGAAAAGCTTTTGGGAAGAGGGGATTATTATGAAAAGAATTGGACACGTGCTATATTCTGCAAGAAGTAGTAAATTTGACTGTCGCAGGCATATAAATCAGCTAAGACCTCGACACACTGATGACTACAAACAGGCAGAAGATAATGAACTGCCCTTGGAGGTATTATATGACTCTTTTAATGTTCCTCTACCCATAACACAACCTACTCCGAGAGTGGTATCTCCTACTCCAGGTCCGAGAGTACCAGTTTCATCACCAATTCCACCTCCTCAAACGATGTTGAGGAGAAAAAGTACAAGGGTAAAAAGAAAAGTCAACCGGCTGAGCCCCAGACCTAAAAACAAACGGTATTAAGCCAAATTCTCCAGGGAAAAATTGGCTTAGGGGGAGGTGTTATGGTGAGATATGTAATCACCACCGGAACAGTTTAAATAAGGAACCATGTCACCGGTCACCGGACAGAGAAACACGGAGAGACACCCTGGACAGAACACGTGAAGAACTACAGTCTCTCTCTCTCTCTCTCTCTCTCTCTCTCTCTGTGTAAATATTACAATAAACTTCTTCTTTATTTATTCAAACATATAGTACCTATTATTTCCTTTATTTCCTTTCACGGAATACTATCTCTTGATTATCCTTATATTATTGCCACCTCAGGATATATCAAGTTGTTTAACATATTTAGCATACCATTTCCGAGACTGAGTGCCATCTAGGTTTTTTAATTATGACTTCTAGTGTTTAAAAACTTTTTCAATTAATATCATACCATGTTTCTGCTATGATTTTTCTTGTATTGGTACAAATAAAAGGGTTTTGTATTCTATGTTAATTCATGATAACTTTGATAAGCTGCTAGTCAACATGAAAGGCTTTTTATCTAACCAATTTAGTCGTTGTACATTTTTTAAATATTAACATGGGAGATACAATCTTTTAATAGGCAAGAAAATTCATATATCATCACACTAGGCTTATTCAAATGGGGTGGGTTTGGTTAGATATGGTTTGGTTTGATTGTGTTTTATGGTCTATCAACCTTTGTGGGTTATTTGATACTAAATCTCTGTTGGTTAGTTGGTTGGTTATATATTGTATATTGTGAGGGGTTTTATAGCATATTAAACCTTTTAGTTTATTTAATGCCAAATCCTGTTCATACACATATATCAAATATATATAATTTTTAAACACATTTAGTAAATAACATTTTTAAAAGAGCCTGAGCTTTTTCTTTTTTTTTAACACAGTTAAATTGTTTCAAGTGTTGCTATATAACAGAAACAATTTAACATCAGTCATTCATTTTCACACATTTAAATGGATATACATATGATTTATGAATAGTTTGTTGGTAATTTGATTTTTAAATGAGGTAGAACTAATTTATTTGCACACTAGTATTGCTATTTGATATGTCCCTGGAAGAGATATATTTAATCAAAGTAGCTGAGTGGTTTTGACTACTGTAACAGGTGTAGTACAACTGAGCAGGTAGGTAATCGTATTGGTTACTAGACATGTGTTCATACCGACGCTGGACATTCACAGTCATAGTTGATGTACCTCTACATTGGTCTGTATTTATGGCTGACACCAACCAATCATATTACTGTGCGGGGGGACCCAAGTGTAAGCATATTCATTACATCACTATTGTTTCTACACAGGTAAATGGTTTCAATTATTGCTATCAAACAATAATTCTATTCAATATTAATCAATTATTTACAGACAGTGAAGTAATTACAAGTATTGCAATTTATCACTGATTATTCAAATCAAAAGTATTCGTTCATTTGGACAGCCAAATGGTTCCAACTATTGTTATGTATCACTAACAATTAGACAGTCATTTATTTACACGCAGTTAAATGTTCAAAGAGTTCTATTTCAAACAATTAAATTCAGCATAAATCATTTGTTTACACTCAGTTTAAATGTAAAACAATTCTATCCAACCCAACACATTCCCCAGAGCTCCAGGACTGGAGCCTCACCCTAAGGTTGTTTAGTGTCTTACCCAGGGAACTCATTGGTGGGGGAGCCTTACCACTTTGCTAAGATACAGTCTGTGTATTCTACAGCTTCAGCCGACTAGGCTGTTGGTTGTTTGGTTTGGTTTTAGGTCATATCAACTCTTGTAGGCAGGATTTTAAACGCTCCATAACTTTTGGAGTTGCTCCAGCTCCAGCTCACACGATCAAAATTGATGCTCTCACGCTCCCCATTTTTTAAAAATGGAACCGCTCCTGCTACAACTCCTTTGAAAAGGCTCTTTTTTAGCGCCCCATAGTGAAAATATACCTTCTTTCATAAGCGTTCTATTTCGCTAATAAATGGTCAAAGTACAGATGTGGGCATCAAAGGATTTCGTCAAAATGGGTGGGGATGTCACTTTAAGTGTAAGACTGTAAGATAATATTTGACCAAATTTCGCTAATATTTTGAGATTTGCTAAGATAGGATATCTTGCTCCTAAAGGAGAAGATATCGGACGGAGCATGAATTTATGAATAGATTTTTGTTTCCTGAGTTATAAAATAGAAATAGAAATCCCTGAAATATTTTACAACAATTTAAATGCTCATTACATTAACAACTTATTTTTTCAAGGGAGGAAAATTTGACCCGATATTTGTTCAACCACAAAGTTTCAGCCAGATATTTTTGTATCAAATTTCAAGACATTAATTGGATCTCTGAATGATAGTTTATTGGCAATTTGTTGATAATTTTCGGGCTTCATTTATTCAAAAATACACTAAATATTTCGAAAATATTTCGAATCAAATACCAACATAAATACACTGTAAATGGTTTTTCAAACAAATCAGATCGATTTATCGAAGTTCATTAACCTTTTTCAAATTATTAATAATAAAAAAGTTTATACTTTAAATTTATCTACTGTAATCATTTCTAAAGAAAAAACTATAGTGAGCTTTATTTCTTTGAAAATTAATTATTTTCTATTTATTTTGGAAGGGAATTTAAATTTGTTCTAAGTAAATAAAGTTTTACTTTTAAACATTATATTAGTAATTATTTCCTTTTTAAAGAAAGAAGCAGCAAACATTTCTCCAAAGAGGTATAGGGTTTGAAGGAATTAGTTATTTTCCCGAACACTATATTTTTTATGGCAACATAAATGAATTACAAGACTTTGATTTAAACAACACAAAATAACGAAAATACTTTATTCGCAGCTTTGAGGAGGTTTGTTCTTGGTGCTGCAAAACTCGTGGTGTTTAGGCTTGCTGGATGTTTGAGACGAAATGGCTTAGCGGGATGCTGGAAATGGCAGCGTGTCGTTGGACGTGTGAGGGGGAAGTATTCAAGGCCACAGTGATAGTTTTGTGTCGAGAGCGGAGTGGCGCTCGGATCGACACAGTGAATTTTTGTGGTGCTTGTGGAAGGCATGCTGAACGTATCTAATTCATATTCAACTGGGATTCCTTGGTCTAAAATATATTAGACGCAAAGAATCCATAAATTAGAAGGTTCCCTCGCTGAGTGTCCATGTTGCTGCTGCTAGGGTTAAAGCCACAGTGATATGTCCTCACTGGGTGGCGTGTTTAGCTAAAGGGCATCGCTAAGCAGGGGCGACCAGAAACACGTCCGTTCTGGTCGCCGTCTCAAGCCGAAGAGAGTGTGTTTGGCCGCTCACCCGTTTTGCTAGCCGGAAATGAAGGTCCGGGCTGAATGGGATAAGTCATCCTGATTGGGTGAAATTCAGTGTTGAATTAAATAGCGCGCCAAAACAAAATACGAGATTTTCCTCTTCTCTACAGAGGAAACAGAATTTAGATATCACAAAATATGAATTTATAAAAAAAAATCAGTTGAAATATCTTTAACTGAGAGTTTTGGGGCGAAAAAAAGTTCTCATCAGTATTGCAGTTGGCAGGAGAAACTTACGCCAGGAGTTGTGGCGATGTGACGTTTTATTTCTCTGGGGTGGGGAATATATATAATGAGTAGGGGTCAAATGGCTTCAAAACGGATTCAGAGTAGCAATTGGCTGAAAATAGCCGTTTCATTAATTACAGTACTCTGTTGTTTTCAAGCAAATAAAATCAAAGTATTGGCCAAGCGGTTAGAGTGTTCGCCAATGGCCCGGGAGACCTGGGTTCAATTCCAGGTCAAGTCATACCAAAGACTCAAAAAATGGTACTTGATGCCTCCTTGCTTAACACTCAGCATTATAAGGTGCGGATCAAGGGTAAAGTAGAGCCATCCAGGGAAGGAGTGGCGCCCTCCCCTACATCTTGGTGTAGTAGCTATCGAAAAGGGAGCCTTCGGGTTACCCTCGACTATGGTCGCCAACTTTACTTTACTTACTTATTTTCTTTTCAAATTATTATTTTAATAAAACAGAAGGGATGAACAAAATTGCGTCAGTCTAGCGCACTACTGAGTTATTTCTTTTTTAAAGAAGCAAAAACTATATAGCCTCAAATCTTTGTAAAATATTTCTTGATGAAGACATTCTATCAAAATTTACAACAATAACAATTTCAAGTTTTATTTGTCTTTGGAAAGCAAAGAAATAATAATCAACCAGCTTACCCTTTTTAGTTGAATATACAGAGATTTGTAATTTTCGGCTACATTAGTAAAATATGCTAAGAAATAAACATGTTTGAAGCTGTTTTTACAAACAAATCGTTATATTCCTTCTTTCTTTTAATGGTTTACCAAATGTATATAATATGTTTTGAATTATTGGAGTAAAATAAAACAAAGAAAACCTATTTTCTATTTTTTTATTAAATTGCGGATTTGAAAAGATACAAGAACTTAACTTCGAGAAATATTGATATCATTTGCTTGGAAACAACAGGGTAGTAATAAATAAAAATACTTATTTAAAAATATTTATTTTTAAAAAACTTATTTCTTTAAAGATTTATTTTAAGCAATAAAAATACGATTCATAAATACGAGAAGAGTGACTGGCGCCTTTGAAGAGACTTTTTTCAGAGTGTCTCATGTCTTCTAAGAAAATTGGCCCATCAGAAATGTAGTATCTAGCTGACAAATCATGCTTGCTTCTATAGCGGTTCGAGGGAATTAGTTATTTTTCCCTAACACTATATTTTTTAAGCGCAACACAAATGAATTACGAAACTTTTCTTTAACAACACAACAACGAAAGTTCTTTATTTGCAGCTTTGAATATGGTTTGCTTTTGGTGCTGCAAGACTCGTGGAGTTTAGGCTTGTTAGTGTTGGAGACGAAATGGCTTAGCGGGGTGTTGAGATGGCAGCGTGTTGTTGGACGTGTGAGGGATGTGTTTAAAGTCACGGTGTAGTTTTGTATCTGGTTTTTGGAGGAGAGTCTGCGATATCTCCATGTTGTCGAGAGCGGAGTTACGCTCGGATCGACATAGTCAATTTTTGGGGTGACATGAAGTGGTGCCTGTGGAAGGCATGCTGAATGTTTCTAATTTATGTTCAACTGGGATTCCTCGTAAAGAATCCATGAATTAGATGGTTCCCTCGTTGAGTGTCCATGTTGCTGCTGCTAGTGTTAAAGCCACAGTGAGATGTCCACACTGGGTGGCTTGTCTAGCTAAAAAGCATCGCTAAGCAGGGACGACCGGAGGAACGTCTGTTCTGGTCGCCGTCTCACGCCGAAGAGAGTGGGTTTGGCCGCTCACCCGTTTTGCTAGCCGGAAATGAAGGTCCGGGCTGAATAGGATAAGTCATCCTGATTGGGTGAAATCCAGTGTTGAATTAAATAGCGCGCCAAACCAAAATACGAGATTTTCCTCTTCTCTACACTTCTAAACAAAAATCTAAGTTCAAATTTATCTAATTTTCATGTGTACCATCCCTCTTTTCTCTCTCTCTCTCTCTCTCTCTCCCTCTCTCTCTATATATATACATACATATATATATATTGTACATTTAATACAGTTATAAAAAACCCAAAGAGTTTAGCTCAAACTTTCTTTTCTTTTTTAAAGTTTAATGTTTTTCAAAAAAAAAATCGAATAATTTAGGAGCGAGGAGCACAGTACGCAAAAACCACGGTCTTTAGCCCCAAAATGGAGTTTCTCACGCTCCACTCCGGCTAGATATAAAATGGGCCCTCTTCTCCTTCGCTCTGCTTGTAGGTTTTTAATGCCAAATCCTGTTTATACATATACATATATATATATATATATATATGATTTTGAAATGAATAGTTGGTTGGTAACATAATTTTTAAATTACCTCTGACTCATTTGTTAAATAGTTTCATGAATTACTATTTAATACTGATAGTTTTATTTATACAGTTATATGGTTTCAATTATTGATATTTAACTGTAATAATTCTATTCAACATTATTCACTTGTTTGCACACAGATGGTTTTAAGTATAGTAAGTGATGAAATTGTTCTATTTGACCCATAGATAAAATCCTAACAGGTACTGCTACTCGTGAGTCAAAGTAGATCTTTGAAGGGGTATTCCATAGATAAAATCCTAACAGGCACTGCAACTTGTTAGTCAACGTGGATCTTTGAAGGGGTATTCCACATACCTTGAAAGTTTTAGGACTGGAACCTCACCATTATATGTAGTTTGGTGTCATATCCAGGTCACATGTTGTAGAAGCAGGTCTTCACACTCTGTAGAGATACAATCAGCCCCAGCTATGGTGGATGGTAGTCGGTTAATTATTAACATAAAGTTGAAGTTTGAAGTTTTTTGTATTATATAGATAATTTTATATTTGTACCATCATTAGGTGATGTGTACCTACGTACTGTACTTCTTCATAGACATTTTATCTTGCAAATATATATATATATATATATATATATATATATTCTTGTAGGTATATTCTTAAAAAATCACAGACAAGGATTTCGATATGCCTGTAAAAATCTATCTATCTATGAATATATCTCTGTATTATTTGTTTCAATATACAGTAGCAGTCATGATCTAAGGAACGGAACAACAACAAATATTTAAATAATTTTTATTTGAAAAAATTTGCATGTACGTTTATGAAAATTTCCTAAAATATACATATATCCATTCATTACATATAAAGTTTTCTAAATTTTCTTTTACAGTAAACTAATAGTCAACTGAAAAAACAAAATTATACATTTTGCTCTGGTCAAAAGTTAAGGAACGCATCATAAATCATTGTTAGATCAATATATAAACTAAAGATAAATTCAATATTAAGTGAATTTTCCTTTCCATTGGATTACCTCATTGCATTTTCAACCACATGACCCAATCAACTTCATACAAAAAGTGGTAGTGATACTTTCTCATTCTTTAAAAAACCCCATAAATCATCAATATTTCGAGAATTTCTGTTCTGAGCTTCCCCTCCAATGATTTTCCATACATTCTCTATAGGATTCATATTTGGGCTTTGTGGTGGCCACATCATAACAGCTATTCCTTCCTCTTCAAGAAAACTTAACACAGTTTTAGCTTTGTGCCAAGGCGCGTTGTCTTGCATAAATATTGGAGTTTCAACTGTCCATTTGCGTAAATGAGGAAGAGTCTGCAGGCGAAGAAGTTCTTTATAAACACTGGCATTAATATTACCGTAAAAATGAACAATGGCTCCTACTCCCGCTGAAGAAATCATGCCCCACACCATTACGCTCTCCCCTCCAAATTTCACAGTTTTCTTAACGCATTGAGGAGATAAGCGTTCTTCAATTTTATGACTTACAAACCTCTAACCATCAGATCCAAATAAGTTGAATTTAGATTGATTACTAAAGTGAACCATATTCCATTGTTCCTCTGTCTACACGATATGTTCTGTAGCGAAGTCAAGACGAACTTATTGATTTTTCTTTGAAATCAAAGGTTTGCGACATGCAATCCGAGCCACTAATTTTTCCTTATTTAACCAACGAGAAACAGTTTTTCTAGAGATTGGCTTTCCTGTTTGATCTCAGAATGCATGAGAAATAGATGTTGCTGTATCGAAACGGTCTTTTAAAGACATTTTAACAAACACCTGATCTTCCCGTTTGGTAGTCATAGGAGGCCTGCCAGTTCTCGGTTTTGGTTCAAGTGTCTTGTCAGCCTCAAATCTACTGATTACACGATAAACAACGCTTTTTGACCTTCGTACGATGCCAGCAATTTCAGAATACTATTTGCCTTCTTCATGATTTGCTAAAATGAGCTTTTTTCTTCTTGAGTTAAACATTTATGTGCTTTCGCCTCCATCTTGCTTTAAAATAGTTCCAACGATGTATGACAGTTGACTATAAATCAAAATTAGTAATCAAGTTGTTTAAAAATTACCTAAATTACTATAATTCAATGGTGTTCCTTAACTTTTGTCCAGAACAAAATATATATTTTTGTTAGTTTTTTTAGTTCACAATTAATTTACTCTAAAAAATTTTTAAAACTTTATATCAAATAAATACATATATGTTCCAAGTATATCTTGGGAAAATTTCGTAAACGTACATGCAATTTTTTTCAAGGAAAAATCATTTAGATGTTTGTTGTTGTTCCGTTCCTTAACTTATGGCTGCTACTTTATGATGATAGATGGATATAGATTAGTATATTTTGATACTGTACTTATTCATATATAAAATGCAGAAAATAAACTTTGTGATGTAAACAAATTCTAAGTTCACCTTGAAGTACTATCAGATTTCATAATATCTACCTATCTATCTTGCATGCTTTCACATATAATGTATGCTTGTACATATGATGTATGTTTATATGTATAATGTATGATTGTGTAAAATATGTTTATATATATATATATATATATACAAATATATATATATACATATATATATCATAATGAATGTTTTGATATATATATATATATATATATATATATATATATATTAATTTGGGTCAGCAGTAATTTGTATGACCCTTCATCTTTCGATGTTTGCTTCATTTATCATCCTACTTTGGGAGTCACCAATAATTTTCTTAGTTATTTACGTATGTTTCTATACCATAAGTCATCAATGATATATGTGACTCCTTTATCTATATTTCTATATATGAATGTTTGTGAGTTCACAAGTTTCAGGTCACATATAATTCATAGTGGAATAAGAGTGTAATTGATTGATTAAAACAGTGATCTACAAATTAATAAATTTTATTTCTTCAAATTAAGAGAAAATTTTGTTGAGGAACAGAAGTTAAAAGTTGTTTTCTTGTAAGAAAACATCATACAGGGGCCCGACAATATTTTTCGGACACTTTGAAAAAAATACTTCAAGGTGGTCACAAGTGCCAAAAACTTTTGAGATTGTAAGTACGTAGTTGAGGAGTGAAAATCCATTACTAGTGTAATCATTTCTTTTAGTTTGGCTTTGATAATTTTAGTTTTTTGTGATTTTTGCGAAAACTTGCGCGACACTATTTTTCGGACATGACAAAAAATCCTATTTTATTAAGAGCTATGTTCATGTATATGTTGCTGTATGCAAATTTTCTGCTTGTACACTGTTCTGGGGCACTGGCACCCCTACTACTATGTTAACATAGGACAATCTAACAGCATAAATAGTCCGGACATTTCTTGGCAAAACATTTAAGTTTAATGAGGTAAAATGCATTCAAAAGAAGTCGTTTGTTTGGCACGGAAGAAGCAGGAAGATGGCCTCAGCATCAGAAGGATCGCCATGGATTTGAAGCTGTCGAAATCAACGGTTGAATACATGCTGAAGACAAACTCCGAGCGGAAAAAGAAGAGAGGGCAGAAAAGATCAATTGGCAAGAGGACTGAAAGGAGAATGAAGAGGACTGTGACACGGCTTTTGACATATGGAGAAAAAGTTACAGCAAGAAAAGTGAAGGAGAAATGTGAATTGGATGTAAACGTCCGAACAGTACAAAGAACGCTGCATAGGATTGGTTTGAAGTATGCAAAGGCTAAGAAAAAAATTACACTAACAAAGAAACACAAATGAGCAAGACTGGAGTGTGCTAAAAGGTGGTTAACAAAGCATCTTGACTTTAAGAAGGTTATATTTACTGATGAGAAGCGTTTCAAGTTTGATGGGCCCGATGGATGGTGTACTTGGTCGAGAAGGGGTGAGCCTGTTGTACTGAACAAACGACAGATGGGAGGAGGAGGAGTTATGGTTTGGGGTATGATCTTTGCTAATGGAAATATATGGTTGGAGTGGCTGAAAGGACGACAGAACAGCGAAAGCTACAAACAGTTGCTGGACGAGAAAGCCCTACCAAGGATAAGAAGAGAGATGGGGAATGATTTCGTTCTACAGAAAGACAATTGCAGCATCAATGTGTCAAAACTCATGAAAGAATGGATGGCTAAAGTGAATATAACTACTTTGGAATGGCCTGCAAGAAGCCCAGATCTAAATTTAATAGAAAATGTTTGGGAAATGCTTGCGCAA
Organism: Sepioteuthis lessoniana; assembly: GCA_963585895.1. Classification (NCBI taxonomy): domain Eukaryota; kingdom Metazoa; phylum Mollusca; class Cephalopoda; order Myopsida; family Loliginidae; genus Sepioteuthis; species Sepioteuthis lessoniana. Next base: position 51,110,065 of record OY757922.1, read on the forward strand.
CTTGTCTATGATGGACCTGAAATAACGAAAGAGGCTCAACTATGGGAACGAATACTAGGAGCCAAAAAACAACTAATAGAAACATGTAGAGATGTTATTGTGCATATGTTTGATCATTATGAAGAGAGATTGATAAAAGTTATTGAGAAGAAAGGTGATATTACAGACTATTAACAGTTTTTCAACGATGTCCGAAAAATAATCTCGCGTGTGTTTTGTAAAAAATGATGAAAATTAAATATTCTTCCTTATCTAATCAATTTTCTTCCATTTTTATTACAGGTATTGTCTTTATATGTTTATGCTATTCTATTGAAGGAATTTCGCCACTCTATGGTACTCGGAAAGTCAAATACTAAAGTGTCCAAAAAATATTGTCGGGCCCCTGTATCAATTAGAGAGTAACTATTCTCCAATATTTATTACAAGAAGAAAAATCCATACATTTTAATGTAGCAATTTATATTGCCTAAATCTAATTAATATATTTTGTGTGTGTAAAAGGTCTTTGTGAAAGTATATCACTATGTAGGAGAGAAAGCATATTTATGCACTAAAAATGTAAACATGTAGTTAAAATATTTCATCACTAGGGAAAGATTGAATAGCAGTACAAATAAATCTATGTAAACAATCTTTTAATTCAATTTAGAATAATTACGCAAACTTGAAATGAAATACATTATTGAAGGAGCAGAATGCTTGATTTTTACTCCAAAGAAATAAAGTTGAAAGTTTTTGTGTATCCATAAATCTTCTTAAGGTTTATAGAATTCCTTGCTTATTTATTTGATTGAAACTGGATAAAAAGTTGATTTATCTATGATTCTCATTGGTTGAAAAATGTATTTTTAATAATCTAGGAGGGAAATTATTTTGGTTTTTGATCCTTCAAATTTCTGGTGGCAAGTGAATCTCAAAAAGATTTCATAAACAATGCATTAACTTTGATTAGTCCATAAATACAAAAATACAGATTCAAAAATTAAAGCTCCCTGAGTTTATTGTTTTGCACAAAAATTAAGACCACTTCACAATGAGTGTCCTGATTTTGACATTAAACAATCTGATAGTGAGGCTCTAGTAAGACTGGAGCTTTGTGGAATGCAGAGTACCTGTTTATTGCCATTGCTCCTAGGTCCACTCTGTCCAAGAGTGGTAGCACTTAATAGGGTCCTATCTATGGGACAAATAAAACTGTTTGACACTTAAACTGAGTGCAAACAAATGACTTATACTATGCCGCGACCGGCCGATAAACATAAACATGTCAAGTTACACGCCCGCTGTAGGACAATTATATCCGGGTACGACCGGAACTGACTAAGCCCTTTTTCTTTCTAACGACCTTGACACCTCGTTATAGCTAAAGAAAAGGATGAATTAAAAATTAATAACATTTACAAAGCACTTTGGCCGGAAATAACTAGATAAGACTAGAACTAATAGTCGTCGCTAGCCTATGGCAGGTTAGAAAAACACTTTATGGCTACACTCATTTTTTATGGGGCAATTCCTTATTCACGCGGCTGAGCTGTGTGTCACAGCCCTTTCGTGATTCGCGTTCTTTTGTGTCCTGTGGTGGGGCGCTCTCGACCGGCTGTGATTGCGTGCCGCACGGTTCGGTCGGGTGTGTTCCACCACTGGATTCATCACCTCTGGCCTCAGGGGGCCGTCCCCCCAGGCTTTAACCCTCTTCGGAGGGGTTGGGTTTATCGCCCGGCGCCTGAGGCGCCCCGAAAAGGGGAATGCCGACGGGGTCCGAGGCATTTTTTGAACTGCCTATCGCGTTGGGCTTCGGCCCTGCGACAGGACCCACCTTAAAAACGGCCTTGTGCCATATTCGTACGTTGGTGGGACGTAGGATAAATACAGCGCGCTCCTGGCGAAGCTCATTAAGGAGGAATCCCGCATTCTGTGCGGTCACATTCACCTTAACTTACGGCGTTGGCCCCACTTCTCGTGGTAGACCTGCCTTTCTTCCACCTACATAGGTATGCGCAAAGGTCCTTTTTAGGACCACAAGAGGTCTCTGTCTGCGGGTCAGAGCATCTCTGACTGGTCAGTAATGACCAGTCGAAATAGACGGCCAGGCGGCAAACACGAAGACGGATTCTAAGACCAACCGGTCTTAACCTCGGTTCCGATTGTCCGATAAGCTGCGCAGCGCTAATGGCACGGTCCAGCCTTTAGCTACTGCTTCGCTATCTGCGCAGCGCTAAGATAACGCCCATCTTAGCCTCGGCCTCCTGGCCTGTCCGCTCGTTCGCGCGGCTTTGACCCGACAAAGCCTTCGCTCTTGTCCGCTCGTCCACACGGCTTTGACCCGACAAAGCCTTCGCTCTTGTCCGCTCGTCCGCACGGCTTTGACCCGACAAAGCCTTCGCTCTTGTCCGTTCGTCCGCACGGCTTTGGACCCGACAAAGCTTTCGTTCCCGTCCGATACGTCCGCACGGCTAGGGGGCCCAGCAAGGCCCTAGCCTTCCCTCGACCTCGACGCTCTTGCAAGGTATCACGCAGTCCACGTAACGACTCGCTGTTACGGACTGTCCTACCACTGCAAACACCTGACTCACGTACGACCCGCCGTACGAGTCAGCAACCCGATCGACACACCCTTGGTTAACCACAACATACCGTCACAACCAGGGATATCGATCTACCAACCTCGACCGACCACCTAGCTGTACTCAACGACCAGCATCGACCACCTAGCTGTACTCAACGACCAGCACCGACCATCTAGCGGTACTCAATGACCAGCATCGACCATCTAGCTGTACTCAACGACCAGCATCGACCATCTAGCTGTACTCAACGACCAGCACCGACCATCTAGCTGTACTCAACGACCAGCACCGACCATCTAGCTGTACCCAACGACCAGCATCAACCATCTAGCTGTACTCAACGACCAGCATCAACCATCTAGCTGTACTCAACGACCAGCACCGACCATCTAGCTGTACTCAACGACCAGCATCAACCATCTAGCTGTACTCAACGACCAGCACCGACCATCTAGCTGTACTCAACGACCAGCATCAACCATCTAGCTGTACTCAACGACCAGCATCAACCGCCACGGACATTTACATACACGCTTGTAAATACGACAAAATAAATTGTCACTAGTTATTATCGTTACCTCGCCTTTGTTCCTTCATATTGCTTTGGCTGTTCCCATTCACATAATTCATTTGCGGGGTCGACATACTTATCGGCTCCGCAACAACTAAACTGAATTATTTGAACTAGAACTGTTTGATTATTTAACTGTGTGTAAACAAATAACAGATGTTTGATTAAATTGTTAGTGATAAATAGCAATACTTAGAACCAAGTAAGTTTGTTGATTTATGTTTACAAATCATATATGTCTAATTTATATGCATAAACCTGATTTGGCATTAAATAACCTACAATGATTGATATACCATAAAACCAAACTAAACCAAAAATTAACAGTTTCTTATATGGAAATCAGTTGATTTTCCATATATATATGAATGTTTATATATATATATATATATATATATAATGTATGTTTGTATGTGATGTATGCCTATAGAGAATGTATATATATATAAATGCATATGTACATGTTAGTCGAGGGTGACCCGAAGGCTCCCTTTTCGATAGCTACTACACCAAGGTGTAGGGGAGGGCGCTACTCCATTCCCAGGATTGCTCCACTTTACCCTTGAACCGTACCTTATAATGCTGAGTGTTAAGCAAGGTGGTATCAAGTACCATTTTTAAAGTCTTTGGTATGACTCGACCTGGGATTGAACCCAGGTCTCCCGGGCCATTGGCGAACACTCTAACCGCTGGGCCAATATATGGTTATATATTTTTATTTCTCCATTTCGTCTTTAATATTAATATACAGTAAAGTTCCAGAATTCAACTAACGGTTACTTTTTACTTTTTCCTGTGTGTGCGTGCGTGTGTGTGTGTGTATTTGTTTCTGTGTGTGTGTATAGTTTATATTTTATTCAGTGCAGGATTGAATTTTTCTATGAAGCTTTTGTCTTTTTCTTTTTAAAGTAGTTTAAAATTTAACTGGCAACTACTTTTTACTTTTTAACATTTTTGTGTTTTCTTTTTACATAAATTTATATATATATATATACATAATGTAAAGTAAAGTAAAGTTAGCGACCATATCCCTTTTCGATAGCTACTACACCAAGGTGTAGGGGAGGGCGCTACTCCATTCCCAGGATTGCTCCACTTTACCCTTGAACCGTACCTTATAATGCTGAGTGTTAAGCAAGGTGGTATCAAGTTCCATTTTAAAAGTCTTTGGTATGACTCGACCTGGGATTGAACCCAGGTCTCCCGGTCCATTGGCGAACACTCTAACCGCTGGGCCAATGTCCCGGTTATACATAATGTATTTATCATAATTTATGTTCATATATATGTATATAATGTATGATACTGTATATATACATAAAACATTTTATATATATATAAGGTATGTTTATATACATTAATATATGTTCATACACAGATAATTTATGTTCATATTTATAATATCTAGAGAAAAATTGAAAAACAATGTCATCCAAAGAGAAGAATTTAATGTCAAAGAAAGTCAATATTATAAAGGATGATATTAGAACCAAAACATTATAACGCTGACTTTCTTTTATATTAATTTCTTTGGATTACTTAGTTTTTCAATTTATCTCTATATTGTTAGATTCATTTCCATTCATTTACTTCTATATATAATGTACATATAAGAGTGTATATTTTAAAATTAGTAGATCCACAAAGAGATTTGTATTTTTTTAGGATATAAATTCTAAAAAAATACAAATCTCTTCATAGACCTACTCATTTCAAAATATTTCTTTCTCTCTCTGGACCTACAACAAAATTTTCTTTATATATATGCGTATATATATATATCATCATCATCATCATCATGTCGTGCCGCCAGCACGGATATCCTTGACCATCTCTCGCCACTTTTCCCTATCATTCATCGCCTCCGGCAGGTCTTCTGGGTAACATCCTGTGTCCTCACATAGCTGCTGTATGTAAGTTCGGGCTGGTCGTCCTGCTTTTGCTTGGCCATATGTGGGGGTCCATAGTAGTACGTCACTTACGAGCTCGTCCTTGCTTCTACAGCAGTGTCCCGCGTGTCTGGCTCGTCTGACCTGTATAGTTTTCGTGATGGGAGGCAGGTGGCCGTACAGTTGGCGTCTCGTGGGGTATTGTCGCCAGGACTTGTTCAATATTGCTCTCAACATTCTTGTGTAGTTGCCGTCAAGTTTCTTCTCCAGCCGTTTGGTTAGCATCCATGTAGTGCATCCATATAGCAGTATCGATACAACCGCTGCCTGGAAGAAACTGCGCTTCATTTGATCGGTCAGGTCTGATTTCCATATTATTGAGAGCCTGTCTATAGCCGTTCATGCTTTCGTCAGTCGTATGTCGATGTCGTTTTCTGTTGATGAGACGCTACTTCCTAGGTAGGTGAATTTGTCCACTAGCCTCAGAGAGGCTCCGTCTACAGTGGTAATGTTGCCCGTTTGGTTGTAACACATATATTCAGTTTTGTGCGCATTGACATGGAGGCCAATGCCTGCTGCAGCTCGTTCCAAACTATGCAGTAGTGTCTCTGCTTGATTAGGCGTATTCGCCAGTAACGCTAAGTCATCAGCGTAGTCGGCATCTGTGATTGTTTTTGCAGGGTACCTTTTGCTTCTTTTCTTAGTCAGCTCGAAGCCATTTTCTCTGATTTTGTCGATCGAAGCTCTAAGCACGTAGTCTAGACAGATGATAAAGAGGTATGGGGCTAGCGTGTCTCCTTGTAGTACTCCTGCAACAATGTCGAAGTATTCCGTATCTCCATCTGGTGAACGTACTTTCACTTTTGTGTTTTTGTAGAGGATCATTATTGCTGCTACGGTTTCTTTAGGTAGGCAGTATGCTAGTAGGATTCGTTCCATTTTCCCTCTGTGGATGGAATCGAAGGCCTTGGTAAAGTCGACAAATAGTAATGTCGCCTGAAGGTTTTTTGCCCGGACGCCTTCAAGGATTCTACGGATGGTCAATATTTGTGAGGTTGTGGATCTATTTCTCCGGAAGCCATTTTGGTTTTTCCTAAGGATGTTGTCTATTTTGGGTTCTATGCGGTTTCGTAGTAGGGCATTGTAGATTTTGGCTGCTATGGATGTAAGTGTTATCCCTCGGTAGTTCTTGGCTAATCCAAGGTCGCCTTTTTTAGAGAAAGGAAGGATGCATCCCTTCATCCATCTTTCTATCCTATTTTGACTATAGACATCGTTGCATTGCCGGAGCAGTATATCGTCGAATTGTCTAGTCTTCCACACTTCTGGGGGGATCTCCTCAAGCCCTGCAGCTTTCCTATTTTTAATTTTTTTAAGAACCGAGTCGAGTTCTTCTTTGGTGAAAGGCCCTAGTTTAATGTCTAATTGCTTACTGATAATTCTGGTGATCGGTTCATCCGTTATTTTCGGTGGGTTTCCTAGTAGATTTTTGAAATGCTGTTCCCACAGTTTTACTCTTTCTTGTTGGCTTGCAGCTTTCAATTTTGCTTTGGCTGCGCTCTTCCTTCTACTTACTTTGTTTATTGTTTGCCAGGCTATCCTGGATTGTCTATCTTCCACAGAGTCTCTAATCTTATCTATCTGATTTTGTATGTATTCTGCCTGTTCTTTTAGATATATTCCTGCTAATTGATATTGTGCTTTTTCTAGTTTTCGGGCATTTGTGTTTGTTGGGTTCTTCCGATAGCTTTTGGAGGCAGTTTTCACGAGTGCACGTTTTTCTCTAACCTCTGACGTTTCCCAAGGGACTCTATATTTAGTTCTAGGTTTTGTTGGGATACACTTTGATGCCGCCTCTAGGTGTGCTTCAACAAAGTTTTCATATTCGTCATTTGGGGTAACTTTTTCTGTCTTCTCTTGTAGTGTTTCGAATCTGTTTCTTAATTCTAATGCATATTTGTCTCTAATTTCTCTGCTGTTAAGTAGGGCCCAGTCATAGTGCCTAGTTGTCACTGTTCGTGTGGCGTTTTTTCGTAGGCTTAGACGTATTTTGGCCGTGACTATTCGATGATCGGAGGACACACCCTCGAAAGTGGAGTATGCCTCGCAATTCATCGCACTATTTTTCCATTTTCTGTTTATAAAGAGGTAGTCTATCTGTGCTTTAATCTTGTTCGCGTATGTGTGGGTCCATAATTTTCCCTCCCTTTTTTGAAAGTTTGTATTGAGGCATGTTAATCTATTTTCTATCATGAAATCAATTAGATGTTTTCCATTTCTGTTTGACGTGTTGTGTAGGCTGTATTTGTTGTTTCTGTTTTTCCCGATTTGTGCATTCATATCTCCGCCAATGACTAGCAGGTTGTGTTTCGGAATGCTACGTACTAGGGAGGATAGCTCCTCGTAAAAGGTGACTAGTTTGGTTTCTTCGCTAACATTGGTAGGGCTGTAGCAGGAGATGATCGTTGCTTTGGGGTTGCCATTAAACGTTGCGGCCATCATCCTAGGTTGTATTCTCTCAATGCTATTAAGTGTTTTTAGCGCTCTTGGTCCTATAAGCATTCCCACCCCTCCTACCGAGGCATTTACAGAGTTTTTCCATACCGATACAGTGACCAGCGTCCATCCATCGCCAGTTTCGTGATATTTGATATCTTCAGTGTGAGTGTATCGGTGTTCTTGTATGCAAATTATGTCTATCTTCTGTTCTACGGCTGATGCAGTTAGCTCTGGTAGTTGACCTCTTCTATTTAGGGTTCTAACGTTAAATGTCGCTATCTGTATTATTTGTTTGCATTTTAGTAGTGTTTGTTTGAGCTCTGTAGCTGATTTTTCGAACACTGAGCCCAGGGCTCCAACCTCAGCAGGACGCGCCCCTTTTTTACCCGCGCGAAGAGCGATGCGGTTTGTGAATGTGGTTTGAGTATGAGTCATGGTTATCTTTCGATGGCTGTTTTTATTCTCATTTATAGAAGCCACTCTTATAGATGAGCAGCAGTAGTTCCCTGATCGAACTGACAATCCTGAGCGTTAAGCCGCAAGACTCACACGTTCAGGAAATATTAGGCATTGCGAATTCAAACACCTTCACGTACACGATGCTGCTTCCCATGTGTACGTGAAGAAAAAATAAAAAAATAAAAATAAAATAATAAAATAAAATAAAAATAAAAGTAGAAAATAGAAAATAAAAAATAGAAATAAAATGAAATAAAAATAAATCCTTTTACCTTAAGTTTTAACTTAGTTAAAGTCCAGGACTGACGTATATTCAAAGAAATTTTGGGGTATATTTTATCTTGTCATCCGATACAGGCCCTACCAGGTTTTTATTTTATTTATTTATTTTTAGTGGAGGTGGAATGCTAAATTTCTAAGTTTGGGGCGGTAAATTCAAACAATTCTTAAGTTGACTCGTGATAGTTGCACCTGGTAAAACAATTTAGTCGATTAGAAATAAATCAAGATTCTTAGATTAAAATATAACAAAAATTCACCAGCAGATTTTACAAGTCATAGAAAATCCAGTGTTATTTTTAAAAAAGAAAATTGTACTAACCTCTACCCAACGAGTCTTTCCTCACAATTGTTTAGTTTTTTTTCTATATATCCACATATTTATGAAGCTTTTATGTCTTTCCTTATATTTATAATGCCACCTGATTCTAGAATGTTCCATTCCAAATATTTCTTTAGCGTTTGGTTTGGCCGTTTTCTTTTTTTGGGTGGGGTGGGGGATTAATTTGTGATAACTGGGAGTGTTTGCATTTGTCGGCACAAGAATCTATACTAATTTATGCTAAATTTCTAAGTTTGGCGCGGTAAATTCAAACAATTCTTAAGTTGACTCGTGATGCTTATATATAATGCATGTATCTTCATATATATCTGTATATATATATATATATATATATATATATATATATATATATATATATAATGAATGTTTATCTTTCAAGTGCATATATATATATGAAAATTTTTACAAGATTTTATTTTAAAAAGTAATGATTCTGCCCATTATCTCATTTTGGTATTACTTCTTCAAATTCTTCCACTAACTTCTTTTTCAAGAGAACTTTTCTTCAACTATTTCTAAGATTAGGAAAATCATTATAATTCATTGTTAACATTTAGTGAATGAAGAAAAGCAAGTAAAAGAATATTTATCAAGTTAGCTTGCTTGACAAAATGCAATTGAACAAGGTAAAGCTCCAAGCAGATGGTGTAAGTTAGGAATCTTTAATTCCATTAGAAAAAAGATTTGAGCATTTAAATGTCAATTATTTTCTAGTTAAAGACTTAGTTGCTGGCACCTTTGTGATGGATTAGTAATTTTCTGCTCAACATACAGACATTACTATTGTTTCTTCTGACTGCAGATTTAATTGGTGCCTTACCGGAAATGCACCACAGGCTAATTGGTGTGTAAAGTAGGTTATCTTCATTTACAAGATCCAAGATACATTTGAATCAGTAGATGTTCATTGTATTGGTTCATTCCACTTGTCACTTATTGGTCTGCATATGACTTATAGTTGAGGAAAATTTAGAACTCTGGTTCATACAGGATCACACAAATTAAATGATGCTTATCCACTTTTTTGAGAAAGCAACTATTAGAAAAAATGTACTTTAACTTTAATAATATTAATACATTGTTTTTAGTTTTATTTTGGTTTGGGTTTTTTTTTTTTTTTTTTAATGACAGATTAACCATTGTGGGTTATTTAATACCAAAGCCATTCTTGTAGAAGAACAGTAGTGGTACTATTTAACCTATAGCTGATGGAATAAGGGAGTTTATACCTTTCTCAAGGGTATTCATCCAAAAGAGAACATAATAGCATAACTAGTTTGAACTTTCTTTGGACATCAAGTTTATTTAGAAACAAGCTATTTATGCAACCCATAAATTTAATTCTACAATGATTAGATTTGTAGCAACACAGGTAATTATGGTAGTGATGAAGGAAGAAAAAAATAATCACTTTTTCTGTATTTTAACACAAACATTGGCAATAAGTTTTTTCTGATTCCTGAAATTACAGCTGTAATTCATCTTGCTTAACAATAATCTCTTTCTGCACTCTAAACTAAATATTTCTGATAGCATAAGTAAATATTTTGATGATTAACACAAAATTTTTAATTTCTTTTTTTGAAATTTGTTTTGTAGCACATTGTAAATCTAATAAAAAAGAATTGCAAATGATCAGAAATTAAAGGTAGCATTACTGACACAATAGAACTTTCATATGTATAATTAGAAACAACCATGTCAAGAGAATGTCAAAGTGTCATTCTGTTATATTCAATTCCATTGCTATTCTAATACATCAAATTAATTTTCAATGCTTCTGTGATTCTAAAACTTAAACCACTTTTCCAGAAATTTTACTTGCTGACTTCCTGAAGCATGATCAAAAAGAACAATATTGAATATTTTAAGTGCTTGAAGTTGAAACTGTGAACTGCCCTAATTATATTTCACTGCCATAAATTATTCTAGGGACTTTAAAATTTTGTTTCCTTTGGGAAAGTAACTAGCTAAAGAAGAATAATCAAGTAATGAGCTTTCTGTATAAGGGACAGGTTGAATATAAACTTAATGCATTAGATGAAGTAAGAAATTATGTATAAGGCACTTAATGACAGTTATGCATTTTTCTACATGGCACAACAGTTATAGGCCACTTTATGCAAACTGTATATTTGAACTCATTTAACGGAAAAAGACAAGATACATTACTCTTTAGATGATGTAAGTATAGTTGTTATTAGACATTGTATAAAAAAGGCTGAATAGAATTAAACTGTCTCTTACTCTTGATTTAATTTATAGTATAAAATGACAGACATAAGAGTTTGAGAATAAGCAGATAAACAAGAGACAAGAAGTATGTCATAAGAAAATGAATTGGATCAAGTTTTGTTTTCAGTTTTTGTTTTAATTTCTCACTTATAATGGTTATAAAGCAAAAATAAAAGTGTTCACAAAACTCATTGCTATGTTGTAAATATTTTTGAACACTTTCAAAACATTTCTTAAGTGGGATTTTATTATATTGAATTCTAATTCAATTCAAAATATGTTCATAGAGAAATGCAATGAGACAATTTTCTTACATGTCTGTGTCTTCGTATTTGTGCAATACTTCTAGAGTGAGGGAGGAAGAGACAGAAAAAAAGTGTTTGTTGTTTTGATGGTGTCATTTATAAACATTTATTTAATGATCTAATTCTAAATTGCAGCCATATTTTATGAGCATTTCAGAAAACACTTACTTAAAATATACTCACTTTGCTGGAATACAAAGAAGAAAGTAAAGAACAAGATAAAGAAGAACATGAAAAATGGGTAGGGGAAGAAAGAAAAAGAATACAAAAGAGAAGAAAAAAGAAGAGAAGAAAAGGAAAGGTACAAAGAAAAAGAGAATGACTATATAAGCAAAAAAGAAAAAAAGATGGCATAAAAGATGGTGAGCAAGCTGAAATATGAACAGAGAATGATAATGTGATTAGAATTTGTAGAGTTAGACATGGATATCTATTTTCATTCTAGTCATGTTCTTTAGCATTTAAGAGTCAGTGTGATATCAAATATTATGGCCCATTTTACATGTTATTCTCTCTCACACATACAAGTATAATTTAGATAATCATATGTAAACATATATTCTTATGTTTTAATATCATCATATATATATATATATATATATATATATATATATATGCAAATGTATATTAAGCATACATCTGTTTGTGTATCTATAGAAATACATATAACAAATATCATCTATAACAAACAACCAAAATGTAGTCTTACCATTTAATATATACATAAATAGGTAGATAGATAGATAAAATTATTTACTGAGTTTAGCTCAAGGGCAGGAGTTTACAGCTTCTGTGAATAAAAGTCATTATCAATGGCTCGTTAAACTATCTTCCCAGTGATTGTTCTACAGCTGGTAGACTATGTATATTTTTCAACCTCTAATTATTTATATGTACATTTATATGCATTTTTTATGCAAATACGTGTGTATATTAATTTGTGTGTCAGTAGCATTTGTGTCCTTGCAATTAAGTATTTCCACTGGCTACTTGTTCAATCCATTAAACTAAAATTCTATATCATTATTGTATTAAATAGATGACAGTTAATGAACACAACTTTTCTAATAGCAATAGATTGATAGTGTTTAAAATCTGAACTATCATCACTAGCAATCTTTCTTCTTGCTCTTCATTTCAATTATTTATTTTTGATAAGAATATCATTTCAAAAGTGTACTTAACTTATTGCTGTTTAGTGTTTACCTACTATTATAATTGCTATTAAAACAACCACCTGAGTAAGATATGCCTTCTCAAGAGGTCAAGCAAAAGATGATTATTAGAGATGATAATTTCAGAAAGACAATAAATTCAAGTATAATTTAAATTCTGAATTGTAGTGGGTGAACATCAAAGAAACCTTACTGTTTATACCAATGTTCCTAATTTGTCTATTATATTCTTTAAGGCTGTGGATAAATTCCTTTTCATTATAATTCATTTTTTAAATTTCTTGAAATATTTTAAAGATAAAGAAAAAAAACTAACCAGATTATGTAAAATAGGGCTTACAGAAGTTCTAATTCAGACACTTGAACTTAATGAGCCAATTTGAGTTAGTTGTTCAAAAGTTTGGAAATCCACACTTTTCTCAGTATGTTGATAGATCTACTTCAGTTATAAAGTAAAATACTTATGGCCAAAATGTCTGGAGTTTTAAACTTAATCCTGTTATTGATTTCCCATTTGGTTAAATGTCAGTCTTGAAAACATTTTATTTATCTATTTTAATAAGATATCAGTCATACAATTAACAATGGTAAGAGAATAAACTAATAAATTAAGAGATAGAGGAAATTACTATCTTTGAATCTTCTTTCATTTTATCTCATGATTATTAAACATAGAAAATTAATCATTTCAAAATTTGATTGGTATTTAAGATTATTATAGTCATAGCCTTAATATAATATAGTATTAAAGACTATATTTTGGTTATAGGAATACTGCTTTTTATATTAAAAAGTGAATTTTTTTATCAAACATTTAGTAGTAAGAACTATTTTGTTTTGTTCTGAACACAATCAATTATTTATTTTCTAAATCTTATTCTTGACATAGTAAGTACAGAAATTTTTTTAAAATTTGTTATATTTACTGAACAATACTTCTATTCTGTTAACTAGATATGGGTGAAATGGAAATTATGTTTGTTATTTTATGGCTGCTGATATGTTAAAGTCATTCTTGTTTATATTCCATTTCTGCATGTATAATAAAACTAATGAAAAAAGACAGGTGTATGACTTTATTCCACTAATAAAAGTATTAGACACCATAATTTGAAATGATTATACCTTGCTTCAGTAAGATGGTTTGAATAATTTTCAGAAAATAAAAATTGCACTATTTTGTTCTATTTCAAATATATGCACATGGTAGAAAATTATAAGTATTCTAGAGTAGCCAAAGAAAAAATGCTGTATATTTCCACAGAAAAAATATTCAAATCAAAGAATGATCAGTCTTTGGTAAAGAATGCATATCTCTTCTTTAGAAAATACACAAAAAGAACTATCAGAGAAAACTATCTTAGGAGTGCACCCAAATGCAAGAAAGAATTACTAGAATCTTATTTGATATGGCAATTATATATCTGATAAATCAATGATGCTTCTATAACAGCTACTGTACATCTCTTGTCCTATTACAAAGCATTCATTGAGATGCCATTTTGACACCAATTATAAGCCTTTTCCTCCACTCAATCCATTCTATCTTAACTTCTTTTCTTCTTAGGGCTGTCTGTCTATACTTCATCGGTCGAGGCATCATCATTATCATCATCATCCATTGCTTTTGTCCCAGTTACAGAACTCAGTTTGCTTTTCCTTTTAACTGGCCCAGTTATCATTCCACTTGAATACTGCATTCTATTAACAATATCTTGTTATTCAATAACATTTAGCATTGTAATTCATTTTGATGCATTAATCTTTACGAATGGTATTTAATTAAAATAGTTTTTGTTTAGCAAAGTACCTAACAAATTTTCAGAATTACAAAATTTTAAGTGATATAAATTCAAATAATTATATTTCAGTTAATTTTCAAAGGTGGCACTTAGGGTACATTTAAAGATTTAACAGATCTATTGTCCATTATTATGAGTCATTTTGATCAGCTCAAGTCTCTCAAAAATATGGATCATAGGAAGCCCTCCAATGACAACTAAATAATGCTATTATTCATTATTTTATATTCTAATCATATCAAATCTTAATGAACAGGTTATCTTCAATAATTTTCTAGCAATTTTGTCTATTCAACTATTCCTTCAACCTCCCAATCCCAGATTTTTTTTCACTTTCCCATGTTGAAAATAGTTATCTACTTTCCAAATTAATGTTAATTCTTTTTAGGCTGAAATAATATTTTTAGCTTCTATATGAGCAAAAAACAAAATCATCCCTATTACAGTTCTAGCAATCAGGCAGCTAGAGTGTTTGAATCTTGATACCAGACTCAATAAGCTTATTTTGGAAAGAAATGTTAGTCCCTAAACTTTTAAAAGTTATAAAGTTTTCCCTTTTATAGTTTCCCTTTTAGATTTTCTTTGGGTCGTTTTAAGTTTATAATAGAAGACATTAAAGTAAGTATATATTCTCTTATTTTCTTTCTTTTCTTTGATTTGTCAATGTGCATCATTTAATGTTTATTGAAAAACAACTTTTTACATTGCCAAATTTATGCCAGGTTGAAAAACATTTTATCACTTTAAGATAATCACATATTTTTCTCTAATGTTTGTTCCTGATAATGACACAAATTTTGATGATAAAAAAATCTTTTCATGCATGGTTTCTATGTAGTCAATACTTTTGTTTCTTAGGTGTTAGACTTTTCTTAACATGCAATTTTATAATTATTAATTCTAATTAAAACTTAACTAAAGTCCTTAAAAATTTATGGCAAAAAACTTAAGCACACAATAAAAGACAAAATTAAGCAAATTTTTAATGTTAAGTTTATGAAAAACTAGCAGAAGAATCTAGTGTTCACTTGTATAAAAGAAGAAATTCAATTAATAAATCAATTATTAAACAGAACAAACCAAGTAACTCACATTACTATTTTTATGAAAATAAAAAGTATCAGTACAAATTTCCTCATCTCTGGGACAATATTTTCATATAAAAAATGATATTTTAATATTCTTGGGGATTCTAGTTTCTAGTTCCTGTAAGTGATCAAATGTTTTATATGAAACTTTATCCAGCAAATGTCTACATTTTTAGTAATTATGTCCTAAATCAAAGTTCTATTTCAATTGATAAATTTTTAGAAATAATACTAATTCAGTGAGGTAAAGGCTAATAATATGTATGAGATTTAAGATTATAAATATGATCAAAAATCATTAAAAAAAAACTTTTGAATATTATCAGAATTGAATTACTACAAAACAACAAATACAGGGAAAATTTTTAGAAAGGGACTTGTTAGTGATATCCAATAATTAGCCAATTAGGAACTGTAACTCTTACTTAAAATTAATCATCATCTTTTATTGATCAATAAGATGTTTTGCAGAAATACAATAATAAAAAATATATACATAATTTACTTAATAACAAGAACACAGAACAATATTTATAACATTGGCATTCCAAATTATCTTTTTTATTAATAATCTGGTCAAGTTATTTTATCTAACTGTATTGAAACCAAGTTTAACTAGTTAATGAGACTATAGTTGTAATATCTAAGAATCATAGAAAGAAAGACTAATTAGTAAGACTAATATGATTTTCTGGAACATAAATATTCTGAAACATGTTAAGTATCCTTTTTGCAGTGGCCAAATTTTCTTTGTGAAGAAAAATGAGAATAAATATTGTGAATTGCAGTTTTTTCATTACCATTTATTAAAACATAGACTAAAACAAGTAATACATTTCTTATATCATGCAAAATAAAACTTCAATAAAACAATTAATTCTTGAAGAATTTTTTAAAGATATTGAATACAGAATAAAAATCAAAAAACAAAAACTCTTGGACACTTTTAATCAAAGAAGAAATAATTTCTGTTCAAACTGCCATGAAACATCAAGAGTTTTTTACTGTTTCTACTCATCAAAAATTACATATTTTGGTACTAAAACAATTAAATAAAAACACTACACAAGTTTGTTTTTCATTTGTATTTTGTTATAGCAACAAAATACATATTTCAGTTTGATCAGAGTTTTATATTACATAAACTTTTCTATTTGCCAAAATCTGTTGTAAATCTGAGTAAAATTTGTTGTTCAGTTTGAAAGATATTGTTGAGCTAAAAAAAGTAGATTAAAAAAATAACAAGCTGTTTTTATGCAAATTTTTAAAAAATAACAACAAAATAAGTAGATAAATAGAAAACAGTAAATTTACTTAATATGGCTGCATTTTTTTTTTTCAGTTATTATATCAACATACCCTCAAAATGATTTGCATACCTTCAAAATAAATTCTTGAAAAATTTTATTCCATTCTGCCTAAATAGCAGTCTAGGAATCAATATTTGGATGGGAAGTAGTATTTTTTTTTGTTTTCAAAAAAGTCCCATATAGTGTAATCAAGGGGGTAAAGGTCTAGCCTATGTGGAGGCCATAAAGAAACTCCAATTATTTTGGAAATTTTTTTGGGCTTGGTTTTGGCATTTAGTAAATCATAGATTCTTTGTCATTTATTTTCTTGCTCACACATATTGGGCTGAATTTTAATGAAAAAGTGCTTGAACAATATAGCTAATGATGAAAATTTAGATTTATTGCATTTTTTTTTCAAAAATTGGACTAATCAGACTAAAAAATTGTTTTAAAAATTATTCCATATTTTGCTTCCACACCCTGTATGTTGTTTATCTAAAACATAAACATTTATAAATTTACATAAATAGATACATCTATAAGTATCAATTTATAAATACATCACCGAAAACATGATTTTTTCAATGTGTTTAAAAACTGGTCAGTATATTTTACAGACTATTTTTAGTTATTATCATTCACATACCATAGTTATTGTTCATACAAATGTGCATATGGTAAAACAGTAAAGACATCTCAAAAATTTTTATCTCGAGTATCTTATAAAATCTAAACTTCCTTAAAAAAAAATGGTAAAATTGCATATCAATAACAACACTTTTTCGGGTATGTAAAATTTTATATCAGATAATCCAGATATTAACTTAAACTTCAGAACAATGGCAAAAAGCCGGAGTAGAACATTGAACTTATTTTTAGAAATTCATTTTCTTAAAAACAGCCCTTAAAAAGTCTACATCCCTTCTATTTCAGAGAGTATATTTGGTTTACCAATTTTGATTTTCAGAGTGAAAATTTACCAAATTCTTTTTTTACCTTTTAGCAACAAATCTGACCATTTATCAAGCACATACTTACAATCTCATCCATGTATGATTAATATAATCAGTGCTACTTGTGAAAATACAGTGACAAAATGAGAAAAAGAATTATACAAGTCAAACATAGTATAATTAAAAGCACAATACATAGAATGACTCTAAAATATTTAGCATGACAGAGGATTTTTTTAAACAGAGAAAAACAATTGTTTGAAATGGGGAAAAGGGATATGCTGCCTTTAATCAAATTTGGAAATGTCTACAAAGTTGTTGGCAGGACATCCCCCATTCAAAATAGAAATCTGATCTTGCCAATTCATCTGTAATTCTAAAAGTAAATTTTTGTTGCTGAGTTTGGAGCACTGTAGTGCATTTTCCAGACCAATGTACAAAACTGGCTTGACAGGTAAAGTAAAGACAATCAGCTTATATAAATTCCTCAGTGGTATAAAGCATTGTTAGTTGAAATCAAAGTAGAATTATTTGAAGAAAATTCAAAACACTATCTGTGATAGAAAATTTTTACTAGTTGTCATCCAGTAAACATTGATTCCACTGTCAAGTATGTGGGTAGATCCATGATATACAGAGCTATTTCAGGGTATTTCTATGTGTCTGGATCAGGAAAATTTGTCACCATCAAGAAAACCATGTACGGTGCCATGTATTGTCTAATTATTCAGAAGAGTCTCTTGAAATCAGACTAAAGCTCCACTTGGGTCAGAATTACACTTTCCAATTGATCATGACCCAAAACATTCAAAGTTATTTAAGAATGATCCAGATTTTTAAAATACAAAAGTTTTGGACTTGCAAAGTCAAAGCCCAGATTTTAAACTTTCTCAAGACAACACAAATGAATCACAGGTCACTGCCGAATTAAATCAGCATAAGATATTTTGCTGAATCTATCTATTCCATAAGATGTTTGGGACTTTAGTTAAATATCAATAGAGAAATAATGAATTATTGTATTGAGTGGTTGTAAGGTTTTGCAACACATATTCAATATTAAATTTAGAAATTTACACTTGCACTAAAGATCTATTATTAAATTTTAGATGCAAAATATGTTATTCTATGTAAACCTTTACTTATTTGGGAAAGAATTGAAAAAAAAAAAATGTTTTTCCAAATCTTCCTCTGCATTGTGTAAATTTTTGCAACCTATTGTAAACCTCCAACTATAGTTAATAATTTGTAAGTCAGATGCAATGCATTTCTATGAACAATTCCAAATTCATGTCTTGTATGTTGTTATAAAATAAAAATATCTATAATACTTTTCTATAAAAGACTTAATTACATTTTTTAAATAGTTTCAATGCATGGATATTGTTTTCCTGGTTCTTCTATAGAATATTCTATATACCCTATATTTCAAAAGAAAATTATTCTCCGTTTATTTGAATACTAGGTAATTTCACTAAATGATTTTGAATCAGTGTTTGTAACTATTCAATCTAATAAGAAATCATAGAAAACTTATTCAATTGAATAATTATTATGAGTAACAGTTTCAATACATATGTAGCTTAAAAGGATCATATAGCAAATAACTTTTTTTTTATATGTTCTATCTACTAAGTCAATTTCATAACCATGCCGTTAAGTTGTGAGTATGACAATTATCTCTTGTTTGCATTTCTTTAGAGAAAACTGACCATTTCTTTTTCATGACATAAAACTCATCAGCAAGATACTAAGTAAGAAAAGAAAATAATGACAAAGATATAAGAAAAACATGCAAACAAAGACACTAGAATAAAAATTCTTGTATCTTGGCTTGGAACTGACAATCAAATGAAGAGTGCAGAGAAAATGTCATTCTTCTGAGAAATCTATATAAATGACAAGAGGGAAACAAAAAAATGTTTTATTTCTTTTAGAGAAAATATTTCCTCTTTTATATATTATAAGAGAGATATGATAAAAACACTAGGATCGGATTTTCATTAAGAAATATATTAAAATTGCTGAGAAATAATAAAGTGTATTCATTTTCAGGAACTTGTTCGTGTTAATTCATCTTAACTTAAGGTAGAAAGGAATGTCAAGATAATCATTTATATAAAATGCTTTTAGACAAGAGGTTTGATAAAGCTGTATTTATTAAAGTGTGTAGAAATCACTTTGGCTGTCAGAGCATGGAGTTGTCAACTTTCTCCAAAACCAAAGACACTGGGTGGGAAAAGACAGAATTCACCATAGCAACACTGGTGGGATGTGGAGAAGAGGTGATAGGATTGCAACAAGTGAAAAGTTCAAAATATTGTGTGTGTGTGTGTGTGTGTGTGTGTGTGTGTGTGTGTGTGTGTGTGTGTGTGTGTGTGTGTTTAACAAGTTCTCAGAGTGTGTCACAAAGGGTCTTTTGTTTCTAGCTTAGCATGGCAATCAATTTCTAATTGGCCTTACTATTTATCTATTTTCCTCTTCAAAACATTCACATTTAATCTATTGGTCTGAAATTAATAACTAAAATAGAGATGTGGAGAGAGAAATAGATAAAAATAGGAGCTAGAAAAAAAGACAAAGAAAATGTTGAAAGATAATAGATAATAGAAAAGAACTATTAGAGAGAAATATACAGCAATTGAAAAACTGAATAAAATAGAAAGCTTAGGCAAAAAGTTCATTATACAGTAAGGAGAATGTGATATAAGGGTGGGATGTTGGGTGAAAGAAAAAAAAGAAACTTTCTTCTTAGTCTACTTCTCTTTTCTAAAGAGTGAAAAAGAAAGCAAAACTGTCTAAGGGAATACAAAAACTGAGAGTGGAAGAAAAAAGTGATAGAAAGCATTAAAGAAAGCAAAAGTAAAGTAAAAACAAGAGTTAGGTAAACGAGTTAAAGAAAAATAAAACAAATAAGAGAAAGGCTGAATAGGGAGAAAAAAGAGAAATATAATGAAAAGGAGACTATAAACGAACAGATAAATTATGAAAGTGAAAAAGACAGAGTGTGGGAGAAAAAGCAAAGAAATTTAAGAGAAGAATTTTAATCATGTAAATTTCAATCATTCAGCAGGCTGTCATGGACAAACAAAGGGATCTTATAGCATACAAATAAGTTATTTTTATTAAAGATAGACTCTCAGAGTTTGGCACACTCTTTAAAACAATACGTTAACCCTTTTGAAATGGAGTCATGGAAATCTAATTACTGACATATAAAGAAATCATTTGCTTACTAAGTTTTGTTTTCTATTATTTTTTTTTTCCTTTTTGAAAATGAGGTGGACAAAGATAATTACTTCTCTTTCTTTTCAGAAATAATGACAACATTTTGAATAGAAATGCTACGTGAATGATGACAATTCTTTTTTGTCACTCTTTTCATATTTTCAAAGTACAAAAGGTTGAAACCCTTCGAAAATGAGATGTTCTTGTTTTGAAAGCTATCTGCACTAGAAACATTTATTTGCATATTAATTACCACTCATTGTAGGATCAAATTGAAACCGTCATTGTTTTCTGTTGTTGTTTTTCATTTTTCGGGAGGTGAGAAAATATTTCTTTATACAGATTTTATATCTTGAAGTAATCAAAAGTTAAAATACTAAAAAGTCTTCATTGATTTTAGTTTCTTTTTTTTTTTATTTTATTTTACAATATAAGAATATTCCTAAAAGATATTTTTTGCCTTTATGGCTAGCTTAATGGAGAAAAGAGTTAACATATTGTTGGAATATTAAAGCCTTGAAACTAGACAACTATCTTATGTAATTAAGTAGTTTATAAGAAATGAATAAAAATGCTGTTTAGTATTTAGAAGGTATCTTTGCTATTGATGAACTAATTTTTCACTTTTTGTCTTTCTGCCTTTATCCTTCACCTTGTCTCAATTTTATTGTTAATAATAACCATAATGTCAATATATCAATCTTTGATATCCTTTGTTTTGTAGATAATTCTAAATAGCTAATTAACATTCTTACTAATGGAATGAATTTTGGTTTCAAAAATGTTGTTCTAAAAATATTTCATAATAATGATAATTTCTGTTAAATAAAATTTGGAAAATGACCTTGAGGTTATTAAATCATTCTTGAAACTGAAATAAAATTCATTGTATGGAAATCTAGTAGAATGAACATATGCAAAGTCTGATCATTTTATTAGATATCTATGAGTTCTCACTCTAAGTACAAAAAAGTTAAAGATAACTGCTGATTATTGATTAAAGATGATGAACTTACATTTCCTTCATAAATGACTCTGTGTTATTTGTCCAGAATAGCAATGAATAAAAACATTATGATGGCTGTAATACTTACATTCAACATCCAGATAAGAATAAATTTCAGTCATAGTCTTTTTTTTAATGATTACTCTCTCAAAATTTATGTTTTCTTTGATAGTCAAATCAGACATTTTTTTTTTTGTTGAACTTTTTTGCTCCCACCTCAAGCCCCAGATCTTAACCAGGTCTTGAGTCAGTGTTAACACATCATTAACGAGACTATGTTTTAGTTAGTGGGTTGAAGGAGAGATAAAGGTTGAAAAAAGAAAATGGCCAACTTGAGTATCATAGAAGGTGTAAATTTTAGGTGCATAACAGTTCATGAATGAATAAGCAATGACTTATTGGATAGTGAATGTATTATGTTTATATATATATATATATATATATATATATATATATATATATATTCCTGCAAACATTTAATCAGTTAGGTGTTCTGGAAAATAAACTCTTTTTAACAAATTTAGTTGATTTAATGCAAGTATAGGTTCTACAGTGAATTCTCTTGAGGACTTCTTAAGAATGAAAGACAGACCAAAGTAGATTGGAACCTACTGGATCTACTGATAAAAGAAATAGCTGATTTTCATAATTTTAAGGTTGATTCAACCATTTTTACTTGAATCAGTTTTTCTTGACAGTTTTGTTTCGCTTTGTGTGTAAACTAAATAACAAAAGCAATCAACTAAAATTTCTGTTGAATTAATTCCAACATCAGCAGAAGATGATTAATGCAACAGTGAGTTTTTGAATAATTTACACTTAATATTATCTTACTTGGTCTACAGCTGGAATGGAGAGTTGTTCAACCTTATCAGAAAAGGGAAAGAATGCTCATTGCTGATTTTTATCAACATACTGGCAACTTACATAGTAGAAAATGCAAAAATTACTTTATAAAATAACAGAAGAACTATACAATATATGGATGTTGAATGGGCTAAAATAATATTTGAAAATAAAAACACCTCAGTGATCTTACTTATTTTGAAAAGTTCAGTACATCATTTAACCAAGATAGTTTTGTTGGAATCCTAATCAATGATGATGTTATAGAGTTTTTGTTAAACATACTCATTTCCTCTATGATTAATGATTATAATCCCTTTTACTCTTATTTAATTTTATCAGCTAGTTTAGCATAGCAATAGTTTCTCATTTAAAATAATGAAAGATGTTTGAATGTATTCTTTATAACTTGATCTTCATTCCATGCACTAAGTGAAGTATGTCACAAGATCACATTTATACTGCAACAAAAAAAATCAACATACCAACATACTTTTCAAGGGACTAAAATAGGCTTTTATATGTATATATATAAAATGAACATTTGGCTATGATAAATTCATTTCAGTTAGATTCTCTATAAAGGAGACAAGCTTCTTCAGATAGCCATCACAGTGGTAAGAAAAAAACCATTTAGTTTTTTTATTTTTACTTGTTAAAAAAAAGCGGGGGAAAAGGAAGTAAAATGACAGAGGCTAGAAGTATTTATCAAAAGCAAATATATATCATTGTGTGGTGTCCTGTATATTTATGTATCTAAAATTTTATACAAGTTTTTATATATATATATATATATATATATATATATATATATAATTCAATTTAATATTAATCATTTACTTGTATTCCGTTAAATGATTTCAAGTATTATAATTGATTATACAGTTCTATTTTACCCATAAATGGGACCCTAACAGGTATTACCACTCCTGGTCAAAATGTAACTGGGAATAATGGCAATGAAGTGATACTCTACATTCTAAAAGGTTTCAGGACAGAAGCCTCAGAAGTTATTCTTGATATATTTTGAATGAAATATTTTGCAAAACAAATATTTTTTGCTGTCTCATATGCTCTGATGACCAGCTTTATGCAATTTTTTCTTGTTTCCTAAATTGAAAATTCATCTCAATGGTAAGAGATTTCAGAATGTAAAGGACATTAAAAGAAATATAATATCATAGCTTTATACCATATCAAAAGAAGAGTTTCAGAAGTGCTTCAACTCATAGATAATTTACTGTTGATGAATACACTTTCAGTTCCAATACTTTTTTAACAAACCCTTTATTTTTGTATATACAAAGTAAGCGAGTTTAAACTCCAGTCACACTATTACGTTCACTTTTGGACTAATACCCCAGGGAATGGTATGAATCCCCTTATCCCCCTTGCTATTAGTCAAATAATATCACTATAATTCTTCAACAAGAAAGGTTTCAACATTAAATAACCCACAAAGGTTGATATGCCATTAAACAAAGAAACCATATCAAACCATAATATAGAAGGTGTGGGTGTATATATAATCATGGCAAGAGAAATCTAAAATATGATATCAATGATAATAAATAATGAACTAAAAAATTCTTAGATGACTTTCCGACATGATTTGTTTATATTAATTGTGTCAGAATAGATAATAGATAAAACTCTCAGGAACCTACTAATTAGGATTTTGCTAAAGAAGCTGATTGAAAAATCAGAAAAAAACATTTATAGGTAAAAATAAATTATTGCAGAAGAGATCAGCAGAAAAGTCACAGATAAAGAAAAGATGGAAAATAGTGAAAATAATGAAAAATTTACAAGATAACAGAATTCAAGGTGTAGAATTTAGATTGAGAATTATCAATAAACTCAGTAAGATATCAAAGTAAATAAGTTGGCAACCTTAGTTGAGAGTGACCCAAAGGCTCCCTTTTCAATAGCTACCACATCAAGGTGTAGGGGAAGGCACTACTCCATTCCCTGGATTGCTCTACTTTACCCTTGATCCTTACTTTATAATGCTGAGTGTTAAGTAAGGCAGCATCAAGTATCATTTTTTGAGTCTTTAGTATGACTCAACCAGGGATTGAAACCCAGTCTCCTAGACCATTGGTGAACACTCTACTCATTAGGCCAATATTCAGATATTAAAGTACATATGTCATATTTAAAAAAAATGTATTCTAAAAATAAAAAAAATGAAATAAAAGAATTTTTGAATGGCAATTGAACAAGATTCAATTAAAAAAAAAGCAATAGTATCATGTAAGTAGTTAATTGAGGGTGACCCAAAAGCTCCCTTTTCAATAGCTACTACACTGAAGTGTAGGGGAGGGTGCAACTCCATTCCCTGGATTGCTCCACTTTTGAGTCTTTGGTATGACTCAACCTGGGTTTGAACCCCAGTCTCGCAGATCATTGGCAAACACTTTACACATTAGGCCAAAGGCTATATTCTGTGTAATCTTGAAATTTTTTTGCTGACAATAGAGAAAATCTGTATTTTGTTTAATTTTCAAAAATACATCTTGTATCTTTCTTGAAATTCATAGCTCAGTACTTAAATAAATCAATATCTGTGACCATCATCAAAACAATAGTTTAAATTTTTTAGTTAACACTTTTAATTTCTTTTATTTACATTCTAAATATATATATTGATGCATATAGTTGAAACAACTATGAGAGCTCTTATGGTTTGTTAGATCCTTAAACTAGTTCAGCCAGTAGAAATATATAAATTTGACTTCATTAAATTACCTTACTAAGATTTTCATCAGGACTCCCTATATTTGTATTCCTCATGTTCAAAATAAAATTGACATAAGTTATGAGTCAGCAAATGATTTCTAAGAATTAAAATTCTGAATTTTAAAATTAAATTTTAGTTCCTGATGCTTGTAGATTTTAATAAAATGTAAGTCTAATTTAGTGGATGTTATATTTGTGTATAGTAATGCAGGCAATGAGAGAGAGAGAAATAGGTAAAGGAAAGGCAGTCAAGACAACATTGCACCACTCACCATTTCAATAAAGGAATAGAAAGAAATTATAACAAAGAAATAAGCTAACAAACAAAGAACAGTGTATTTATGATGAATATACAAAGCAATTTTGTTGTCCAAATGTCTGTTCAGCAAAAAGTTCTCTGTTTTTGAGGCCATTTAGAGTACATGGGAAAACTATTGTCATAAGAAGGGGAGATTAGCATTCAGAGTACAAAATTACATGCATTCTTGTTTGTTTTGGTCATGGAAAAAGGAAGGTCAGCATTTGAAATGTAGCTTGTAATAGTTCTTATTGGTGATGGTGTAATTTGTTGGATGGCTGAGCATTCTCTGTCAGGCTATTTGCAGAAAATCTATTATAGGGATCAATATACCACATGTGTGGGATGTGGATATGACTGATGTGTGGTTCTCTTGGGAAAAAAGCTAGGTTTTTATAATTATGGAGAAGCCATAATAGTGATTGACATGCTGCATGGGACATGATGTGGATATGATTGTTAGGAGGAGTCTCAATGCGATACTTGTTGCAGGGGTAAAACATATATATAGAGTCACTATGTGGCACACAAATTGACATGGATAGCACTGTTTGGGTTTGAATGAGGCTTCAGTTCATGAATAAACAACAAAGTTGAAGACAGTAGGCATGTTTCTTAGCTAGTTATACTGCATGGAAGGGTTTCATAAGTGATCTATGCACCTGGGAATTAAAGGATATTATGCATGACTTCATTGGGGATTTGTCATATGTGAAAGCTGATGATGCTATGAGAGGCATCTTGACACATATGAGGATCATTAAATAAGTTTCCAGACTTTTTTCATATGGGCAATCTTATTGATAGTACACACATGAAACTTTAGTCCCCTTCAAAGTAATCTCCTCCAGCTGCAATGCACTTGTTGTACCGTTCCAACAACTTCTGGAAGGCCCCATGGAAGTCCTCTTGTGTGAGCGTGTCAATGACCTTCATAATTGCCTCTTTCATCTCCTCAATTGTCTCATAACAACAGCCACTGAGCTTAGGGAATAACCAAAAGTTACAGAGAGTAAGGTCTGGACTATAGGGAGGGTGAGAAACTGTCTTGATGCCCATCTTGCTCAAATAGTCTGTGACAAGGATGGAGTTGTGGACTGGTGCATTGTCCTGGTAGAAATGCCACCGACCCGATTTGAAAAGTGCTCGCCTCTTCCAATGGAATCTCTTCCTGAACTCCCTTAAAACCTCAACATAGTAACCCTAACCCTAACCCTTTGGCAAATCAACTCTGGTGTTCTGACTTCCTTACTCCTCCTACACCTCTCATCATCCCTCACAGACTCCCTGCCTTCCTTGAATCTCTTATACCACTCAAAAACTGATGCTCGATTCATGCAAGATGGTTGAAAAGAAGTCTGAAGCATTCCATACGTTTCTGTGGCATTTTTTCCAAGTTTAAAACACAATTTTATTGCATATAGTTCTCCTAAAGTGTCCTCACGTCCAGATTGCATTTTTGAAATTCACCAGTTGTGATAATCAGGCTTTAGTATGGTGTATTCCAATTCCTGCTGTAGATGTTCATTTGAACCTGAAATCATAAAAATTGGTCAGTCATCTCATAAGATGTATAGCAATAACATAGTGAATTTTCAAGAGTCTACGACAATTTTAAATGCCTGTACAAAAAAAGGTCTGGAAACTTATTGAATGCACCACATATATGCCAGCTCAAGTTAGCTGAAAAATAGGAGACAGGAAATTTCAACATATTTATGTACTTTTTGGGTGTTAATTATGGTACCTTTGAATTGATCACCACTTTGTAAAGTAAGCAGTCAGTTGATGTTTTGTGTGGTTGTGTACCTCCTTTTTTCTTACTATGATGAAAGAGTCATGAATCATGATGATATTTGATTTAGAATATGGATATTCACTTATCAAAAATGTTGAAACAGATTTCATCATCAAATAAACATAAGTGTATAGCACAACGTTAAAAGTTGTTACACAACACAATACAATAACAACTCTGTTGGTTTCAGGATATGATGATTTATTTGGGACAACAACATTTATATCAGTCAGCATAAAGAGAGAGATAGTTAAAGTAATGCGTCAACTGATTTAACTAGACAGAGACAATATACTATGCAAGACAAAATGGACAGCCACAGACCTAGACATTTCTTCTTTGCTGACCCAACTGCCACCTGTGCATGTGTGACTTCTTCATCAGGGCCTCTCTGCTCCATCTGCTCTGTCTACTTCTGGTCCTTCTAACTGCCAACTAAATGACCGTATTGTAAAAATCTTCTAACATATTTTCTAAAAATTATTCCGTAACGAATCTTTTAATCAGACATAATTAGTAAAACTTTTTAGTGATATGTCATGGCTAAATATCAGTTGATATCTACCTAGTAGTTTATCTTTAATATTTTGCTTACAGCTGATTCTAAAATAAACCTGTTGATCTTTATTTTGACATCTGTTGACATGTGCATGCAAATAAGGTCTACACAGGCACGGACCTTTCCAAATCAAAAACCTGCAACTCTGAGCTCAAAGTTCAGTGAGAAAACAATTTATTATTAAAATAGTTAACTAAAATCCCTAATTATTTTATATGACTCTCTCTTTCCATCCATCTCTATCATCCATCACTCCCAGCAGATCTTCCAAACTACATCCTGTGTCCATGCAGAGCTAATATTGATAAGTTAATGCTGGTCGGCAAACA
This sequence comes from Sepioteuthis lessoniana, assembly GCA_963585895.1. Classification (NCBI taxonomy): domain Eukaryota; kingdom Metazoa; phylum Mollusca; class Cephalopoda; order Myopsida; family Loliginidae; genus Sepioteuthis; species Sepioteuthis lessoniana. The sequence goes on from OY757922.1 coordinate 51,138,331, forward strand.
CTGGCATATTCATGTGAAGAGGTCCATAGAAAAACATCACTTAAGAGTTCATCCTTACTTCTCCTGCAATATGCCACACATTTTGTTCATCTTATTTGGATAGTTTTTGAGATGGGGTATTGGCTGTACAGCTGTTGTTTCATGGGGTGTTGGTTCCAGGAATTGTTTAATATAGCTTGTAGCATTCTTGTGTTATTCCCATCTAGCTTTTTCTCTATGTGTTTTTTAGCATCCATGTGATACAACCATACAGTAGTACTGACACAGCCACAGCTTGAAAGAAATCCTATTTTGTCTTATTGGATAGATCAGACTGTGAGTGATAGCCAATCAATAGCAGTCCATACCTTTGTTAGGTGAATATTAATATCACTTTCAGTAAATGAGACACAACTACCAAGGTATAGGAACTTGTCTACTAATTTCTGAGGATCACCACTTAGATTGGAGATGGCTCCTTCTTGTTTAAAATACATGTATTCTGCTTTGCTTGCATTCATGTGGAGGCTAATGTCTCCTGCTGCCTGCTCCAGGCTATGCAGCAGAGATTTGGCTTGGATAGATGTATTTGCAAGAAGTGGTATATCATCTGCACTGTCCACATCTGTTATACTTTCTACAGGATATCATCTGTTTCTGCCTTTTTTAGCATAAAGCCATTTTCTTTTATTAGATCTATCGATGATCAAAGTATGTAGTCTAGGTATATTATAAACAAATATGGTGCTAATGTATCTCCAGCAACAATGTCAAAGAAATCTGTGTCTCTATCGAGTGAATCTTTACTTTTGTGTTTCTATAGAGCATCATTATAGCAGTAACAGTTTGTTTGGAGAGGCCATTTGCTTGTAGTATTTGCTCCATCTCCCCTCTTGTATGGAATCAAATGCATTGGAAAAATCTACAAGTAATAGTCCTGCCTCAAGATTTTTTGTATGAAATCCTTTGATAATTCAATGAATTATCAGAATCTGTAGTGTTAGGATCAATTTTGCTAAAAACCATTCTGATTTTTCCTCAGAATTTATACAATTTTAGGTTTGATACAGATGATAAGCAGAGCATTATAAACCTTAACAATTATAGAAGTAAGAGTCATATATCTGTAGTTCTTGGTAATTCCAAGGTTACCTTTCTTAAGGAAGAGAAAGATGCAGGCTTTTGTCCATCTCTCTATTGTATTTTGTTTACATATGGCGTTGCAAAATCCAAGAAGTAAGTCATCAAATTTTCTTGTCTTCCATACTTCTGAAAATATTTCATTGAGACTTGCAGCTTTTCTGCTTTTAATTTTTGTCACTACTATGTTAAATTCTTCCTTCATAAACTGTTCTATTTTGATGTTTAGTTGGTTATCAATTATTTTGCTAATAGGTTTATCAGTGACTTAAGGAGAGTTTCCAAGGAGATTCTTGAAATGTTCTTTTCACATCTGTATTCGTTCTTCTGGGATGGCAACTTGAGTTGCTCTTACTTTTGCTTACTTCATTTATTGCCTGCCTACTATTCATTATTGTCCATCTTCTACCGATTTTCTTTGTTATTGATTTGATTTTGAATATATTCTTGTTCTTTTTTGGTATGTGCTAGTTAGTTCTCTTTGGACTTTTTTCAGTTTCTGCGCATTGGCATTTGCAGGATTTCTTTTATTACATAAGGATGGAATTTTCAAGTTATCTTATTTTTTCCCAACTGCTAATGACTTCCATGCAACTCTACATTTCACACTTGGTTTGGTTGGTATGCTTCTATGTGAGCAGTGATGAAATTTTCATATCCATCATTTTGAGTATTTGTTTCAGATATCACCTGAAGAAAACCAAATTTGTTTAATAGATTACCATGATTCTAGTTCAAATCAAGAAATAGATATAACTGCCTACAAACAATATTAAGTTTGATATGTTATCTTAAAAGTCTAAGATTAATCTGACTGATTGGTACTATGGAGGGTTACAAGATATTTAAATCAATTTCTGGCTCTTTCATTAATCCTTTTAATTTAACCTGGCTCTTTCATTAATCATTCAGCTCATTAATGAAAAAAAAATTATGCTAATGTTTTTAAAAATTATAATTAAGCTTTCTATTTTCCCACCTTTGCTTGTTTTGATTTATTCTTGCTATTGAAAATTTTCTTTTCTTCTAGTGCTGAAATATGACATAGATTTATAGAAAATTGATGAGGTGTAAAAATAGTAAGTGAAAGTTGAATTTCAAAATTTCCTATTTACAAAAATACTTCTAAACATAATAATATATTGAAATTAAAGTCAAATCTGTACTTGAATTATTCTGACCTTTCAGATTTTAATTTATACAGTCATTGTTTATATATATTCTTATGTATGTATGTATGTATGTATGTATGTATAATAAAAGTTATCAGAAAAATTGAAATTTTATACTACTTATTACTGAAATTTAGATGTCAATAACTATTGGCAATGACAAAGAATAAAAAGAACTTCTTGTTGACAAAAGTTTTGTTTGCATTCACACTTAGTTTTGTAAATACATTGTTCGTAATATATATAAACTAATATATATCTATAAAAGTTTGGTATTCAGGCTTTCTTTATCAGTTGATAATTTTCAAGAGAACCTGACCATTTAGATTGTTTTTCTACTCTATAAAAATGTATTGATCCTATTTGCAATATTTAATTATATAAATATGTACAGTTACAAACTGAAAATAAAACAACTCAAAAGAATTGAAATGCTGCTTCTTTTTAACAAAAATTTCCCAATACATTTTAAGATATTTGTAATAAAATGAATGTTTTTGCTTTATTCTAAAGATAATTACAGAAAACAGATATAAGAAAAAACTGACTCTGAAAAGAGGTTCCTTAATTGAGTATTCATTTTATAGATGTTATAAATATAAAGCCATGACATAAAAAGTGAATTGATGTGCCTCAGACAACCAACATACAAAGGACCTGGCCAATAATATAATCCTTGAAATAATTGAAGCAATACCAATTTACTAATAGATCCAGTGACAGAGAAGGAAATGGATAAAACACTTTACAAGAATGGTGATTGACCAACCAATATTCAGAGGCTACAATCCTATAAGTTCAACCATCTGGGAAAGGGGACAGCTTTGAAGGTGTTTGATGAAGGCCATGGTAGAAATACTCATGGTCTGTGTATCATATAGGCAACCCACCAAGCTATGGACAGCTAGCTTCACCTCCCCACAACACCTTGAAGTACAAAAGTAAATATAAGAATGGTTGCTGACAAAGAATTATTGACATTGTTAAACTTAGGAATGTTGTTTCATAATTGAATTAAGTCTTAATGATTCAACAGTGAAGCTTAAAATGTCACTTTTAGGCCATTTATGTAGTCACTTAAAATCTTGAACATTCAGCTGATATTCATTTACAGATAAAATACAGAAATTTGCAAATATTATAATCTGCACTGATTATAAAGAAAAGAGCTAGGAAATCAGTTTTCAACAGTTTAGATGATGTTAAATAAATTAGTAGGAGTAGCAATAGTAGTGATAGTGGCTGGTGGTAGTGATGGTGGGATAATGAATATTATTGACCCATGAACATCTTTAAATCTCATGCTACTCAGGTTCAGCAATAGGTGCTTAATATCTTTATATTTCTTGTATATTTTACAAGAATGATATTGTTTACTTGAGGAAAATACTTTTTGCTTGATTTAAAATCAACTTTTTATTCCTGCACAAATTAGAATACAGGTACTGTGAAGTAAGTTTTAGAAGACTGAAGAGATTTAAGCTTGCTATATAGATTATATTCATTCCCTTTTGTTGTACATAGGATGTACAAGCACAAAAGCTAAGTGATAAAAAAGGAAGTTTGGGCATTTGTACAAAGTAACACAAGAGACCAAACTTGATTAAAAAATTGTTTTTTGTTCTCTTCTTTTGAAAGCTAAAGATCTGATAATAAACAACTTGATTGTGATGTTAGAACTTAAACATTATGGTCTTCAATTTAAATAGATTGCTTTATCACTGACCTGCAATCATCAAATAATCAAGAGTTCTATCTTTTTATTTAAACAGTTTGAGGTAAAGAATTAAGCTTAAGTAATTGTTTCCTATAAGTTCCAACACATAGCAAAATCAGTGTTTCTAAACAAGAACTGAAATAATAAAGATGAGAAAAAATAATTAGAAATTTTCTTCCCATCAATGAATTTCTAATTCTCTTCCTTTCCTTTTATTCTCCTCGCATTGTTGTCAAATCAAAATTAATCTTTATTTTTGAGGATTAGACTTTCATTTGGCAAGTAATGGGAAACCATCAATTTTGAGTAATTTATTATTGAAATTGAATGGTTATGTATTTGATAAATGTCAGCAGATAGCTGTCAACTGAAAAGAAATAAGAGCTTATGTTTTTGGACAAGTGAATCATAGTTTATTTCAATTGGTCAGAGAAAGGGAATGTAATCTATCTTTCATTGGAATGAACATTCTGTTTACAAGAAATCAATACTTAATTTTATCAACTTGTCATTAATAAGTTTATCTAACATTGCAATGCAAGTTTATTTTATCCAATAAAAGCTGAAAAATCAACATATGATTAAATGATGATTGAAGATTTTTCCAGACATAACATTAAAAATAAAGGAACTTAATATAGGTGTCATTAGTCTACAAAACAATTATTTACTTATCATGAATTTGTTGGGAAAACTGCTTTCTTCTGTTTTGATAACACTTTTAATGATCAAGAGGAGAGGCATAATAAATTCTTGATACTAAATTGATGTTTTCAAGTATTATGTTTATAATCTTTTTAACAACAAGAAAATCATTGACAATACAATTATTAACATACAGATGATTATATATATATATATATATATATATATATATATATATATATATATATATATATATATATATATATATATATATATAACGATCCTACTAAAAAAGTAAGACTTACCATTTACTACAATAAATTTAAAACCTCCAACCTTATCATTTCGAAAAACTCTTCCCCCTCCACTGAACTTCTTGATAGGATAAATGTCGTACATATATTTAAAAGTCCTTTGGGAGACTGTGTCTCCAAAGAAAATAATACGCATGTTGGTCTTACCACTACAACTCTTTCAAGATGGCTTACGATGCACCTTAATGATTCTAACTCCATAGCCTTACATCTTAAAACCCATTCAATTCCCAATTCCAAATTTTGAAAAATTCTAGAAGAAAACACCACTATAATAGCACATAAAATTAATAAGCTATGACTACAAATCCTAGAAACCCTAAATATAAAAACAAAAACCCCTAAAATCAATAGAATTAATTTTGAAAATAGTGAAAATGTTTTGAAATCCCTTTAGTTATTTTTGTTTTTTTTTAATATTCCATATTTCTTGATAATATTCTATTTCCCTTGATAGTGTTCTGTTTTTTAAATTCATCAGCATGTCAGTTTTATCCAACTCTGCATTTACATAATTTTGTTATGTTATAAAAAAACCTAAAAAACTCTTTCAAAAACTCTTTAAAAAGCACTCTTTATACATGCAAGCAACCCTTGATGATGGCCTATGAAAGGTCCAAAAGTGCTCAGGACAATTTGGTAAATTTATCCATCAACTCCAACCTAAAACTAAAACACTTATCAGGAAACTTGAAAGGATCATAAAAAAAATTATATAGACAAAATGTGTTTTTATTATTTAATCAAACATGCTTAAATGAAAGACGGCAGCCTAACTACACACACACACACACACACACACACACACACTCACTCATATATATATATATATATATATATATATATATATATATATATAAACAAATGAATAAGTGAGGTTGATAATTTTATTGAATCATTATTGAGAGAAAATTCTTATGTAGACAATACATTTCTTCCAAAATAATTAGTATTTTTCACTCATTAAATAAAACCAAAATGCATAATGTTTCAAAAACAGATCTTTATCTTTCATTGGGTAATGGTTATAAATTCATGCAATTATTGTTGATATTATAAACATATTGATTAAAATCATGAAGGGAAAGTGATTTTATTGAGCTGTAGAATCTTATAATAACTATGGATTCTTACTGTGTCTAACTTTCACAGCAGAGATACAAGTACTTTTCCTTACTCGGGGCATCATATACAACAAGCAGCCTAAAAAGTGAGTTGCACTTTTGACATTAGATAGAATTAGAAATATTCAGTTTTTAACTAACTCCATTAAAAAAGGTCGCTTTTGATTTAATTAAGCATCTATTACAATACAATAAACATGAATTTTTTTAACAAAACTTTGTCAAAATTTGCATATTTTTGCCTACTGATTCTAACATTCTATACGTAAGAAAATAACATTTTTGACATATGCATTTTTTGTACCAAAGATTAGTGTTTATCTAAAGGTGACGCAGCAGTTTACAATAGACTTCATTGGCCTAGTGGGTAGAGTGTTCACCAAAGGTCTGGGAGACCTGGGTTCTATCCCAGGTCACGTCATACCAAAAACTTTAAAAATGGTACTTGATACCTTCCTACTTAACACTCAGCAATATAAGGCACGTATCAAGGGTAAAGTGGAGCAATCCAGAGAAAGGAGAAGCGGCCTCCCCTACACTTTGGTGTAGTAGCTATTGAAAAGGGAGCCTTCTGGTTGCCCTCGACTACGGTTGTCAACTTTACTTACTCATTTCAATCCCATAATATACACAGCAAGAAATGCAAGGTACTAAACTTAACAAATTACTTTTGATAAATTCCTTTGATTCTATGTATCTTCTCTATAATGTTCACAAATCTTCTTTTTCCTTCCTTCATGTAACAAGCATAGAATAGAAAAGATGTAGGTATGCTATACTGACTATCTTATTTTAAATGGCTGCATGATGGATTTAATATCAGGCAGTTGAGGACTTTGTTTTTATTAAAAGTGATGTATAAATACTGGTAAAATGTAAGTTAAATTTTTTTCAAATTTTTTCATTTTCTTTCTAACTTTTTTAAAGACCTGATCTAGTCAAATACTTTGCTCTTTTATTTGAACATTCTGATTATACCTCAATTAAAAACAAAAATTTGTAGATTTGGTTAACAAAATACAAAGAATATATCTTTGAGAATGTGCACATTATCAAGATATTAATATTTCTACTTGAAATAAGCTGTTATTTAAATATTATGGTTATATTAAACATATTTTCAAAGTATTTTGTGCACAATCTTACATTTAGACAATCATTCTAATGCTAAAACTTTGATATTTACAAATGATTTTTAAGTCGATGAATATTCATTGTATCGAATCAATATCATCTCAGGTGATTAACCTAACACTAAACATCATTTTATTCTATTTAATATAAAATTACAGTTTCTCATACACTGTTATATTAATATACAATATTTTAGAGAATATGTATCAAAAATTGGATTAAACAAAGGTGCTCACCTGTCTAAAATACAAAAATCACTTGATAGCTGTAATGATTTTATGTAGCAAAGAATTAAGTAACAGCTGACCTTGCCAGCAGAGAAAGCAGCTGCATATTGCTTGCATTTTTTGTCAGGTATCATATTTGCAGAAGTGTGAATAGTCTGGCTTATTTGCAAGGGTCCATGTAGTAGCCTGCTGTATATGTAAATTGCTTAACGTATGCTTTAGAATTGATTCATAAGTAAATCACTTAACCAAATAAAATTGCTGACATTAAGTAAGCATATCAGTTTGGTTATTAAGACTCAATATCATGCAGTTAGATTAGTGATTTGTTGCAGAACAGCTGGGTCATGTGAAGCAGTTTCTTTAGATCTCTTCCTGGATAGATGCATTAACTGTTGATCAGCTGCTGACCTGAGCCCAGCCATTTATGAAGACAAGAGCTGAAAGACCAATTGTAGCAGTTCTACAATCAACAGGAAATGAAATGCAAATCCACATGGCAATGTCACCTGCTACAAATGCAATGGTTCTGGTCATATAGCAAGAGAGGAGAGGAAACATATATAGCAACCAATACTCAAGACTGTAAAAAAGAAACAGGGGATAAGACATCAGTACTGATCTCTTCTCCAGACAAATTATGAATGAGATGCTACGTGTCATTAAACACGATGTCAATGCAACACAACACATGGTCCTCCTTGACTCAGGTTGATCCTGTCCAATAATAAACATGAGACTGTTCCAATCATTGACAAAGAAAAATATCAAAGTGACTATGATAAATGGCATGACATGAGCATTTTGAAAATTTGATATGGTCAAAATTCAAATGCACACTTGTAACTCAGCTGAGGTCAATGTTTAGGTCATATGTGAAAAGCCACTACGTTTTGCCCTGATACTTGGGATTGATGATATAAAGGTACTGACAGTGTACAGAATACATAAACCAAAGCTGTACATTTTGAAGAAAGAGCACTTATGTGGACAGAAGTTTGTACTGAGGAGCCTGACTTCTGCACAAGATTAGATTAGCAGTGGACTGAATCATTGAAATGAACTGATGATAGGATGCCTGTCAAACTACAAAACTACATGTCAGAGGACCAGTATGTTTCTATAGTATCACAGGCAGGTCACATGCCCTGTCACCACTTACAGGGCGTACTACTGAGAGGTACTGGCAGAAGGAATATTTATGTGCATAAGCTAGGGTACTTGTCATTTTTTAATTTCAGTGCATTTTGTGAGAAGATTTTGAAACATTTCTTCATAAGTTTCAAAGCCTTCATGAATCAAAGCAGGTTCTGTGATCTAGCTCTGCTGAATGGAGAAAGAGAAGAAACTGGAAAAATAGACTTTGACCACATCATAGACCAATTTGCATCAGTGAAAGCACGGAAAGAGCAATTGTAATTTTTAGTAGTGTCATAATTTGTTAATTAAAACATTAAGGAAATTAACTTGTAATTTTGAGCTGATTTTACTATAAATTTACCTTAAAAATGGGTTTAAGATATTTAGATAGGGGTGCAACCAGGGCTGGTTATAGGCACTATTTTCTGTAGATTCACCCCGGTAGAGGACTTCATTTCTACTCAAGTCAGTGATGTATACAAGCAGGATCTCTAAACAGATTTCACATGGCTAGTTAATCTCATACCCTGAACAAAAACTTGTATTCTCCCAGGGCTTGATATCGCTGATAATGTTATGAAATAGCCGAGGGATTTCGGTTCATGCCTTTGAGTTTAGTTAGGCTGAGAACCTTTCGGCTCAACACATGGGTTGGTTGGGTGTAAGATTGAAGCAGGTGTTAACGCGGGTGCGCGCGAGCGGATGGAGGTGTCACTCAGATGTCATAACAGTCCGAGACGATACTGGGTGACAAGGTGCGGGTGATGTCACGCACCGGAAGCACGCGGAAGTTTGTGTGAGAATTTGAAGAAAATAAGAGTCGGGCTTTGGACGCCAAACGAGAAGGATCAATTTTGGAGCTCGCAGGCGCGAGGCGAACTTGCGCCCGATGGGGGCCGCTCGAGTTGAGGGCCAAATGAATAAGACAGCATAGAAGATTGTGTCTCTCCTCCTTACGTCGAAACCTTTAACTCAAAGTTAATAAAAAGGTTTCGTACCTGAACAAGAAGTAGTTACGTGTTTTTGAGATTCCTGTTCTTTATATGTTCTGTAGTAATGAACATTACATGTCTATTTCGCACATGGCCATATTCGTGTATATGGCTACGCAACAGTCATGGTACAGTAGAACAAAGCAAAAGTGTATCCAATGATGAACTACAAAGTAACCAGCATTGATATTTGTACAAGCTTGCTGACTGAATGGCATTGGCAAGGATTTATTAAATTACCAGTAGGTGTGTGTCCATGTATCACTATTGCTATTTCCACAGGAGGAGATATTACCTAACAAGCCTGGAGTTTGGACTAAATATTGCACTGTCAATAATGAAGGTGCTGTACTATTTCAGGAGGAGGCAGCTGAGAAAGTGATATCAGCATACATCAACAATATTTACATCAATGAAAATATCATGTTTGGAATGTACATCAAAGTTAAGTTGGCTCAGTTTAGCCTGATATATAAAGAGCCAGATGGGTGCAGGACAGTGCCCTGTTGCTGGGCTTAGATATCTATAGGGAGCATGGCACCTTGCCATCTGTGAGAGAGACTGACAACCCTTTGGAAGTAGATGACTAAACAGGAGATGAAATAAAGACAGAAGCCCACACTCTACGGAAAGCACTAACAAAAGAGGCTGCCTTTGAACTATATCTCCAATGATTATAAGAAGTAAGGAGTCTACCAAAGAAATGAAGTAGCCCACTTGGTTAGCATGGCCATGTCTTGCTTACATATTGGCAGAAATGAGAACACAAGCTTATGTGGTATGGCTGATTTGTAACTTTCATAGCTGAGTGCTTATAGTCAGCCTGCAATATGTGCAAATTCTTTTACCATACACATGCTTCAAAACAGATTCAGATGCAAATTTCTTCAACCAACAAAAATAGTGCCTGGTTAGTTTGGTTTTTAAGACTATCTAATACAGTTGCATTTGTCAGCAACATGAAGAAGGGAGATTTAGAAACAGCTGAACACCTCTTCCCCTTTTTTGACTCCTTTCAAATATGTTTCATAGTTTTGATTTGTTAAAATTAATAGGTAATTAACAATAATTTCACAAAATGTAATTTGAAACATTGCAAACATACTGAAATAATAACAATGGTACAAAATTACTAGTCACATAACATTTCTTACCTATTAAGTAATGCTGACTAAACAAAGGTGATTAAAAATAGTAGTAGAATTTTATATCAGTCTGAAATAAATTGTATAGTTATAATGCAGCCTTACATATAAATTCATAATCTATTTGAAAAACAATTTACCACTGATGATAGTATTTGATACAATCCTCAACGTTTTATTCATGTCACTTTTGTGGATTAAAAAAGACAGAATTGTGTACTGGCTAAGAAAATGATTAATTCTACTTGCATATTACAAAACCAAATAAAAAGTGCTAGTAAAAATTCATTGACATGATTGTATACTTTGTATAATCATAAGCTTCTTGAAGTAGTTCTTTGAATTGCTGAGGATATTGTGGTAAGATTAAAATGAGTCCTTTTGATATTGCTCTACATTATGAAAATAAAGTATATTTGTATAATTGAAGTTCTTGCCAAGAAGTGGCTCTGCAAATAAACTGTAATGAAGAAAGATGTTTTTTATAATCAAATATATTGTATTTCATCATTTTCCAATTTCAAACAGGAATATTTTCCTATTTAATTCCTATTCCCGTATATTCATTGCTGATGAAAAATTATATTAGCATATCTTTCTTTGTTACTTTTACTTCTGCTATGCACTCTTTTTTTTTTTTTTTTTTTGGAGGGGGGGATACTGAAATAATTTTCCAATATTTAAAAAAAATTACTGGGTGATCTTGTCTTTGAAATAATGTTTCAATTTTTCTTTGTGCTGCCTGACATTTCTCAATATAACAAAGAAATATAGATTGATTTTATTTATATTCTTAGCCTTTTGGAGACTACTACAGGATACTGCTTGGTTCACTATTATGATTTTGAGATAAAATAATCAAAAAAGAATAAGGTAAAAGTTATTTGCTTTAAACAAGCCTCTACTTGTAAAACTTGTTTGATCCTTATTTTCATTTATAAGTAATTTAGACAAACTAACGAGCAGCAATCTTTCTCTGATAAATACATTCTACAACTAATCTGTTATAGTAATTATTAAGAAGAAATGTATTTCATTGAACATCTTTCTTGCAAACTCTCATATTTTTCTTAATGAAATATAATGCATAACTTTTACTCATGTTGTGTTTTAATGTTCCAGACATTAAAACTTTATCAGCTTCTTTTTCCTCCTGACTAGAAATACAATGAACTACCCAGTTCAGTAACAGTTTCAAGAGCAGAATTCCAGTGTCTGAAATAGTTTATTATTGTGATAAAGAAGATTAATAAAGAATTTTAACCTTAAGTCAGAACAAACTTTCTGTTGTTGCTAGGCATTAGAATATAAGGGCACAAGATGCAAAATTAAATGCAAAAGACAGTCTCTTCCTAAAAACCTTAAAAGGTAATATCTTTAATATTTTCATATTTTTAAAGCTATATTAAATGAGAAGGTGCCATTTTGTTGGTTTCTGAAATGTACATTTGTCATTATTTACCTTTTAAAGAAGATGATGAATGAAGATTTAATTACTATGCATATTTTATATGATTATTTGCATAAGGATATCAAGGTCAAATATTCTAAAACACTCATGAATATTTTGTTGTTCTATTAAGACAATGTAATTACCTGAATGTCTATTGTCACAGAGCTGAACTGATTAAGTGAGATTTTTAATTTAATGACTAGGTATCTTACTTCCATAATCTAATATCTTCTAATGGGAGGAAGTGATTTGGTAATTATTATGCAAATAATGTTACTTTTGCAATAAAATTATTAGAATTTTAAAAGAGAACTCTCATCCCACACTAGATCCGAGCATCACAATATCATTCAAATATGTAACTCTTAAAGATTACATAAAAAATAAGTTCTTATTAAGAATAATTCCACTTGAGGCAACATTGGCAAAAATCTTATCATAAACTATATAAGTTAAAAGTTAGCTTAGAGGAATTATGAAAGTACTGTTTCATCTTTAAAAACTTCAAGATATTTAAAATAAATTACAGATTGTTTTTCAACTTTTGGATTTCCTAATTTAACTTCCTAATCAGTAAAAAGGATTCAGAGTAAAAGAGTCCCTATGTGCTGGACTAAGATATTATTGTAGTAATCAGTAAAAAGTATTACCTTTATTCTTTATAGAAACATTCACTTGTCCCTTTTTACAAAGTTATAACAAGGAACAAATAGCCAGGTAGTTAGACGTAACATAGAGAAAGAAAAAATGGTTTAAACTCAAGAATCAAATAATTAATATAGGTAATAAATTACAAAGTTTAATGTAATTAAAACAAATTGACTTTTATTTATTTCAAATGTATCTAATTAAAAATAAAATATTTACAAGAACTAAACAAAAATACTTGGTGTTAATGAATCATCTAACTTGAATTTGGGAGATTTCTCCAACAGCAAACTGGATAGAAAAATGGTTGTAATTATGCTGGTGTATTCATATTTAATATGAATTTTTACACTAATAAAATGTTGTTAACTTTTACAATGCAATACAAATTTTTTTTTTTTAAATGACAATATAAAAAATTTTCCTTTTCAAGTCAATAAACAATATTGAATGATTAATTTTGAAACTATTCATTTTGTTAATTAGACTAAAATAGTTTCCATATAAACATATTCTACCAATGAATTCAATCCTATAATAAAATAACATGGAAAAGTAACAATTACAGAGTTTCAAAAACATGAGTTTTGGTGGTATAAATATACTACTACAACAATTTTGTGCCATCAAAGTCTTTCTTGAATGCATGAAACAGACATGAAAGAAGAAAAATATACATTATCATTCTTTCTCTAGTAGAGGTACTTTTAAAATAAAATATGTTTGTATATGATTTGAATTGAAAAGTCAAAAGATCATACATATTTAATTCCTTGATGTTTTGATTTTTACTTTTGCCGTATATTAACTAATAAAATAATTGAAATGTTTTTTAATTAGATAAGGAATTGATGCATAAGTATTGTGTATCATTTGTCTATGAATCAGAGTTAATATAAAGATTCAAAGTCAGAACTACTCAAAGATTTATTGTTCTCTAAGATGGCACTGTTGGATGGATATAATCCCTTCTTAACAATACAGAATCTCTTTTATAATGAATGAATGCTGTTAGTCTCATTAAAACTGTAAATAAATTATTACTTAACAATTGAATAGTAGGTTTCTGATTTGTCATTGATATCTTTGAAATAAGTTTATGTATTTCTCCTTAGTGGTAGATTTTATTAATCAGTGATATCTGCAGAGTTTTATTACCTTTTGATCTTCAACAAAACAGGATTAGTTCTATCCTTCGATTCTTTTATGAATATAGTATGAGAAAAGAAATGGTACTTGAAGAGACTTTAACATTGGAACAGTTTATTGCAAGTGAATAAAATTAACATTTCTTTTTAATATACAACAAATAACAATGATAATCTGCAGATACTTTAAATCTTTCTCTATTTTTTGTTGCTAGGGATTCCTTATCCTTGATTTTATTTTTTGTGGTTTCACTTACTTGCAGTCAATCACAGAAATAAACATTTCATGAATATTAAAGTAGTGATATTGACAATTAAGAAATGCCAAAGATAAACAATAAACTGCTTCCTTTTAGTGAAAAAGTGAAAGTTCCCAAATCATTAAAAAAGAAAAAATTGTATTCTGAACTTATTCTGATCTATATGAATGGATTTATTATTGCATAATTCATATTACAGTATATTCAATGATTATTCTATTTTATTATTACTTAGAGTTGTTTATCTTTAATTGAACCTAATTAAACATTATCATATGTTACGTGAGCATAGGAAAAATATAGTATAAATAGGATTCGATTGTATCTATGATTATAAGCATCTCCTGAGTTTTAGAAGATACCTCTAGTAGATAGAAGTGTAAATACTGTAATGAACAGAATTTTAACTTAGAAGATACAACTGATTTTGGCTAAACTAACTGTGCTTATGGGTATGATACAAAAGTTTTTGGAAATAAGTTATTTGAAGATGATGGCATTACTTTTTTCAAAATCATATTTAAAAAAAACAAAGCTTATATGTCATAAATTATCTGGTAGTAATTGTTTTTCACAAAAAATGGTTAGAGTAAAGGGTATATAAATCATTTTTTGCATTTTAACTTTGCTAAGTAACTAATGAGTAGACTTAAATAATTTGTTTGGGGCTGGTTCTAGGTTGACTTTGTAGAATTAATAAATCTTTTTAGCTGAGATATAAGGACTAGTAATGAAGAAAAACAACCCAAAATATACAACAAACGAGTAGGATTTGAACTTATTAAAATAAAAACTAGTTTTATTGAGTAAATGTTGATTTCTCTTTGGAAACTTTTCATTCTTTTAGTCCTGTTCATTTTTTTCTGTCAAATGTAGTTGGGGATCTTGTCAAGTTCAGTACAAAGAGAAAGGGACTCACACAGAATAGAACTGACTTGAATCAATTGATGTTTTATCTTCTTTACCACATATTAGATTAACCATGTGGGGTTTGCTCAGCAATTTACATGGCTGGTCTGAGAGAAAGATAACAAATATCTTTTCCCTGTGTTTTAGTCACATGTTTTCGAAACAGGAATGAAACCAGATAATTCCAATAAGAAAAAGCCAGTATTTATGTATTTAGTTTATATTTCATTTTATCATATTTATTTTTGTTGTCAATATTCCCCACAAGGCTATAGTCATTTTTTCTTAAATATTCAAAGCCAGTTGACATTTCAAAGTATAAAGATTTTCTTTGATTTATGATCAGAGATTTTCTTTTCTTAGTTAAGTTTTTTTAAAAAAAGTAATGAAACCAGAGCAGGAAATACAAACTCAGACCAATATTCCTTGTACATGTTAATATGATAATATACATTAGAATGAATTAATACATATTCCACAAATCTTGATAATAATTAGGCAAATATAACAAGTGTAAAAAGGAGTCCCATGTGAGAAATTTTTAAAAAATTATCTTTTATTATAAATCTTTGATAATAAGTTTTATTCTTATGATCTCTGATCCTGGAAAAACAGATAAGGAGTATACAAGTTGTAGAAAATGTTTATTGATCTCTTTCAATATTTTGAGAGTTGATAATTACATTCTTCTTATCTTAGGCACTATAACTTCACCATAATGAGAAAAAAATTAGTCCTTTGATTTAATCAAATATTCATGACATAAAATCAGTTCCAAGGGCAAATGATAATTCAATTCACTTTTAACAAATACTTAATTATTTAGTAGCCTGATACTTTTCAGTTTTGGAATACAATACAGAGAAAGGATGAAAATCATATCTTCATTTAAAAGTAACTGAAAAAATTAAATATAAATAAAAGACAAATATTTTTAGATAAAATATAATGGTATTATAAAGGTAGACAATGTAATCATATCAGGTTTGCTTAAAGTAGTCAAAATTCATGGGTTTAAATCTGAATCAATGAAGCCAAGACATGATGCTGTTTACCTACGATAAAATGTGTACCTATTCTAGCAATATTAATCCTATGATAGAAAATATACAGCTTTTTTAACTTTTAATTACAAATATCCTTCTACAATCAAATAAACACATCATAAATACATATATATGTATGGGTCAATCAGATTAATGAATAACTTTCTAGAGAGAAAGACTTATTAGAAAGTAAAGTACTTTTTAAATCTTGAATTTCAATCAGAAATAATTAATAACAAAGCCCAACATATTTTGTTAAATAATACTTTATTTTTCAAGTTGTGTTTCACAAACCTCAACCTAAATATTGAATAGCTTTCATTTTGTTGTATTTGATCGATTTTTGTGATTTAGTTATCTATTATTTTGTTTGTTTTGTTTTTTCCCTTTATGTGCAAACTATTTTCTTCATCCAAGAATCCATTCACATTGCAATTACTAGTACCAACCTGAATCATCATTTTTACTAATCTCTGATTTCAATATTTATATTTTTGTTTGCTTTCCCCATTGTATTGTTATGAACAAAAGGAGTTAGAGTCAATTTTTAAAAACTCTTTTATTACAACTGTAACTAAAAACAAGAATAAATTGATGAAAAGTTAAACTACTTGATAAGTATCAGACTTGTAGACTTTTTTCCAGATAAATCGTCCAAACAATTTTGTTTCACAAAAGAAATCCATAAATAGAAAATAGCATTGAAAGAGTTAAATATATGACTGTAATTATGATCAATATGCAAATTAAACCTTAACTTGAACTTAACTTGAGTTCTTAAGTATGACTTATGTAAATATAAAATACAATCCATATTGAATGTCTGAGAATCAGCATGGACATTTTGCTTGGCATTATCAATGTCAAAGTTTCTGCTAAAATGTACAGTGAATTTCACTGCTGTAGCTATAATAACAGTAGAGGCACCCAGATGTCAAGGAATTGGCTGATTTTCACAGAAATGTGTTTCCATAGACATCAGAAAATGACAAGTTGTTTCTTGCCTTTGTTTGAATTTGCCTGTCACCGGCTGTCCTCAACAGGATATGTCACTGTAGTGCTTCTGTAACTAGCATAAGGCACAAGTCACTAAAGTACCAACATTTACAGCATGTGTCTCAGTAGTGTGCATCAGTAACTGTCATTTTCTCAGCCTTGTGGGGATGAAAATCTTGACACTTTGAGACATTTGCATTCACTTGCTTGATCCATCATATAGGAAAATATAGGAAAAGCTGTCAGTTTTCCAGAGCATTGCAGAGGGGAAATGGATGCATTCAAAACTTGATACATATTTTGAATCATTCTAAGAGAGCAAGGAACACAAAATGATGCATCAAATATATTTTATTTAGAAGACTATTGTATATGAATCTTGCTGTCTCAACAAAAATTTATTTAACTCCCTTGAGTATAAAGTATTTCCAAATAATATAAAATTGAAAAGATTAAAAGTAAGTCAACATTTTCCCAAAAGTAAGGATTGATACGACTTTTTAGATAAATAAGCAATTAGAAAGCTAATTTATCTATTGGAAAAAATGTTAGGATTTATCTATTCGGGCATTTTTATAAATGTTGATTTAGTTTTATGCCATTTTTTTCAACTTCAGGATATTACAGAGTACTTTGGGTAGTGTAATAGTTAGCAAGCTAGACTAGCAAACCTTCATGAGAAGTTCAGGTTTCACTGGGCACCCCATTCATATGGTCTTGTGCAACATCTGAGCAAAACGCTTAGTAAATGACAACCTCAGGATATTATGAATCATCCCACCAGGTCATTTTGGTCTATTACACAAATTAATGTCAGAAAACTTTTAAACCGAGAATTAGATCAAGATCTTGGCTATTAAGTTTTAAGTTATGCATCAAAATGCCTTAAAATCTTTAGAAGATTCCCAAACTGAACCACAGTACCCAAACCTAATGTTATTCTTTCCTAAAATTCTAAAGTCTCACATTGCTAATTATTTAGAATTGATTTATCTTTCATATGTATTAAATAAGTAAATTTGTGGGGAAAAAATCCAGTCTGCCAGATGAATTTATCACTGTCATAGGAACTAGCAAATTGAAGAAACAATTTTGGAAGCCCTTTGTCATTTTTGCACAAAAGTGGGATTAGTTTGTGATCATTCATTTCTTAAAAAGATATCTAACAAAGAATGATAATGTTTAATAAAAGAATTTAAAAAATGGTCTGTAATATTGATGAGGATAACAGTGGAGCTGGTAATAACTCTGTTAGGATTATTCTGTTGATGATGGTTTTAATGGAGATAGTTCAGGTGAAAATTATAACTATGGTCAAATTTGCAGTTAAAAAAGGGCTTATAAATATGATATAATATAGGAAGTGCTGATGGTAATAATGAGGTCATAATAAAGATCAAAGCAAGTCGAAAAGTTATAAGCAATCATTCTTATTATGATGCCATAACTATTAATGTACTGATGGTAAGAGAGTTGATGATGAAAATAATAGTAAAAGTAATATTGTTATTGACAATGGTGATGATGATTATGGTAAGCATAAAAACAAGGATAGTAGTAATGCAGTCATTTATGTTATGTATCTCTTTTGCAGAAATATAAATCAATATTCTATTCATTATGCCGTTGCACCTTTGACAAATTCATCAAAATAACTGAGATTGCTCAGTAAGATACATTTGAAAGGTTTGTAAGCTTAGGAATGGCTTCCAGAGATTTTTTTTTATTAAGAGTAAAAATAAAGAAACCTTTTATTCATTCTTAAAAATGCACTTACATTATTTCAATGAATGTACCAATGGAAAACCATTTTATTTGGTTTGGTTATCCAGAAAGGGTATTTCTTTAAAATTCTAAAATTTTATTCTTTACATTAGAAAAAATTTACAACATTAGCATAGATCTTACTTTTGTTTTGCTCATTCTTTATATTAATATATTAATAGAATAATTCATTCAATGATTACCCTCTAAATTTACTCATGTTTAAGAGTTATTATTAATATTTTCTTTTTTTTTAAATATTAAATAATTTCTTTTTAATGAAACTGCTCATATAAAAACTCAGATAATAAGGAGGCCAGACAAGGTCTGGCAATAACTGATCCAGAGATGGCTGGAGTAGAGTAACAATTCATACATATATGCATACTTACACATGCATAAATATACTGAATATTTATATTGGAAAATTGGGAAATTTTCTAAGAATGCTTTTTTAAAAGAGAAAAATCTTGAAACATTTTATATCAATTGTTAATATTAAAAACTTTTCATTTCTTATTGAAACAACTTTTCTTTTGGCAATTAAAATAACAGCAGTTTATTAGCTAACAAGTTATTTTCTTGTGTACTATAACAGGGTCTTGTCTTCTGGCAGGGATTAGGTGATAGGTTTATATCCCCAAATCTCAGGGAACCATGTGCATCATTCTAAAGTTTCTGGTTTATGCATATACCATTGTCTGTATTGTCAAATATCAGTCACTTACACAATCACCTTCCTAAACCAGTCATGTTTGCTCTTGTCCTAATTTGGAGTCAGTTTGATGTATTCAAGTATATGGTTGATGATCTCATCTTTCTCCCTTTATAACCTGCACTAATTGTTCTCCTGCATCTTATCTATTGTAGCTTTTATATAATTTGTTATCATAGCATTATTCTATTAAGAGTGATTCAGTTTCTCTCTTTGGGTTTCTTCTGTATATCTATGTCTAGATTATCTGATGGAGAATTTGTTTAGTTTATCTTCAGAAATGCCTATGTAGTTTTTTTCTTCTCATTTTTGTTTTCTAAATTTTAAAAATTCCTGTTTTTTAGTATATCCTTTTGTCATTTTTGTTGTTAAAGTTTTTTACTGTTGTCTTTAGTCTACCTTCACTCTTTTTCCATGTACTTTTTAAATCCATCGACACAATCCTCAATGCTGATGAGTTCTCTTACATCTTTACTTTAATATAGAATCTCAAGTGTAAAAACTTGTGCTTCATCATCAATTTTCTTGTTCTGTGTTCCAGATTTCTAAGCTCCTCTCTAGTCCAGATTGGGAAGTGTTCAAAGTATCTTACAAGAGAAACATGATCTCAAATTCCATCTCTGAAGGTTCAGTTTCTTTTAGGGTTTCCAATTTCTTTTTATTTTGGGGTTGTTATTAATAATAATAATGATAATAATAATAATTATTATTATTATAATATTATCATTTTACTCCTTTGAGAGTTTTTCACACCAGCGTTTGCTGATAGTTTTATTCTGGAGTTTGAGTGACAGCAAGTTTCTAGGACTCTTCTCAGTATTCTGGATGATATTAATTATACTGTAGTCTGGAAGGTCTCCACTTATCGTCTTATTTCCAAATTTCCCAGTCTCTTTACCGATCCTTTGGGGATTATTCCAAGTGCACCATCCACAACTGGTATCACTGTCACATTCCACAGTTTTTTAGTTCCCTGGCAAGGTCTACATATGTATCTCTCTTTTTTTAAAATTTTTACTCTGTGGTCTGCCATGACAGTAAAGTTCATTATTTGGTAGGTTCTCATTTTTTTGTTGATGATCACAAGGTCAGGTCATCTGGTTAATTAGGTGATCCATTTCTATCTCAAAATCCCAGAGAAGTTTGTAAGTCTCATTCTCCAAGACAGATTCCAGGTTGTATTTAAAAATTTTTGTATAATTCTCAGTGCCTTACCTTCCCTCCTAGTCAGGTTTAGTCTTATACTCTTTTTGCACTAATTTACTGCATTCACTTATATGATTGATCATTTTGTCTCTATCCCCACATAACCTACGTTTGCTATGAACATAGTTGGTCTTTATAGCATTATTTTGTGCTGTTATTAGAAGGGATTCAGTTTCTCTCTTGAGGTTTCCTTTTCTTAGCCATGCCCAAGTCTTCTCATGCGAGATTTCACTTGTTTGTTGCTTGAAATGTTCATAGCGGTGTTTTTCTTCTTATTTTTGTTTTCTAGTTATTTTTGTTCTGTTGATGACTGTATTGTCTATATTGTTTCTGGTGGCTGTAATCTGCCTTCCTCTGTGCTTTTTTATGTAGCCTTCAAGTCATTGCATCGATGTATCAACACTATCTTGAATGCCGGTGAGTCCTCTTCTACTTCTTTTCTTGACACATACATTCTGCCAACGTCATCTCTGAGATGTAAGGCTTTATGCATCATCAATTGTTTTCTTGTTCTCTGGTCCATTTGTTGAAGTTCTTCTCTCGTCTACTTTAAGAATGGACCCAAGTATCTTATAAGGGGGAAAGCCCAGGTATTTATCACATTGATAAGATTTCTGCTATGTAGTTTGGTTTTGAGTTGTTTTCTTGTCCTGAAGTATCCATTTTTTCTTTCATCTTCACATGTTTAATGGTGTCTGCTTCCAATATTCCCAAGTATTTGTAAGTTTCCATTTCTCTGAATGTTTTCACTCTTTGCGAGTTTTTTTATACCAACATTAGCTGGTTGGCTTTCAAAGGAATCTGAGTTATAGTAAGTCTTCTCAACTCACCAGGACTTTTCTCAGTATTTATGTTATCTCAGCAATGCTGTAGTCTGGATGGTTCTGACTCTCCCATTGATTTCCAATTTCTGCAGTCACTTCTCCAGGCTCCTGGGAACCATTCTTAGTACACCAACTACAACTGGTATTCATTATTAGCAGTAGTAGTAGACAGTAATATATGAGATCTTAATTTCACATAAAATATTTGAAAAAATTGGAAAAGCAGATAATACATATTAATCCAAAGTAGTTGATACTTTTAAGATAACTCTTTCTCTCTTTCTCTCTCTCTCTTTATATAGATAGATAGATCGATAGATATTATTTACTTCACACATATATACCACATTTAACAAGAGTAATGTTTAATACAATTCATTCTGATTTTTTAGCTATGTAGCTTGAGCATTTGGTTGCTATCTATATTGGTATCCAATACATCTTATACTATTTCTTTGGATATTTCTAAAGAATACTTCGCATTCAAATAGATATTGTGTGTATGTATGCGTTATGGGTGTGTGTGTGTGTGTGTGTGTGTGTGTGTGTGTGTGTGTGTGTGTGTGTGTGTGTGTGTGTGTGTGTGTACAGTGAAAGAGAAATTAATCAGAGCTGAATAGAAAGTAACTGAAAGTTAAGTTTTACATTTACAGCATGATAATTTTAAAGGCAGCAGAAAATTAGGGTACTAACTTATGCTTACTTTCTAAATGTATGGGTTAAAACCATGAAAAATTTAGAAAATTTCTATTGTGGATAAATGAATGATATTCCAAAATTTAGCATAAACATTAACTAATCAAAAAGGTTAATTACTATACAAATAAAACATTGTACCTGCAATATCAGCACAATTATGGTATTTTCTGAATAGATGTCATTGATATTCATGCTCTTGTCTCATTGGTGCATGAGTAAATGAATACCCTCCCTACAGAATTTGGCATTAAGCAATTGGAGCTACTTGGGAACCTCTGCAATAACACCATCATTTGCATGGTGCTACTTTCCAAGAGATATCATTTAAGGGGTCCAAACAGATCATAAACTGAAAAAGCCAAGTCAGAACAATGTGTTGATATGGTAAAGCATTCATATCATACCAACACAAGAGTTTGAACTTGTCAGTCACTTTGGGATCCAATGAAATGACACTTTCTGATACCCCAACTTCATAAACCAGCAACCTTGCAAGATCAAATTCCACAACAATATATCATGTAGTTTATACTGTCTATTATCTTGAATTAAAGCTTCAATGAGTAAAATGTGTTCTGTTGGATAAACTACATGAGACAACATATGAGATTCATATACAATTTTGAGAACACACTCCATCAGACATAGATGATTCTTGCTCATTACATATTCACCAAATAGTGCATGATGAATTTTTATAAGATTTTTACTCTTGATGTTTGTCATCTTCGTTGTGATATCATATATGTATGCACTCAATATTAAAGCTGTTCTGGTTGTTACAAGAAGTATTACATACACCCAGTTGTTTTGTGCTTACAGCTTTCACAATTTTTTAATTCTGATTGATTTATGCCTATCTGTACCTTACTTTTCAGATACCCTTTGTATTACTTTGTTTTTCTTTAGATATATTTCAATGCTTTTACTTGCAGTACATCTAAAATTATAACCAGGACTTAAAATAAAATAACCATAATTTGATACTTGATATATTTTTGGTAAAAATTAATAAAAACCTATTTTTAGAGAAATCTGATTACTACAAAAAGGTGGAATTTGTAGAATTTCAGCTTCAATGAAGCTATATTAATAACAAAGAACCTTATATAGTTTCTTCACTTCAAATTCCAAATTATTAGATCTTAAAGATTTTATATAAGCAATACAGGTCAGAAATAAAGAATACACTCACTGCAAAACTCATGATTGAGAGAAACTGAAATTAAGATGAAAGAAATACATATAAAAAACGTCAATAATTGACACAACTTCATCTTGGAAATTTTTAATTTTATGAGAAATTTCCAATTTCCAATTAAATGAAGAGGAAGAGTGAGGTAGTTGACCCCTAAGATCACCTGATGTAACTTATTCTTTTCTGAGAGGTTCATCAAAGATCCAATCAACACAATCAAGATTTGGTTTCATTTCTTAGTTTAATGGTATATCAACCTTTGTGGGTTATTTAATGCTAAAACTATCCTTGTTGAAGAACAACAGTAATGGTATTTAACTTATAACTGATGGGGTTGGAGGATAAGGGTATTCATACCTTTCCCAAGAGTATTTCTCAGAAAGTAAATGTAATTGTATGACTGCACAAAATTAAGGTGAAATAGCTGCTAATAGTTTCATTGATGTAAGAGATGACTTATTGATTTGAAAATAACAGATGTCTATATACCAATCAAATATTTTGTACATGATTAATCATAATTTTGGGTATATGAAATTTTATAATTAGTTGTGTCATATATAAAGAGCGTAAAGTTATATAATACTTTAATTTACAATTGGAATTGATAAACTAATATAGAAGCAATATGTATTCTATCTTTAAACGTGTTGTATTTCAGCACAAATATTGCTTTAAAATCTTCACACAAATTCAATATATTCTCCTCAAGTGTAGCAATAAAAAATTCAACATTTACAGTAGTTGTAACAATAGCTAGAAAAATGTTTGATATTTGATTATTTTAGAAAATAGTAAAAATTTCTTAATATATATGTATCATTTAGAATAAAGAGACCCCGGTATATACAAGGATGAATCAATAAATCCATACCTTGACTTGATAAGAATTCAGCTAATAACTTACCTGAATTCTTATCTGAAATTTTCACTGGATAATGTTCAATCTATGTGATTAATATTCACCACTGAAGGACATGTACAAGGGAGAAAATTATGCTGAAAAGATAGATAAATGTTGTGTAAAATAAATGAGTAGGATATAATCAGAGATGTCAGTCAATGCTAAAAGCTTTAACTATTTTAGTTTTTACTTTATAATCCTAACAAATAGACAGAACTTGTGTTTTACCTATATACTACTGTAAAGCAAAACAATTGAAAATATCATCATGAATATAATAATTTCTACTATTAACTATTCAATAGAAAATTTCATAACACTAAAATCTTTTGAATTATTAACTTACTTTTAATTTTAAAATGTTACTACTAAAATTAATTAAACAAAATAAAAAAAAACAGCAAATTTTTATATGAAATTATAACAAAACAAATGAATTCATCTTTAGAATGATGCTGAGTGACCTTACTACTCATAAATGTTTAAGTTAGCTTGTAATCAGAAATAATTCCCTATTTTTCACTTGTGAATAGTCTAACTATTATTGAAATTAAAGTTATTTCAATCTTGAGTGAAGAACTATAAAGTTATTGCAGTCATTAGCAGTCAAGATATAATTATAATTCCTTAGATGTTTAAATTTTTCTCATCACTGGAAGTTTTCATTGTGTAGGCAGTATTTTGAAGATTTATGTCATTCATTATATGCCATTCAATCTAAGATTTCTCCTCAAGGAAAAAATTAATCATATTTCCAAGTAAATTTTAGAATCTTTGTCTCATTTATAGCATGAAAATATTTTGCATCGTTCAAAGAATCAATTCTTTTTTAATGATGCCTTACATTGTGAATAAACCATTTTTTTCCAGTGTTGGCAGTGTTTTTAGTTTTATTAAAACAAATAAACATAAAAATATTTTGCAAAGTACTTATGGGTGATTTTTTCCCCATCACTCTTATTCAAGATGCATCAAATTTAAAGCATTAAAAGCATTAATACAGCTTACCAATATATTTTCAATTCTTCAAAATGATAAAAATAAGTAAAAATTGCACTGATAAAATAAAAAAGAAAGCTTTACAACTCCTTTACAAGTTCTCCAAAAGGCCAATTAATTATAGCCAGACATTTCCATTAGATCAACTATTGTTCTATTTTAAAAGGTTGTGAGTCATGTCAGATCAACTGAAAAAAATTAGAAACATTTTTAATTGATGATTTCCTTTTTGTACAAAATTTAGAAATAAAAATGAAAACCTCTAACCCTGTTATTTTACTTGAAATAAACAGACATTAATAAAAAAAAATGTTTGATTTTTAATATTTTTCATTCATTGATAATAAAAGCACAGTAAAAAATGAGCAGCAAAAATTTTACTTGCCATTACAATTCCAACATCTTTGAAAGATTATTCATTATTCTAATATACCAAAGACATTATTCAAGATGTTTTCACAATTTCATTTAGTATGAAGTTAAAAGTATTTTTTATAGATTCAATATAAAAACTTTTACTAAAAGAATACAACTTCAAACCTTAGGAAGATATTCAATGATTTAATTTCCAATTAAACCTTCTTGGGTAATTTTAACTAATTATATCTACTTTTAATGATATTTGGATTAAAACTTGCTGCACACAATTATCTTTAAGGTTGTCAATGAACTAGAATAAAAATGTATATACTCTTTAAATGTTACACTTCTCATCAGCAATAGGTAGAATTTTCTTCAATCAATGAGTTGTAAAGATTTATCTAGCATGGTAAATGACTGAAAAAAAAGAATTGAGGCAAATGTTCAAAAATATAAATATACATTATATAGCAGTTATTAAATAGATTATATTCATAACTATTTAAAAGTTAATCTTTTCAATTAATTTTGTTTTCTATAATTATTAACTTACACTTTTAACTTCTACAGTTTTAAATTGAAAGAAGCATATAGACTGTATATTGTTTCTATGTTAAAATTTTTTACCTTTTTCTATTCATATATGGATAAGCTAATTGTTGTCTATATATAAAAGTATAAAATGTCTAATGCTTTCTTGATTAAGAAATTTTCAAACAAAAGAATTAACATTTCTCAGTTCCTTTGTATTGTAACGCATTAAAAGTACAATTACAAATTAGACTCAGATAATCTTGAATGAAATACAGAATAGTTTGTGTAAATATCTCCATGTTAATATAAAAACTGTTCCTGTATCACTATTTCAATCATCTTTAATTTAGAAGTAAAAAACGAATGTCTTATAGAAAATAATATATATATATATATATATATATATATATATATATATATATATATATATATATATATATGGTAGTGTCTATGACCCGCGGTTTCATGCTTTCTGCATTCATCAGACAGAGGGAAGATTTTCAAAAAATAATTTTTTGTTTGAAAAAGGCGTTTATTTGTTATATATATATGTGTGTGTGTGTGTGTGTGTGTGTGTGTGTAAAAGTAATTTCATTGATATTGACCACTATTTGTTAATACTGCAACATTTGGTCCCCCATTAACTCACCAAGTAAGCTAGCAAGAACCATAAACCTCTTTAATATGAATATATATATATATATATGAAGGTAACAGGAAAAAATATAATCCAAATAGGTGAATATATCATGATGTGAAGTCGACGTTAACATTTCGGTTATAATAACCATCGTCAGGACTTGGATATAAAATAGTTCACAATATAGATGGGTGATTGCTGAGATGACAGGAGCAAATGAGAAATATTCAACGAAAAGATAGATAAACATGCACATAGCGTTCAAAATTCAAAAGTCATCAGAACGTGTTTGGCACGTGGAAAAATATTAGAAAATGTAGGATTTTTCAAAGAAACGAGACAAAACCTCCCGTTTATTGAGAAATATGCAACAAATAAGTTTTCATATGTAGAGATCATTAGGAATCATCCATGTTAAATGTTATGTAAGAATGTATTTGGTATTGTTTTTATATATATATATATATATATATATATATATATATATATATATATATATATATATATATATATCAGCACACCCACTCATAGACTTACATATTTAAATGTATGAATGCAGACACAGAAATATCTTCAAATCTAGAAATATTAATATTTGCTCATCAGAATAAAAGATCCATTTCTTGCAAGTATTTATTAGGGTTTAAAATTATGTTAGTAAATTTCTAGCTAATACTACTACATAAAACCAATCTCAATATTGTGTAATGATCAGCAAAGTTGTTTCATGTATAGATTTTCATGAATACAATACAGATGTATGAAATATATGAAACAATTCTGGCTATATGCATAGATTTCAAATCAAAACTTTTTTATATGTTCCTACTCTGTATTTTGGGTATACTAGATCTGTAGATACAAAACTGAATAATCAAGAAATCTATAAAGAATGTATAAAAAGAAAAACAACTGATTTATACTCTGATTTTGTGTTTCAGTTATGTTCACAAACTAGTAAAGCTTCATGAAATTGTAGAAAATAAACAAAAAAAAAAAAAAATTCAATACTTCTATTTCTTAGAATTCTTGCAGAGAATTCTTGGCAATAATATTTCAAATGCACTTGGCATTGGAATTTTTTCAAGAGTGAAATGGACCACAAAAAGCTTTGATTACAATTCAAAGTTGTTTTTCTAATTATGCTTGTTGTAATAAATATTACCCCTCTAATTGAAGCTTAGACCATAATATAGTGTTCTACTAATGAGCTTGTTTATATCTATTACTAGAATGAGTCAAATGTTTTGCAATATTTTAAGTATCAGTTTGCAATACATATATTTCAAGGATCATTAAATAAGTTTCCAGATTTTTTTCATATGGGCACTTTTATTTATATTGCACACATGAAACTCTAGTCCCCTTTGAAGTAATCTCCTCTGGCTGCAATGCACTTGTTGTACTGTTCCAACAACTTCTGGAAGGCCCCATGGAAGTCCTCTTGTGTGAGCATGTCAATGACCTTCATTACAGCCTCTTTCATCTCCTTAATTGTCTCATAACGACAGCCTCTGAGCTTAGGGAATAAGCAAAAGTCACAGGGAGCAAGGTCTGGACTATAGGGAGGATGAGGAACTGTGTTGATGCCCATCTTGCTCAAATAGTCTGTGACAAGGATGGAGTTGTGGACAAGTACATTGTCCTGGTGGAAATGCCACTGACCCAATTTGAAGAGTGCTCGCTTCTTCCAACAGAATCTCTTCCTAAACTCCCTTAAAACCTAAACATAGTAACCCTAACCCTAACCCTTTTGCTGATCAACTCTGGTGTTCTGACTTCCTTACTCCTCCCACACCTCTCATCATCCCTCACAGATTCCCTGCCTTCCTTGAATCTCTTATGCCACTCAAAAACTGATGCTCAATTCATGCAAGATGGTTAAAAAGCAGTCTGAAGCATTCCATACGTTTCTGTGGTATTTTTTCCAAGTTTAAAACACAATTTTATTGCATATCATTCTTCTTAAGTGTCCTCATGTCCAGATTGCATTTTTGAAATTCACCAGCTGTGACAATCAGGCTTTAGTAGGGTGTATTCCAATTGCTGCTGTAGCTGTTCATTTGAACCTGAAATCATAATAATTGGTCAGTCATCGCATAAGATATATAGCAATAACATAGTGAATTTTCAAGAGTCTACGACAATTTTAAATGCCAGTACAAAAAAAGTCTGGAAACTTATTGAAGGCACCACATACATGAATGAAGCAGTTCAAGCCTTAGCTGTGGTAGTTAGTATCATGGAAGTTGGTGTGCTGACACATAGTGCATTGCCTCTCTGTCTGTGATTTGAAATTTGCATAGTTGAAATTGCATCATAGTTTTATTTGGAAACTTTTGCTTTACAAGTTCAAACAGCGCCAAAATACAATGGAAGCAACCAAAAACATTTGTTATGTGAAAGGTAAAGGCAGAGTTGATCATAGTACAGTAACTAGGTGGTTCAAGAAATTTTGATCAGGTTTGCAAGAACCTCAACAATCAGGCAAGGTTTAGTGGGCCTAAAACCATAGATTACTGTGCTGTGCTACAAGCCATAAAGGAAAATCCAGAGCTGCTGAACTGTGTCTTATGTCAACAAAATTGCAAACCTTTGAGTATTATGTCAGCATTTGGTGACTGGAAGCATTTCATAACAATTTAGGTGCTTTCATCAATGTAAACCTAGGATGTACAAATAATTAGCAATCTGTCAATTCATTCCCTTCATCAATAGATCATGCTTTATTTATTAGCATATGCTAATTATAAAACTAGATCTATCAATTTTTGTTTCTTTACACTGCAAGCTCATAACTGAATGACTGCTTTAAAAATTAATCTTTTCAGATGTTGAATATTTTCTTAATATTTTTTCTATCATTAGAGTTTATATCCGCTGATTTCAGAAAGCATAGAAATTAAATTATTTTAAGACAATTGTGAATACATACAATTGTACAATACTACAAAAAATGGAAAATGCAAAAATATTTCATTTTCAAGGCTGAATCAATTTTTTAAAAATTCATTGATAAAATTATCCATAATATAATTTTTTTCGGCGCAAGTCATCAGTGAATAACACAAAAATCTATTGCTTATATAATTCTTTTTTATGACTTACAGTTTTAAGTTGAAAAATATGTAATGCTTTTTACAATAAATCTATCATTTCAAAATGTTTTCATGCAAAACAAATGACCACAATAAAGTATATATGATTCTTTTAAAAAATGTTTTCATATCTAATTACTAAAATATCTTTGGATAAAGAGATTTAAAAAATTGAAAAATGAAGCTGAGTTTAGTAAAAATATAACATTCAGTAGAACCAATGTGGCATTTATCTAATTAAAAAAGTAATCAAAAAGTCAACATACGAGGATCATTAAATAAGTTTCCAGACTTTTTTCGTATGGAAACTTTTATTGATAGTACACATATGAAACTTTAGTCCCCTTCAAAGTAATCTCCTCCGGCTACAATGCACTTGTACTGTTCCAACAACTGGAAGGCCCCATGGAAGTCCTCTTGTGTGAGCGTGTCAATGACCTTCGCCACAGCCTCTTTCATCTCTTCTATTGTCTCATAACGACAGCCTCTGAGCTTAGGGAATAACCAAAAGTTATGGGGAGCAAGGTCTAGACTATAGGGAGGGTGAGGAACTGTGTTGATGCCCATCTTGCTCAAATAGTCTGTTACAAGGATGGAGTTGTGGACTGGTGCATTGTCTTGGTGGAAATGCCATTGGCACGATTTGAAGAATGCTGGCCTCTTCCGATGAAATGTCTTCCTGAACTCCCTTAAAACCTAAACATAGTAACCCTAACCCTAACCCTAACCCTTTGGCTGATCAACTCTGGTGTTCTGACTTCCTTACTCCTCCCATACCTCTCATCATCCCTCACAGATTCCCTGCCTTCCTTAAATCTCTTATGCCACTCAAAAACTGATGCTCAATTCATGCAAGATGGTTGAAAAGCAGTCTGAAGCATTCCATACGTTTCTGTGGCATTTTTTCCAAGTTTAAAACACAATTTTATTGCATATTGTTCTTCTAAAGTGTCCTCACGTCCAGATTGCATTTTTGGAATTCACCAGCTGTGACAATCAGGCTTTAGTAGGGTGTATTCCAATTCCTGCTGTAGCTATTCATTTAAAACTGAAATCATAAAAATTGATCAGTCATCTCATAAGATGTATAGCAATAACATAGTGAATTTTCAAGAGTCTACGGCAATTTTAAATGCCTGTACAAAAAAGTCTGGAAACTTATTGAAGGCACCACATATATTCTCTTAATATAAGTTTCAGTACTTAAAAGAGCTTTATTGATAAACATGTATTTCTTTATTTTTTATTCTTTACTGTGTACTTTATGTCAGATATGTATATTTAGTAAGAGAAACAAAAAATTGATAAAGGTGAATAAGAATATTTCCTTTTAATCATTTTCAATTTTGATAATTTTCTCTTATATGTATTAAAATCTTTTTTTAGTTTAATGTGTAAATATTTGCAGGCAATTTTTACCCTGCAGACTTCTAAAGCATTAAAAGATCCTTTGAAAATTATGTAATTAAATAAAATCTTAAACTGTTTGAGCAATAGGTGATTAAAAAAACTTATGTCTTAATTTAAAAGTTATTTAAAAATTGATTCTACACCACCAATTTGTTTCGGTGTGATTCTTATGATACTATAGCGTGTTTTGTGGGAATTAGTTATTTTCCCTAACACTATAGATTTTATGGGCACAAGAAATGAATTACAAGACTTTGCTTTATAACAACACACAAGAACGAAAGTTTTTATTTGCAGCTTTGAGGAGGTTTGTTCTTGGCGCTGCAAAACTCGTGGTCTTTAGGCTTGTTGGTTTTGGAGACGCGATAGCTTAGCGGGATGTTCAAAATGGCAGCGTGTCGTTGGATGTGTGAGGGAAGTATTCAAGGCCACCGTGTAGCTTCGTGTGTCTGGTGTTTCGGGGAGAGGCGTGCGTTGTCTCCATTACAGTGGACCAGAGGTGAAATGGGAACTTGTCGAGAGCGGAGTGGCGCTCGAATCGACATAGTAAATTTCTGTGGTGCTTGTGGAAGGCATGTTGAACGTATCTAATTCATATTCAACTGGGATTCCTTGGTCTAAAATATTAGACGCAAAGAATCCATAAATTAGGAGGTTCCCTCGTTGAATGTCCATGTTGCTGCTGCTAGGGTTAAAGCCACGGTGATATGTCCACACCGGGTGGCTTGTTTAGCTATAAGGCATCGCTAAGCAGGGGCGACCAGAGACACGTCCGTTCTGGTCGCCGCCTCCAGCCGAAGAGAGTGTGTTTGGCCGCTCACCCGTTTTGCCAGCCGGAAATGAAGGTCCGGGCTGAATGGGATAAGTCATCCTGATTGGGTGAAATTCAGTGTTGAATTAAATAGCGCGCCAAAACAAAAATGAGATTTTCCTCTTCTCTACAATACTCTTTTCCATAAAATTCAATATAGAAAATAAAAAATGAAATTTAATTCCATGCTATTGTGATTTCATTTATTCAAAACAGAAAATATGCATATATATAGAGAGAGATATTAGCACAAAACAATAATTATTTTGTTTAGACATGCTTGTAGTTACCAATTATAAGAAGTTGGTTATTAATTAAGTCTATATTAATAGAAGAATCAATCAGAAACTATGGAATAGATACAAGTTGTTATATTTAGTTAAATGGCAAAGAAATTTATATAATGATTAAATTCAAGATAAAACAAATGAAATATTATGAAAGCTCTTTGAAAGATATTATAATGCCTTTAAAATGTGTGTGTGTGTGTGTGTGTGTGTGTGTGTGTGTGTGTGTGTGTGTGTGTGTGTGTGTGTGTGTGTGTGTGTGTGTGTGTGTGTCGGTCTTTCCGTTTGTCTTTGGTTTACTGAGTTCTGGTAAGTAAATCTGGTAAAGTGGTGTTTTTCTTAGAGGTGAAAGTTTTATTAGCCTGTATAGTAATTTACAAAGCTCTTTGCTTCGATGTGGCAGGAATTGATTTTTAGTAATCAAAATATGTTTGTATTCGTAGTGACTTTGACTCAGAGCTCCCATATCTTTCATGTATGAATACATTTGTATTTTTTACTTATAAGTTTTAACCACTGAGTTGGATAAACAAATATTCCTTCTGATTTTAAAGAATATCTATTTTATCGAATTAGATAATGGCACATGTATATATAGATTAATTGTGACTATAAGTAAGGCAAGTAGTAAATAAATAATCCTCCCAACTACCTATTTCAATATGGAAGATGAAAAGGGAAAATAAAATAAAACTTATAATTAATTTTCTGTTTTTGATGAAATTCTATTATCCTGCTAAATCAAAACTTTAGGCATTCTCTTAGCTTCATTGGCTAGTAAATATAATACTTTCCAATGAGATTTTTACAAACTAATCCTACTTAATGAACATTGAATAATATCTTAATTATTACGTTTATATTTTGATGAGGGAACAGTCAAAATAATCTTCATATCAAAGTCTGATATTTCTAAACACACTGATAATAGAAATCTAAAACAGATTATATTTATTTGTATTTAACAAAACAACTAATAATAGAATGGATGAATACCTTTGTCTCAAAATCTGCAACAGTAAAAGTGGAAGCCACAAATAGAGATTTATGGCAGAAATTAAAGTTGGGAGAAAATTTTTCTTTCACTGCAATGATTTAAGAATGGAACGGAAAGCTGAAAGTATTTTTACTGCTTTTAATTATTTTTCTTAATTTCCCTTTTCAGAAAAATCTTAGGAAATAAACAAATGAATTATAAATAATTTAAAACCAAAACAATACATACATACATACATACATACATACATACATACATACATACATAATTAAATAAAATCAATAGATGTGTGTGTGTGTGTGTGTGTGTGTGTGTGTGTGTGTGTGTGTGTGTGTGTGTGTGTGTGTGTGTGTGTGTGTGTGTGGAGTTTAAAAGCATATGCATGAGCAGATTATATTCCTTCCACATTATTAAAGAATATCAATATTAATCACATAGACACACACACCAACACACATTAATATATAAAAATGTATCATATAGATATGTATGGATATTTTCATTGCTTAAGTAACAAATGTGCTCCTTTGCACCCCATATTGCTGTTTGAACAAGAAATATATCCATACATGAAATCTATTAATTAGGTCACATGGAGTGTAAATGCTTTGCCAAAATGTTGTAAATCAGTTTCTGCAATTTAATAGCATCTGAAATAATGACTCATCTAAATAAACCACCCTTGTTTGGAAATATTTTTCAGCTTAATCCAAAAAAATTATCATGAGTATTGTATGTTAAGACAATTCTTTTATCATTGTAAAATACATTCTGTCTGTGAAAAATAATATTTAAAAAATACCATTCCCCTCATTCTCCAACCAGCAACAATTATCATACACAAGGCATATTAAAGAAAATAAAAATAGGGCCAAGCAAAATAAATAAGTAAAGAAAGAAAGAAAAACAGAAGAAATAAGGAAAGGAATAATAACTGGAAATGAGATGGTAGATCAAAGGTAATTTAATTTATTGAGGAAAATTTCATCAAGCAATTACTATAGTAATTATAATGCATAAGGCAAATATGGTTGAAATATGAAATTTGCTCAATTATCCTGTCTTTTCATAGACCAGGCTCTATCACTGATTATATATCTATGATGGATAATTTCTTGTGAGGTAGGTCATAATTCCATTCTGTAAATAACATTTTCATGTTTTAATGCAAAAGAAATATGTATCAAAATCTGCTGTGACTCCAAGACTATTTATTTTTGCCTACTTAGATATAACTTTCTGTAAGGAATGACAACAAAAATTAAATAAGATGAAATTTCACACAGCAAATCTCCTAATTTCTGTATTAATTTGATTAGAAAATTTTTTAAAATTTAGATTGAATATTTTTTAAAGAAAATGCAAGTTAAAACCCCCTTGAGACGTTTTATACTTTTACTTTTCTTTTACTGAATTAGGCAAACTGCCTACATTTTTAGAATTTTAGCTTACTTGAAATGAATCATCAAAAACTGGAAGAAAAACTAGATTCACTTTCTATTATTCCTTGATGCTTCAAGAGTAACCTTTGTCCTGATATGGTAAGTTATCTTAAAGTAGATTGACATGCCAAGTATACTCTATATATATGCAATACTATCATATTATCTGTTCAGCATGACAAACTTCTAAAATAGAATGATAGATAATTTAATAAAAACAATTGATATGGTTGAAACTACAAGCATAAAAAGTATAGTACAATTTTTTGATAATTTTTCACTAATAATGAAAATGTAAGTAAAGATTGTCAAATTAATTATTGTAAGAATATGATTTCTAAATTGATTCAGTTTTAAACTAAGTCATGATAATTTGTACTTTCAGTATGGAAGATCAGTTTATATGAAACCAAATAACCAAAGTATCTAAACAAAAGTATAAATACAAAAATAACTAATTTATGCTCATATTTTATGTTTCAATAATATTCCTTTTGAAATTCTGAGCTAGAAAAGCTTCCTGAAATTATAGAAAACAAACACAAAAAATATTAATAATCAATACTTTTGTTTCTTATTGTTCTAGCAATAAATTCTTGGCAATAAATATTATGAATACTAACAACAAAATATTTGTAATACCAATATTATAATGAGATAAAGAATATTAAGTGATTTAGAATGCTGATTTTTTTTTGTTATATATACTGTACTGAACTAATTCATTAAATTGATCAGATAGATAGATAGATAGATAGATAGATAGATAGAATAGCTATCAATTTCAAATTTACATTAAATAGTACAGTGAAAATATGTGTTTTAATGTATACAAACAATTGTATTTGATTAACAGGAAAAAACTAATTATACATGTGGATTCACTAGACCATAGGTACCAGAAAGGTAAAAATACTGAGGAAATATACATAGGTATGTCTATTTTTTAAATGCTAGAACAGTATATTTTCCTGCATCAAAGACATTTTTTTTTCTGAAATAAAACTAAGATTTACTCTACATTGGCTACTTTAATTTTATGGGTCTTTTTTTGTTTTTGGTTGATTTTTTTTTTTTTTTTTTGTTTTGTTTTGTTTTTCTTTTCAACTCTAAGAAATATGAGAAATATGGTAATTAAAAATAAATGCAGTAATTATCAGGATGTGTATTTCTGTTTCTTTTCTTTCTAGAATCATGATATATTCACAACTTTAAAATGATTGATTAAGATAGGATTATTGTCTGAATGTTGATGATGATGACAATGAAAATCGTGACATTTCAAAGTAGATTCTTTTGGCCAAATTTTTAGAGTGTAAATTTCTTCTTAAAGAAAAAATAGATATTCATTTTCAAAAAAACAGATGTTAATGAAGCTAAGGGAGAATACTTTCTGTATTCGGAATATTTCTGAAAAGAAGCTAACAGACCTTTCACACTTTAAATAGCTGTTAACTTTGAATAAATTATTGGAATAAATTTTAGATAAATATAATAGATACATGTTAATGAAAAATAGAAAGCATTGTAGCTTAAGAATTCAGGAAACAAAATGGTTACAGATGATATAAAAATTAGTCATGCTATCTGCCATCATTAGACTCATGAGCAAAATATTCTACTTACATTTAGCAATATTTAGGTAATGATAACTTGTCAAATACCTAATCATAATGACCTATATATCTAAAATAGACTAGTTTAGCTTCAAGTACTTATATGACTAATCAACATTTGTATTCCTTGAAAATAGGTTGAGATGCAGTTTTTCATTTTGTTTGTTAGGTGTATTTTGAGACAGTATTTCAGTCTCTTGTGATCAGAAAAAGTTCTGCCCAGGTTAATTAGAAACTTTCATAGCTAAAGCTACACTCTCCCAGGATCAAACTTACAAGAAACAAATATACATTGACTTCTCTAATAAAACACCAAGGAAATCAAGTGTACAAACGGATGCATGATTAGAAATAGCCAATTACTTGACTGAACATCAGTTTAAGATATGTACATTTCAGCACAAAAGTCAGAAAAATAAAATCATTTTCTTTTTAAAATCATTTTCATTTGGTTTTGTATAAAAACATCAAGATCTTGTCATCACTAAATATGTATGTATGTATGTATGTATGTATGTATGTATGTATATATGTCATAAGTGATGAACAACTGGTCTGATTTAGTCAATTTATTTTCTTCAATATTTCATTCATGATCAAATCAGGTTCAACATTTAATAACTGTCTACTTCTTTAATAGTAATTACAAAATAAAAACTACTTCATTCATTAATGCTTCTACTTCATACTTGCTTTTATCTGCATTTTTATTTGATTTAAAAAAATCTTTTTTCTGTTTCTTTTGTTCAATATAAATCACTTCATTATTTTTTCTTTTAATTTACTCTTATCATTTATATATAATTTTTTTTTTTCATTATGTTTTTAAAAGTGGTCTCAATTCTGAAATCAATTTCCACTGAACTATTTTTTTTTTCAAATTAATTAATAATTCATTTTTAAAATCATGAGTGAGTTTGTATTCTAGTTGCACAACTATGTTGACATTCAAACTAATACCTTTGGGAAAGGTATGAACCCCTTATTCCTCCCAGCTATGGGTAAATAGTACCACCACTGTCCTTCTACAAAGATGGCTTTGCCATTAAATAACCCACAAAGTTTGATATGCTATTAGAAGAAAGAAAGAAAACCTATTTTTAAAATGAATCAAATGCTGTTTAGTTAAAATCAAAATGTATTCATTAGTTTTATGTCATGGTCAGAAGTTATCTGGTAATATCTGTTATATTAGTTTTCAAAATGATATATCAAATAAATAAAAAAGAGTCTTCCCCTTATTTTATGAAAAACATGTACTTGGAAATAAATTTATTTCAGCTAACATAGATTTACATGTATTTATATTTATATATTTATGTATGCATGTGTGTATTCATGATGTAAGTGTTTGGTAATAGCAGTCGATACATTTGCTTTACTTTCAATAAAAAAAAAAGAAAGACAAAAAGTGTTACTGAGTTCAAATTTTTTTAAAAATACTATATACATTCCTAACTCTACTGACATTTAATTCCTCAAGGAAAATTCAGTGCTTACAACATTCTGCTTGCCAAATGCAGCTGTGTAAAGATAACTTATGACATAATAATTCAGACTTTGTTTTATCAAAGAACAATGTCGACTGAATTTTTCTCTTTTTACCTGTCTCTGTGTTTGATGATTAAATTCTGCCTATATACAATCCTTAAGGAATTAACAACTTATCTCTTTATATACATAGACACTTTAAGTGCACTGCACCAATTTCAGCATAATCCTAATCTTTTTTTCTAAATGCCCTTCAAACACACAGGGATTACTTAAGCCCTACACACATTTATTTTTTCATATTGAAGTCAAAGCCTTCAAACTAAAGGATAGATTTTTTCCTTTAATAAATGATTACTGAACTGTTTTGACAAGGGGAATAGTGACAATAAAAGATTTTGTATACTGAAGTTTGAACATTTATAAAAATTCATATGTGTGTGTGTGTGTGTGTGTGTACGCATACACTTACTTGAGTATATTAATGAAAGGTAGAACATTAGACTAGAAGCTGTGAGTTCAATATTCTACCTTGAGTACATATTTGATCAAGCTGATTTTTTTATTGCAACCCTTGTGTAAACGACAACTAAAACTAGTTTTCACCCTCTTAGACGATATTCTCACCTGGCATTACAGAGCTCACCTGGTGTTCATGTTGGGTGAATATCGAAGTTAATTAACTGGTCCTAAGGGAACTTATCCCCAGGCAGGTACCTGAGGTGCTTCTGAAAGGGAATCCCAAAGGATCAAGAATTTTTTGTAAATGGCCACTTCATGAGTCTCGTGTGTGGCTTCCCCGACTATAAAATGACTTCATGTCAAATCTGACTTGGTGGGAGGTCAGATAAATACATACTCACACTGGTTTGTGAGCAGTGAAGAAACAAAAATCAAAATAATAACAAAAGAAATTCATTCATAATATCACAGGGCATGCAAAAACCACTGAAGAGAAAACAATCAAAATGACAATAAAAGCTTTTGAAAACAAAAACTGACAAATGAATTGAAAACATTTTAATTAGAGCTGAAAGGGACTTGTATCACTTGTCTGCAATTAAGTAAAGGTTCTAAATTTTTATTCAGTATTTCTTCTCATCCACTCTAGAAATTTAATTTTGTGTTGCTGATGAAATTTTAAAAAAACACAACATGTAGTTGCAACCAGTCTGAGTTAATGATCAACAAATGTACAGCTACTTAGAGTTTCACAACATCTACAAATATCATGGTTTTGTTTTTAAAGTGAAGAAAACCAATGCAGTTGACAGAGCTCAAAATTTTTCATGTAGTAGTTTGTGGAGAGCAGATAATGCCTATCATTGTAATTGAAAGCTCAATTGTTGATAAAGTGTCTACAGGTTACTGTTACACGTATAAGTAACTTAGAGCTTCCAGCTATAGCTTCTTCTCAAGAGATCTTCCCAATCCCTCTTGGGGTGAGGGACACTTCTTGTAACAAGTCAGTGAAATAAATGTGTTTTTTTTACTTCCTGGTGTCTATAGGAAGAACATGGTGGTAGCTTAGCTTATTAAACTACATCTTTACACTTTTTTGGAAGTGACAACCAGTGAATACATCAATGTAAGCTATCTTTCTGTTCCTTTTTTATTAGTAGTTTGAAATCACCAACTAATGCCTGAACTGATCAATGTTTGCTTCTTTGAACAAAATTCATAGACTTATACCTTGTCTCCTAAAAGCTCTACTTTTGTCCCCACTCCCAAAAGAAAAAGAAAAGAGGGTCTCACATGTATATACCGTGTCTCCTAAAATATATACTTTTGCTCAAAGAAAAATAATTCACATACCTGCCAACAAGCCTTTTTCTTTATCATGCATAGCCCCTACCATATATTTCTCAAAATATCTAAAGGCATTTCTGTAGTTGTTTCAGGCCAACATATCAGAGCTCCTGAATCATGGAGGCATGGAAACTCTTTTATAAAGATTTAAATATATTGTCTGAACTAAACCTCAGGGAGATTCAAGTTGTCATGATGGAAAACTGCCTGGATGATAACACTATGAAAATTTACAAATGTATGCAGCTTTTAATATCTGAATTTGCATGTACTGTCCAAGAAATACTGTATACCCTAGATGAATATGCCCATAGCATCACAAACAAAACATGTAAGTGCCTCATGTCCCAACATAGGAAAAAAGATGAGTGATTCTGCAGGCACTGAATTACTATTTCTGACATAAGTGTTGAGAGTTTGTCATAGTCAAACCATTTCATGCCTTAATCAAGAAGGATGTGGTCAGATTCTCAACAAACTATATTTGACACCATTAAAGAAGTTATCTCTATTCTCCTCTACTTACCAACTATGACCTTCAAAAGGAACTGACATTGGAAAATGATGTTTGCAAACATAGCTTAGCGGAGGCCCAAATACAAAGTGAATGACTTGTCACTTTTGCTAATTGCAAACTTCCAGAAACTGAGTGGTAATATGTTTAGATTGAAAGGGAAAAATTGGCAGCTTTGTTCCTCCATTACATCCATGAAAGAAAAGTGGATGTTGTAAGAGATCACAATCCTTCAAGTGGCAATTTGTGCAAAGCATTTATCAAAGGTATCCAAGTGGCTATAAAGCCTCTTGATTACAATATGATATCACAATTCAATATAAGCCAGGAAGAAAGATCCCCATAGCAGATGCACTATCCCAAACACCTATGAGTGGACAAGAAAAATAGGAGCTACTAATACTCAACAACATAATGCTTTAACTCATACAGAATCACTGACTGATGTAGATCCTCTTGAAGACAACTGAGGAGCCAATCATTTCCAAACTCTCTGATACCATTTTTCAACTACAAGAATGAACATACAACACAGGATAGCTTCATACAATGAGAACAATGGATTGCTATCCATCATGCTATACAACCTGAAATGAAGGAAAAAAGCATAAGCTGGCCATCTGGGTATTAACACCTGACTCCAAAGAACAAGAGACCAAATCTTCTGATCAGATATGTCCACTGAGATAAGAAGATATGAGGAAGCCTGTGCCACTTGTGCGCCATATGCAGCTCACCAGCCAGATTATGACATCAGTGTTGGAAAGACCATGGCTACAAGTTGGAGCTGACCTTCAATCATGGGGTAGAAAGAAGTATCTGGCCATTGGGGTTGAGCACAGCAACTTGACAAACTCTCCACCCTTATCTCAGAAGTGACTGAAGATTCACTTTGGAAAGTGCTGAAGACCAGACACCCTCATCTCTGACTATATGCCTTGATTCTCATCAAATATATTCAAAAGTTTTTTAAATAACTGGTCATATACACCTAAAACAATCTCACCAGAAAACAGTCAGGCCAATAAAGCAATAGAAGCAGGTATTAAATGCCTATGGCAAAAATGTAAGGCATCTAGAAAAGACCAGCTAATAAATTTACTGAACCTCTAAAACTCACCAACCAAAGGTCTAAACCGCAGCCCAGCACAAAGACCTCTTGGCAGATGCTCTAGGCACTCATTCCTTTTGAAAACCGGGAGACCAATAGAAATATAATCAACTTGAACTATTAAAAAAAGCTTGATATAGGAATGAATGATCTGTAAGAAGCCCCAGTGCTAAAGACCGACCAGTGGACTACCCACCAATCTTACCTCATAGGAACAACAATCTTTCTGTTTCCTTTTTCTTTTATTTTTTCTCTCTCCCTTTCCTATAAAGTATGAATAAATAGTTAAATAAATTAGGAGTTTTAAGAGAAGGGTGATGTTGCATGTATAAGTAACTGAGAGCTCTCAATTGTGTCTTCTGCTTCAAAAGCTCTTTCAGGCCTCTCTTAGTGTGGAAGACACTTCTTGTAATAAGCAGGTGGAAAAAACATATCTTCTGAGCATGTTCTGTTTTGGTTCTTTTACTTCCATAGGACAAAATAATTACATGGCTATTGTGTTCTGACAAAAATAAAAGAGTAGTTGTGATCAAGTAGAAACATTAATAAACCAATATAGAATGGATAGCTACCTTTAAATATAGAAATGATTCATGAAAATTCAAACTTGTAGAAAGTTTCAGGATTTAGTCATTACAAAGGAATATTAGTCAGGATTGGTAACAAAAAGATGAGAAAGGTGAAAGCTGTTTTGGTACTGTAATCAAAATTCAGCTGTAAAAACTACAGCTCCAAAGTTAAACCTGCCTTTCACAGATAACAAGAACAGTGCTAAAAAAATCTTCACTGCAACCCTTTCAGCACATATTCTACTCCGAAATCCTCTAAGTGAGAATAAATTTAAAAAATCCTGAAATATTTTCTGGACCCAGAACAAAATAACCTCAAAGACCTTTTCCACCTCATTGAAGGGAATTTTTTTAATACTTACAAATTCCTCAAAGTGATGGTTGCTCAAAACAAATGTGTTAATATTTATAAACTTTCACAGCACCAATATGATTTTTGGTCAAGGGAATATGGTCTATGCATATTTTTTGAGTATAATTAAATATTATGGAATTTGAAAAAATAAAGCAGTGAAGGTGAGAGGCTGTGATAGGGAGAGATTGACTAGAACAGATATAACAGTGAAGTTATCCCTAGGAAAACAGGTATACTAAGAATTAATTGTATAATCTTCTTTGCCTGCCAACCCATGTAGTAAAAAAATAACATGTATGGGTATGTGAGAAAG
This sequence comes from Sepioteuthis lessoniana, assembly GCA_963585895.1. Classification (NCBI taxonomy): domain Eukaryota; kingdom Metazoa; phylum Mollusca; class Cephalopoda; order Myopsida; family Loliginidae; genus Sepioteuthis; species Sepioteuthis lessoniana. The sequence goes on from OY757922.1 coordinate 51,181,186, forward strand.
GGAGTTAAGTTTCACTTAGTTGAATTCAAGCCAATTCCCAAAAACAAAGATAAATAGATAGGTAGTTTTAATGGTATGAAAAGATGAATATGCAAAAATGAAATAATAAAATTCATTAGTTGAAGGACTTTTCTTTGTGTTGATGCATATAATCTACAAGAAATTCTATAAGGGTCGAGCAGTGTTCCTATGCTGTTATGCACTTTTCTAAGCCTTTCAGCAAATGATGATTTTATATCCTGAGGGTTTTTTAATACTAGCCAGAAACTCTTTGAACATAATAGGTGAACTTTCCTAAGTAGATACTTGACCACGATTGATATAGCTGTAATTGGGAGTTCCCCAATAATCATAAGCCTTTATGAACTTGATAATCTAATAAACAAATATACATGAATTTTAATTAGTGGAGGATCTATGTAAGTGTTGTCAAATACTTAGATCAAACTGGCTACTTTTAAAGTCATTAAGAGCTTGTCAGAAATAGTGAACTGAAACCAGTTCAGAGATAGTATATTTTCTGCTTTATCTAAAGTCATGAACTTTCCCCCAAAGTTTTTCAAAGCTGATTTGAACCCAAACATGGCAACAAAGCAGTCAACACCAGGGACTGCTATCAGAGAGAATTATCATGCATCACATTTATGACAAGATCAAAGACCACTGAAACGCTACCAACCCAAACCACAATCAACACACAACACAACCAAGTCCTTGGCATTTCCACCACAAGTCCAAGACTGCTCATAGCCTACCGACCCATGCCACACCACTGTGCCGCATGGAACCAAGCCAGCCAGCCAGCCAGCCAGCCAAGAACAACTTACACCCACTCACCTACTGATACTTATCTGGTAGAAGAAAAGTGCCTGAATCTTTTCAAATCTACCAACTTCTATTTATTCAAAATAAATGAAATTAAATCCAATCCTTTCCTCTCATCTATTGTCTCTTGCATCCATATGATTATCTATAACATAAAGTAGAATAACTATTATCAGAGTAATTTGACAACTATTTAAGCAACTTCTTTTATATGATAGCAGACAAGGCAACTAAATATGAATGAGGTGATCAAGAAATCTAAAGTCAAGAAAGCATTGAAGAGGACCAAGCTTAACACGTTTTTGGTTTTTGATATTATATGCTTTTAAATTTGCATGTAGCTGTCAGATATATATATATATATATATATATATATATATATACTCAATATATCGGGTATTAATATGTATATATAACTTGCAAACTTAGAGGAGTATTCTTGAAAGGATAACTGAAATGTCACAAAAATGTCAAAAAAAGTAAAAGTGATATATGTATATATACTTTAGATACCTTCAATTTATCTCACAATGAACGTTTTCTTGGTATTTTTGTGTTATTAATTTAGTGTTTTGGCCAAACCATTTTACAGCCAATCCATTTTAAGTTGCAAAAAGATCCAAAAGAAAAAGTGGGAATATCTTTCTTCAGCAAGTAAAAACACAAATACACAGAAAAAATTGGTCATAAATATGCCCAACTGATGAATCTATTATTGCAACTCCAGGTACATTAAATTTCTGGTTGAACCACTCTATTAATTCTGAGTAGGAGAGCTATGTCAATAGCCATTGTAATTTTTTTTCCTGTGAAAAAAAGAGATTCCATCTTTGTTTTCTTGGATCTTTAAAACTGACAAGAACTGAAGAATAGCTCTGTGAAAGGCAAGAATAGAAAGAAAAGGTTCAATTGTCTGGAAAATTTCTGCAATGAAAATGACTCTTCCCAAATTTATCAATAGTATTTACTCTAGATATATTTAGTCTAATAACTCTACTAATTAAAAATTATTAGCTAAAATGTTGTTAGTTTGGTTGCATGGTCAAACACACAATTCCAGTCATCTACCCTCTCTGATGGTGGAATTCACTCTGATCCTAGAATACACCCTGGTCTCCCATTGAAGAAGTATTGTCTTACTACTCAAAAAACCTTTACCTAAATGTTCAGACTATTCAGCCTGAACTTCAAAGAATAATTGCTATACTGTCTGGAATTTGTTATTTATTTTGTGTGTATGAGGGCTGGCCAGTGATTTAGTTGATTTATTTAGATCAAGCAGCACCATCCACTCACTAACATAATGGAACAATGAACAACAGTATGTGATTTTAAATATCATTCTTCTGCATTGAAAATTCTAGCACTTTGTTTTATGCATTGCTCAATGGAAATAATATTTTGAAATGGAGAAAAGAAAAATAGTAAAATTATTTGCAATGGTGACATTAAATTAAACAATCCAACCCTTCAAATTTTATTGCTTTCTGTAACTTCTTACACACATAAACTTACAGCATTAGAGTATAAGCTCATTTCTTTTAAATTATTTTTTTACAATTTCACTAAACTTATATATATAAACTAAGTATTCTTGAAAAAAAATCTTTGACAACAATAATAACTACATTTTTATGAATTGTTCTAAATATGTGAGAAATTATTCAAATTCAAATCACTTAATGGAGTTAACTATACAGATGCAAAAAAATAATCGAATTACTTTGAGTTTTATATATTTACATTTTTGATTTTGAGTTGAGCATTGATATGAAAAGTAAACAAACTATTAAATCTATCATTTTATTTATCATCACCAAAAGAACATTACTTGAAGATCAGGCCTAAAGAGAAATATATCATTTCACTCCAATATTTTATTATTAATCACGTATAAACAGCATTTGAATATATCAATATATATTTTTGAAATTAACCTCTTCTTTATATTTTTAAATCACATACTCATGAAGTTTTAATATCTGGTCATGCATCTTACCAAAATGATATCTAACTACAACAGGACTATTGCTCCATAGGAATAAGATGATACATACGTGTATATAGGATGATATATTGACAGATATACAAATATGTATTTACTTTGACCTCAAAACCATGCCTGATGTCTGATCCATCATCAGGTGAGAGCATTGTTGGTGGTACAGTTGTTATTTTTTAAAGCAGTATATACATGAAATTATATACACTTATATATATGAGATGATAATTAACTGAATTTTAATTTAAAGCACAGCAATAATTATATTGATTTTTTAGAATGATACTGAAAATATAAAAATATTACTTTGATAATATTTAAAAAATGCTCATGACTCCATTTAAAAAGTAATAATACATAACTGAGTGAGGTATTAGGAATTTTTTATATATTATTTAAAGAATGGAAAACTGGTCATCTCAAGTTAGGAATAAAATAAGTATGATAAAAATGTCTTTTCATAAAAACGTATTTAAAGAATAGATACTAGATCATTTTTAGTATGTTGATTATAAAATGCATGACTATTTGAGAATTCCATACAACTAAAACAAAAATCTGGCAACTTGCAAGAGAACAATCAATCCCCACACCTGGAGAAAGGCAAGGATAGTGAAGTGCTTGTATATCCTCATAAAAATAACATGAATTGAGAAAATGAACTCTTGATTATTTTGGTGAAATTATAAAGTAGCTTTCAAATAAAAGACAATATCAAGATCCTATATTGCTGAAGAAATTGAAATGGAATAATTTGGGAAAAGGAATTTCAATAATTTCTGTTGAAGACTGCAAACAATGTTCACTTATAGTAATTCATTTATGTGAATATAAAGCTGCAGCAAGGCTTTTAGTGTACATTAAAAAAGATGGCAAAAAGAAAATCCTAAGTGCAATCAGCAAGAAAATACAAAATTAGATAAACAGAAAGAAAAAATGTACATATAAAAATTCAGAAATTGAGGTATTTTATGTATGAGTTAGCTTTGAATACCATCAATGAAAACATTTATTTTGAAAATACAGACGTGAATAAGAAGAATAAAATGTAGTTAACAAACCTCTTTACTTTAATAAATGTAAATTGAACAATAAACATTGTGTTTTAATAGGGTAAGAGACAAAAATGCACAAATACTTTTAAAGTTTTATGAAGTGAAAAGATATACTTTAATTTAGAAGATTAAGAAGAAGGAAAAATAATATTCATGTTTAGTCACATGACAAAACATCAAATCCTTACGCTGAAAATTAATACTGAAGACATATGTAATTTTTTAAATGAAATATATAATTTCTCATTAACATTATACCAGATCATTTTTTTAGGTTAACCTTACATATATTATTTTAGCTTGTTAGTTTATCCCATAATCCAGGTCATTTATGTGTTATACTGAACTCGTATTTTTCATTTCATCTTTATTGAAAAGAGAAGTTAATTAAAGCTATCTATTTCCTTGTCAAATATATCATATGATGCTATCATATGATATTAAAAATTAGGAAGAAAACCTGACCTGACCATGCTCTTTTCTCTATCAACAGTTGAGGCATGTCACTATTCATTTTCTTATCAGGATATCTGCCAATGGGACAAAAAAGTACATCCAGGCCTTCCCAAAGACCATTAATACAAAGTTATAACATACAGCCAAAAGTTGGAATTTGAGCTTTGCTACAATTTTGTTTACCTTACTGATAACTGTTATACACTTCACATCCTCCTTAGCAGGTTACTCCCCTGAATATATATTTTTCAATTTAGTGGATTTTTAAAATTATATTCTTTCAAATTTTTCTAATGAAATATAATCTTAAAATAATAAAATGAATGACAATGAAGCATCAGATGAATTAATATTATTTCTTAATTAAAAACTTAATTATTTTTCCCAACATTTTAAATCTACATTTGTTGTGATATTTTATCAGAGTTTCTCATTGATTTTAATCTGCTAGAATCATGGCTTTCTCCATATTCAGCAAAAATGTTACTTTGAATAAAATGACAGTTTTTTTAAGCATTTCATCTTTTAATTATATACATTTGTCTAGAATTAGTGATGGCTTCAAAAGCTATTTTAACAGATTATTTTGTAAAGATGATAGATATATTTAATTTGAGAAAAAGTGTTGTCTATGGTTAACTGTATAAGATATATATCCCTAACTAAAAAATTAATGAAAAGAAGCACATTAATAGATAGTGGATTTTGGAAAAGATAGATAAGAAAAGTAATTATAGATAAAATAGAGAAAATATGGCATGAAAAAAACAACTGAAGCCAAGAGGACAATTTATTCTTATTAAATCTTTTTTTAAAAAATGAAGTTATTAAATTAATTGATACAATACAAATTAGCATATTCAAAGTAAATAAAAGTTTTAGTATGATACAAATTATATAAGTAAGTTTCAGAGAAATAATTTGTAAACATTTTATCGTTTGAATGACTATGTTTGAAATGGTATTATATTTGACAGCATCGAGTTCTATGAAAGTTCTCTTTTACTTTTGTTTCATGATTACTATCTTTGTTTTACAATATAAGGAAACATTACTTGTATGCTAAACTTATTTGACTACTTAATAAAATGCACAATTTTCTTTTATATACAATATATAATTTTATATTTAAAAATTAAATTCCAACCATTAAGCAGTGCATAACAGAATAAATTATATAATAAACTACATTACTATACATTAATCAATTTGAACTAATGGTCTCATCTAGATTGTTATAGTCATAGTGTTTGGGCTGTTTTATCCTCTGGCTTTGTTCAAATGTTTTTTCATACTTGGTATCCCTTTATTCAATTCACAAAGGTAGATTATTTTCATTCTACAGTTTGTTTTCAGTTAATTCTATTTAGTTAATTCAAACTTTTGATTTTATGACTTCACTGCCTGATTCACAAAACCAAATAAATCATCATCATCATCATCATCAATTCTTGCTGATAGCACAAATCCCCTCGACTCTCTTTCCCCATCCGTCCCTATAAACCACCACTCTTTACAAGTCCTCAAGATGGCATCCAGTGTTTGCACAGAGCTAATGGATGTAAGTTTTTGCTGATCAGCTAACACTAGTGTGTCCATGTCAAGGAGGCCATGGAAGAACATTGCTTATAAGTTCATTCTTACTTCACCAGCAGTGCTCAGCATGTCTTGTTTGTCTTATTTAGATGGTTTATGAGATGGGAGGTAAGTGGTCGTACAACTGCAGTTTTTTTGGGGAGTAATGCTTCCAGGATTTGTTCAAAACAGCCTGTAGCATTCTTGAGTAGCTCTCACAGAGATTTTGCTCCAAGCATTTTGTTAAAGGCCTGGTAGTGCAACCATGCAATAGTACTGACATGGCTACAGCTTGGAAGTATTCCCATAGAAACCCTTAATTAAATTCTTTATCTCAGTAGCAGAATTTTGGAGCATTCAACTTAATGTCTGAAAGAGCATAGCATGTACACTGGTCCCCTTTAATTAGTTAATCCAATATTGTCCTATGTTAGTCTACCGTCCTTCTAAAAGAAGATTTTAATTAGTCAAAGCTTTCTCAGTGACAGCATTCTCAACTCATATTTAATCAAAAACCATAACAAAATGGTTGAATTCAGACGCACGCTTGCCTCAACCTATACAACCCACTCGGCTTCAATAATATCAGATCCCAAACATGAATCATCGACCTTCGATCCTGCATAAAGGGCCTAAGCCACTATCAATGGCAATAACCAGCTTTCTATGAGACCATAGCCCAGCATCAGTGAATCAAAAACTGAATTGACTGAACCAAAGTATGACTCTATCACTACTCAACCACCAAAACCACGATGAATTGGGAGCCACAACAAACCTGCTCATCCACTATGCCGACATCCCCAGTACCGAAAACATTTTTAAAAATCAGCCGTTCGTATACTGACTAACAGCCAGTCTCACAGCCAAAAGCAACACTAAATCGTCCAGGCTCTGGAAGCCAACATCGATGCAGAAATAACACGCATGGCCACCTAGGGAATCACCAAACCTTGCAACAAACCCAAAGGCTTCAATAATATTTGATGTGCTCAAGAAAAACGAAACAAACCGAGTAGTCGCTAATTCTAAAATAACCTTCAACAAGGTTTTGGTCAGTCTCAACCCCTACCCAATGTCAAGGATCGACCACTTGTCCAACAAAATTAGCGAAGACAACAATTATTTCGCGTCTATTGGCAAATTATCATCAACAAGAGAGACCGCTACAAAAGAGTATTTATATGGAAGGACCAATGTTACCAGTACTTGCGTCTGGCTTTCGACTGTACATCCACCGGACAGATGTTCTCCTGTTGCATAGCAGAAGCCCTAGCTATGGTCACGTCTCGCTAGAATATATCCTCCAATATCGACGATAATTTGGTCAACTCCAAGACATATGAGGAGTATATGATAGGGTTTGAACAACTTTTCATACCCTTCGTAAATCTGGACTGAAGCTGAATCCAAAGAAATGCACCTTTCTCATAATAGAAGCAAAGTTCCTCGGATACATCATAGACAGAAAGGGATTCACGGTTGATCCTGAATACATCCGAACCATCATGGAGATGAAACTTTCAACATAAAAAAAAGGAATCGCAAAGCCTCATTGGCCGTTTGGTGAAATAAGGTAATTCTTCGAAACTCATGTACATGAACGGATCAGGTTTGATACATTTTCCGTTATCATGACTCTCATTCCTTAGATCAACACGGTTAATAAACCACTTGCTTGGATTGAATGGGCTAACAAGATTTTCGAAAAAATCAAGAAGCAACTTTCCTTACTACCAATCAATTCATTTTCTGACTTTCCTAATGAAAGAAGTCGACAATGGAATAAAAGATCATAGCTGTCACATCAGCAAAATTCTCGGGTTGAATTTTCAGCTCGCATAGCAGCTTTCTTTTAATATTAGTTGAGTTCTGTAAAGTTGTCTTTTAGCAGAATTCTCGGGTTGAGTTTTCTTAAATTTTAATTGAATTTTCGATAAAGTTGTCTTTAGGTTGACGTTTAGTTGCAGTTCACGGAAAGCTTCTTGCTTATTTGAATACTTATCAGCTGTTTAAGAAGCGGGTGATGAAACCTTTCTGCTTGCTGTCTTTTCCTGCCTTAACAGTCTGGCTTCCGAGTTTGCCCTGAGGATTTAAAAGTAGCTGCCGACAAAATAGTAGTAGCTCCAACGAAAGGTGGGAGTCAGTTTTGGTACCTTATTGTCTGATATTACTTCTTCCTTTCGCACTCAGGCCAGAATTAAGAGCCACATGTAGTCGGTTTTATTCTCTTGTTAAGAATAAATTTCTATACTGTAAATCAGAATAAGATCTAGGAGATCTTTGTTTTACAACTTCAATCGGAATCTCTTCTGATTTACTAATGTATTTTATACCCTCTTACCAGCAAAACAAGAAACACTTCACTTAGTAAGTTCCGGGCCTGACATATAGATGGCGCCACTAATAAAAAAGATCTATATAATTTTCATAAAGTATAAACCTTCAAATGGCATGTGTCAAAATTTGAGCTCAATCGGATTATCAGTTTTCAAATTACAGTTATTTAAGTGAAGCAACTGTTGCAAATTTTCAAAACAATGGAAAAATCTGAATTTTACTTTCTGATGGGAAAAATACTATTCAAGCAAAGCAAAGGCTTGGTAAGTATTATTCGGACTCTGCTCTATCGGAAACAACGGTTAAGAGGTGTTATGCTGACTTTAAACGCGGTCGTACAGACACAAATGATACTGAATGCTCATATCGTCCATATTCGGTAATTGTCCCGGAAAACACCAAAAAAACATCACAAACACGTTTTGGCCGATTGTAAATTGAAGTTGCATGAGATAGTAGAGGAGTTGAAGATATCAGAAGACAGTGTATTCACCATTTTGCATGAACATTTGTCAATGAGAAAGCTACGTTCTAAGTGGGTGCGCGTTTGCTCACAGTTGATCAAAAGCAACAACGCGCCGACGATTAAGAGTGTTATTTGCAACTGTTTCAAAGCAACAAAAAGGAGTTTTTGTGTAAAAATGTGACAATGGATGAAACATTGATCCACCACATCACTCCGGAGTCAATTCGACAGTCAGCTGAATGGACAGCAGCAGGTGAAAGCCGTCCAAAGCGACCAAAGATGCAAACATCAGCAGGCAAGGTTTTGGCCTCTGCATTTTGGGATGCACAAGGTATTTTGTTCATTGATTACCTTGAGAAAAGTAGAACCATTAATAGTGAATATTATATAGTATCATTGCAAAACTACATGAACTGCACTTTGAATTGCTTCTGTATGCACCCTATTCTCTAGATCTGGCTCCCTGTGACTACTGGCTGTTAGTAAACTCAAAAGAATGCTCCAGGGAAAGAGATTTGGCTCCAATAAAAAAAGTGATATCGGAAACAAAGACCAATCATTCTACAAAAAAGGTATCAAGTTGTTAGAGAAGTGTGGAAATCAGTGTATAACCCTAGAAGGACACTATTTTGATAAATAAAGTCGAATTTTGCCTAAAAGTTGTTGTTTTATAAGTTAAGCCTAGGACTTATTGAGTGATGTGTTAAATAAATAAATCAAAACACTAGGCAAGAAAATCCAATGAGCATACATTTCGGTTAAAGAAAGTTAACATAAACCAGATGTTGATTGAACAGTGGCTTATTACAAAGTAAATAAAACATCACTGCACAGGTATACTTTGTGCATGTACCCAGCTGAAAAGTAGAAATCAACACAAATAAAAAAAAAATGTTTTTCTTCAACCAATCAAAATCCTTCCCCATAAATCCTCCAGAAGTCAATTCTTTTCCCAGCAGAGCTATAAAAAAAGGCACTCACACACTTGAAGGCAGCTCACCTAGCCTTCATGCCAGGCAGTTGTGTTTGCATACTATGACGCTTTAGCTTTAGTGGGCCGCCAACCACAAGTCTTTGCCTTCTTGCAGGACTAAGTTTATTGCCTTGTGCCTGAGGCGCCCCAAAAGTGGGATGCCGACATGGTCAAGAATCTTTGCACCTGCCGTGCATGAGTCTAGATTCGTGCGTGGCTCTCACCATAAAACGGCCTTGTGCCTTATGGTGGAATGGTGGAATGTCAGACAAATCACAGTTCAATCTACACCTCAGACAAGGATAGAGCCAACTGCCAACTTATCAGCATACCCACACCCCTACAATATGCTGAACTTTCCAGAACTGGGTCACTCATACCATGCATATTGAACGAAAAAGGAACCCCCACCACAGGGAGAAGCTCATAATTTTTTTCTGTGACCACAAATTCTACATCATACGACCTCTGTTTGTTTTACAATAAACAGATTTAACTGTAAAATTTTGTCCATTATAATTTTCCTTGCTACCAAACACTTCTCTATAACATCAATATGAAGTATTAGTACATCTATGAAGGAATTTCATCAATTTAATTAATAAGGAAGTCATAAAAATCCCAAGAACATATCAGGTGAGTTAAACTGGAAAGCAAGACTGACACTGGCGAAAGCTAGGGCTCCAGAACCAAACATCACAATAGAGGAAAGACAGGCAATCAAAATCCTGTCAAAATATCATCATCATACAACCAGTTAATGAATGCAACACAATAATGGTGAAGAAGAAATTTAAATAGTCTGAAAACCTACTTAGGAATGACAGCTACAGTAGGTTAAAAAAGGATCTAGTTCTAAAAACCAAGATGAAGTTGTCACAGATCCTGAACAAAAGGCGGGATTTCTTTATATCATATATAAGGTATCCTTCAAATTCACAAAGACGACATTTGGTTAAGTCAATTTTGAGTCTCCCATTGAGCAAATTCCTGGCAGAGTCAATTCTGTCCAGTCCATTTCATGGAGGCAATTAAAAAAGATGGTCCAATTAATTCCAACTGAACTGGTTTATGAGTTCAGACACTGTGAGTCTGTTTCCTACAGATAAAGCCTTATCAAGGTTTGAGATAAACTGGAATCTGATAGCCTAAGGTTTATTCTTAAATTGGTAATTGCATCAACTATTGTCATAACATATTTATAGTTGTAATTCAACTATAAGATCAGAGAAACTGGGAATTATAAAGTCTTATCTTCAGTGCCAAGTTATCAAAGTATAGCCACACTCTGCATGGCTTAACTTTAATGATTTAACAAAAATGTCAGATATCATTTCACTAATGAAATAGCACCTGTGCAAAAAGAGAAAATCTTTTTTCAAAAATATAAATATCTATTTACTTATTATTATTCTTTTCTTCTCTCACTCATTTGATTTTGTTTTTTCTAATAATTTTCTTAACTTTTTGTTTTCATCTTTTCAAGTTTATCTTTAAGTACATGAAATATTAATTTTTTTTATTCTAGTAGAATACTTTTGGTTCTTGGAATTTCTTATTTCAATTTTAAAAAAATGAGTTATTCTATACAGAGACAAACATTGAAATAATGTTTGACCCTAAGTCAAAAAAGCTTAATCCTGTCCCAGATGCATTGAAGAGTAAAATTTTGTGGATAGGAAATGAGTCAAGGAAAGAAAAGACAATAGATCAGAAATTCAAACTAAAGTCAAGAAGGAAATGAAACTCAATTCTGGTAACTTTATTAGTATTTATTTATTTATTTATCACGTAGATTTTTACTTAGTCTGTATATTTTACTTTTTTTATATTCACAAACTAGTTTTACTTTGATTATTTTTCCATTTTACCAAAATCTTATTATAAAAAAAGTAATTAAGAAATCACCTTTACTCACTGCTTACATATGAGTTAATTAACAATTAGAGAAATCACATTGATTTTAAATCATTAAAGCAGAGAGTATCTGCATGGCTAAATTCAAAGACGCATACTTTATGGATATAGACGGAATTGAACTATGTTAGTTCATTTTATATCTCATAACTTACTACATAATTATAATTTGTCTGTAAATCATTATATACATGTATACACATACATGTAAATAATCAAGAGATTAGCTAAGATATAAATTATTTCTTTAATAAATATTTTTTTAATTTATTTCTTTTGTAAATTATTTTCTGATATAACCATATAATTTAAAATAATTGTTTTTAGCTCATACCAGTCACAATTCATTTCTAAACTTGAATATTTTCAAGAGCTTTCCCTATATAGTATCTATCAATATATATGAGTATATTAAATTACTTATGATATATATTTACAATACTAATTTTGAAATGTATGAATTTCTTGAATAAATCATTTTCAAAACATGTTGATGATAAATGATATGCCTTATTGAATATTAATGAAACCAAAAAAGTAATGAAACAGAAATTAATTTCAATTGATAAAAAATAGACAAATTCTCAAAATATTTTTAAAAAATGTTAAATATGTGAAATTTGATTTTGAAGAGCCAAGAAATAATGATAATAAATTCAGAAGATTTAAGTTGAGATTAATGTCATATATGGTAATCATGATCAACATAGTTAAGAACCATATTTCTGTTTTTTTTTCTGATGATAAATAACCAATATTGCATAACTGAGTCAGAAATATGGTTTATAAGAATTGACCACTCATTAAAAAAGATCATTTGATAGAATGACTCAACTGTTGCTCATTTGAAAGAAAATTGATTTATCTATGTGTGATAAATGAATGCTCTCAATTTAAATAATTTAATTCTTTGATGATTTAAGAGATATTTCCAATCATCAATAAAACATAAACAGATTTGGTTTGTTTTGTTTTTTTTAATAGCAATTTAACCTTTATGGGTTATTCAATGCCAAAGTCATCTTTGTAGAAGGACAGTAGCTGTACTCTTTAACTCATAGTTGAGAGAGATAAGGGAGTTCATACCTTTTCCAAGAGTATTAATCCAAAAATTAACGTAATAGCAAGACTGAAGTTTGAATTTACTTACTACAATGTTATAGAAATTTACTAAGCTTTTTGCTTAGATGTGGCACAAGGTCATATGAAAGGGGCACCCAATGAGACTCGAACTCACTCGTGTAGGTTTGCTAGTCGAGCTTGCTAACCATTACACCACCAGAGGCGCCTACTTACTACAATGTTATAGTTCAGCACTTTAGCCACTAGACTAAGGGTACTTCCCCACACTGGCATGTTCACAGAATATAAGATTACTGGTATAATCAGTCCATCTTCATATGTATAGCAGTTTTTTTCTAAAGTAAAAATCAACTAAACACTTATTTATTTAAAGTCATTTTTCTTAGCTATTTATTCACTTGTTTATATGAATTCTGAAATTCATATAGATATATAATCAAATTAATACTAGAAAAAGGAGTGAAATTTCATAATTTATCTAATAGAGAATATCAATTTTAGAAAGTCATAAATACTGAATTAAAGTTCTGTAAATTATACATGCAAAGTTGTTTATTAAATCAAATCCTAAAAATTATTTTGTCACTGATATTTTTCAATTAAATTCTGCTTAATTTTTTCAAAAACTAAGTGGATTTTGTTGCTGTTGAAGCTACAATACCAGCTTGACATATCAAAATGATTTCCATTTACAAACAAAATGGGATAAATCTTTAGGAATAGCAAATTAATTCATTCTTAAATCTTATCATTAATTATCAAAACATAACCTTAAACAGTTTTTGGAGATTGTTTCATAGATAAATTCAGGTATTCTTTGATACTCTCTTTTAAAAGTTCTTCAAAAAACAAAACAAAATGAGATCTTTCTTTTGCTTGAAAAGTTTTCTGGATGTATCTCAGCATCTTTATAAGTTCTATGATTGTTATTGTTATATTTTATATATAAAATGTATTAGTCATCAATTATAGTACAGTACAATAAGTTACTTTTCCACACAGCAAATCACAAAATACATATGGATTAAAGTTGAAAAACCTGCTATTATGTGAAGAAGTAATAATAATAAATCAACTTTTCTTATTTTTTTAAGAAAGCTATGGTAATCTTTTGGCAATGTGCCTATTACAGTTAAAGCTGTAATCATTATAAAATTAAGTTATTTTTCAAAGCAAAAATCATCTCTTTAGTTGATTTTCTGTGAATATGATTGCGCTGATAATAATCAAGACAATTCTATATCTGATGCCAATCCAAGCTGAATAGATGACAGCAATTAAGACTTAAACTATTCCTCTCTTTAGAAGAAAAAACACCTTCTGAGATAAATGGCAATATTCACTGTATGCCGCATCTCTTATGGATACTAATGACTACTGACCAGTTTTCATCTGGGAAAATATTCTAAAAAATGTTGCCTGAAGAATATTCAATTTTCCTATTTTATTTTTAACTTGATGTCCTTCTCTACTGTTATTACGGAACTGTTTGCCTGCATTTCACTTCATATTCGTTCTTTTTCAATGTATATATTTAAAACATGAAATCTTACTTCATGCAAACCTCTTTTATTTCTTTAGCAGGATGGTATTAAATGCTTCTGTTTGATCTCTTAATTATCCTTATGTGTTCTTACTAATCTACTATGTCCCAAAAATTGATACCCAGCTTGATCGAATACAGAAAAATGCTTCTGTTTTTGTTCCTGACTCACTGATTCTTCTTTTGGAAAGTAGCCATTATAATTGCATGAAAAATAACAAAACAAAATATATAAGATATCAACAAATATTTTTGGCATTAATTAAGAGCAACTGTTTAAATGTTTTGCTTTTTAATAGTTCAAGATATCAGAATGGTTAATCTCTGAGAAAATTAGAAAAAAAAAATAGAATTGACAAAAGCAAATCTAATGTTCTCTTTTTTTATATGTTTATATTTCAATAATGATAAAGTTACTATTGATGGTGAACAAAATTTTTATCTTATTACTTTCTATAAAGTAAATGTAAATTATTATATAGTTTACAAGTGATATTCTCTATGAATAAAAGAAAAAAATGTCAAAACACCTGACTGTTGGATCATCTAAAATGAGTTAGAAATATTTTGTTTGCTATTAGCTGTTGTGGTTAAGGTTGAAAATCAAAATAAATGATGAAAATAACTTTTATAAATAAACTAATATCCTGTTATAACGAAAGAAATAAAAAAAAAAAAACAGAATAGCAGACAAAAAATGTAAGAAAATCAGAATATTGCCTTCTGCTGTGTTATTAACAGTTGTCACAGTTTATAATTTCTTTCCTGTAATTCTATGATTTATACAAGATAGCACACACTGTTTTCTTTTTACTTCTCTAATCTTACAAAAGTAAAGGCAGTTTTGTAGGATAACTGACTACGCTATTTTGTGAATTTGATTGCACTATCATTAGAAATGTAAATGTCAGTCACTAAAACATAAAATCACATTAGAAGAAATTCATCTTAAAATAAGAATATAATTAATGAATCCTGTATAAATATAAAGCTATCAGTTTGTTTGGATGAGTAATCAGAATTAAAATTACATAATTCTGTGATTGAAATTCAATAAAGATTATTCCTTTTAATAAAAATTATAATTGGTATTTAACAAGCAAGGATACCTGGTATCGATTAGATTGAACTCTGTTAGTTATTCCATCTGATTATATATAGCAGATTGTAATGAAAAAGACTCATAAAAAAGGACAAAAAACTATTGTTTACTCAAATTCATCTTGAGGTTGCATACAAAATCATTTTGCTAATGATAACCACAGATGAAAGGGAAGATATACTGGTGATCTTTGGTTAGGTGACCGGAAGTTGAGGAACACTTTGACTCATGAAACTTTTACAGAAAAATAATAAAAGATTGATGGAAAGTATAAATTCAAGAAATGAGGGGAACACCATTTAAAGCAACTGGCTTAATATTAAAACCAAATGCATATTTAATTTAATATTTATTATTTAGTTATATTGTTGTTTATCATTATTTATTTATATTATAATTCATTAGTATTTAT
Organism: Sepioteuthis lessoniana; assembly: GCA_963585895.1. Lineage (NCBI taxonomy): Eukaryota > Metazoa > Mollusca > Cephalopoda > Myopsida > Loliginidae > Sepioteuthis > Sepioteuthis lessoniana. The sequence goes on from OY757922.1 coordinate 51,196,935, forward strand.
TTGTATCTAATTATTTATTTATCATAGTTATGGTTGATAATAATGCCCAATGCAAAAAATTAAAATAATATTAAAAAACACTTAGACAGTACTAAGAACTTTGAGATATTTCTTAATAAAGTAGCTTTCCCTTCTTCCTTGAATTAATTTTTTCTATTCATCCATAACTTTTGGCAACAAAGTAAAAGTGATATACAACTTTCACAGACTTAAACTAAAAGATCAATTATAATTTTCTACTCTGAATACATATAGAACAAAATCTTATTTTGAATTTACTATGGTGAAAATTCCAAACATAATCTAATAACCTTAAAATAGTACGAAGGAAAAATTGTCCACTTTCCGATATGCTGTCTGCCAATATAAGTTTTAGATTCCTGAAAAATATACCAGTATATCAATATTAATTCTAGAAATATAGAAATACAAAGCATTTATTTTTCAGGCTGATGTAATACTGTTTACAAAATAGTTTAAAAGGAATTTTTGAAATATTTAAATTTTACAAGTTTGATATTTTTGTCTAATACATTTGAAAGTGATAAATGAAATGATAAAATAATTGCTTTATGAATGAATTCAACCTGAAATGGTTAAATTGATCAACTTTTATCTCCTTGTAGAAAAAAGAGGAATCATTATATCATTTTATGTTTTTATATTATTTATATTATTGTATGGTTATTTTTCATGAATCTAAGAGGAATATAAAATTGGAAATTAAATATCTTTGCCCGGTACAATTCCATATCATTTTTGTGCAAAATGTTGCACAAAGAGTTTTCTTCTTGTAAATGATGTAATTCTAATTTTGTTTTTAAAATTTTAAATGATTAATGATAAGAAGGGTATCCTATTTTGAATACACATTGATGAGCCAAAACATTATAACCAGTGATATTGGATAAAAATGATAGATTATGTTTCATAACAACTGTACATGTCAGGGTTGCTGGTATATAAGCAAGAAAGGCTACCTCAAGTACATCCTTTTTAGTGTTGAATACTACAATTACAGGCAAGAAAAAAGATTTTAGTGATTTTGACAAGGGCAAAATTGTTGGGGCCAGAAGACTAAGTTATACCATTTAAAAATAGCACAAATTATGTACTTTCAAAAGTTAAAGGACTTTCTGTTAAAATTGTACCACTAAGTTCAAGATGAAATATTTAAAGGTCTTATAAAGTCCATTCCTGACTAGGTAAGAGCAGTTTTGGAAACTCAAGGAGGAGCAGTACCATAGTTGGAAGGTGGTCACAAAGTTTTACCTCATTAGTCTATAGACTCCAAAAAAGACTTTAAGGATTAAACATTCATATAGAAGTAGATTCAGATAATGTCAACAGAATAACTGTTGAGCTGAGCCAACAAATATGTTTTTAAGCCAATCAAACCCAAGTTTTTACTTCAATAAAAGATCTATCATGAATCCATAATAATACACACTACGGAAAGAAAAAATCTAAATAAACTCTATCTAACAAAGAATAAAAGTACTTGATTCAAGAAAAGTTATTGGTCTATTTTGAAAAATGTCATTGCAGTATTAAGACTATCAAAGAAATAAGTAGCAACAACATTAAGAATATCACCACTATCAGTACATGAATGGACCACCAGACATACATTAATCAGTTAAGATAGCTACTAGAAGAAATCTCCTCAGTTTTATCACAGCATCTTGTGAATACTCAACAGGCAGAAGGTATATACTTCTAATTTGATTCTATCTTATTTAAAGGCATTATGATTTGATAAGTATAACTTATTTTGTGTTGTGTGATCCTGACGTGGTTAATAACAAAAACGTGAAAATAAAAGAACCAGAATACATTGGTAGGAATATATCTTCTTAAAAAATATCAATATCTTTTCTTTTTCACTCACTATTCTTTTTTTTAGTTTTCTTCATCTGTATTGTGGTATTCAAATAAAGTTTTGATAGCTCTTTATATGTGTCAAATGAAAGTTGTATTTGAATAAATATGCTAAGTCTTTATTCTTTACAAAATATTTTGGAGAGAAGCCAGTATGAACTGAATGATGTATCTGTAAAAAAGAAACGTGTATATATGATATCCATCTGCTAAGTATTGATTTCTTATTTTTAACTCAGTTTACAATGTTTTTTATTGGCTCTAAACTTTTATTTTTTAATCTGATTTTCATTAATAAAACCTTGTACCTAAGTGCTCAGAGATTGTATAAAAGTCATCTTACACTGAAATAAAAAGACATTGAGCAGTATCGTCAAAATTAATATTAAAATATTTCAAGCAAGTTTAAACGATTTTCTTTACTATGACCTAATGTTGGATATTGACTTGAAGACTCCCTTTAACAAGCTGCAAAAATTGTGTAGGTGGCATACTAGGTGGGAGTCATACACTGAGAACAAAAAGTAAATAGGAAATGCATCTGTTACCTATAGTAAACAGGACGCAGTTGTTTTGGTAAAAATGCTGTATAAATTGCATAGGTAGCATACTAGAAAGAGGCATGTCCATGTACAATGTATAAGCAGTTGGTGGGGGGTGATATGACCATAAGAATTTGCATAGGTATCCGGAATTTTATATAACCACAGAGATTTCAACCTAAAGAGCAGAAAAGGCAGAGAGGTTTTACAGAAGATCCATACCATCCACCTCTGTGCACACTCTGCCATCTTTGACACTCTCTCTCACTCTTACCCATCCATATATTTTGGGTTATAAAAGGAAAGGAAAGAAGCAGATTATATTCTTATATATCAGTGTTGTTGTTTTTCTCTGCTATACAACACTAATTAGTTTAATGCAGAATTTGAAGAGAAATTATTCTCATACAGTAATAGAATCAAGCATGCAAATTGCATTTGTTGCTTTGCTAAAGTGTAAATATTAACTTCTTCAAAGATTTATTTCTCATAAATAGTATGATTATTCTTTGTATTTAAAAAGAACAATTTATGAATAGCAAAACCTTCTTATGATAATCTTTGAAACAGCATGAGACAAAATGAAATAAGAAACAAAGAAAGCAATATTCAATTGTTATTATACAAATAAGACAGGATTTAAAGTGGGTCTCTATTATCATATTAGTAGATAGTAAAAATAAGTTGTATAGATCATATGACTAAAACAACTTGAAATATTTTAGAAAAATTCTTTTGAAGTTGGAATTAGTGATATGAAGGCTTTATAGTTGAAAAACTTTATAGATTATAAGTTGATATTTTCATTTATCATTTATTATAAGGATTAAGATATTACATTTTCTAGTTCTATCTTCTTAGATGTATAAGTTTTACGCTTCAGCTTCATCTTTTTGTATACATACATACATACATACATACATTCTCTCTCTCTCTCTCTCTCTCTCTCTCTCTCTCTAATTTATCAATTTGTATGTGTATGTGTGAATAGGAGAGAGAGAGACTCTCTCTCTCTCTCTCTCTCTCACACACACACACACACACACACACACACACGCACGCACGCACGCACACACACACACACACACACACACACAAATTAATAAATTCAAACAGACACCAATTTTTAAGATACACACATATACAGAGAGAGATAGAGAGAGAGAGAGAGAGAGTAGAGAGAGAGAGAGAGACAAAATGAAAGACAGAGACACAGAGAGAAATGTACACACTAATTTCAAAACACATATCGTAAATACAAATGTTCCCAAACATGCAAAATATCCATTAGCTTTCGCACAAAGTTACACACAAGCAAATATATATAATAGCACACATATACAGGCACTTTTTCATGCACATATATCAAATACATTATTATGAGAAAAGATTTTAACCCAGACAACCTTGCCTCTTGAGTACAGCTCTCTTTGTGGCACTGGTAGCATTTCTCATAAATACAAAAACCTAGATATATGTTTTTCTTTACTGTCAAAAATTTATATTTATGAACTTTCCTAAGCAGGAAAACCTAAGTGAATATTGCATTAAAAACTATTTTACATGCCAAATGCCACAAATGTCTTTGACAAAATTTATGACACAGGTTTCTTGCATATTGGTAAATATTTGTCTCTGATAATTTGTTTCACAAATGTACTGCTTCAATAGGGTAAAAGTATCATACCTCCTGTTTGTGAAGATTTTTTAGATTTGAAATCAACATAGGTTCTTACAGTAAACATGAGTACTGAAATAAGGCAGCAATATGCAATTAAAATCTAAATACTGCCATTAATTTGTGTGAACTGCAAGTGTAAAAAGGCACTTTAAATAAAGGCAGACACTGGCTATCCTTTGAGCTTGCTAAAGTAAAGAAAGGCATAGTGAAAAACATCCTTTATCTTAATCATGCCTTCATTCTTTTGGGACTGAATTTAACATATGTAATTAATTACTCATGTTTATCCCTGATTCACATATCCAGCTGGAGGGATCAAAATCATTTCAGTTTTCATGTCCAACAGCTAAAATGAAGTCAAGATGAAGAGAAGTCTAAAGAGAAAAAGTTAGATGTAAAGAGAAAAAAAGGAAAAATAGAAAGAGGATGGGGAGAGAAAACTCAAAGAAATCAACAATATTTAATACTGGAATATAAAACAAATGAAAAACATGTAAATCTTTATGTTTTCATGATGATAATATTAATGATAGAATAAAATAGCAGAAACATGAGGAGTAATTATGATGTAGAGAAGAGGAAAATCTTGTATTTTGTTTTGGCATGCTATTTAATTCAACACTGAATTTCACCCAATCAGGATGACTTATCCTATTCAGCCCGGACCTTCATTTCCGGCTAGCAAAACGGGTGAGCGGCCAAAACCACTCTCTTCGGCTAGAGACGGCGAATAGAACAGACATGCCTCTGGTTGTCCCTGCTTAGCGATGCTTTTTAGCTAAACAAGCCACCCAGTGTGGACATCTCACTGTGGCTTTAACACTAGCAGCAGCAACATGGACACCCAACGAGGGAACCATCTAATTTATGGATTCTTTACGAGGAATCCCAGTTGAACATAAATTAGAAACATTCAGCATGCCTTCCACAGGCACCACTTCATGTCACCCCAAAAAAATGGCTATGTCGATCCGAGCGTAACTCCGCTCTCGACACACAAAACTACACGGTGACTCTAAACACAATCCCTCACACGTCCGACAACACACGCTGCTTTATCAACACCCCACTAAGCCATTTCGTCTCCAACACTAACAAGCCTAAACACCACGAGTTTTGCAGCACCAAGAGCAAACCATATTCAAAGCTGCAAATAAAAAAAAAATTTCGTTGTTGTGTTACTAAAGAATAGTTTCGTAATTCATTTGTGTGCCTAAAAAATATAGTGTTAAACAAATAACAATCTCACGAACCGCAATAATGATATTGACACATGCTAAAAAAAATCAATCTGAAAATGTATATCTAATCAGCACTTATTCCATTTACATAATATATATCTACATGCTCATATTTATATGCTTGTGAAAGTACGTTCACCAGATGGAGACACGGAATACTTCGACATTGTTGCAGGAGTACTACAAGGAGACACGCTAGCCCCATACCTCTTTATCATCTGTCTAGACTACGTGCTTAGAGCTTCGATCGACAAAATCAGAGAAAATGGCTGCGAGCTGACTAAGAAAAGAAGCAAAAGGTACCCTGCAAAAACAATCACAGACGCTGACTACGCTGATGACTTGGCGTTACTGGCGAATACGCCTAATCAAGCAGAGACACTACTGCATAGTTTGGAACGAGCTGCAGCAGGCATTGGCCTCCATGTCAATGCACACAAAACTGAATATATGTGCTACAACCAAACGGGCAACATTACCACACTAGACAGAGCCTCTCTGAGGCTAGTGGACAAATTCACCTACCTAGGAAGTAGCATCTCATCAACCAAAAATGACATCGACACACGACTGACGAAAGCATGGACGGCTATAGATAGGCTCTCAATCATATGAAAATCAGACCTGACCGATGAAATGAAGCGCAGTTTCTTCCAGGCAGCGGTTGTATCGATACTGCTATATGGATGCATTACATGGACACTAACTAAACGGCTGGAGAAGAAACTTGACGGCAACTACACAAGAATGTTGAGAGCAATATTGAACAAGTCCTGGCGACAACACCCCACGAGACGCCAACTGTACGGCCACTTGCCTCCCATCACGAAAACTATACAGGTTAGACGAGCCAGACACACCGGAAACTGCTGGAGAAGCAAGGATGAGCTTGTAAGTGACGTACTCCTATGGACCCCCACATATGGCCAAGCAAAAGCAGGACGACCAGCCCGAACTTACATACAGCAGCTATGTGAGGACAAGGGATGTAACCCAGAAAACCTGCCGGAGGCGATGAATGATAGGGAGAAGTGGCGAGAGAGGGTCAGGGATATCCGTGCTGGCGGCACGACATGATGATGATGATGATGATGCATTATCATCACTTATATTGAATAAGTGATTGCAGTAATGATATACTGATGAATATCTAAGCTTCCTAGGACTTGCATGACTCTGACCAAACATACTTTGATGCTTTATTATATGCACATCAAGGTGCACAGACTAAATTAGACATACCAATAAAAACTATTGTCAGCCAATTGTTAAACCAAAATATTTAATTTTCGGGATTTGATAATTATGACAGCATCATATGTTAGTATTTCACATTCATCTATTCATTAAACTTAAACGGGGTACACACACACACACACACACACACACACACACACACACACACATTTCTTTCTGTTGATCCCTTCAAGTCATCACATAATCCAATAGTTAGAGTAAATCCATGATTCAATACAAAAGAAAACATTGATTTTCAATCAATGCAGTAAGCTCTAGTGAGTCCAGTACATGTAAAATCTACGATTAAGGGATAAATATTTGGTTCTTTTCTCTCTCACTCTTTTCTTTTCTTGTTGAGTTTTTTTATAGGTATTACTAATTCACTTGCTTTGATTTCCAAATCATGGTGGATGATTTAATAAGATATCACCGGTGAGTAAAAAACATAAGCATTTAACTATGTCTATGAAATAATTAAATGAGTTTTTGGTAATGTCAGAATCCCAATCTGCTGAATTTAACCAACTGATGTTCATTTGAAAATGAAACAGCTAAACATGGTCTCTGCATGCCAATTCTTTGTAAGAATTCTTTGTAAGAAAAAAGTTTGTAAGAATTCTTTGTAAGAAAAAAGTATTATGATAAAGAATTTGAGCATGTTAATTAGGAAAAAGGTAATTATGTTAACTTGCAACAGAAATCTGTGACATATTTTATATTTTCTATGTCTGTTACACAAACTGAACCCAGAAAAGACAGAACTTTATGAAACTAGAGCAAACAGAATTTTGTAGGTATGCATAGTATGTATCTTGAAAAAAGTAGTAATAATAATATATATCTTAAATTACTCCATGAATGATTTACAGATAAAAAATATCTTCAAAATAAGTAAATTCAAAAAGTAGCCTCAAAACATAATATGATTGACAGCTGACTAAAGAAAATCAGTGATTGTGTTGATTTGCCTATGATGCTCAAAAAAGAAAAATTCAATGAAAGAACCCAGATTATATCTAATTTATTGTCGTAATGCAAAAATCTTTCCTTCAGATTGTCTTAGGATTTTATTTGCTATCTTTATTCAATTTAAATAGCATCCTTTTTTCTTTTGTTTTTTTTTTGTAGGGGGGAGGTCTTTTCATATAATTAAGAGAAACTGAATATAAAAAATGAATAGGTTATTGTATATAACCAGATAATTTTTTTACATTATAACTCTGAAAAAACACTTCTTAATATGCATCATCTAAAAAAGATGTTTATAAGATATTTCATAATGAAAAATACTTAATTGGGCTAATGAAAAGTGTAAAAACAGAATTACATTTTTCTCCTCTCAAAAAATATATTGTTGAAATAGCCATGATAAAAAAGTTTGCTATGTCTTGATATTTCCTGAATATTGTTTTTATGTTTTTAACCATATACCCTCAAGGCAAACCTGAGAGCATGGCAGCCAAGACAGCCAGCCTAACAGTAGCATGACATTCAGATTTGTTTCTTTCTTTAGATATAATGATTAATGGCATAATGTCAGTACAAAACAGACACTTGTCAGTTTGTTGAAAGGGTTTTTATGGGGATAACAACTGAGTGTTTAGATAGTAAAACAAGTTTTTAAAAAAATCATCATCATGTGTGTGTATGTGTATATACTATATGTATACATATGCATAAACAAACACATACCTAGATACTTGTATGAAGAAGCTTGCAGAAGTGATCATTCTAAACAACTATGGTAAAAGTAAAACCTGCACTTTTTCTAATTTTGTTTACTTTTTATATTATTACTCCTTCATAGAAGTTATCAGTGTGACAATTTGTTAGCTATCGTGGAGATATTATTGTAAATGTAAATAAATACTAATATTTTGTTTTTGACTCTATCATATTTCTCACCATTATTCATATAAAGGCTTAGATATACAAACGTTTAAGTAAATGGCTGTGTTTGTCAGTATATTTCACAAGTACAAAATGATTAGAATATAAAATCAGTAATGTTTTCTAACAGAATCTACTAGATATGTCATATAATTTCTTGAGGTATATATTCTGAATAAAATCTCTTTAAAAAAAGAGTAATCACTGAAAGAAAGAAATCTATTTCATCATGTCTTATTTTAAATATAGGCTTTATTCAAAACCTTTAATGGTATTGGTACTTTTTCCATGGTGAAAAGCAAATATTAAAAATTTTCAGAGAATGAATTTTTATTTATTGCGGACTTTTTGTCCTCATCTTGGTAGTTTATTTATTTTTTTTTTTGTGTGTGTTGTTTCTTCTTTCACTACGTTTCGGCCAAATTTCACCTCTGGCCTTCTTCAGGTGATTTACCGTGACCTCAGATAGGAATGCTGAGTCTTGTAACCATATCCCCAGTAATTACTGCCTTCCATAGTTGTTGTCTATCGCACCACGTTTTTGACCAAATAAACCTCTGGCCGGCTTGGGTAGGATTTGAAACCGCTATCTTCTGACAATGCTCACCTGGAGCCATAGAGACTCAATGCCTCTATCCGCTGCGCCACAGGCCCCCAAGGTCAAAAACGTGGTGCGATAGACAACAACTATGGAAGGCAGTAATTACTGGGGATACGGTTACAAGACTCAGCATTCCTATCCGAGGTCACGGTAAATCACCTGAAGAAGGCCAGAGGTGAAATTTGGCCAAAACGTAGTGAAAGAAGAAACAACACAAAAAAAAAAAAAAAAAAATACCAAGATGAGGACAAAAAGTCCGCAATAAATAAAAATTAATTCTCAGATTAAGAAGCCTCATCTCAAAATGATTCCAATTAAAGACAAGTATAAAAATTTTCACATTAGAAATTTAACAAGAGAGAAAAATGTTTGATCATGTGGAATTTTATAATACTATTTACAGTAAATAAATCTAAAGATTTCCAGATGTGTGTGCTCCTGATAAATTGTACTTATCTTTCTAAAAATTAGGAATTATTATTTTTATATAGAAATTTTTCATAATTTTAGTACTTGAATCCCCTAACCATACCAATGTTTTCATTTGTAAATATCATTAAACTCCACTGATATGTATATATGTTACATATTGAAATTAAGATAAATAATCCAGTGCATTAGAAGTATAATTGTATCATCAGAGGATATTTCTCTAATAGAAATGAAAGCTCATTATGTTGATTCAGTATCTAAGCGATGATTTTCATTTAGACCACACAAAAATAAGTACTGTGATATTTTGCAGAACTGAGTGAATAAGTGTTATCTTTCACTTCATAATGCATTGCAATACTCTCCTTAGTGTGCAAATGTGAACAATATAACATTCATTTTCTAATCTCATGATTATGGACATATCAATATAGATATAACTTTGACCTTTCTATGTCCTATTATGATAAGATTAACTCAGAATTATAAATAAATGTTGATCATTATAATTGACACAGTATATTGTAGATATATTACTCATGAATAAGTATACATTAACCATTTATGTAAAAAGTTAATTTTCTTCTAAGTCAAAGATATGAGGATTTTATTAACTCTAGGGGAAAACATTATACAATCAAACTGGATATTATAAGCTATTATTTATTACAAAACTCTACAAGAGTAAAATTCTGTAACCAAAAATATGAATATGTCGCAGTCCAAAAATAAATACACCCTTTATACATATTTATAAAACTTTATTTTTGGCTAGAAAATTTAAATATTGTAGAATTTGCTTATAAATAATGCCTGTTGATATACATTTTTATTGTATAATGTTCCACTATAAATAATAAAATCTTGGTATTTTAGGTCAAGAAGAAAAATAACTTTTTATATAAAAAATGTTTGAGGTGTACTACTACTATTACAATAAATCAGAGTCCCACAAACTTTTTTGATGGTCAGGGAATTGCTGATCTATTATCTATCCTTTAATGTTTTGATAAAAATCTATAAGTCATAGTTAAAGATATTTATAGTAATGGTAAAATATCATTACAATGTTTGATAAACTAACTTTTTTTATTGATCCTCTATCTTCTTTAAAAGAAGGTATATGGTTGATCTTTGAGGATAGCACTGGTATTTAGTTTTAAATTTATCAAATTTGATCTCTATTCCTCAAGTTCTTCGATGTTCACTTTGTTCTTTTATTCTGTTAGAATTGAATTTACATGACTGAAAGCTGCCTCAGCCATTTAGGAACTTGAAAATACAAGTCAAAAGATATTTAGATCCTTTTTGACAATGTTGACATATGTTTGAACAGTGATTTAGCTTTGAAATTCTCTGATAGTTCAACGAGTTTATCTTGCAGGTTAAAATCATTTTCCAGTTCTTAATTAAATGACATAACAGGTATGTACATTTTTTTCAAGTCTTGAATGTATACGTCAAAGTCTTTATTCAATTTCTCAAGGTACTTTGTGCAGATATCCAAGTTATCATCAGGAATAACTTGGTTTTTATTTTTCAGTTGCCATAATTTGGAAAAGTACTGAACATCTTTTTGTAATGATAATGATTTTATAAAAGCCTATTTTGATCTTGAAGCTTAATAGGATTTTTTAGGCTTGAATAATTGTTAAATCTTTAATGGGTCTGTGCATCATCAAATAGAAATGATTGTTCCTATTCTTTTTTCAAATCACATAGACCAGAATCCACCCCTTTAAGAAACTCAGAAGTTGAGTTGTGCAATTTGATCAGCCTTTGCAAGTAGACACTTCTTGACAACCATCTTAATTTAGTATGTAAAAGTAATTGGTTTGAAATTTCATCACTTTTTCACACAGCTTCCTAAAACAGTTATGAATACAAAGTCATCAATGACATCAGCTGCAGGAAGCAAAACCTGATACCAATAAAATAGCAGCACAAAGTCAATGACTAGTGGAATTTCTTCTACTAACACAGAGATTATTTTCAAGATTAATTAATTCTGCAGACTCAAAGGTTGTTCTTAACATAGCAGGATGGACTGTATTTGTAAACTTCTCTTATCAGTATAATGATTTATTTCATTATTATTGAGTAAGGAGAAACTCCCTGTGCCCAGTAAACATGAGTCAAAAACCCCACTAAGCATACCACTCCTATCAACAATATAAACTCAACAGTCACTGACTATGCTAGCTCACTTGGCACAAATGAATACCAGCTCACTTGGCCTTGAGGCAAGAGATATACATGTATATCTGGTCATTGCACCTTGACCAAAGCCTTACTCACAGCAGTCAACACATAATCCTGCTTGAATTGACAGAGTACCTTTATCAGTCTTTTTCCACAGCACCCAGCAGACTCACCAGCAGATGTTCAAGCTTCAGCCAGCAGCTGATGTAGGATCCTACCAATCACAGCCACAATCTCAAAACAGTTATTTTCAGAACTAAATTTCAAAGTTCTTTCAAAGAACTTTTTCAAGGCTAACTTACTCAACAACCTTTTTCAAGGCTAAATTATGAAAGTCAGCATCTGCTCATTTCAGAGCTAACTAACCACCTCTTTTCAGGGTTATTCTGAAAGTCATCCGAGGACAACCTTGGGTCCTCTTACTTACAGCTCTTTTCAGAGAGTAAAACTTACCTGGAACCAGACCTGCAGCAGCAATTCCAGCATTTTAGCACAATGATGTCTCCAGACCTGCAGCAGACCAATTCCTGCACCTCAACACACTGATGTCTCTAGACCCACAGCAGACCAATTGGAATATAATTAGGGGCTCCAGTTGATTCTTTTAGTAGTAAGTGGTTTCCTAGCTAGATTTAGTGTCAACCAAATAACAGTGGAAAAGGGGGGATACATATGAGAAAGAGAGTCAAAGCAGTGGAAGAGAGGAAGAAAGAGAGGCACTATGACAAGGAAGAAATGAATAGGAAAGTGAACAGTGGGTTCCTGAAAACTAGTTAAGGATAGGGACAGCCATCCAAGTCAAAAATAGAAATGTATCAGTAGCAAATCGGCCACTCTCTGTGATTGGCTGAAAGAAGCTCAACAGAAGAGCAATTGGAATAAACACAAGATAGAAAATAGGAAAAGAAAGTTAGTTGAACACAAACTGTAGAGATGTGAACACCTTTTTGGTGAACTCCACATTGGGGCCAACTTACACCGGTGCACTGGGCAAGGTTATCCTGAAGAAGCAACTTGAGTACCCTGAGAACTACAGCAGCAAACGAGAAAGATAATATGAAGGTCTGTGCCTGCCTCTATCATCCTGTGATGGTTTGTTTCTCTCTATCTAAAACAGTTGACTTATTTTCATACTGTTTCTCTCTTCTTGACAACTACTTAGAGGAGTAGCAGTGAATAAACTTTGTGTGAAATGAACCAGCAGATGTGTTTTGTGTGTTTGTCCCTTTTACTCACAGTGAGGTTACAACACGGGTTCCGAATGAAACTTAGGAGATAGTGCTACACTCATAGAGAACCATGGTGGTGCAAACATCTATTTGGTGTCTATTAGAAATGTCTATTTGAGAATCATAGTGGTACATTGAGGGTTGGCAGGTTTAAACAGATTAATCTACATAAGAATAATACAAAAGGAAAGAAAAAATAAAAACATTCATGAATTATAAATGATAAAGATTCTATGATTCAAAATTAAAATTTTTGAAAAGTCAGTGTTTTATGTTTTAGAGTTCATATGTATGAGTGTAAATAAATGAGTTCATTGACAAAGAAGAAGCAATAAAATCATATGTTAAAGAATTAACATTGAAAGATAATAATTATTAAATGATGTACTTAAGTGTCCTTGTGTGTGCATTGAAGTCAATATTTTCTTGGGTACAATGGTGAAGGAATTGTCATTTATTGGCTTGTGGGTGTTGATTCTTTTAGCAAGAGTTTTAGTCTCTGTTGCAAGGTGCAATGTTGTCTACTAAGGTCATGAATTCTGGGAACTGAATCCTCTCTGCTGGTGAAAAATGGGTCTTATTTATAATGTCTGGTGAATGAAAAGGCTCGGTCAAAAACATTTATTACTTCGGGCGCAAACGCTTTTGATTGGTCCAGAAATCTTATAAATATTCTTTTATTCTAAACCAGAACAATGTGTGGACCCAAATGTACACAAACCAGTTTTTGTCATTATTTCATTGAATGTCTCAGGGTGAACATCCAGTACTCTTCACTTATTCAGCATTGCTACAGTACACAGTTCCTGCATCCCAGCATGCTTATGTCTTAAGACAAGCAACAACATCCACTCAGGAAGTAGAGCAGATGCTTATGGCAATTCAAACTGCACTTTGGTCCATGAGTAAATGAACCAACACTTCTTATGTATGACTTGCCAAATAAAAAACTGGCATTTCAAATCTACCCTCTTGTCTTTATCATCTTTGCCTAGTTTGTTGTTAATCACATTATTAATAAAAAGTTTGAGTGATTAACATATTTATCACCCACCCCCAACACATATGGCATTCAAGTAAATGGTGTCAGAGCTTATATTGAAGCAGACATCATCAAAAATGATTTAACCCCAGGTACAAAGTCATAAATCAATGAAACCTGCAGGAATGTTACTGAATTTTAAAAATGACAGCTGTTTTAGGCAGGTATATAAATTTACAAAGGACAACTTCTGGATGTAATAGTCTTCCCTTGACTAATATGCCTTTAGGGGCTGAAAAATTGCCAAAAATACTGCTATGTTATGAGGCTTTAGAAAAATGTTCAAGAATGGAGAAAAGAAGGAAGGCAGAGAAATTATGTGGATAATTTGCTTCTGCATCAAAAGAGAGATTGATATCCTTGATTAAATGCAGTAGGGTCTTTCATGATAAGGACTTTTAGGATCTGATCAGAGATGTTTGTGGTTCTTGTTCGGTTTGCCTGATGCTAAGAAAACCACCTCTTTGACCAATAGTAGGATTGGCTCTTGAAAGCATGTTTAATGTCTGGATTTAAAGGAACATGGACAAAACCCAAACTGGATTCTACACCTAATTGATACATCCACTTGGTACTCTGCTGCTGGGCTGATTAAAACCAAAACGAGAGAAAAAATTATTTGCAATATATTTTTAATGTGGATATCATATTTTGGAGTTCCTCAATGGTTCAGAAATCATTCTGGACGTAGCCCAAATGAACTTGTATTGGGGTTTAATATAAATACACCCTCACTTTTGACTGATCAGTTACCTACATTGGAAGTTGCAACAACCAGTGACATGGTGAGAGTAAATGTAAAAGTCTTACATGCAGAGAAGGAAAGCATCATGGAAGCTAAATCAAGGGAAAAAATTCAGAGAGCACTGAGATCTAATGTAAAGACTTATGCGGATGAAGAATTTGTGACAGGTAACACTGTCTATTATAGAAGACAAAATTGCAAAGGATGGCATGGTCTTGCAAAAGTATTGGGTAAGGAAGGTCAGTGTGAACTGATCAGATATGGAGATGTATTTTACAGGATGCAAGTCACTTGATGAAGAGTTTGGAAGTCTAAGGAATAAAAAAAATAAATAAAAATAAAAAGAGTTTGGAAGTCTAAGGAATAAAAAAATAAATTGTCTTCAAATGAGATAAATGAAGTCTGGGAAGAAGAAGATGAAGGACAATATAATAATTGCAGAAGTGAGGAATTGAAAGATAATACTGAAAAACCATGTAGAAATGCAGTTGTGCAATATAAAATGAATAGAAATGAAGAGTGGAAAAAAGGGGAAGATTATGAGCACACAGCCAAAATCAACAGGAAAATAAAGACATTGGAGGAATATAAAACCAAAAGTGAAAAACAAAAATCCAATCTGTATCAATTGGGATCATATTAATCAATGGAGACTTCTACACCAAGTAACAGACAGACTAAATTGTCAAAAACATGTACTTTTGCTCAGGTCTGAACAAGAAAAAGCAATACTGGAAAATCTCTGAAAGTAAAGTTACTGTTTGAGGCTAACAAGTCACAACTAAAATTAAAATCAAAGAAGGTTCTGTATGCTTTCCACAGATGGGAAAGCCTGTGGGTCTGAATATTGTTTGCTATTCAGATGCTGACTATGCTAGCTTGGGGGATGGATCTTCACAGAATGGTTTTATCATCTTTGTTGGTGGTAGAATGAGCAGAATGGCTCCTATATGCTGGTCATCAAAAAACTTGACAAAATAACAAAGTTTCCATTAATCGCAGAGATTCTTGCATTTAGATGGGTAACTGATGCTGATGTATTGCATACAGGAATTTTTTATTTTGAATAGAACTGTATTCTTCACAAAAAGACACCAGCAATTTTGAAGTTTGAGTAATCTAACTAGGTAGTTCTTTATATATGTTTTTCTCCCTTGTTTT
Organism: Sepioteuthis lessoniana; assembly: GCA_963585895.1. NCBI lineage: Eukaryota > Metazoa > Mollusca > Cephalopoda > Myopsida > Loliginidae > Sepioteuthis > Sepioteuthis lessoniana. Next base: position 51,212,821 of record OY757922.1, read on the forward strand.
GTAGTAGTCAGTTCTTGAATAGATATGGCATACAGCCAAACATGTACTGAGTCAGTACAGCAGTTTTGCACAATTGTACCAATCCAGCAAATGGGGCATACTTCGACCAGCCATGGCACAATGGCACAGATTTGGTTAGGTGTGTCATGTCTCTGGATACAGTAGTCAGTCAAGGCTGCCTGGCACAGGTGCTGGGGAGGCCAAGCATTCACATCATGTGGCCAAGACTGACTTATTCCTTGAGCCTCAAGGGGCCGTCCTCCCAGGCTCTAACCCTCCTCAAAGGAACTAGGTTTATCGCCTGGTTCCGACAGTGCCCCTTTTTAGAGGACTGCTGACAAGACACAAGGCATTTTTGGGAATGTTGGGCATGTATGTGCTATGGTCCTGTGCTTAGAACCACCTTAAAAAAGGCCTTATGCCATACTCGCCTGTTTGGTGAGGTGGGCAACAATACCATCAGTGCATCAGTATTAACAAATTATCATCAGAAACTAATGTCTTTTCCTCTTCTTCAAGCCATCTCGTCAATATGTCTTTGCACTTGTAGGCAGTTATTTTAAAACAAGACCATAGTCTTTTTTCATTACAGTTTCACTTACCTATTTGATGGTTTTATTATCTCTTCTGCAATAGTTTTCCTTTCTGGCTATATTGAGAGAAATAGTGTACTATAATCTTAACTCTTAATTTTCCTTCATTATCAACCTGAGCAGGTTCTGTCATGAATCAAATAATATCAGATCAAATTTCATTTTTATCTTTCAAAGTTCTAAAAAGAAAAAAATCTTTATGAAAGTGAATTCTTTGAAGGTGGTCTTTTATATTCATGGTTTTCATGGCATCATTACTAAATACCCTTATACCTAGAATACACATAGGCTTTGTTTCATTTGTAAACAAAGATACAAATCTATGTTTTGAATATCCCAATGAATACTATAACTATTTCCTTTTAGGATTTGTGGCTGTCATAATAGTTGATGGGTTTATGGCTAAACTTAAATAAATGAATTGAGTCAGCAAGTCACAAGAAGCACAGATAAATGTTTTTAAATTTTAAAACATGAGCAAAAGCAAAAGATACATGCTGTAAAACAAAAAAAAAATCTTTTTACTTTCACTTCAAAATAAGAAAGGAATTTTCTAGTGTAGAAGTCCTTCCTTCTTTTAAAGTGAAAGTAAGCAAAACAAATCTTGACTAAAATGTCATATGTATCTAGCAGAATTTACTAGGAAAACAGACTTTGATTATTGCAATTTCGCTACCATTAGTTGGAAGTCTACCAAAGCATACAATGATAAGATGTTGATATGGTTCTGTATCAACAATTTCTAATTGACTCCCAATCAACTACCATTTAATTTTTGACCCTCTAAAATATCAATATCAACTTTAGGGACTTCTGCTGTAAATACCTAAAAATACAGGGGCAAATATTCAATTGTATATTTGTGTATATGAATATATCATATGATAAAAGGGATTTACATCAAATGGTCAAAAATGATCACTGTAAGTCAAACTTTTGTTTTTATGAAAAATGCTAAAATAGGCATTTTACATCATATTTGAAAAAATAATTATACTATAATCTACCCACACACACACACACACACACACACACACATATATATATATATATATATATATATATAAGCATACTGAAAGGACAAATAATACATATATATTTATACATCTGAAAAAAATACATACATAAACACATAGAATTCATATGTAAGCAATACTAAAATTTTAAGATCACAAGAATCAAAGGCACAGACTTCCTTTGCTCAATGTTAAGGCTCGAATTAATGTGTAGTATCTATTCATCTTCTATATTCTTGATTTTGGACAAAATTTGACAAGCTGGGTGCAGGAGATTTCAACACTACAGCAGCACCATGCTTAGTGCACCAAAGGTGAAGGGTTGAAATAGTCTAATGCCGGTTTGACTATGTCTCATAGATTAAAACTATTTTAGTCTTACCCATGCATATGTGCATAGGATCCCTTATTAAACCAGTCATGTCACATACGGTGCCTGATATAATACTTGAGCTCAATTTGAAACAGTTATTATACTATCTATGATAAAACATTACTTCACTATTTCATGTAGAGATATATGAAAATGATATGAATGCTGATAATATTTTTTCAGTTTGCAAAAAAAATGAAATCAAATTGTTCCAAAAATTATAAAGCAAAATACCAAAGTCTGCCTATGTTTATGGGTGCGTATATCAATACAAATATACACATACACATACACATATATATGCGTATATCAATACAAATATACACATAGATAATATTTGATGAACAACAATAGGACAATTAATAGAAATATCTAATATTGTAACTGTATTTATTCAAGTAATTGTTGAATCAGTTGATAATTCAATCTTTTATGAAAATCAAAAGTGAGCATATTGATTGAGTTTCAATATACAAAAATTTGCCAAGAAATATATAAGTAATTACATTAATTCACAATAAGCTGGAAGCAGTCTCATATTTGATGTTAAATATAGCAAGAAAATTCTGTAATATAAACCTCACTAAAATACTGACATTCAAAGACAATGGAAAAAATTTATTTTCTGAGCATGAAATAATTAACTCAATTGGCTCCAGATAATGCTTCATAAGATACAAATTACTTGAACTGATTAATACAAAGCTTGAATAGTATTTAAAGAAAAATAATTTTAAAAAGTGTAATGGTTTTTTCATGATAAAGTTTTGTTATTCAGCTATTGTGTTTCTGCCTGGATTTTTGTTCTCGGCTTGTTGATTTGATTAGATATCAGCATTAGAAACTATTGTTTCAAACCTTCTGGCCAAAGCATCATCTAATTAGTTGCTAAATAATAATGATTAAAATAATTAAACCATGTCTTACACTGGAAAATAGGCTCAAATTAATTATTAATGTCTAATCTAAAAAAACGTGTAGGTCTCACATAAAACAGATAAATTTGAAATAAAGTGTAGGATAAGAAGTTTTTTTTACATTATCATGCTCAAACATAACAAACATGAGAAGAGAGAAAGAGAAAGAGATAGAGATAGAGAGAGAGTGGTTAAAAGGACCTGCTTTTATTCAGATAGTGAGAGGAAATAGAGTGATGAAGGTATCATGCAGAACTCTACCCTTACAAGAAGCAGGTAAGGAGCATACATAAAATTATAAAATAACATCTCTTTTATAGATGAAATTCATTGTCCTTATTGAAATGTCAGTAAAGTCATCTGTCTCTCCAGTAGGATGGTTTTCTAACCTTTCTTCCAAAGTGAGGAAGAGTTTATATCCATAAATTGGAATTCCTTGGATTCTGTCAAGTTACTCTTTCTTGATGGAGTAACTACAGGCAGTGAAGATGCTGCTCCTTACCATGAAATGCTCAGTGGGACCTGTGTATTGCATGTGATAATGCAGTTATCATCTAAAGTGGGTGACAGTCAACATTTTTGTGTGTGCTCCACCACCACCTGTGGTTGCTTTGATTATCTTTACAGATAATGTCTGTTGTGTCGATACACCCTGTTAGTTATGACTTCATATGATCATTAGTCCAGACAATGATTTATGACATCTTTCTCCCACACATAATCAGCTTTTTGTATTGGTGCATTCTAACAATGTCCCATTCATTTAACACCAGTGGATCATGTTTGATGATTGTCGTAGACTGCTTGAACTTTCTGTCTGTGTTTGATTTTGTGATTTCCATCATGACTCATAAGCTTTGTATTTTTTGTAAATGCTGCTCATGGGTAGCAGGGAACAAGTAATTCAATTTATTAGTCATTGAGTGGGGCTGCTTCCCATACCTTGGGTAGGAGTATTTCAAAAGTCTAGCAATGCAAGAAAAGGGTTGGTGCAGTTGCCTATACTCTTCTGCATGAGGCATTTTGCATTAAACTGCTGATTCAGTCTTGCTATTTATTGCTGATTCCCTGGGCTTGCCATGAAGTGTTCAAAGTCTCACTTTTCTGATCAGGATGTAATTTGGGGGCCAGCATCAAAAATCACCAAACATGGAATTCAGTATTTCACAAAGTCTGCCTCCAACTTGTGGATAACAGTCAAAGTTGTGGTCAGTCTAGATCAACACCAATGTTTTGTCAAATGCTATCTGGTAGATTATGTGACATTAAGGTCTTTTTAAGCTGTTCTCTCATGAACTTGCAGCAAATCTCACACATAGAAATGTATTCTTGTATATCAAAGGATATGCCTAGCCAGAAAACACACTCTTTTGCATGACAAATTTAATACCTGTATACAATGGGTGTATCACCCATTTGATATCACTCATCAGGCTAGGTAGAATGAGAATTCTATTGCTTTAAATATTAGACCATTCTAGACCAACATTTTATCTCAAACATGATAGTATGGGTGCAAAGTGGTGGGAAAATTTCTTTATCTGTAGGCCGATCATGTATTATGGCCTTTCTAAGTTAATCACACACTTCCCCTCAGTTCATTGCTCGGCATATCTGAGTCAGTCTCACATCATGAATCAGGAAAAACTAACCATGTTGACATGTTCAAATTCATTCAAGATGTCTGTTATCCTGCAGTCTATCAGTCAGATAGAATTGTGACATAAATTTGTTTTCCTTTTATGTACATGTTATTGATGTCATATTTGTAATTGCACAGTAGCAACACTTATAACCTTTTATGCGAGTTTGCATAGAGTTTCTTTACTATAGCTTTAAGTCATTTGTGATTAGTATGCATCTGTACTTCTGCCATATGTGTACAGTTGAATTTTTTCTAGTGAGAACTTAAATGCAAGCATCTCTCTTTCAATCAGAGCATATCTGCTCTGTCTCTGACAGAGCTCTTCTTGAATATGCTATAGGCTTTCCTTACTGTAGTAAAACACTACAATAAACCAGACGAGATGTAACGGCTCATCCTCCGTTCATCCACACTCGCCATCACATATTCAACCTCCAGAGACCTTCCACACAACTCGTCAATTCTGTCTTTACCGTCAAAAGGATCACCTTTACCGACGCAGCAATACTGAACTCTGGATGCTCCACCGACATTGTGCCGATCTCTCAGTTGGCCAAAGAAGCCAGGAAACACATGACCAGTTCCGATGTACACGTGAAAGAGATCAATGATAGTATTACCGTCCTTGATGGACTAAACTGCAACATCACCATCGGCAATTACAACTCACCCATTTTTGAAGAGATCAACATGTTGGTGACAGCCCAAGCTACACCGATCTTCATCGGTCAAAATATCCTCGGCCACAACACACTCGACTGCTATTCAATAAACAGCCAGAACACAACAGTTGAATTCAGACACGCTTGCCTCAGAGCACACAATACACGCAGCTCTGATAACATCAGCTTCAACTTCAACCTACAACCCTGCATATGGAGTCTGAACCGCCATCAGCCATAACCAGCCTACCACTGGATCAAAAATTGAATTGGCTGAAATGAACTATGGGCCTGTTGCTACCAAACATCCCTAACATTGATGATACCAGCTTATTCACTACACTGACATCATCGGTATCGAAAATGGTAGTAAAGGCACTTTTATCCAAGCTGTTAGCATACCAACTAACGGTCAGTCCTGCAGCCAAAAATAACACCCAGTCGCCTGGCTCTGGAAGCAGATGTTGACGTGGAAATAAAACCCATGGCCACAGTGGAGATCACTGAATGTGGCACCGACCCCAAAGGATTCAATAACCCAGGATTTGCTGTTCGCAAGAAAACCGGATCGATGCACGTTGTTCGATAACTTTAAAAGAACATTCTACAAGGTCTTAGACGATCTTGACTCCTTCCCAATGCCAAAAATTGAATCACCTGTTCAACAAAATTGGCGAAGGCAATAAATATTTCGCGTCACTCAATCTCCATAGCGACTACTGGGAAATTGTCATTGACGAGCAAGATCGCCACAAACCAGCGTTTATGTGGAGAGACCGATGCTACCAGTACATGCATCTGGGCCCCATTCATGAACTCAACAAAGTTAACAAACCATTTGCTAGGACCGAAAAGGCCGACAAAACTTCCAAAAAAATCAAGAAGCGTCTCTCCTCACTACTTGTCATCTCGTTTCTGGATTTCTCCCGGCTTTTCATACTCACCACCAATGCTAGCATTGTGGTTTGTGGAGCCATTTTAGTGTAAGAAGCAGACAACGAGAAGAAAAGTATAATAGTAATCGCCTCAACATTCATTTAACCCCGTAGAACAAAACAGGTTAACAACAGAACGGGAGGCATATGGGCGATATCAAAATTCAATTATTTCCCTATGTAACCGCCTTTCGTCATCTTCACTGACCATTTATCACTAACTTATCTAGAACAGTGTGAGTTCAACAATGTCAAAATTGCGACGATGACAGGAAGAAATCTCATGCTACAAGTATGTCCTAGAATTTGTCAAAGACGAATCGAATGTTAGGGCACTCATGCTTAACAGAGGCTGCGGACATAGAAAGGTCAAAACACCAAGTGACCCTACCCAGGCAGGCAGGCAGGACATTCAAATTAGAAGGCTCCGACTATCGTGGTGTCTTAGTGTGGTTGACGAATTACAGCTTATCCCCAAGGTCTACACACCACAAAACACCTACTTCCACAAGCGCATCACGAACGCATTCTTCACATACCACTTTACCTCTATCAGTCCTATTAGGAGGAATTGCAACCATCTTGACATCGCAGCTGAACAACTGAATGATGATGCCTTCTCAAAAATCATCAGAGCCCTCCAATTATTTGACTCAAGTGGAACCCTTATCGACCCCGAAGCCTGAGCAATACTCATTAAGAAACACATGCACCAATTCTTTTCGGGAACCAGGCACATCCGTTCTGATGATAAGGGACAGCAAACACTCCTCCAAATTGGTCGTGCCGTACACACTTCATGCCAGATAACTTCACCAAACCCACGTGGTCACCAACCACTCGGGCGTTACCCATATACGTGTACTCCTATTCAGCTACTAGTGACATTAAGGTCCATATCAATTCCTGTGATACATGTGCAAAATGTAAGAGAAACCTTCGGCACATTGGTCTATTGGTCACTGTAAACGAGACGAGAGACCATTCGAATTCGTCTTTATAGACTTTGTCACAATGCCCAACTCCAATGGAAAGCACTACATTCTCACCATCCTAGACAGCTTCAGCCGGAATTTTACTGTCATACCATATGTAAGCAACCATGCAATTGATGCTGCCTACGGACTGTACCAATTTTTTCTCCGTAACAGAAAAATACCCCCACATAGTGTCTTCTTACCGTGGCACAAATTTTACCAGCGAGGTCTACTAACAATTTTGCAACAAAATGTCCATTACACCGGAACTTCACTTTCTTTAGCGGCCACAGAGCTCGGGAAATATTGAGCGGCAACATCACACAATGGAGAATGCTCTCTACATACTATTTGAGGACAGAAACTGTGAATGGACAGTCGTCCTCGAATGACTCGCCTCATCCATGAATGCCAGGATGAATAGTGCTACGGGTGTATACACACATCGCAGCATTACTGGTCGCCACCTGAATAACGGTCTGCCGAAACTACACAGAAAAGAAATTGCAAAATGGTGATACAGTCTGGATTCACCGCACACGTATTCGCCGCTTTGCACCACGACCAATACATCTGACATAACCCCACCACTTCCACCGTGTGTTACTCATCAAAATACTCAAAATCTTTCGTCTTTACCCTCTTCTGGGGCACATAATTCAACACAAACTTCCAGACCAAACAATATACCCCACAACAAACACAAACGAACGAGATCTGAGGGAGCTTTGTTATACAACAGAAATCAAAATCTCTCCTGATTCATAAATTAACTTATTCAATTCACTCAATCACCAGCAAAACAAATTAAGACATTCAGGAAGAGAATCCAATAAACATATATCAATAAACTGGATGTTAACCTGACAGTTGCAAGAAATAAGGCACAATAATGAGCATTTACATATATATATATATATATATACTAATCTAATATCTACCAGCATTCACGGTACCAGAAAAAAAAGAAAAAACCCCGCCAGGAACAAGAGATAAAAGTATCTCGAATCACCACCCGGAGGAAAAAGAAAAAATATTATAGGTCAAAAAGAAAGAAAAGGCCAACCTCATCAGACCCCTTGAAAAAAATCAAGGGATACGCAGTCAGTTGGTCAAAAGAAAACTAAAACCTTCCGCGAATCCTGCAATGCTACAATTACAAGAGTGCTCAACACGAGTGGAGCCAATTATAAAATTAACTTAAATCGTGAGTCGGAAATCTTCTACTAAAGTTTCACCTTATCGGATCATCAGGAAGTCTAAGCCCAACTAATGCTAAAGGAGAAAATGCCGTCTTATATTCACCAAAAACCCACCTAGCTTAGAATTTACATAAAAAAAACAAAAAAAAAACACACACACACATACATTTATATATATATATATATATATATATGAATGTATGTGTGTGTGTGTGTGTTTATGAATGGGTGAATAAAGAAGGGATTTTATCTTCAGCATCTTTTGATGGCATCAAATTGTTTGAAGGATCTCTTTGTGTGGGTTACACGTGGGAGGTTTTGGCACTAAAAAGAGACAAAGAAATGCGCTGCATGGACCTTTGTGAAGATCCGAGATTGGATGGAACGGTGGAAAAGGATCAAGGGCGTTGGTCAGTTACGAGTGGGACTCCGGCAGAAAGAAAGTCAAGTCAGTCAGGATAGAGACCCAGGCAGAGAAGACTCTCGAAGAGTCAGAATGGCTACGTTGGCAGAGAAAGCAGCAAGGGGGCAGAGAAGTCAACAGGAGTTATAACTCTGAATCCCTCCAGTGTCCAGCCCCCTCGGTTCTTTTTTGACAGGGGGAATCATGGATCCTGGTATGTGTTCAGGTGCAGTTATATGTGTTGTGACATCAGCCTTTAGGTATACTCGTCCTGATGATAATTCCATTTCACAATTAAAAATCTAAGAATATTCAGTTGGTAATTGTTTCTATTCTGACTTTGAACTCATATTAGCAATGTTGTTATAACACACCATTATTGCATTCAACTACTCACTTGCCTATTTCCCAAGTAATTGATCTTCATTCTCTACAATAAACTCAACCAAATACTTTTTCAGTTCTTTTGATTGCGAAGCGTGATGCAACATCCGCCAATGGCTGTGATTTTGGTTGCATTCCACATCAGGAGTTTCTTGGTCACTTATTGTAGTTTGATGTATGTACATACTTCAGTAGAATCAAGTGTGGTTCTTAAAACTTTACCCTGCTCTCGTTCCATATCATGTTCGCATATATTGTTTTACATTACTTCTCTCTTTCAGAATTCACACATAACACATGTTCAGTGTTAGCAGAAGAATCAGAAAAGAAATGCAGTTGACTTTATATCTGGGTTTAACCTGTAAGGATTTTCCACTGAGGTGTTTTCACTACAAAATGGTTCCCATTGTCGCCCAGTCTACATGTTTGACTCCATGCAGAACATGTCTTTTCTTTTTTCATGGCTCTTGCTGCAAAAATACAGCTTATTTGTTTGTGATTGTAGATTTTCTGTTCGTATCCCTGTTCACACCTTATTTATTTCTTCTTCCATTTGGCCAGAGTCTCCCAACTGTGTACTCATTGTTTCACATGAATAGTTATATATTGTTGCAATGTTAGTTTTGACTGTTGTAACATTCTTTTCTAAGCATGGTTATCCTTGACACTGAGCACTAAGCGGTCACGTAAAATGGAGTCATGTAACCATTTACAAAAATTACAAGGTTGTATAGAGTAGTTACATTAAAGGACTCACATTTTTGTTGATCTCTTTTGATAAAAATGGATCGTTAAAAGATTTTTGTTGTCTGTCCCATGAATTATTGGTCAATTAACCATCTTCAGGTTGTCCTTACTTTCTGTTGTAGCAAATTGAAATATATTGTAGATAGTTTATGCATCTATGTCTATCGCAAGGAGAAATAGGGCTGTGTAATACTTTGTTTTTCTCTCCTTGTTTAGGGCTAATGCTATAATTTGTTCACACTTATTCTCATATTTTCCATCTTTCCATAGGATATCAAGTGCATTCGGTGCCGATATATTTGATAAGAACTCAGTCATTTTCTTTTCCTTCGTTTTTTTTTCTTTTTTTGTGTGTGTAAGCACATGGCTCGAAGTGGCACTGAGGTTTAGTGATTACTCTTAACACCAACAGTTTTCTTCCACAGTTCCCACTGTAAATATTTGTCTTCAGAGCTGTGAGTTTTCCTAGGCTGCCACCAAGATATATTATGGTGCTCAAACACATTACTAATACTAGAATAAGGTAAGAGAGAAAGGGGTCTTTGATGACTGGCTTTTATTCAGATAGTGATATGAAGCTGGGTTAGGGTGTAACATGCTGGACTGTACTCTTACAGGAAGCAGGTAGGGAGCACACATTAAATTCTGGTAAGTAAAGAAAGAGTTGGGTATAGAAATGGTACATAGGCCAAATTGACAAATATTTTTTGTGAAAAATTGAAACATTTTAAAATTCTACATCATTAGACATTATTCATTTTATAAAATAATTCATTCCCATAAATTTTGTACTGTAAATTAGTCACATGAAATAACTCATGATATGTTCATGTTTGTATTGACAAAACATAAAATCATTAAATAAAGGAGAGTGAAAGAATGGACTGAGTAGTAAATAATATAAGATATAATTGGTAAAAATGAAAATTGGATGACAAATTAACGCAATTATTGTTAAGAAATAGTACATCTAATGTTTATACTTCTTTTGACTTTCTGATCACAATTTTCTTATAAGTAGATGAGGAAGTCTTCACAGTTTGTTTAGCAAATCTATTTTAGTACCCTATGTGAATATATTTCATATTATTGTATTTTTTATGTACAATATTTAAGTTTGAATAAATAAACTTAATCTTTACTTAGTATATGGACCATATCTTGCCAGCATGATGCTTTTCTTCTCTCTTTATTTTCCTGAAAGTAATTTCATTTTGCAAGTTCCCTAGTTAATAACTTTAAGAATTCATTGATAATCAACAATACACATACATATATGTAGTATATATACATTTATGTAAATGTATATGTATAATTCAATGATAAAAAATGCAATTATTCTATACAAAATATTTGTTTTTCAGCATAATCTCTATTTATTCATAATTGTAATATAATATTTTTATGATGATTCTTTACCTCATTTGTCATTGTGTCATGCCAACCTGAGATCAGTATCTCTCTATGTGAATTTTCCTCCATGCATATATTCACACACATGTATGTGAGTATATCAATAAATCTTTAGCCTCATAGTGAAAAAAGAATTTTGTACAACAAACATTTTTCCACATAATCCCTCTCTTTATCAATACACTTAATTCAGGGTTAAATATGAATTGCATGTTTCAAATATTATACAGTGAACTTTTCAGATCAAAATTCCGCTAATCCCAGCATCTCAAGCAACTGACATTGAGCCATCCTCATTTATATATATTTTATTTCTTACCCATCAAATTCCTTGAGTGCTTATATTTTTCTAACTAAGACAGTGTATTTCTAATCTGTCTGTTTGCTTGGTGATTTCATCCCTAGCTCATAGATTCTCCTTTTTTATTTTCAAGCAGTCAGCCATCTATTGATCTAAGTAATATTTAAAAAATTTACTTACCTTATTTTCAAAATTAAATTAAAACACTTGTATGTGTGTGTACATCTATATTGAGCTAATATTTTAGCTTAAACCATTCAACTGAACAGTTAAGCAAAACCTATTTCCGACTTACACCACATGTACAAACAAACACACAGATTGTTATGCATGCAAAAACAAATATATATACACACTCATTTTTTACAATCAGCTAAACAGATAAATTATTTTTTATTGTAAAGGATCTTTAAACAAATGCTAATAATTTACATGTTTGAAATATTGTTTAATCAATATATGAAAGTATATATAATTGAAAAAATTATATAAAGAAAGAGGCAAGATTATTCTTTTGAAAATATATTTTTATCACTAAAATAAGATTGTTCATTTTCTGTATTGTTATTTAGCAATAGATTCCTATTTTATTGTGATTTAATGAAGAAAAATACTTATAATCTGATCAATCATCAAGCTTCTTCACAAACCATTGATTTTATATTTTCCAATGCACATATTCATTTTATACATTTACACACAAAAATAAATACTAGCAGAAGTACCCAGTTCATGACCAGACTAAAAGGATTTTAGGAACACTTAATTCATCGTTGAAAGATTTTGTTTGTTAATTAAAATGAAAAGTATTCTTTTATTTTATGAACAATTTTTTATTTTTTGCTTTTTTATTCTTTTTGAGTTTACATTTGAAATAATGTATAAAAATATATAAACTGATACTGGTGAAAGGTTTTTAACTTTTCGTGATTTTGCAGGGAGAGTATTTCCAATAAATTTTTATTTTTTACCATTAATACTAAGATACAGAACAGTTTTTTAGTTAATAATTTTCGAAAAAGCAGCATAGTTTTAATCTTAAATCTTATTTACTCTCAAAAATTTAACAATAAAAGATTCTAAGAATTTATATATTACAATATTCTTTTATTTTAGGAATTCTTTTTGTTTACATTTAAAATATTATTTAAAAAATGTAACCCTAAACCTGTGATTGTTTTGAAACATTATTATAATTTTATTTTTCTAAAGGCTTTTATTAGTGTGAAAATATTTAGATTCAGTTCATAATTGCCTGTTGAGTTACAGCAATAAAAATGTATTCATTTAATTCTTTTCTTTTTTGTACTGAAAAATATAACAGGAAAAAGAAGCTGATAACTAAAAATGGGTCCTTATTAATTCAAATGAAAGAGATTTGTTTATTCTATGAATAGTTTAATTCTTTAAAAGAAGAAAAATTACAAGTTACATTGATTAAAAATTGATATATTTTGTTCTTGGACATATGAAAAGTATTTATTTAAAAAACCAGTTTTTGAGTTATTGATAAACAATGCTTTCATTTGATTTTTTAAATTTTCTTTTTACCCTCTAAAACTGTAACATTATTGGTTGGTATAATAAATAAAAGCTAGACAATGAAAATGTGTTCTTACAGTAAAAAGAAGTGAAGAATTAAAAATATAAATTTTTTCATATTACAATTTCTTTTTTTGGCTTACACTTAAAACACTATTTGAAAAAAGGAACCCTTTGATTTGAAACATTTTCATGATATTAATGTTCTCCAAAAAATATGGAATTTTTTTTACAATAAGTATTAAATTACAAAACAATAATTTTCAAAAAAGCATTAAATTCAAATTTTGCCTATAGAATCTGTGTGATATTTAAGCATGGTGAGTCTTAAGAAGAAGTGAAGGGTTGCAGATGGGTTTTTTAACTTACTTATGAAGAACTGAGAAGAGTTCTGCAAAATTTTTTATTGAATATATCATTTAATCAGTAAAAATCAAAAACTAAATTTTATACTTTTCCTCGTTATAAACATATTAAAGTGTATAAGCGATTTTAATCCTCAATGACATATCTTTTCTGAATTATAAGTCATTATATAAGACATTATCATAACCAAGAAATAAAATATTTAACTCATTTTAATGACCAATTGATCCCATTAGGTATATACTGGAAGTACCAAAGTAATCAAAATACTTTTATAAAATTCTGGTTTGGTTTTACATAATAAATTATCAAATATAAAATATACTTAACAAAAAGTGATTTTAAAAAATTGTGAAATCTAAAACAAAGACTGATCTATATAGCCGACAAATTATTATTTTGTGTACTTACATCAAAGATCAATTGGAACATTTCGATGTAGCATTTAACCATTACCTTAGTTATCTTACTATTGTAAGCTGCACATTTGAAGTGTATTGATGAGTTAATATATGGATATACGTATTTGTAGGAAAAATCTTGCTCAGTGTTTGATTTTGTTTGACAGGTTGATAAAGAACTTTTTGCTCTAATTACTATGCAAGGTGTTATAAGGCTCCTCCATTTACAATCAACTTCAATTATATATAAGACTGAATTATTTGATATTATCTTAAATGTTCAAAACAGTTAAAATACAACATAAAAAACCAGTATGTTTTAACAAAAGAGACTGACATATTTAATAAATATTGAACTCTCAATCTGTAATTAACTAAGTCAAAATTGATTTATTTTCATTGGTTGTGCTGACAGGATTCTCAGCCAAAATTCAAATGGTACACTTAATAATTTAGCTTTGTTTTCTTTTGTGATTTCCTTTCATGAAATATTGTCTTTCTTTGTATAAATTTACAAATGAATAACAGTTTTCTGAAATACTTTAAAATATGATAAAGAGGTTGATTTTTTTTTATTATGTTGCTATAAACTTGGATATTTGACTTTAAAAGATATCTAGGTTTTGTGTGAATTTATCCAACTTATATATAAAATTGTTAAATCAGAATTAGCCAAGAGCATAATTTCATATTTCATTATAAACATTTATAAATAGTGCTATAAAACTTGTGAACCCACTGTGTTTCTATTGTAACAACAATCCAAAATGACATTGATGCTTCTATTTAAGGAGTAGAATATTCTAATTAGGATTTGAATGATGTTCAAAATGAATGCAAACCCCACAACATAATCATTCAGTGGTCATTTAGACTAGAAATTGCTTTATTCTTTTAGAGTATTTTATGTGCACAGCTCAAAAAAAATATCCCTATGATTTGCCATTTTTGATAAGTTAAATTTACATACAAAGATAATGAGTATTTTAGTAATATATATCTATATATTAATTTGTATATTAGTAAACTGAAATTCAAGCAGTCACTAGTTCCATTGTAATTCTATATAGTAAATGAAGGAAAAATCAGAATCAAAGTTAAAACCTCTTATAACTTAACATCTACCACTGAATTACAAAAGTGATCATGTTTAATATGAATATTAATATCACAGACTATATTCTTAAATGATATTATAGGTTAAACCATTCCTTACATCTCATCAAATTCTTGTCATATCATTCTTGAAGCACTGAGATAATTTTTCCTTAATGCACCAAGATTGCTGATAAAAAAGACAACTGCTAATGCAAAGTTTTATTTGAGGTTATATGAATATGTTATCTCCAGTGTACATACTGAACTATTTGTTGTTTGAGGCGTGATTATCTGTGAATAAAATTTCTAAAATTGCTTACAAAGAATAGTTCTTAGATGACATATTAAAATTCTCACTTATTAAAATATTTTAAAAATCTAATTTTACTTATTCTGCCATCATAAAAAAAACATTTGTTAAATAAATACATGAACATTAAATTACTTTCTTATAACTGTAGTCTAAAATATTTATTTGATGTGTATTTCCTTTTTTACAAAACAAATGATGGTTTGATGCAGGTGCCTGTGTTGTTATTAGGAAATGAATCCACTAAAGCTGCAGTACTAAAGGAGTAGGCAAGTGACAGAGTAGTAGCATGCAAGTAGTATGAAATAATGGTTATTGATAAAGTGTTTGTTAAACGACCATGAAAAAACAATTTTTCATGGGTATTGTTCATAAATGCTATATGAAATTATCCTCAGTCTTTTTTAACAAGGTTCAGGTATTGAATCTTAAGAAATAGTTAAGGTTTTGAATTTTAGAAAAATTGTTATTATTATTTCCTGGTTGACATATTTTTTTCTTGTAATTTTCTTCTCAAAGAAATAGACATATATGATTATCAATAAAAAAATTTATATATAAGCTATTGACCAAAATTCAGAATAATGTAAGGAAATATTTGCTTTGGTTAATTCAATAGCTATTACAATTCAAAACTAGCAAAAAAATAAAGTTTTTTCTCAGAGAAAAATTGGAATAAAAATAGTTTGCTTTAATGTATACAAAGAAATAGAAATGAATATCATTTAGTATGACAATTTCTTTCTTAAAATTCAATATCAAAAAGCTATAAAATAATTCCATTATTTTATGAATAAATTTTAAAATATCAGATATGTTGTCTGGAAAAAGTAAAACTTTATGATAAGAATCAAGAGCAGATATTTCAAGACTTTTACATAGTTGAATGATAATTTATTGTTATAAAAATATTCATAGCTACAAATTACATAAAACCTTTTTAGTTATGAAAGATAATTATAAGGTATATATCACTATTCATATAATAATAATTTCTAATAAATCATTTAACCAAATTTCTTATTCAACAATTTAAAAGTATATGTATGTTTGTTTTTAATATTTAAGGCAAAACAATAATTGCATAGTAATTCTCTAGATATAATCTATTTCCTGTCCATTCATAACTGTAACTTCTTGATCTCTCAGTAAAACATTTGTGAAATTTACAGACAAAATATTGTATAAAACTACATTTGATTTTTATCACATTTTCAGCTTTTGAAAATAGATTTGATGTATCAAATTGTTGACAAACAGATTAAAATTTGATCTTAATAAAAAGTAGTATTATGAAATTTAGCACTCTATCATTAACATAACAAACATAAACAACTATTTGATCCATTGTGAATGTAAAATATATGAAGATTTTCTTTATTTTGGTTAAACTAATTTTAATGGAATAATTATACTATCTACTACACAAAATACATAATTTTTAATATCCACAATTGAAACCTCATGAATTACTGAATTACTTCAGGTAACTTTTGCATACATAAAAGATTATAGAGACACTTCATAAGTATGGTTTTGAATGCATATATAATTCATTTTACTTGAATTATGTATAATGTTAAAACTGACCTTACAAAAATAATTATTTCAAAAATTTTTATGAGGAATAATAAGAAAAAATCAACTTTGTCCTTGTGCTAAGCTGATATCTCTCTCTCTCTATATATATATATATATATATATGTATGTATGTATGTATGTATGTATGTATGTATGTATGTGTGTGTGTACATGGATTCGTGTATATTTGCACATATATGTATAAGTACCTCATAAAGTCTGTAGTTTAATAAAAAAAAAAGTATTTCTTTTAAGCAGCAAATATTTTTCATTATAACCTCCTGCCTTGACAAGGCATTTAATTCTGTAGTGAATGTTAATTAAACAGATTGAATATCATACAAAGAAAGTTTCAGCTCAAGTTATAGATTTACAGTATGATTTTTAAATTGATCATTTCATTTTAGATTTTATGAAAAAAAGATGACAATGAAATAGAGAAGAAAAGAAAGATCTGTCAATGAGTATTCATGAAGTGGTTAGTTTTAAACACTCAAGATTATATGATAAAATTTATTACAATATCTATCAAATTCAACATTTTTTTTTCAATTTCAAAAGACTTGATTGTTTTTTTTTAATCATCTTTTTTCTGAATCATGAATATTAATTATTTTGATAGATCTTTATAAATTTATAATCATAAAGTTTGTCTTTCAAGAGAGACAAAATAAAAAATATTGATATTTTGAAGAAAAAGAAAATATTTTATTTTGCTTCCATTCATATTCAAGAATCTACATCAGTATAATCTACTGTTGTTAGTAATCATTCTCAGTATGTAATATAATCAACTTTGTTTTATTTTAAATAATTTTATGCACGAATTTTCATTATCCTTTTTTTTCATGGGATTTTATTTTTCAATATGTATTCAAAGTCTAAAAATAACATAAAATTACAAACAATTAAATATTATTGTCATTTATAGTCTTTCCTAGTGCATATCTATTGAACTTCAGTTACCTTTTTTCATTTATAATAGTACAAATAAGTTATACTTTTGAAACTTTTCCTGTGTAATATTTGTGCAAATGTAATAGTTTTCTCTAAGTGTTTGAGGTCATATGCTTTTAGAAATTGGTTCCAATAACAATGCATCACAAATGTTTGAATTTACTAATGTCTTATTTGTTTTGCATCAAAGATTCTAATCTATATTTATATTTGTACAATACCCTTTTTTAGATCTTGTTGTAGTTTTAGAATATCTTATACTTTTTTAGAATCATCTATTTTTAAAAAATCCCACAAATGCATGACATATATAACAGTCATCATCAACATTTTTAAAATGGTAAATTATTGTAGTTTATCTGACATCAGTAAATCTCTTGGTTATGTCTTATTTTGATCTCATCACAATATGCATGAACTGAGTAACATTTACCACCACCACCACCATCACCACTTCTTCTTCTTCTTCTTCTTCTTCTTCTTCTTCTTCTTTGTTTTGATATAAGTTAGAAATGATCTCTGAATTTTTCAATCAATTACACAAAATGAATTAAAATTTAAAAAAGAGGACTTTGAAACATTTTCCTGAAATCCTATGTTTTTGCTTATAAGTCATATTTATTATGTGTTAATTTCTTTCTGATTCAATGCAATACAAAAGCAACTACAATTAAAGATTATTATCAAACTCAAGATTGACTCATCTTTATAACTATCATCAATATTCTTGAAGAAAAAATCCAATTATTTGCTATTTCAAAATCTATGCATAAATGTAAATTTAAATGAATTAGATTTATTTTATCCCAAGAAGTTTCAAGAGACTACATATTATAGAAGTGATATATAAAAGAAAATAGAATTTTATTTGATAAAATGAATATATGTTTTTATATTTTAAAAAAAGTACCAGTTATAAAATGTTAAAAACAACAGTTAAATTAACAGTACACATACATTTACCATTTTTTTAAATTACAGTATTTACTGGCATCTATCAGTGTGTTCCATAATGATAAATATAAGATTCATTTCAAGAGAATCTAAGAATGTGGACACAAAGAAATCTATAAGGAAGAAAAAAAAGAGATATGTATTTACAATTTTGGGCCATAACAGATTTTACTGTTCTAGACTGTCTTGGTCAAAAAGAAAGAACACTGTATTGATTTAAAACAAGCTAGTATCTTTACTAGATGATCTGTGACTCACATCAATGAAACAATAATTAAATTCATACTAAGATTCTATGATAGAATGGAAAAGAAGAAAAAATCTTATTTGTATTGTTAATTTCTTAATTCATTTTTATGGTATGAAACAATTATTGTATTATTATAAAAACAACCCAAATAAAAATATATTACTTGAGGGAGTTTTATTCATTTTGTGAAGAAATGATGTGATCATCTCAAACACAAATACTAATTTAAAAAATAGAATAAAAACTAAGAAACAATTATTAATTATTAAAAACTACACAAATAATATTGACAAGTTTGATTTTTTTTTTTTGTGATATCAATGATTAAACATATTGCATAACTTATGAAATAAGAGTTAAACAAAAATATTATACTAGTTATTGAATTTTTCTTTCAGGATAATGATATGATTCAAATCAGGACAAGAGACTTTTCTTAGGTTTGTACATTAAAAATATGTTAGTATAACTTAGCTTTTAAAATATTAATTATAACGTTATTGAACTGAGTAGAAAGAATCTTAACTGGCTATTTTTTCACTCCTTGTAAGGATGTGTGGATAGAACTGTAAGGATGAAATGGAAAAAGAAGACTGAAGCAGAATTTTTCTGATGTGATACAATCAAGTGATTCAATTATTACAAAAGCTGTGAATAATTGAATGCTAATCACTATAATTGCTGATTATGACAGAAAATTAAATACTAAATCAATTGTATTTCTATCTGCAAATTAAGTACTAATTACTTTTACTTCAAGAATAATAATATTTGAAATATTTAATATTCAAATTGTTAAAAATGAAAGTAAAAAGTTAAAAAAGCAAACATGGATGAAGGGTTCCAACAGAGAATTTAAAAGGATAAAAATTAACATATAGAATAGATAAGAAAAATGTGATGAAATAAAAGGTGAGATTAAAGTTCTTATCAGAAGAAATTTCTAAAAATCACCTTGCAGCAGTAGGTACCAAATGAATAGTGTTATTGAGAAAGCAAAATTATGGTAGGAGATACACTAGTTAAATCAGAAAAACTCAAATCCCCAAGTCTAAAATCAAATTCAAATCTGTGAAAAGAATAAAAGGAAAATCAAGGAAATATCTGAAGAAAAACAAAAACGATTACTTTAAGTGAAATCTTTTGAAAGCATATTATATTTGTATGAAATCAAATCAGTTGAAATGAATAAAAAAAAAGAAAAATGATTTAAAGAGAAATTTCTTAATTAAAGATTATTTACAAAATGTACTTGTTTTCCTTTTTGTTGGCAAGGCATATTAGGAGATTAATTGCCAAGATATGATGGGTCACTGCTCTTTTAGATCATAGATTGGTTAATTGGATGAACAGAGGGTTAAAATCAAAAACCTGACTGCAAACAAAATAAACAGGATTTTTTCAAAAAAGAAGCAGGCAATAATTTCCCACTTATCTCTTTATAACATTCTTTAATCAATCAGATAAAATGCTTGCATTAAGTAAACAATCAGAAGCTGGGCTTTTTCCTGTGTTTAAATTGTAGATGGCTCAATGTACTATGAAATAATAAATTAGCTGATATATATTCTGATCAGATTATACTAAGGGAAAAATTTATTCTTTAAAATTATTCCTGAATTTTCATTTCTGATTATATTTACTTTCAAAGGTATAACATTGATAATTGTACCATGTTGTAATTTCTTTCACATAAAGATACACTTCAATAATCTATGTCAGTAGATTATCTGATAATTTAAAAAAATTTTCCATTAAAATAATACACATTAATAAATAATTCTGTCATTATTCTAATACAAACCAAGTTTTTAAATAAACTTTCATATTAGTTACCAAGCAAAACTGAAAATGCATGAGAAAAATGTATTTTTTACTTTGATATTATATTCATATCTGTAGAATTTTACAAAGATCCATTCCTATTTGATATGTGGAGTGTGTTCTAGAAAAGCCCACTGAGTATAAAGCACAGCCTTCACTGACCAAAACAGCCATCAGTGCAGAGTAGCCAGAGGCATTGAGTAGTAAGATTACAGCTAGCTATGACCAGTGTTTTCTCCTTTCTTTTCTACTAAAGGGTGTGGCTTATAAAGTACACACACACACACACACACACACACACACACACACACACACACACACACACACACACACACACACACACACACACACACACACACCTTTTCATGTGCCATAGGCAATAAACAAAGATAGACTACAATCCATTTGGGAATGAAGTAATCGGATGACACATCATTAATGGACACATCTGATGGCTGCAGGCATTTCATTGTCACTGGTGCCACTGCTGGTCACTATAAATATCCTTTTCTAATTGGTCAGTTAGAGGGTCAGGAGGTAGTAAACTGGCATTGGCTAGCAGCCACAGAGTATTCTATTGGCTTAAGAATACATACTGGTTTGTTTCTTGTGATAGGCTGCTAGATACAAGGAATATTGATAGGTTGAGTAGTGGACAGTGGTCAGTTCATCGTATTGGCTATCATCATTTCGTGTTATCAAACACTAGTTGTCAAATAAAGGTCTATGCATTTACTCAATTCAAACTTTCAGTTGGGTACATCTAAATACAAATAATTGAATCTATAAAATTGAATCTGATCAACAATAAGTTTTTTTTTTGTTTTTTATATACCTCCATGAGGTTATGTCATTTGCTTTTTGCACAAACAAAAGAAATTTTGCTTACATGTTAGTGTTGACAAGTGAATTATGATTATATTTGAGTTAGTAGTGATGAACAAAAATAAGGGATATATGAATGATTGAATTTCAAAAGCAAGCAGTGCTTGATCAGAAGAAATCTATACCTTAATAAAAACAACAAATACATTAACCATATATCCAATTAGAGAAAGTCATTTCTTTTTAATTGTATTGTATGAGAGTATTCAGTAATTACTTAGGGAGAAATCACAGAACAAGCTGAATACAATTCTCTACTAATTCCAATTCATTTACTACTTACATCATAAATTGTCATTGACATGAAAAGGCTTTGGGAATGATCATAAATGTTTATTGACAAATTTTCTCAGGATCACTTTAAAGTAAATAAAAAATGAATTAGAAAAAATCTTAAATAAATAAAAATATAAGAGAAAAATTAAGATAATTAAGATAGTGGCTTCTTTCCTTCCTTTTCTTAGGCAAAATGAAATATCTGTACTGGAAAACTTTTAACCCCAGTTTCAACATATTCAAATTCTGAATTTAAGGCAGAAAATATCTTACTACAATTAAGATGTTCTGGAATGCATTGAAAGACATGTTTTTTTAGGAGGGGGGGTGCTGTTGTTGAGGGATTTTTTTGTTTTTATTATGAATGTGTTTTTGTTTTTACATTATTTTTGTATTTTTTGTATTAAAGAAAACAAAATGCTTCTGAGGAAATTTAATCAGAATAGAAAACAACTGTAATAGCTAGCAGTTAATAATCCAATAACATGTAAAATCAGAAGCAAAATGTTGAATTTTTAGTATCATAGACAAACCAATAGAATGATTTAACAGTTACCAGTTAGATAATTTTTTTATTTTTATAAAAGATAAATTGTTTAACTTATACTCTTCTCAAAAAGTGAAAATTTTAGTTATACGAATTCTAACAGGCAGTTTTGTGTATCCATAACATAAAATAAAACACAACTAAAACATATTTCTTGAATAAAAAGAAGATTATGGTCTATTTTTAAGTGTAGCATAAGAAAAACTCCAGAATTATATTAAAATTATGTTACTTAATTTTTTCTCATGCATTCTTTATTTTTCAAAAATCATTTAACATAATATGACTAAGTTTATTCAATTTTTGATGAAAAAATAGTAAAAAATGAATAAGTAAAATCCTTTGATCATAATCTATTTAACAAAACTAAAACTAAGAGATGAACTGTATATATTCCAGCATTTTAAAAGAGTATCAACTGATATATGGAAAAACTGTTTGAAAGAAGATCTGCAATGTAACTATTTGTTATGATTATATTGAAGACATGGGCAGTAAAATGGTTTCAAAATGTTTGGCTATTTCATCAAAAAGTGTTCTCAAGAAAATTACACATTTTGAAGGTACATCAGAACAAAATGCAAAATGATTACCAGGTTCTTCTGTATTATTCTGAAAAAAAATTTCTTTCATCTGAGAAAAATATTGTATTCACAAATGATTTTTCTTCAATGTTATTTGGAATCTCAAAATTACAAAGGGGCCATAGGTTTAAAAATTAAGAAAATCACTAAAGCACTAAATTACTGTTTTAATTCAAAATTTAGAAAAAATAATAGATTTACAGGCACAAACTTAGTTTTAAAATTATATATTTCATAAGTATTTAAAAGAAATTATCAGAATATCAGGTGTGACAATTTTTTTCTAAGTCTATACTTTTAAAGCATTTTTTAAAATGACTCCTCAGCATCATTAATGATACAAATAATTAATTTTGCTTTTACAGTGCAAGGCATAATACTTATAAATATATGAAACATTTAAGTTTGGAATTTACATTTCATGTAATTTTTTTAAGAAAATTAAAAATTACTTGGAATGGTGAAAAATATATCTATCTAACAAATACACATCTCAAAATAATGAGCTATAAGTATCTATACAATATAATTTTATTAAATGAATTTAGAAGTCAATGCAAATATCTTCATATTTTTCTCTGCAACTTCAAAGAGTAGTATTGCTGAAAGGTTTCAAAATTAGAAGAGAAATAAAAAAATTCTAATGTAACTATTTATATTATTAATTTGTTACAAGATTTACAAATACAGAAATAAGAGAAAGACTTTTAGTCTGTCTTTTTTACTCTTAGATGGGTGCAAAGTACTAAATCTTACCAGACCAAAAATAACTAAAAGCAAGACATAATCATTTGCCTTTAGGAGGTTAAAAAAAACAAGTGTACAGAAAGAAAAAGAAAAAAATGAGGGATATCATGAAGCAAAAAAGTGGCTAGACGTGGGTATTTTAGTTAAAGTCAGCAGAAAGAAGAAAATGTTAATTGAAAAAGTGCAGGTTAGCTATACTGATTATTTTGTGTTAACTGATCCATTCAACAGCCTTCTTTAGGTTTATAGTTTGCAAAAAAAAATTTATTGTGAGAGAGGGGGAGAGAGAGAGAGAGGGAGAGAAGAAGTTTCTTTTTTATGATACAAGACAATTGGTAATCTACCCAACAAATAAGTTCATTCCAACATTTCAAAATACATAGACAATACTATTCATTGCCATAGAGTAAAAGTTAGAGAATCCTCTGTCCATAATTTGAATCACCAGAATTCTTATAAACATAGAATACTATTTACTCTTATATCTTCTCTTTTATATGCATGGGTGCAAGAGTGAATTGAAAAGTTCATATGATGATGTCATATCTGCTGTGGATGAATTTTTTGATCAATGGGATCCAAGCACTGCAACACCAATGAAAGAAGTGCATAGACTATAAGGGGGACTATGTTGAAAAATAAACTCTATTTGGTCACATTCCATGAGAGTATCTTGGTCAGCCTATGAATCTTTCAGCTGACACTTGTATGTATGAATTCTATTAATACTAAAAACTAAGAAATAATTCAGTTATTTTAATCAAATTTGATATCTATATTTTTCATTGAACATTTTAAGGTTCTGATCGTTAAATTAAAAATTGTTCTGTATTGAACTAAATGAAATAGTAAAATCTAATGTCTTTTTTTCTCTCATTGAGAGAACAACAAATATGGTGCTTTTATATCAAAGAATTACAATGTTGGGATATTTTATTTTTATTATAAGATTATCTATTTCTTTTCTTCCATATCCATTTAAATGTTAAGTAGTTGTGCCGTTAGATCTATTTTTGGATTAATATCCTTGGAAAAGGTATGAATCTCCTTATCCTCTGTTTATGGGTTAAATAGTATCACTGCTGTTCTTCTAAAAGATAACTTTGATATTAAATAACCCATGGAGTTTGATATACCATTGAATAATGGAAGAGAAGAAAAAGAAAAAAAATGTTAAATATCAATCTGATGAAAAGAAGTTAACCTAGGTAAAACTGATATTGGAAACTATACACAAAGAATCAAACTTTCTTAATAAGATAGCAAAAATAAAAGTGATTTTCTTTAAAAAAAAAAAAAAAAACACAAAGAAAAATATTTTTATTTTATGAGTCTTTAGTGTTTAGATGCAATAAAAACCAAGAACTCAAAATCATAGTTTAATATTATAATAGACGCCTGAAAATAAGTCGGAAATTTCCTCCAACATTATAGAAAAATTGCCACCAGTATGAAATAAAAATGAATAAAAGTAAATATTTTAGCATTTGTGGATGCATTTCATATATAACAAGATTTTAAATAATTTCTTTCTTAATTGACAGTTTTAGTGGAAGAATGATAGCTATTTTTTAGTAAAAAATTTCCTTAAATATGATACATTTGTAACTGATACAAATTTCATGTAATAAAAACAAATTCACTATAAATTTAAACACATATTTATTTATGAACAAGCAGGGGTTTATCTTTTATTAGGTAAAGTATTGACAACCATTATTAATTTCTGACTTTTGTCAAATCTAATCACTTAAATTTACCAAAATTTATACACTATTAAAGGGAAGTCAATTATTTACCAGTATGATATATTTTCACATTGAAATTTATGTGAATGAAATAAACTGTGAAGATTTGTACAACATTGTCTTCAAATGCTTTTATTTGTACTTCCCTAGTGTAGTACAAAACAATAGTCAATTCAGTACATACAGATAAAACAGAACAAGGTGTGAAAATATGTTCTTCCTTAAGACACAATCATAAAAATATTACTATAACCAGAATTTGAACTTAGCCTGTGATTTCCAGTTTTCTCATTGATTTGTCAGTTTGAGTCATTTATACATATTATAAATATATACATGTGTGTGCTCAAGTACATGACCATGGCGGGGAGTCCCCATGGTATAGTGGTTAAAGTTCTGGACAGTGACTTTGTTGCAAGTGAGTTTGAACTCTAGTGATACTGTTACATTCACTTTCAAACTAATACCATTGGGAAAGGCATAAACCCCTTTATCTTTCAATTATGGGATAAATAGTAGCAAAACTGCTCTCCTTCAAGGATGGCTTTGATATTGAATCACCCATGAAGATTGATATGCAATTAAACAATGAATCAAAATCAAACAAAACTGTGTATGTTTATACAAATGTTTATATACAAATACTCTGCCTCTAAGTTTCATCATCTGTTTTAAATTAGGTGTTAATCATAAATGAAACATCAAAATATATATTTTATATAATACTATCCAGTGTATACATCTCCGGATATTTTATGAGCCACTGATTGCCTTTAATTTTATGAATAATATTTTTATAACTCGTACTCAAAATTTGAAAAGTTACAAACTGAAGTTGAGAAGAGAAATCTACTTTGTCCAAAATTATATGTATTTAAATGTATAGCCAAAGACTATGTTGGTAAAGCTTGATACTTAAACTTATCTTAAAAAAGAACAATTGATTTCAGGCTGGAGCAAAAATCTTTTATTTTATGCCAGGTGGAAATCATAGACTTTAAAAATAACAAACTATTCTGGAAAAAGTTTTGGGATTTGATTTAAAATTTGACTTTACTTTTAAATTTCTAGTAATGAGGATATGATTATCCACTTAAAAAGTAGAAACTTAGACAATTCAACTGGAAGATTTGCTTATAATCATGAAAAAATACCTGTAATTACAGTTAAAGTTGTTAGTTTTTACATTTTCAATTTCCATGATAATCACTTAATGGTTGAAGTTGAGATTTCAGACAAAATCTTCACTATAAAAATAGTGAATCAACTTAGACAGCAGTTCTTGATGTGTTTTATATTGAATGAGAGAATTAAACATTTAAAACTGTTCCATAGGATGAAAGTTTCATGAAAAAATGAACCCAAAATTAATATTAATGATATTTACACAAATCCATATGCATATATTGTATAAAAAAATTATCATTAAAGTGGGTGCAATTCCTCAGTCCAAACTAGACCTTCATATACAGCCAACTATCTAATCAAAATTGATGAAAAAAAGATTGTGTTGTGTTACGCTGTCATGTACCCGCAGACTTGCAGGGTCCCATTCATTCCCACCAAGTTCACCAGTTAAAGCAGGGCCCATTCGTGGGCTGTGGTTTGCCAAATGCTATTTAATGTCACAGATATCACCAACTCCCAAGCTGAACCACATTTTAAAGCCATTCTTTCCTCCCGTAATTTGTCTTTTATTCACGTCAGCATGAATGCAGCACGATAAACTTGAATATACTTAAATTATATGTTCACTTACTTGGGATTCTGTGGAGTTTATTCATTTCTCTTTTTCCTCTCGTTATTGGGTTTCCATAACGCGTTGGTAGAGGGATACATGTCTTATTTCAGATAAGACCAAGATTAATAATTGTCTCTTTTCTCATGGACATGTCTTTTCTTTAGGTATTTGTTTAAGAAAGCTCACCATACCTCGGAGTTTGAGTTCATTCAAAGGAGAAGCTTTTTCTTTTCTCTCAGTGTTCTCTGTGTGGCATGACTTTGGAATTTGGTTTTCTTTCATATCCTAAATTATGTTCTTAATTTTTCAACGAATTAACGACAACTGTTTATGTGTCTTCATCCTTCAATGAATAAATGGCAACTGTTTAGTTTCCATAGATGGAAAAATTACCACATGTTGGATTTTTGGCGGTTTAATTCTCAGTACCAATCATAGTCACAGGTCTGCCTCTCTTCACTGACGCATAGATGGATAATAGAGAGTGGGATTTCCTCATGTCCATGTCACCTTTTACTAACAGAGAGGGTTGAACAAAGATGGCCTCTCATTCCACTGCTCTGCTTACTACTATAGTTGGCTATGGCCAGTGTGATGTACCTCCTTTCTCCATAACCCAGCGAATGTATGAAGGTGTCATATTTCCTTGTCACAGTTTTTAAAATTGGTGTGACACAAATGTACCAATATAGCAGAAAGCAATCTTCATGATTCCATCTCCTTCTCAAGTTCATTCTGACATCACAATAAAAACTGCAGTCTTTTATGTTTAACTGAATTTATGATTGACCAGAATGAATAGGGATGAATGATAATTTGTATATTACACCATCTATGAATTTGCCTAGTCCTCACTATCACTTTCTGCTGACAGCACAGAAGTTTTCCAAAGTAAGACTTTATTTTTCTGGCACTCAACAGTTTGTGTATGCTAGTTATAGCCTTTTGTCTTTGTGATATCTATAAACATGCACATGAAGAAATGTGTATGTATATGTACACATAAAAACTGAAATAATTTATATACACAATTTTGATCCATATGTATGCATCCATATGTTGATATAAGTAGACATACATTTTGCAGCTAATAAATAATGCCAAGACATATAGTGGAATATCATATATGAAGTGATAAAATGACACAATCAAATAGAATAATTATTTACCCAGCTTTATAATGATTACTTTTAGACAAATGCTCACTAAGACAATGGGAAGCTAATACAAAAATATTCTATTAGTTTATCTGACCATAAAGGTTTCATAAATAAGTATTCAGGAAAATAAACTGTAAAACAAGATAGTTTTGCCAAAAAGCTAAGAAAATATACAAAGAGTATGAATAATTGAATGTCGTGAGCATCAGAGGCTTGAAACAGTATCTATTGCCAAGTCATTACAAAAAATGCAGTACTTTGAGCATACACTGTTTCAGCATTATCATTGTTAGCAGGCAAAAGTATTGAAAGTTTAAAAAATGGTACATATTTGTTAATTGGCTTACTTGTTTGCACTTTGCAAATGTAGGAATTATATTTTTCTCTGCTATCCTGATAATGATACCCAAAGAGTATGGACTTAAGTGGCCAAATATTGATTTCATAGAGATCTTTATTTTTCTACAACAAGCATATTAAGTCTTAAGTCAATTATGTGTTAATTTTACTATATCTTGTAGATCCTAAAGGACTTTGATATCTATAAAAGATGTTAAAATCCAGGAAATTTGACAGAATTAGTTTTAGGAATCATCATCATCATCATTTGTCCCAATAACCATTTTTTCAATTTTTATATTATTTGTTCTGTATAAAAGGATAAATGATCATATTTACATGCATATATACTACTATAAGTAAACAGGTTATGTATTTATCACTTGAGTTTATAGGCATGTGGGTTTTGGTTTTTACTAAGTAAAATATACACAATGTTATTGTGCATAAATAATATCAATTCTAAGTGATATTATATGATTAGGTGACAGACCTAATGGATGTTTACATCTATAGGCACACATTATAGACATGTATATTTGTGTGCATATATGCACATTCACATGCATACATATTGTATATATGCATCCACTTCGATGTAATAAGGTTTGGTTTGGTTTTATGGCATATCAACCATTGTAGGTTATTTACTGGCAAATCTGGTTTATACATATTTATTAGATATATAGTTTAATAGTTCCAAGAATTGTTATGTATCACTAACAATTCAATTAAACATCAGTCAATTGTTTACACGCAGTTGAATGATCAAACAGTTCTATTTCCAACAAGTCAATTTAGTGTCAGTCATTTATTTGCTCACAGTTTGAATGCCAAACAGTTCTATTTGATCCATAAATAGGACCCTATCAAGTGCAACCACTCCAGGCCAGAGTGGACCTGGGAGTGATGGCACTGAAGGGTCACTCCCCATTCCCCAAAGCTTCAGAGCTGGAACCTCACCATCAGATTATTTAGTGTCATATCCAGGACACTTGTTGGGTGGGGGTCTTACTCCTTGGCAGAGATGCAATTGGTGTATTCTACAACCCCAGCTGACTGGGCTTTCAATGTAATTACTAAAATACCTTTGCTCATATACTTAAAAGCATATTTCTAAATACTCATTACCTATTATAGAAAGTTAAGCTTATTCTACAAGTAGATGTATATCAATTATAAATTAATAAATCATTAGTACATGCTGCTTTTATTTATTAATCTGTCGTATTAAATGAGCAAAACTATTTGATTCAAGTGATTGTGGTTTTGATTAAATTTTCTTATTGGTTTAAGTAATGAAATTTACTTATTGTATTGTGAAATTGTTATTTGAAACAATTATATTAGAAAATCAAAGAATTGAAATTAAATTAATGACTCAACTGATATAATAAAAAATTCACACAGAATTCCACTGGTTCATGGGTTGAACTATCTTGAAATCTCTAGAATTTTTTCAAGATTTTTTTCGATAGTATCAAATAACAGAGTCTATCAATCAAAGCAGATTAAAGTAAAGAAATAAGATGGACACTTGAAAAAAAAAAAACGAGGGATATCTGCAATGAAAGTAAGAAAAAGAAAATTAGATGGATTAATAAGATTATAGTTTGGAAAATTTGTAAGTTAGTAAGGGAAAGAGAGAGAAATTAAACTAATAAAAATGTAATAAGTTTATTTTTTTAATCCGATTTTGCCCAATTTAAAAAAAAAGGTTGTTTGATAAGATTTAGCCAAAGTGAGAAGAGAATGAGTGGGAAAGAACAAAAAGTATTATATAAGGTTTAGGTAAGAGAGAAAATATAGCACATGACATGATTCAAGAATATTGTCAAGTGAAGATAATAGATCAACTAGACTGAATAAAAAGAAACAGAAATATTAAGAAAGAAAGAAATGGTAATATTTAGAATTGGTTTTTAAATTGCCATAATTTCATTTCCTTTTTTTCTCTTCAGGTAAAAATTCATAAACTTCTTCAGTTGTATGAAAACAATTTCCTACTAAAACACAATGATTATTATTATCATTAACTTCTTATAATTACAGAGGAAACTATATGAAACTATGAGTTCTGGACAATTTTTATAACAGTGGTTTGCCATTGCCTTTTGATATATTAAAAATCAGATTTCTGTCTTTATTGTTTTCCATTCATGGTTTTAGGAATTTTCTGATGATCATTCATTTTAAAGTGTCAGATAGAATATTAGTTATTTTTGCTGAATCAGTCTATCACTTTTTGTTTATATACTTTCCCTATATTATTTAGCAATTCTTAAGAAACTGAATAATATTTCAAATGATTGTTTATTATCTTAACTTGTTAATTTCTACCTAGCTTCATATTTTATATACTTTCCCAAAAACTTTTGATGACATTAACTGTAATGACTGAAGATATTCAGTAAATGCACAATGAATAAACTCAAACATTTATAGTCAGAATATAAAATAAATTAGCATAAACTACAAAAGAATATTTTCAATTTCATATATAAAGTATATTTTTAGTTGACATTGCATGTGTGAGATGGTCAGAGCTATAAATGTATGAGTGAGTGTATATATTTTATATCTGTATCTATGTGCCTTCATTTTGTAATATTCCTCTGCACATGAGTGGTGTTCATGTGGGTATGTCTGTACATATATACTTCTAAGTATGTTTATATCAGGGTCTGATGGCATATTAAAATCAGCCTATGTATTTATATATAAAGGGTTGCATATGTGATTTGTCCCTGAATCTCTAAAATTATATAACTGAATGACTTTATTATCATAAACTGACTGCTGCTAATGACTAGGTTATTTGGAAAACAATATTTAGACCACTGTACCAACTTTATTAAATAAGCTGTTTGTCATGAAGTGGATCAGAGATAATTTTATTTCATAGTATTTATTCCTTCTGTGGTCTTTTAAACATTATTTTTGGGTCTTTTGCAAAGACAGTTGGTCATTGTCTATTGTGAGTTGGTTTTATCAAAAACAAAAAAATACTTGAGCACTGATTTGTAGGCTATTATGAATGAGTGAATCGCAAACCACAGAATTTTAAATTTAATGCTCAAATCAATCACATTTGTAGGTATCAACATATACTAATATAATCATAACACTGAGAAAATTTTTCAGTGAAGTCAGACTAAATCATTCAAATAGAGTACATCTCATCTCTGAAAAATTATAATTTTCAATTCAAAACAAAAATGGTTTCAAGATAATATTTCTCCATTAGAAAGAAGTTCAAAGATGGATTTTCTTCCATTTCCTTTACGTAAATTATTTATCCTCAGGATTAAACATGTTCAAAAGCTAAGGAAAATTATTACCTTAATAAATTTAAGACCTCCCAAATAATGGGCCATGATATTGATAGCTTTCAAGACTATTCAAAGAGTAATCTTCTTTGTCCATAAGGAAAGAGTAAATAGCTACCAAGAGCTGGAAGCCTTAAAATTCAAATTTTTCTCATTCTAAAGCTAATATTATGATTTTTTAAAACTAATTTAGAAGCCATATATTACTTCCAATGATATTTTGCATTTCTGATATGCATGCTCTGGGTATAAGTAGAGCAGGCAATTTACAGTGAACAAAGAAACAAGCAAAAGATAAAATCTTTCTCTGATATTTCTCAACTAAATATTCCATTGGTTGGAATTAGATGCTATTGGGTATTTATTTTGTGTATTTGACATTTTTTAATGACAATAAATATGAACATATATATATATATATATATAGTGTGTGTGTGTGTGTGTGGGTGTGTGGGAGTGAAGTAAAAACAATATGATAATTTACAGGCTCTTTTACATAGTAAGAGAATATCAAAAGTGTTTAAGATGATGAACCAGGTTACCTATCTTGAATACATCATCGAGGTAAACCTTAAGTCTAACTTATGCAGCCTAAAGAGGAAGGAGATAGAATATGAATATACATAAAATTTTGTTATTATATACTTCAGACTATCTTCCAATACAAAAGTTAGCAGTTTTGCATTTTTATTATGTATATAACATAGATTAAAGTTTGACTGCATATAAATCTCTGATATAAAAGTTAAAATTTATTTCAAATTTGTCAACTCAGAACTGATTTAACTTTGAAATGAATCAACTTTTTCAAGTTGTACTCTCTTCCTATTCATGCACACAAAACAATTGCTTCTGACAATTACTAGTGCAAAAATATTGATTGCTATAATTAAATGTTTTGAGTCTAATGTTTAAGAAGTGAGAAAACAATAAAATAAGCATGGTCTAAAAAAACGTTCATGTTTGATAAGGTTATTTAATTATGGCAGTATTAGCATTTATTAAATTTCTTCAACTAAATAATGAAAACAGATAAACCAAAAAAAAAAATGAAGAAATCAAATCTAATAGATTATAAAATAGAATATATTTGTAGTCATTTACAGTTCATGAGTGAAAGATATTTCATAAGTACATCAGAAAAATAATAGAGAGAGTGGTTTTTATTTTACTCTAAAATCATAAACCTTTTCAGCTTAGCATTTGAAATGATATTTCAGACAAATGAGCAAATAGTCTTTTGTATATAGCTGGAGTAGACCCTTGCATTGTTACAATCAAATATTTACAACATTAATATTAGTTTTATATATTCCAAAATACAAAATATGCAGGAAAATCAAGAAGTTTGGAATCTAATAATGAATTTGTCTTACACAACAAATATTTGTTTTTCAATATAATCTCCTTCCTTGTTAATGCACATAGCCCAACACTTCTTAATTCATTACATAGATTGAACATTATACAGTGAAAATTTCAAATTAAAATTCAGTAAATAACTTTGTCAGGCTATGAATCTATCCACCCCCATAATGATGCCCAAGTATCACTGACATCTGTAAATCTCACATTAAAAGCTTGGGCAAGGTTGCCTGTGTGAACAGCAGTTGCTATAGATCTTTCCTCTTCACAACATCAATGTTAGCCAAGAGAAAGTTACGGTACAAAATAATTTGGCATTAGTTTCATCCAGAACAATCATGGCAAATTGCTCCTGATTTATCCACTCCACTACAACAGGTCACACTGCCACATAGGCAAGGCATTTGAATTCAAAGATTTTCTTCTACAAAACCAGTTGCTCAGACCAAGGCTAAAAAGCTCAGTCTATCCTACAATTTACACATAGTTGGAGAAAAAAGATTTATGGCTTTTCCAAAAAGAGCATGAGCATGTAGTAAAGCACAAACAGCATTATCTACAATTTGAACTTGGCTTGCCAAGTCCATTTTGTACAATGATAACCATTATGCCACCTACAGCCATGTAAAGATAATAAAATAGATGTAAAACACAATGATTTACTTAGATATAATTCTGAATGAATGTTGTTTTATAGAATTTGGATAATGCATATTTTTCATCAACAAAAGTACCACAAAGTTAAAATTTTGAAGCTTCTTATGCTTTCCTTTCCTGAAGCAAACTAATAACTCAATATTTAATTGATTCGTTGGCTTTTATGGTGTATCAACCTTTGATGGTTATTTTATACCAAATCCTATATATATATATATATATATATATATATATATATATATATATATGATTTGCAAATGAATAGTTTGTAGGTAAAATTCTAAACAAGCCAGAGCTCATTTGTTTGCACACAGTTAAATGGTTTCAAGTATTGCTATATAACACAAACAATTTAATTTAAGATCAGTCATTTGTTTACACACAGTCAAATGGTTAAACTGTTGTATTTGACCCATAGATGGGACCATAACATGTACCACCACTCCAGGTCAGAGAAGACCTGGGAGTAGCAGCAATGAAGGGGAATTCTACATTCCCCAAAAGCTCCAGGACAAAAGCCTCATCATCAGATGCCTTAGTGTCATATTCCGGACACCTAAAGGAGGGAGTCTTACCCCTCTGCAGAGATGCAGTTGGTGTATTCTATAGGCCCAGCTAAATGGGCTTCCAATATTTGTAATATTCTGAATATGTACTATGTATAAATTGGATTTATTTACAATCAAATATAGTTTCACCATTTTTGTTTAATGGACTTCATTACTGACCAATCTAATATTTTAAAAAAAGTTTTATGTGGTTTGAATCTTTCAAAATTGTAATATTGCATTTTATTTTTAACAGAAAATGCAATTCATATATAGTTTATAATCTATTTTATTAATCATAATTAATCACAGATTGATCAATGAGTAATTTTATTGCTATTCTCTTTGGCTATTTCTATGATCTCCACTTGATTGAGAGATTTGAGCTTTATCTCTTTTTCTTACCTTACACATGATCCTTATTCTTTGGATTTCCTTTTACTTTTTGCATTAAAATAGCTATCTTCAACATGGCACAGCATATTTTAGATCTGTTCAGTAAAAATCCAATGAAAAATATGGAATCAACTCTGAAATACTGCTTTCTTCACAACAGACAACAACCTCCAAGAGCAGAAGTCTAAAATTAATGCTCTTGTGATTCCTACTTTGCAATAAATCTTATCAAATCCAAAGATAAGAGCCAAGTTATGAGCAGCATCCTTCTCCTTTGATTCTCCCTATGGAATATCTCTTAAAGTTTACTTTTTCATACCTTTTATAAATCTTTTTCTTATTTTTATATTGTTCTTAATATTCTCCAACTTGCCAAACCTATTCCTCTTAACAACAATGGCAAATCTGATAAATCTGCTGGTTGTATTGCTGTGACTGTCCCAAAACATTTTGCCCTTGAACCGAATTTTCAAGCACACTTTCTAAACAAGTACAAGCTTATCATTACAAAAGCATACCCTCTTATTGGCAACCACTCTAGCATCGATGACTTTCTCCCACATATGCCTCTGATCTTGCAGACTTCAAATCAGAGAGACCCTTATCAGCTGACATCTGCTAATTCACTTCAAATCCCTTCCCTTCTTCAATAATCTTAAAGATGGATTTCACAAGATGAGATATCTCTGCAACTACTTCTTACATTTCACTGGAAAATGGTTTTCTAAAGACTGAAGAACTCTATTGAAAAGAAAAGTTGAAAACATGAGAAAAGCTTCTGTCAGTTTGTGCCACAAATATTTTTGTATAAAAACTGTTTCCAGCATAAAAGGATCACTCTGATCTGCAGCTCTCTCTTCACAAACAATCCATTTCTACCTGCTAATGCAGCAATCTATAATCCATCTTCAGCACAAATGCTAAAGCTCAGCCATCTTTTCTACCTACTGTGAATATGTCAACAACTTCTAAAGTGAGTGCCAACAAGTCTATCTACTTTCAGCTTGCAAACACAGCACTCTATTCAATCAACCTCTATAAATTTCAGATTTCAGCATTATTTTCATCAACAACAGATTATATAATAAACCTTGGACAATACAATTTTTTATAGGAAAAAACTCACTTATGATGAAATATTTCAGTTGATTTTTATTGATTTTCAACCAAGTGATAATACAGAAGATGAAAATAGAATTATTTTGTGTCAGTTTAGGTATTTCAAATAAATACATTTGTATATATATTTGATATGTTAAAAAAGATAGCAGTTTCAGAGATGGAATCACTAAGGCATCACAAGGAAAATAAAGCAGATGGCTCAATATTGATTGTTTTTTGTACATATATAACAATATATGCATAGAATCAATAGAGTTATTCAGAAATGATTTTATTTCTCTTTGTTAATAATATTTTCATTTTCAATCAATCTGCTAAAAAATTAAAGCTTGAAGTATTATCTTATCAAAAAAGTTTTTTTCAATGAAAGAAAGAGAAAACATTCCCATATTACATGCCAGAGATCTTGTATAAGCAGCTTTTAAAATATATCTAGGTGTATGGCCTTCTGACAGCTAATCCTACAACTTATAACATGAGGAGTCATTTTTGTTATAAACAAAAAAGAATAATGATAATAAGTAAGATTAAATTACATTATGATTTGGCAAAAACTATGAATGCATTTATTGATAAAAACAAGCCAAATTATTGAATTTGATTATTTTGATAAACGCTTCATTAGCCTTTAAAAATTATCAAAACATTGTGACAATGCTTATTATTAGTATTGTATACTGAGTTTATTCATGAAAGTGGCATTAATAATAATATACATTTCTTTAACCTATTTGCTATCTTTTTTTTTATTTCAGGGGCAGAGGATACATATATATTTGTTGACTGAATACTTAATTCCTTCTTGATGAAAATGCTAGTGCAATGAAAAATTTTCATCAACATCTCTCAAACAAGTGAGTTCATTACTGAAGCCATCAAAAGATAAAGTTAATTGTGGGATAAAAATTGTCAGATAAAATTAGACAGTTGCATCAGTCTTTAGTAAATCAGAGACTGTTAATCATGTATTTATCAAAGAAAAAATCAAATTTACTTACACCAGTTAATCACTATTCAATGAGAAAGACTATCTCTAATCCTGGTAAACCCAATAGATAATGTAAATAAAAGACTGCATTGATCATGCAAAGTGTTATAATTTGTCAAATGAATTTTAAATTCATTCTTGAATGGATTTATCAAAGAATGTCTACATCAAGTGCAGTGGAACAAATTACGAGGTACATGCGATAAGTTTCCAAACTTTTTTCGTATGAGCATTAAAAATTGTCATAGACTCTCAAAAATTCAGTATGTTATTGCTATTTATCTTGAGATGACTGATCAATTTTTATGATTTCAGCTTCAAATGAACAGCTACAGCAGCAATTGGAATACACCCTACTAAAGCCTGATTGTCACAGATGGTGAATTTCAAAAATGCAATCTGACACTTTAGAAGAATGATATGCAATAAAATTGTGTTTTAAACTTGGAAAAAATGCCACAGAAACGTATGGAATGCTTCAGACTGCTTTATGACCATCTTGCATGAATCGAGCATCAGTTTTTGAGTGGCATAAGAGATTTAAAGAAGGCAGGGAGTCTGTGAGGGATGATGAGAGGGGTGGGAGGAGTAAGGAAATCAATACACCAGAGTTGATTGGCCAAAGGGTTAGGGCTACTATGTTGAGGTTTTAAGGGAGTTCAGAAAGAGATTCCGTTGGAAGAGGCCAGCATTCTTCAAATTGGGTCAGTGGCATTTCCACCAGAACAATGCACCAGTCCATAACTCCATCCTTGTCACAGACTACTTGAGCAAGATGGGCATTAATACAGTTCCTCAGCTTCCCTATAGTCCAGACCTTGCTCCCCGTGACTTTTGGTTATTCCCTAAGCTCAGAGGCTGTCGTTATGAGACAATTGAGGAGATGAAAGAGGCTGTGGCGAAGGTCATTGACATGCTCACACAAGAGAACTTCCATGGGGCCTTCCAGAAGTTGTTGGAACAGTACAACAAGTGCATTGCAGTCGGAGGAGATTACTTTAAAGGAGACTAGAGTTTCATGTGTGTACTATCAATAAAAGTGTCCAAATGAAAAAAATCTGGAAACTTATCGTATGTAACTTGTACATTGAACCTTCAGACATAGCCTTCCAAATTTCTATACTTAATAACTGATGATGGGATGTATGCAAGGACAAATTGAGAACTGTGAAATGTTAGATTTCAACTGACATTACTTGGCTTTAGTTATCAAGTGGAAACCAATGACATCTTCATGTAATGGATATAGGTTTGATTGGCATATACTAATTTCTAATGCTGAAATAAAATATTACCAAATTAGGGAATAAATTTATAGAAAGAGAAGTTGTTTATTAATCTAAAAAGAATTTAGAGATTGTTTTTGGGATTATTTTTTATAAAAAAGTGAAAAATTCTCTCAGCCATACAATTTTAAAGGCTACTTCAAATACAGTATGTCCGCTGTTTTAGCATTGATTGGAAGCTAGAGGGTTTAAAAACCCTTAATGCCATCCTTTATACTGACTTGATAAAGCTTTTTACTATACATTGAAGAAAACCTTTATTTCACATACAAAGAGATTTAGCTTAATCAATCTTGTATTAGTAAAAGTTTTGTCAACAGTACATCAGTATTTGTGTCTCTCAGAGTCTGAGTGAAAAACTGAAAGTCAAGAGGCTTGCAGTTCATTCTAAAGTGTTAGATGCTTATTAAGATATAATTGTATATTTTTTTAAAATTTCAGGTCATACTAAAAGAGATCTTTGCTTCTATCTTCTATAATCCTTGGTGTTAGTCAATAGTTTTTATATATAAAATCAATAATTACCAAGTAAATACTTTGTTTTAAGCAAGCACTTGTCTATCAATTAATGACCTGTCTTATACTTGTAAGAGCTCAAAATATAAAATAGCCATTACAGTAAACTCATATTTCAGCAGGTGATAAGTAAAAAAACTAAAGGTTAACTAGTTTGAAGTCTTCAGAAATTATGCCTATCATTTCATACCATATATATAATCACCAAACTTAGGTAGCATTTACTTGAAAAGAAGGAAAGTGCTTATTTTGAGCTCTCTATATGCCACAGACAAATTACAATATATTTATAAACTTTGATTCTATAGAATTGTAAACAGAATAATTGCAGTATCATGTAGGCTTATCTATTCAGCTAATTTAATCAGATTGTGCCCTTTATAAACATCATGTTTTTGCAAACAATTCTTTTAATGTTAGTGTTTTATATATATTGATTAAAAATCTATATAAACTAATCAAGTATTTGCAATATGATTCTTTTTTACTATATCAATAAAATATATCAGACAATAAATCCTAAAGGATGATTACCCAATTATATTTTTTGAATAAATATAACATCACTTATACAACAGTGTAATTCATTTTTTTTTCTTTTTTTTTTTTTTTTTGGAAATATATATATATAAAAAGTGTCTTCACAGACTGTGTATAAGGTACAATAGATGTAATTATAACTTATTTAGCATGAACAACAGAATTTTAATTTCAATATAAGGATTCATATTATATTGAGTCTTATTAAATACAAAATCAAAAGAATTTTAAAATGTTTATTCATACTCATATTAATTTAGGAAATATTGAATTTCATTTTTAATCTTTATAATATAGTTTCCAAACACCAGGAAATGTACTTTTAAAATGTAATTATATAATAACTGCAA
Organism: Sepioteuthis lessoniana; assembly: GCA_963585895.1. Lineage (NCBI taxonomy): Eukaryota > Metazoa > Mollusca > Cephalopoda > Myopsida > Loliginidae > Sepioteuthis > Sepioteuthis lessoniana. The sequence continues at coordinate 51,252,796 of OY757922.1, forward strand.
TATTTTTAAGATCACTTGATCTAGAATGTATAAGAGTTTTTTTGTTTTTACTTTTTGTACATATAAATAAGTGAATATCAATGGAATTGAGAAGATTTGCAATAAATCAATATGAGGATTTAAAAAGTGTGATTTTCTTGGTTAGAAACTTGAATCACTGGTTTCTTTGATGATTTTTGTGGGTGACTTGCATGGCCATTATAAATGAGTTTGATTCTCATTTGGTGTCCTATACTTCTGGTCTTGTGTTAAGCTAAGCTTATCAAATGTTTGTTTATATATTTTATGCATGTAAAGAATTACTTATATAAAACAAAACTTATTTCTATTTCTTTAAAAATATTCATTTAAAAAAAAACATCTACAATGTAATAGATTTCTGCTTTTCTGAAAAGTTTGAGTTTTTCTTCTGTTAAATGTCCTTTTGCATTCTTGGACATATTTTCACTATGTATATTTGGAATCTGCCTTGATGAATTTTCATTTGTATCATTTTCATAGTTTGTTTTTCCTTTTGTAATTTATCCCTAAATTTTTGGTGCATAGACCAAGAAAAATAAATGTTAAAAAATATTTCAGTTATTAATATCAGTGACTATGGTATCATCCCTAGGTGGTAATTGATGAGGACAAGGTAGAGCACTTGCAATTACACATTCTATATAAAAAAATAAAAATAAAAAAATCAGTGAAGAAAAATTTATGCAAAACGAACAAATGAAATAATCCAAATAAACTAAAAAGGAAAATTTAAATTCAAGAAAAACAGAAATAAACACAGTGGAATAGTGGGAAAATTACTAGAAATTAAAAAAGAAAATAGAAGGAAAAGACAAAAGGTAAAAAAGACAGAAGAATCATCAGTTAAAAATTTCTTCAATTCTTATTTCAACTTTGATATTGTAGTGTTTTTAAGTTATATCTTCACAATCATCAAGAAAATTTCATTTGTATTGAGAGCTGTTATTTTGGAGAATTTCACTCCATTCCCTAATATTTTTCTCTTCTTTCTAATTTGTTCACTCCCAAATCATTCTGTTTCAATTCCATTTGATCATCAAAATTAATTTTGATTGTATATCCAGAAAGGATTATCATCTAGAAATTCATACTCGCTCATATTATTTTTACACTTTCTCTACCCTTCCCTCTCTCTTTTTTTACATTTTGTCATTCTTTTCACTCTATAACTACTATTGTATTAATCAAACCATACTTTACCTCAGCCCAGTTTGCTGGGGCAGTAGAATACACAAACTGCAAAGGGGTAAGACAAGTGTCCTGGATATGACATTATACAATCTGATAGTTGGACTCTAGTAATGCTGGAGCTTTGGGGAATCCAGAGCACCACTTCATTGCTATTGATCCCAGGTCCACTTTAGCCCGAAGTGGTAGCATCTGAGAGTGTCTGTTGTAAAGTGGCTAAACACCCCTTCAGCACTCTACCAGATGGACTGTCTCAAAGCCATAAATAGCCTACTATTAAAGACTTCAAGGGTTGATTTAATAAGCTAGATCCAGTAGATAGGGTACACTTCAGCCGGCTGTGGTATCAGTATCACATATCTGGTCACATCTCTGATATGGTAGTCAGTTAAGGCTGCCTGGTGCAGGTGCCACAGAGGCCGAGCATTCACATCACATGGCCAAGACTGACATTCCTCAAGCCTCAGGGGGCATCCCTCCAGACTCTAACCCTCTTTGGAGAGGGGCTAAGTTTATCACCTGGCACCTGAGGCACTCCTCTTTAGGGGAATGCTGACAGGGTTGGAGGCATTTTGGGGAATGCCAGGCATATCTGGGCTATGGCACTGTGCCTGGACCCACCTTAAAAAAAAGCCTTGTACCACACTCAACCATTTGGTGGGGCGTGCAACAAATACCATTGATTAATATTTAGTCTGATCTTACTTCGTTTGGCAATGCCGCATTTTGACCCTCCTTAATTTCTTGTAAATTCTATTTTTAATTGTTATGAGAAATGTGTTCAATTCAAAAAATTTGCCTGGCTTTATCTCTGCCTAGTCCTAGAAATCTAGCAGTAACTGTCAGGCTAGGCAAAGGGGTAAGGAAACGTATAAAAAATAAAGTAGATAAAAAAGAGGAATGGGAAAGTTTATTTTGCATTTGAAGGAGAAGAGTGTCTATATTTCTTAAAAACTAAAACAACCAGTTCCCACAAAGTAATTTATTTTAAGAGATATAAACTTTACAAAATCTGGCTCTGCATATTTTTCCCTATTCTTGTCGAAGACATTGAATAAGGTAAAAAAAGAATCATACATTCAAGTAATTATTATAACAAAAAAAAAGAAGGGTATAAAGAAATATAACGATTCACTTACTCAAGGTAATGCTGTTAATCACCTACTGTCAGTTTAACTTTTGTTAATGATAAAATACCATTCTTTGGTATTTTATGTCAAAGTTCATTTTGAGGCTAATTTTTAGGGTTTATTCTTCTCAGTGTCTCTTTCTTTTGTAGAATCAACCTGGACATCCGTGTTCTTCTAGTTTCCAGTGTAGACTTGTTGAAAATGAAGTTTACTATTTCTTAAAGTGAAATTCAAGTAGACGTCTGCTTCCTCCTTTTAGAGATGAATATCCTTCTGACTCAACTCAAATTTTATACAGCTGAGTCTATGGAGGCTTTTACTACATCTTCTGACCCAGCCAACAGTTTCCTTTGTTGGCAAAAGGTCCAATAATACTGCCTCCAGAACTTAGACTCAACTTTCTTTTGAAGAGGATAGCATACCAAAACCACAATTAGCCTGCAGTAGGATTATTGTTTCAACAAGTAACAAAAAAAAACCTGTAAGGAAAAGAGGCTTAGCCTAAGTGACTAATGGGCCTTTTACTCAAGCCACCTTGCTCAAGAAAATCTGCCTAAAGTCGAAGGCGAATAAACAAGAGTTTGCAAAGCAAAAAGAACAAGCCAGGCAGAGTTTAACTTTGACTTAATGCTAAATTGAATTATTAGAAATAGAACTGTTTGATTATTTAACTGTCTATCAACAAAATGTGCTTACAAATCAAATATATTTGATATATATGTAAAAACAAGATTTGGCATTGAATGGTTGATATGCCATAAAACCCAACCAATTAAACCATACATCACCTGTCAATTTGTCTTTCTACTATACTCTATCTTTCTTTGTAGTTTGGCTCAGTCAGCTGGAGCTGTAGAATACACTGACTGCATCCCTGCAGAGGAGTAAGACTTCCCCAGTAAGTGTCCTGATATGACACTAAAGCATTCATAGCACTAATACCCTTGGGAAAGGTATGAATCCAATTATTCTCCCTCCAGCTATGGTTAAATAGTAGGGCAGACTAGGTTCTTCAGCTTTGGTGGGGCAACTAGTCTAGGAGAAGGAAAACTCTGAATTAAAACCTGTTAAACTCCGCTTAAAAATTGACCTTGTGTCATATACTGCCTGAGCGGAGGGGTTGGGTAAATAGGGTAAGGCTCCATTCTTGGAGCATTGGGGAATCTGGAGTACTTTTTCATTGCCATTGCTCCACTGTCCATTCTGGCCCAGAGTGGTAGCACCTGATAGAGTCTTATCTATGGGTCAAATAGAACAATTTGACATTCAGATTGTGTGCAAACAAATGACTTATATTGAATTGTCAGAAATAGAACTGCTCGATCATTTAACTGTGTGTAAACAAATGACTGATGTTTAATTGAATTGTTAGTGATACATAGCAATACTTGGAACCATTTAACTGGTTGCAAAATGAATGAGTAATGTTGAAAAGAATCATTAGTGTTGAATAGCAATACTTGAAACTCTTTAACTGTGTCTCTAACTTGAATTATTAGTATTACATAGCAATACTTGGAACCATTTGACTGTGTGCAAATGAATGAATAGTATTCAATCAAATAATTAGTGTTGATACTTGTAAGCACTTCACTCTGTGCAAACAAATGATTAATATTGAATAGAATTATTAGTACTCAATAGCAATAATTAAATCATTTAACTGTTTAGAAACAATAGCAAAATTAATGTACAAGCAAATTAGTTATAACTCACTTGAAAATGAAATTACCTATAAACTATTCACTTATAAATCATATATGTATATCCATTTAATTGTATGCTAACAAATGATTAATAGTAAATCAAATTGTTTTTATTTGGTTGAAATACTTGAAACCATTTAGCTGTGTGCAATGAGCTTTGGCTCATTTAAAATGGCATCAACAAAATGTGTTTACAAATCAAATATACTTAATATGTATGTATAAACAAGATTTGGCATTAAATAACCAACAATGGTTGAAATGCCATAAAACCAACCCAAACCAAACCTCTTTTTAGTTTATTAACTTCTACACAACATTACCTACTCACATGTTATTCTTTTCTACATGATTTCTTCTTTAATTCTTCCACTCCATCTCAGTTTTAATCAATGTAATTTAGAATAGGAAGCTTAAAACAAATGTTATAATTTAATTCACTCATTTGTATTTAAAGTCATGCATGCTTTAGTCATCAATAGAGAAGTTATCTCAAGTTGAATATTTAACCATTAAACATTTCATCCTATTTATCTTCATTTTACTATCTTAGTTTTAAAATAAAAAAAATTTATATGACATTTTATTTTGATCTGTTTTTCTCAAATAAAGTAAGAGATATAAAGAATATTGGCCAATTATATTTTCATTTGAGTATTTTAATATCTAGAAATGTGGTTAAAATTGGTCAGTATTATTGTAATTTCAAATATAAAAATTCAAGCAACTGTTGTAAAGCCATAAAACAAATACAAGCAGAAACATAATCAAACATAATTTACAAACTTCAATGAATGAAAGAACACACTTCTTTATAAAAATATATCTCTCACACTTTATTATCGAAAGGGTTGATGTTTCTGTAGTGTGTGAGAGATGGATGGAGAGACATATACCGAGAGAGAGGACTTCTTCTTCCCATATCTTTTTCCAGGAGCCAGGGAGTGCCAACACTTGCACTCCCTTGAACGCTCTTCAGAGACACCTCTAATCGGCTGTGTGTCCCTCGCTCGACTGATTCTCTGCCTCTGTCTAAATCTGACCACATGGTTCTCATCATGTAGTCTCCTTCTGGTTACACACCTGTTGTACCTGAGTGCTCTGATCATACTGTCCTGTTTACTAACCACAATGTAACAGCTTGTCAAAGCACACGGGGTCACTAGGAATGAACTGAAAATCCATGGCATATGTTATATAACATTTCACTCTATGTCATTTTTCAAAATGTCAACGAATGGACATTTTCTTCCCATCTCTCTCTATGTCCCCTCAACACCTTACACAAAACAAAAACAAAAAAAATTACTGAAACAACTGCAAAAACAGTACAATCTTAAAACATTTAGAAGGCAACCTTTTCACTATGTAACACTTGCCCAGTCTAATTATTATCAAAATTTATTTCATACTATTCTTTGTGCAGTTGGCTATCACGACATCCATGCATCAAAGTACAATACAGATGCATCTTTCATCCTCCAAAAACACAATAGGGCCCTCTGCAATTCCTTGAAGAATCTCAAAACCATAAAAGGACCCTACTCTGGTCCCAATCCTGGTCACAAACCTAGAGACCTTGGTCATTCCAGCAATACATTTCACCTGGATTCCTTGTGATCACACCTCAGTCCTTCGCTCAACAGGTTCCTACCTGGAGTAACTGGAGAATTCCACAACCAAAAAACAATATCTTCAAGGCCCAAAACATTCCACATAATTCCATAAAAATCATGGCCCAAAACAATGCATCACAATTCCATAAAATAACAATACATCAAAATGTATCACAACCTGACACGCATGCAGTAAACCATCTAAAAGAGACCACACAAAAATATTTATTAGCAATGTGTAACTCATTTTTTCATTATTAATTTTCTGTTACCATGCCTATTGGTCTGTAAACTCTTAAGGACATGCTTTACCTGATCACATCCTTGCCAGGCTGCTTTTCAATTTAATCAGGAACCCTCGTAGCTACTAAGATATAGGCACTTCACCTTTTCCAGATTCGTTTCACTTCGCCGAATCATGCACTAATCATCAGGACTGAAAGATCCAGACATCATCCACAAAATATTAGAGCAGGCCACACTTTTCTTTTGTTTATTCCATCAATTAGGAACTCCAATCTGAAAATTCTGGCCACCACAAGCCTTCAACAAATCCACAGGACAGTGAATTCCTCTATAGAATTACTTCTTGCAATATGCCCCAAAACAATCTGGAACACAACTTGGATGAATCTTTGTCCTAATCTCGAGTCAGCCCATGATTCACTTGAAAACAGAAACTTAAAAAATGTATTTCCTATTCTACAAAAACCTAATCTTCCAAAAAAATTTAGAATCAACATAATTTTAAAATCTTCATAAACTTAATATCAAATCCCCTATCAATGGTTTACATGAAATTTCATATTATGAAACAGAAAAAAAATTTTTTCTAATGTCGCCTTTAAACTCAAATAAACCCTTCTTTTTTTTTTTGACTAATTTTTCAACTATTCTGAACAAATCAAAACAATATTTACAATATGTCCACAATTAAAGTTCACAAAGTTCAAATAAATGTTCAGTTTTTCTTTTGTTCAATCTATACACTGTCTATTTTTCCTAAAAATGTTTGTTTTTTCTTTCTTTCTTTCTTTTTTGGGCTGTGTTTATGTTTCTTTTCTTTTATTTTTCATTTTTTTCTTTTTTTTTATAATTGCTCATTCACTATTTTTTTAACCTTATATCTGCTTCTCTCAGTCTTTACCTTAATATAGTAACTATGGGTTCGTGCATCCCCGTTTATTCAATTTCTAACAAGTATTTCCACAAAACAAGCATGGTTCATTAATCAAACTTTTCCAATAATATTCTTTCTTCTTTTCTTAATTCAACCTGAATCCCCAGTCCAGAGACAAGTACATATATTCTTCCAACACATGGAAACTCAAAATACCAACATCAAACTATGTCAACACAATACTATTTTCTAGCTTACTTGCAAAGATGAGTTAAAATATCCCGGGGGTTCTTTCCTAAGTAACCCAAACCTTTTACTGTCTTTTACTCTTTTTCAATAGTTAATGAGGTTACTTATTTATTCATCTATTTGTTCAACTATATTTCTCCCACAAGAACTATTAAAAACCGAGTCCATAAATTTTTCGGTACATACAATGAGATACGTCAAAATTTTGCACACATACATCCTAATCACACATTCCCTGTTTCAAAATATCCTCTTCAACACAACAGTCTGGCCTCCAACTAAACCCAAAAAATTCTCAACCTCATTCCAGGGGGAACTTCACAACCCGGTTTGGCCACTAACCAGTACCTCGATAAAATCTCAAACCCATTCCAAGGGGAATTCACAAAACGCTGGCCTGGCCACTAACCAGTACTTCAAAATTCTTGACCCCAGCCAGGGGGAGACCTTCACAAAATATCGATCCCATTCTAGGGAGACTTCACAGAACACTTCCAATTTCCACAACTTTTCCAACATCAAACCCATCCCACAGTCCTAACTACGGATCCAAAGGTATATGAGCATTCTCCAGACAAATATCACTGATTTCTGAATCCTTCCTGGAGCTCAGAATTGAAAGACACACAGAAAAAACATCCCGCTATAAAATTATTATGCTTTATGATAGCATCCTCAAGTTACTACAAAATTTCATTCACAAAATTTTTGTTTACAATCAAAGTCCATTCATGAAAATTAGAATTCACAACCCAAGTGGAAGTTTACATAATGACCCGTCAATCATTTTAACACAGGGATAGTATATCTGTCAGGGGCAATCTTTCTTTGTTTTCTTTTCACAGCAACCTGCTACTATGTTTCCCTCTTTCTCTCTTTCTTTCTCTCTCCACCTACTATGATTCAAAATTACATATATTAGTTTTCATCATTTTTCTATGCTCTATATGTAGGCTCAATCGTTTTTTTTTTCTAAAATTATTTCCATTTTATCTTTTAGAAAGGCCAAATAAACATTAATATATAAGCCTACAAGACTCATTTTACTTCCCACTTGTCATTATTATTTTTTTATATCATTTCAAATTCTCTCAGCACGAACGACAGAGAAAACAATTTACCATGTTCTTAGAATGAGCAATTTACTTACAGTCTTTGAAGTGTTTCTCTTTTTTTTCTGCTTTTCATTTTCATTTTTTTAATAAGTTCAATGTTTCTCCTTTTTTTTTTTAATGTTTTCTGTTTTTCATTGTTGGTCTGTTCTGGTTTTCTTTTTTTTTTCATCTCCCCATTTTTCATGTCTTGTTCATTCTATTTCGTTCTTTCATTTTTTTTCTTTTTTCAGATTCATTTCAGCTTTTCATTTCTAATTTTCTTGATGTGTTGATATCGGCCGCTTCCTTGATCTTCTAGGTTTAAACTCAGGTTTGAAATCATGCCATGTGGGCATGAACTGGCCTTCAGCACCAAATACTCATATGCTGTATAGCCGTAATACAAATACAAGCAGAAACATAATCAAACATAATTTACAAACTTCAATGAACGAAAGGACACACATCTTTATAAAAATATATCTCTCACACTTTATTCTCGAAAGGGTTGATGTTTCTGTGGTGTGTGAGAGATGGGTGGAGAGACATATACCCTGAGAGAGGACTTCTTCCCATATCTTCTTCCAGGAGCCAGGGGGTGCCAACGCTTGCACCCCCTTGCAAGCTCATTAGAGACGCCTCTAAACGGCTGTGTGTCTCTCGCTTGACTGATTCTCCCTCTGTCTAAATCTGACAGCGTGGTTCTCATCATCTCCTTCTAGTTACACACCTGTTGTACCCGAGTGCCCTGATCATGCTGTCCTGTTTATTAATCCCAATGTGACAGCTTTTCAAAGCACACGGGGTCACTAGGAATGAACCGAAAATCCATGGTATATGTTATATAACACAACTATATTTTCTTTGTACAGATCATTGCATGAAAATGAACTGGTATCATACTTTGACTATAAGTATTGTAAGTAAAAAGCAAAAAGAATCCAGGATTACTTTATTAGAAAAAAGGCTAAAATAAAGAGGATTTTTTTTCTTAATTATGTTACACATCTATTTTTCTCAGTTATATAAATCAAAAGTTATGTTAAATGTGAATAAGCATACAAAAATTATTAATGATGTCAGAAGTTATTTTGATCTGACAACACTAGTGTGGCTTATCAGTAATAAAGACAGAAAGATGAAAATAAAATGAATCATAAACAAGTGCATTTCTTGCCTCATCTTAATAAATGATACAAAAAATATATACTTAAATTTGAACTGGGGACCACTTAGAAACAACCTATAGCTTTTATTTGGATGCATTGTTTTGATATAATTCAGGTACTAGTTTAAATCTTGAGGCATCATTTCTAGTAAGTTAGCAACAGAAAATAGTACAAGGAAATATGTTCATCAAACAAACCATAATCAGTTTTGACAATTACTATCTCTCATGACAAATCAATAGTGCTGTTACTGCTGATGATCATCATCATTTATATTTTATAATTTTCTGACAATATGGAGATTTTTTATGTGGCATTTTTTTGTCTTGGTATACTTTTAAAATGTTGAGCATCTATCTTTGAGCCAATATTGTTCCTTATTTTTATATAAATACATACAAAGGTACAAATATAATGACAAAAATCTGACCATTTTAATTCAACTGTAAACATACTGCTTTTTTAAAAGAATAAATTCTTACTCAAACAAAGCATAAAAAACACATTCTATCTTACTAAGTTTTATTGAAACTTGTAATTGATAATTGTAGATGGACAAGAATAGGAAGTAAAAGAAATTAAGTTTCAAATGAATCAACGTTAGCTTAAGATTCAAAAATTAATGAGTATCAGCAATATTGTATTAATATAGTGAGGTTTCTTCTCTTTACTCATATTTTAACTATCATATTTACTTTTTTCTGGGCTCTGGTTTTTATCAAATTATGATACTAACAGCCAAAATATCTCAGCATTCCTTTTTCTTACAATTTCTACATATTGTGCAAAATCAGTTTTTATCATATGAATCCCCCATAGAATGTTTGTAGAAGATGTCAGTTTCCATTAGTGTTGGTTTTTCAGAAAACCATTTCTATTTTCATTTCATAAAATTAAGCTCTTCAAAATTTTAGCAATGGTAGAACCATTGCTAGGGGAAAGTAGATAATTTATCAATGGAATTTGATTATCCAAAAATGATAGATTATTTAAGAGCTTACAAATTAATTCCAACACACTTTCATAACTTAACCAATCATCAAATCTTCAAACAAGTTATACTGTTGTAATGTCATCTTCAAATATTTTATCAAGGTGTTGTCAATTAAAGAGAACATTCTTCTTTTTGTATTCTTATATTTAAAAGATTAGATAAGTGATGAAATCATGATATTACATCAGAAATAAGCATAAAATATATAAAGTCCCATCTTGTACTTTCCCTGAACAGGGTTTTAAATTTTAAATTTGTTTTATTTTGTTTTTTCATTTTGATATTCTTAACCCTTTAATATAAAAGTAGTAACCAACAAAAAGAAATTAAGATAGTGTGTAAATAGATTCATAACTCTATCTTTTAATCACATGTGACAATTTACAAATGCATTTGATATATTAAATAAATCAACTCTATCACTGGCAATAAAAGCATCAATACTTTGTAAACAATAACAGATGACTTGTGATTACAATGTACATTGATATGCATTGCATGTGAACTCACAACAAGGGAAATAGATTGTTAATGAGAAAAATTTTCCAAGGGAAATATATATGGCTTATAATCCTACACAGACATTAATTGTAGGCCATTAGAAACACAGGCCATCTGTATTAAACATGTAAATAAGTTTTCATCAAAATAATCAATACCTAATTTTACAATGTTCCTTTGAGATATAAAAATCTACAAAGGAAAAAGATTGAATTTTCTCATGTAAATGACAATGATAATTGTTTGCATAAATAGATGAGTTTTTAAAAAGAGAATAAATCCAAATATGAAAATTATATCATTTCATAAGCCTGAAAAATATTGAAAATAAAAAATATTCTCTAGGTAAAAAATGTATATTGCAGCATAATTATATTATTCTGACTTAAATTTTCTCAAATGATAAAGTCTGTAGTTATAAAAAGAGCTTTGGAGAAACTGACTGCTTTATGTAATACTAAAACAATTTCTTCAAGATGACTGTGTCTCATAACTCTAATTTTGCAGCAAGGATTAGGCTTGGTTAGGTGTATTTGCCAGAAGTGCTAGATCATCTGTATCTGTTTTAGTTTTGACAAAATATTGTTTGTTTCTTATCTTTTTAATGTGAAACCATTTTCTTTAATTAGATCTATTGATGTTTGTAGTCCATAATTGGGATAGATTATAAATAGATATACAAACTGGCTCATTGGGTTCAATCCCTGGACTTGTCATATCAAAGACTTTAAAAATGGTACTTGATACCTCCGTGCTTAACACTCAGCAATACAAGGTACATATCCAGGGAAAGGAGTAGCACCCTTCCCTACACCACAATGTAGTAACTAATGAAAAGGGAGCCTTCTGATCACCCTTGACTATGGTCACCAACTTTACTTTACTTTACTACTTATAAATAGGTATGGTGCTAATGTATCTCCTTGCAAGACTCCAGCAACAATGTCAAAGAGGAAGCAGCACCACTCAAAACAGCAACGGTACGGTCACTTACCTCCCATCATAAAAACGATCCGAGTAAGATGATTAAGACATGCTGTGTATTGCTGGAGAAGTAAGGACATTCTCTTATGGACTCCAACACATGGACACACCAATATTGGCTAACTAGCAAAGACTTAGATAAATCAGCTCTGTGTAGACACTGAATGTAGACTAGAGGACTTGTCAGGAGCAATGAATGATAGGGAAGGATGGTGAAAGAATATCGAGAGGGTCTGTGTTATCAGCATGACTTGATGATTATGTCTTTAATTTTAGCCTGATCTGCAAATACAGAGAAATCTGACCGAGCAATATACTAAATTAAAATATTCAAAGCATAAATATTATCCACATCAGTTTACTTATATAGACACAATAAAGACTTGAAGGTATTTGAAATACTCCAACTTTTGAATATTTTGTAATATCCCATCCATATGACCATTAGATACCCCTAGATACTTATTGAAAGTGTATGAAAACTGTATGGTTTTAAAATGACTCGACCTGGGAGGGAACCCTGGTCTCCTGGGCTATTGGCAAACACTCTACCCACTAAACCAATGAGCTCATTGGTCTAATAGGTAGAGTGTCGCGTCATACCAAAGACTTTAAAAATGGTACTTGATACCTCCTTGTTTAACACTCAGCAATATAAAGTACGTATCAAGGGTAAAGTGGAGCAATCCAGGGAAAGGAGTAGCGCCCTCCCCTACACCTTAGTGTAGTAGCTATTGAAAAAGGAGCCTTCTGGTTGCCCTCAACTACAGTCGCCAACTTAACTTTTACTTTCTCTATGAAAAGTTATAAAAACAGCAAAATAAAGCAAAAACTTATTAATACTTCTTTTCATAATGAAGAGACTTTTGAATAAATTTTTATTGATAATTATTCATTCCTACATTAATTGACTCAAAAATAAACATATGCATTTATATTAATATGACTTTATGCATTTAGACTCAGAAGTTTATGCATTTCTCAGCAGATATCCTCACATATATTGAACTTCTGATTGATTTTCTGCTACATGAGCCTATAAATCCATTTAGCATAAATTCAGCACCAAGATATTCAGGGCAGATTTTCAACAACTCAGCAATTATTTATCAAGTCATCCTTTAAAATTAGATCTTTATGAATTAATCAATGAAAAAAAGATCAAATGTAAAATAATTATTTTTGAGTTGCTTTCTTAAATATTCATGTCTTACACATTCATATATAGAATAGTTCAACAAATACTATTGGAAACAACCTCAAAATTGTATTTGCAATAAAAGTGTGTGACTCAATCATTTAAATACCTGAACAACATACAAATATGTACAAAAACAGCCTAAGGCCCAGTCAAACTTTGAAGAGTTACATGGTATAAATCCCAATAACAGGTTTAAATTTAGATTTCATTTATTTACTTCATATTTTAAAATCTAATTTGAAAACAATTCTTAGTAAGTATGATTGCAAACTAACCTAAAATTGGCCAACAAAGTATATATTAAATAAAGTTTAAACACTGAATTAATTTCCTGTAAACAATAAAATATCCAGTGTATGATCACTCCCAACCTTTTACCATAGAGTAAAAACTATTTGAATATTTTTTGTCATGTTTTATCATTATTCAAATTCAAATAGAAAGGAAAATAGAATTGTTTGGAAAAGATTTTTTATTTAAACATGGCATTTTTCGACTCCATATGAACTCGATAATATCTATTAATGTATTATTTCAAACTACTTTAATTTTTAGATTACATAAGAATTTGTTTTAATTCAAACAACAAACTATAAGCATCTAAAATACTAGTCAAAGTTTGTGTCCTAGTAAAAAAAAGTCTTCTTAATTAAATCATTTAGCAATTTTATATATTCACTGTAAATATAACACTATATATGAACATTTGATTTGTTATTTACCTAATAGTCATCGCCCTAACTAATTCCTGGTAATGAGTAGAGTCTCTCATCTGAGATCTAACTGAATATATATATAGTTTCTCTTTACAACTAACACTAACATAATAACAATTATTATTTTCCTCTTAAAATTAACTTATATTTTACTCTGCATTAACAGAATGGACTAAAAAACAAAAAAACAACTTGAGTTCTGAAAAATGCAATAGCTTTTATTAAAACAAATTTGATACAATATATAAGTGTGTGTGTGTGTGTGTGTGTGTGTGTGTGTGTGTGTGTGTGTGTGTGTGTGTGTGTGTGTGAACATATATGTTGAAAGAGAAAGTCAGCATGTAAACTTTTCTTTAAAGTGGATATAATCCACCTTTGTAGGTAATATAGACTATGATCTGCAAAAGTAAGTTCTTCAAAGGAAAAGAAAAGAAATTTATAATGGATAAGAAAATGAAAAACAATGAAAGAAATAATTTTGGGCAGAAAAATAAGGATATCAGCATACTATCAAGATGACACACAAAAAGATAACGAAACTTGTATTCACTATTAAGTGAATTTATAATTACATCAAACGTGACAATAGACAGAGAGAGAGAGAGAGAGAGAGAGAGAGAGAGAGAGAGATTGAGATTTTTAGGTGAGTTGTTTCATTGTACCATAGGATTGCAACTGCTGTGATGCAATTTTCTATTACATTCAATAGAGGATTAGATATTATTCACAAAATTTCCTTTTTCCACAGGGATGATCATTGTTTAGGAGGATTATATATTCTGATAACCTCAGAGATGTTCATCAGAATCCAACACAATGCAGAGGTTTACAAATGGATGCTTAGATCTTTTTGACAAGTAAATAATGATAAACTTTATTAGGTTGTTAAAAAAAGAAACATTCTCTGGCCTTCCAGCTTGCCACAATGGAAGACTGTAATAAGTTAGAATGTAAATTTTGGGCTATATGAGAGAAATATACAGGTGCATATTTGAATGTAAGTTTTTCAAGTCAACATTAACTATAAAATGCTAATATTCTTCCAGAAATGAACATTGGTTAATGGAATATGCTAAGAAAAACAACAGAATAAACATTTACACACCAGTAGCTCTAAGAAAGACTAGATATTGGCAATTAAATCATTGAATGATATCGTAAAAAGAAATGAATTAAGATGTTTTTCAATCATTTTTATCTTAATGTAAAATGTATCAATGAAAACATTTTGACACAAACCAATTTAAGCAAATCATTACTTGAAAAAGAATCCAAACCATTCTAATATGAAAGTTATTTGAGGATATTTTGAATCTGATTTTAACCATGTCACATATGTTACGTTTCAGTTGTCTAAATCCGTATCAATCTGATACACAGTTGTGTTCCTTGTTTTGTAACGATGGTGCACTTCTTTTACATTAAATGTGGTGGACGGCCAACACTTCTTTATGATGTATGAACCTCACTGATATTGGTTGCAAGAGCCATCTTTTGTGTAACAAAAATATTTCTTATTCAACATGTTGAAACAAGTTGAAAGAAAGATGGCTAAGTTTCCAAAACAGCCCTCTTTTTGGCAAAGTGAAATGTTATTCGTGTAATGTGTGGGGGTCGGTGTAGGTCAAGGGCAAAGCCGTGTTGCCGTTTGATATCTGACTCCATTATGAGGTTATTTTATTTTTACCCCACGTAGGCTAGTTGGTGTAATTCCTTGAACAAGAAAGGCCCAAAAAGAATCATCCAAAAGAAGACAGCAACAGATAGGAGACGAAGACGTTTCTTTTATATTTTCCCTTTATTTCCTGGGTTCAACAACTATTCAATGGGTGAGGGAATTTTCCCTGAATACAATTGAAATGGTTGAATCCCCCAGTTAAGGTGTCTAAAAACACGTTAATCATTTCTTGATATATGCTTGTCCTCATTTGGTATTTGAAAGCTTCAACACTAGTTAGTTGCTTTAGGTAGTTTGTCGAAGTTATGGGATACACATTTTTTCTAGTCTTAAAATAAGCAATAAAAAGATACTTAAGAACATTCTAGAAATTTAGGATCAAAACCGCATTAGCATTTAAGCTACATTTTTACATTTTTCAACCAATCGGCTAAAAACATAGAATAGAACATTCTAGAAAAACAGGAGCAGAAGTCAACTAACGGAAAATATTTAGGCTCGAAAATAAAATAGTAAAATACAAATCTGATTGGTCAATAAATGTCTACGCGCCAAAATTTTAGGACGATTCTTTGATCCACTATTACGGTATAAATAACACAGAGTTAGGGGGCCATTCACTAAGAATAAGACTAAATCACAAGCCACTAAGCCAGTAAAGCAGTAGCCGATACTCTGTCCGGCAAATTTCTTTCCGTCCTCAACTAAAGTTCATGACATAGCTTCAGATGGCCGCGAATCACATTCAAAAGAAAAACCCGACAAACTTTCTTTCATCAACGCGACACGCTGTCGCAACAATCATAAAACCCGCTATGAACTTAATGTAAGTAAGAACGACTTATTTACGGACTCCGTTAACATACACACACCTTTAAACAAATTTATTTTCTTCTTGCCAAACTTTATTTTCCAAAAGGCCATTTACACATCATGTATTTTATTTGTTTTCATATTCTGTTATATGCATATTAAATTGTTTGTTGTTTAATGTTCGTTGTGTTCTATTCCATTTCTTTCACGCGATTGTAAATTTTTGTGTTGTATTTGTGGAGGAAATAATATTGGAAGCAATACCCGAAAAATACGGATGCATATCTACTGAAATAACCAAAATACATACAACCCCCACAAAGTCCAGTGTTTTTAGTTCGTAGTTCCATTTCGTAGCCTTTTATATTTCGGCATACTGTTAACCGAGAGGGCTACTACTGGTGAAAGTACTAACCAACGCCTCATCCAAAGACGTATGCGTGGCGCCTGCCACCAGTCAGCAAGGTGTTGTCAAATCGCCGGTCACTGCCTGAAAGGGAATAAGCCTGTTCCTCTTGTCGAGAGGTCCCCTCTTCTTTACGCTTGCGTCGTCCTTTTTTCCTGACAGAGATCTCTGGGAGTTTCTGCATATTTTTATAATTTTCTTTTTTTAATTCAATTAAAATTTCTTTAAAATTTCTTTATTCATTCCTTACAAATGGAAGCGAGACATAGAAATTTATTTGTCAAAAGTAAAACCTGGAACAGTGGTATTTCTAACGCTGCTTCTGTACATACATGAATGTATTGGACATTTAGCAGAAGGATAGTTTTAAAATTATTACTGATTAACTGGATGAGATTTATCAACTGGACAAATACACAGTTCATAGTTTATAACTCTTACAGAAGAATAGCCGGAAACAATAAAAGCGATTTTTTGTAATGTTATACATTTTTGTATAAAGAATTACTGTTATATACAAGCATATATTTGCAAGGGACAACGGCCAAATGGATTGGATTTAATCTTGTTTATTCTAAATAAAAAGAAGTTGATAGATTTAGAAAATATACAAGCTTTCTTCTTCCGCCAAATGGGAGTCTGGAGTCGAATGAGTGTAAGTCTGTTCTTGACCGGGTGACTTGGTTGTGAGCGGTGCGGTGATACAGTGTGTCAGCAAAATGTGACACATGAAGATTCTCTCGGGTACCAATCCCGGTGTTCGTGACATTTTGTTGATCGTTTTAGACATATGTTTAGGATCGAAATCAGCTCCAAAAAACTTTGGTGGGAAAGTTTGTTGGGATTACCAGTTTATGATAGGTTGAAAAAGAACTTTTGTCTATTAATTTAGTTTTTCAACCGGAAGCTGCGTGGAGTTTACATGCGCAGAGACATGTTTTATTCATTGTATTGATAGCTACTGTCAGGTAGATGTCAGCTTCCTTCATCCAAATATATATTTACTGGATTCTCTTCCCGAGTGTTTTAATTTTTTGCTAGTGAGTGAGTGTATGAAATTAGTGAATTTGTGAATCAGGAGAGATTTTGATATATGTTGTATAATATTACGAAGGTCTTAAATTACCTGGCCAGAAGGAGTTCAGGCCTTTGTATTAAATGCGGTTAACGTATCTGTAGAAAATGAAAAGTTAGTGCAAACCACAAGCAAAAATTTAACATATCAGTTTCATCATCCCAAGTTCTTTCTAGTTAATCATTTTCTTAGTTAGGGCCTCATTTACATTAGTTTACTTGTCCCTCCTGGTTACTTTTTGCAACCATGGAGGGCCCACCAATAATGATCAACACTTCATCCATCATTAACTCTCCCAGTGACTCTCAACCTCTTTACGGAGCCTCCCCATATCCTTCTGAGGGTCGACCAAATTCCACCAATGAAGCCTTCCCTACTAAGCCAGAAGAACAAGCTGCCAGTAAAGAAAATGCTAGCAGGCCTGCCTTTCCAAGCGCTTCCGAGGTTCTTTCGGACAGCCTGATACCACCAGGACAGAAAACAACTGTGCAAACGACGCCAGCCTCCTGGAAGATCCCACAGGAAAGTCTGGGGGAATACGATAGAGATAGCGTGGGTAAGTACGCCTTCTATTTACAAGACAAGACTATCTTATCCATCCCAGTGATAATGGAAGCCCTGGACCTCCGTATTATCACGCTTGTCGTCGACGATATCAAGATGAGGAGATTTGCGGGGTTGAAAAAGGATTCTTTTGAAGATCTAATGCGCACAGCAGGCATTCCAGAGCAGTATTTCTACTGACCTAGCTTTGCAACCTGGGATGTGCTGCTATTAACCAAGGAGCAGGCAGCTAAACTGGTTGAAAGCTGCATCAACACCAAGTTCTTCCGGCTTCAGCCGGAATACATGGGAACTCCTAGAATACAAGTAACAATATGCAATGTCCCAGCAAATCTCCCAGGAGCGGTGGTGGCCTCTTACCTGAGCACCTTTGGCCGAGTGGAGGAAATAACATAGCTTCGCGCTACTGCCGGGACAGCCAATGGTGATTATACGTTCCGGCTGTGCTTGGATAAGGAAGGATTCCAGGCCATTCCGGACTCGTTATATTTTCGGTATCGATAAATGATGGTGATGGTGGAGGGCAGACGACCGCGCTGTGGGAGTTGTAAGCAGGTTGGCCATCTCGCTGAAGCCTGCCCTCAAAGAACGGCCGACTCGATATAACTGCCTAGGGAGGCCAAAAACAACAACACCAACTCCAATAATACCACCAGCACCACTGACACTACCAATGACACCACCAAAGACACCACCACCAAAACCACTGACGCCACCAATGCTACTCCAGAAGAGAACAGCAATGAATGGACACAGGTCAATCGGAGGAGGAAGAAAAAGGGGGAAGGGCCGGCGAAGGCCCCAGCTCCTAAAGAAAGTACTCCAACCAAAGCTAAGACTCAATCGCCTCCTTCTTCAAAGTACTCTTGAGAGTGTGTCTGCTGAAATATTATTTTTGCTTGGTCGGTATATTATATGGTACTCGTAGCATCTCAATTCCATCCTCTATCGTTGGATTTAATTGTTTTTAATTTTTCCCAGTCTTTTAGAGTAGAACATATAATTGAGGGCCTGTTAATCTGTGACGATAGTAAACTTTTTCCTTGGTAAGTAGTGAGACCACTTTTTCACTGCCTCTATTATAGCGCAGGCCTCCTTTTTAACCAATGTACGTTTTCGTTCCGTGGGCGTCAGTGTCTTCTTAGACAAGGCGACCAGCTTGATTTAGTGTAGCTGCGATAGCAGTGTCGGAAGTATCAGTTTTCACCACAAGAGGGATTTTTTCATCAATGGAATGTAGAAGTGCCTTTTCAAAATCCTCCTTGAAGTTGCTGAATGCTTTCTCCACTTCCTGGTTGAGAGGAAATGTTTCAGGTGTCATTAGTGGTCTAATCTTATACGAGAATTTTGGGATCCACTGTAAGTAATATTAGAATAGACCAACGATGCAATGTTAGGTAATTTTGTCTTTTGGGACTGGTAATTCTTTAAAGAGTCTCACACTGTCCGCGTCATGTCATAATGAGCCATAGTATAACCCATGAAATCTATCGATTCAGCTGAAATGATCAATTTTTTCTTGTTAAATGTGAGCTTGTGAAGCTCGGCAATTTCACGGAATCACTCCAAATTCTTGTCATGTTTTTGCTTAGTCTTTCCTATAACAACGATGTTGTCCACATATGTTCCACAGAGATTATGTTGTCTGACGATATTGATGGTTCTTTGAAAGCAAGCTACCCTGTTCGTAACTCCAAACGGAACTGCTAAACTGATAGTTTACCGTTAGCATCGAACACCGTGTATGGTCTCTCTTCACTTCAGATGAGTATCTGGTGGTAGGCGTTCTTCAGGTCAAGGAACTGTAGTATCTGAAACAAGATATCTTTTAGACCATATCATCTATTCTCTGGGGTGGGTAGGCGGGTGAATCTGTTGAACGTCTGGTTGTAATCCACAACTAGTTTCTTTCGTTGGCGTTTGTTGGTTACGATTAAATCCAGTTTAGTGAACTTCTGGCCTCCCCCAATTTTGGCTAGCAAGTCTTCCGTTTTCGGTATTGGGTAATTATTCAGCTTTGATACTTGATCCACGGTGACTTTATAATCCTCACATATCCGAATGCTTCCATCCCCCTTCACCGTGGGAACACTGGGTGCTGCCCACTCGGAATAGGTCACTGGAACCATGAAACCAACTTCTTGAAGTCGCTCAATTTCTCTAACCACTGGTCCTTGCAGTGCATAGGCTAATGATCAGAGTTTAAAGTACCTTGGTGTCGAACTTACCGGTACGTGTATGAAGGCTTCTAACCCTTTCATAAGGCCTAGTTAATCCCGGAAAACATCTGTGTATTTTTCTATCTCCTGTCGCCAGGTTTCACTCTTTCTCTCTCCTATATAGAACATCTGGCTCCAGTCCCATTTGATGATGTTCAACCAGTTCCGTCCCATCAAATTAGGACCTTTACCAGCCACTACTATTACGAGTAACATATAATGCCGACCTTTATAAACAACCTCTACAACCATGGACCCCAGAACATTTAAATTATCCCCTGAATAGGTGTCTAGTTGGGTGTTTGAATTTTGTAATGATGGGCGATTTTTCAGGGTTGAAAAAGTTATTTCACTTATTCCGGTGACTGTTGTTCCTGTGTCTATTTCCATATTTATTTCGTTCCCATTTATGAGTATTTTGGTCAGGTGCGGTTTGGATTTACCAGCTTTTACGTCAACACAGAACATGTACATTTCTGGTCGTTCCATATCCGATTTTGTGTCTGATGCGACCATATGGTGTGTCGGTTTATATCTAGAGTCTACTTTTGGCTGTGTATATCTCCTTTCATTTGGTGGTGTATAGTCACTTTGATTCGGTTATTTACTGCGACAGCAACGAATCAAATGTCCTCTTTTCAAACAGCGATAGCATTCTTTTTCTTATGCGGACACTCTTTCGTTTTGTGGTTTTCCTCACAACGATAGCATGTGACACTCCATTGTTGTCGCCTGTTCTTCTGTTCCTTCCCAACACTCCTATGAGTGTACCACACATCCTCCTTCCCATCACTCGCTAGATTTTGGTATCCTAAATCCGAGACATATCTGCGAGCCGCTGCTATTCCTTGGGCCATTTCAAAGGCTTTATTGAAAGTTCATTGGCTTTCAGACAGTAAGTTTTCTGGAGGCTTACGTCGTTTATGCGACACACAAATCTGTCTCGTGGCATTGTCTCTAAAGGGGTACTGTATTTACAGTTCTCGGATAAACGTTTCAAATCCGCTACAAAGTCCGATACAGCCTCGTCTGTTTTCCTAACGCTGAGTAAATTCATAGTGCTCGACAATCTCAGACGGTTTTGGTTGAAAATGTTTTTAAAACTCCAACTATTTCAAGATAACTTGCATCTATTGTTTTCTTTGGAGCTAGCAACCTCCGAACTAGTCCGTAATTTTTACTTCCGATGACACTCAGTAGAATTGCTTTCCGTCCTCCAACATTATCCGGCGTATTATCTATGCCATTGGCAGTGAAGAAGAATTCCAATCTCTCCATGTATTGAGGCCACTCTTCAGACCCTGTATATTCCACCATGGTACCATACGTAGCCATCTCTACTTCTGCTTCACCGAGGAAAACACTTTAAAACACAAACAAAAAAACAGCGAACTTTCCAAGTCACTATCGTTTTCGCTACGTTAGCGACCGCTACAAAAAGTTATCACAATTTTCTTACTTGTTTTCAGCTGTCATGCTTTGTTTTCTTTTAGGGTTCGCTCTCAGCACCTTAGTGTACGTCTTGGACATAAAAAGTTCATTTTTAATCCTCGTCGCCAGGATTATAATTGTATATTTAAACGGACAAAAAAAAAAACGGGTATAAAAACGTGTTTTTTAATGCTCACCTGGAACCGTAGAGACTCAACGCCTCTATCGTTGCGCCACGCAGCATTGTCAGGAGATAGCGGTTTCACATCCTACCCAAGCCGGCCAGAGGTTTACTTGGCCAAAAACGTGGTGCGATAGACAACTATGGAAGGCAGTAATTACTGGGGATACGGTTACAAGACTCAGCATTCCTATCCGAGGTCGCGGTAAATCACCTGAAGAAGGCCAGTGGTGAAATTTGGCCGAAACGTAGTGAAAGAAGAAACAACACAAAAACTACCAAGATGAGGACAAAAAGTCCGCAATAAATAAAAATTAATTCTCTGATTAAGAAGCCTCATCTCCAAATGATTTCAATTAAAGACAAAATATTCGTAGTTGTATTGATAGGAACGAGTTAATTTTAGGAAATTTGATGCGTGTTGAATGGTAGTGAAAATCGAAAAATAAAATGTTCCAATATTTGTGTCGGTAGGAGTGAGTCACAGATTCACGCGGTCAACCAAAGTTTAAGTCGACAGCGAAAGAGAAACATCGGCGTTGAAAAAGTGGAATGTAGATGGGGTGGTGATTTCCGAGTCATGCGGCTTCCTTCAAAGGCCGCAGTAAGAAGGTTAAGACAAATTTATGAGATGTTGAATGTTGCAGGCATCGCAGTCGATGTTCTCTCTTGAGGTCTCGGACTTTTTGAACTTTCGTTGACCATTTTATTGTCGCGTTTGGGTCAAATCGGCTCCAAAAAACTTTGGAGGGGAAGGTTGCTGATAGGGTGAAAAAAAAAAAAAAAAAAAGGATCTTTTAAATTGTAAAAATAAAGTTACATTTCAACCGGATGGATGCGCGGAGCCTACCTGCGCAGCAACGTGTTTTTATCAATTTTGATTTCGGTCATCGTCTAGACAGCATCCGGCTTTTGAAATGTACGTTTGTGGTGTTTTATCTATTTGTTTATTTATTAATTTTGCTTGTGAGTTAATTTGGAATTTATGAGTAAATCAAAAGGGATTTTTGAATATAATAAAACTATGGATAGATTTCCAGTAGCAGAGTCCATCTTCAATTTTAGTCTCTTGACATAATCGTCGGAAATAAACGACTCCGAGCATCCTGTGTCAGCTAGTGCCGTGCCTTCTTCGTCATTAACTAATATAAATACCGTAGTTCATTTTAGCAGTCCAAAAAGAAGCTGAAACGATAGTTACTAGGGTAATAGTAGGCATCGTAGTAGCAAATGTAGATGATTGCGTTGATCAATATACCTGAGAGAAATGACCCTTCCTCCCACATTTGTAACACGTAACATCATTTGCTGGGTATCGTTTACGTTCGTGGCGAGAGCCAGCAAAAAAAATCTTACTTTTTGTAGTATTCGGTGCAGTGATAGCACACGTACATGATAGAGTTGGTTAAACTTCTGTATCTGAAATAACGTTTACAGTTGGTGTCTGGTGACGTTTGTATGACCCGGAGTGTTTTGGGCAATATCCTTGGTTCTAGCTTGATCCACCGCCGTGCTTAAGTCAAACGTTTTGTTCTCAAGTAGGCGTTGTCTCATAGTCTGTAAGTGCAGGCCCTTGATGAAGGCGTCTCTAATGTAGTCGTCTTGGTTCTGTGCGGTACTTATGGTTTAAAATTACACTCTTTTTCCAGAAGTTGTAATTTGTGGGGATTAATAAAAAAGAATAAAATAAAATAAAATAAGAAATAAAATAAAATGAATTCAAAAAATGTAGCTTTTCCCAGAAGCCCTCTGACAGGAAAAGAAATACGCGCATGCCTGAAAGATAGACTTCCTGACACACAAGAGAAATTCTCTCTGACTTCAGCCCTTACCACTGAGATTGAAAGAACCTCTTTCTCTCGGCTGCAGAGGCCTAGACTTAGTGGGAGGTTGTGTGTTCTATTAGCGCCCGCCTCTGCTAAAAAATACCTCACTGAAAATACCCATTGAACAAACGACGAACTTCAAATTTTTACCACTGAAAATGACTAATATATTTCAAAACTTCGTCTGTGACACGCAAGTACTTCTACTGTTCCAAGAAAACGTTCTACATCACAGAATAGTTATGATCTCCAAAATAAAGTTTTGAGTTAAAAGCTATACTAATTTCTTTCCTTTCATCCTTAATTCTCTTGTAGTCTTTCACAGAGAAGAAAGACGACAAAAGTTAATGGGGTAAGAAGAACAAATGAGTCAGACACCAAAGACTTAAAGTCACCCCCATAGAACAAGATAACCACCACCTACACTCCAACCTTAAAACAAATAAATAACCAAAATCTTCTCGGTCCCATGAATTGCAGTACGTACTCTACTCGTCTTCACTTTGGTATCAACTAGCTAAACCGTGTCTTGCAAAAACCGCATTCTTTGATTTTATACAGAGATTCTTCAATATGTCCAAAGCTGTCTCATTCTACGATGTATTCATACTCCAAGGGTAAACAAAGGTGACCAGTGTATTGAATTTGTTTGTATCACTTGCCTGGGTAGATCGACGTATCAATGCTGAAAAGGTGCTGTATCAATGTGTGAAGCCTCTGACCACAGAGGAGGAGTTTGATGATACGTTCAGGTGTCTTACTTGAGGAATTTGTCCATCTTTATGTCTGGCTAGGTCCTCATAAATTTCTTCACCATTGAAGTGAAATAATAAGGAGAAAACGGGAGACCCGTTAATAAGGCTTAAATAGCAAATAAACGTTAATGACTTCTACATAGAAGAGTAGTAACAAGTGAGGTTAACAAAAAAGGGGTCAAAGGGAGATAAGTTCAAAGTTCATAGGTCAGGGGCAGGGAAGAATTAAGAATATGACTTAACAGTTGTTGGATTTTAGGTAAATCAGTAAAATTGAGAACTACTTCTTCTGGTCTATAGTCTTCCTTTGACTTACGAGGGTTGTTCAAAAAGTTTCCAGACTTTTTTCGTATGGGCACTTTTATTGATAGTGCACACATGAAACTTTAGTCCCCTTCGAAGTAATCTCCTCCGGCTGCAATGCACTTGTTGTACCGTTCCAACAACTTCTGGAAGGCCCGATGGAAGTCCTCTTGAGTGAGCGTGTCAATGACCTATGTCACAGCCTCTTTCATCTCCTCAATTGTCTCATAACGACAGCCTCTAAGGTTTTCCTTGAGCTTAGGGAATAAGTAAAAGTCACTGGGAGCAAGGTCTGGACTATAGGGAGGGTGAGGAACTGTCCTGATGCCCATCTTGCTCAAATAGTCTGTGACAAGGATGGAGTTGTGGACTGGTGCATTGTCCTGGCGGAAATGCCACTGACCTGATTGAAAAAGTGCTGGCCTAATCTGATGGAATCTCTTCCTGAACTCTCTTAAAACCTCAACATAGTATTCCTTGTTGACTGTCTGTCCAGCGGGAACCCATTGCATGTAGATCATGCCAGTGCTGTTAAAAAAAGGGATCATCAAAAGTTTGTGGGTGGATTTGCTCTGTCTGGCCTTCTTGGGTCTGGGAGAGCCAGCATGCTTCCACTGGGAACTCTGTTTCTTGGTCTTTGGATCATAGCAGCAGATCCAGCTTTCATCACAGGTCACCAGAGCATCAAGAACTGCTGGATCTGAATTGATCAGCTCAACCATTTCCCTGCTGTCATGACAACATCTTTCTTTCTGATCTTCTCAGAGCACTCTTGGAACAAACTTTGCACAAATATTCTGCATCTTCAGTTCCTCGCGAATAATTGTGTGTACAGTTCCCACACTGACATCAAACTGTGCACTTATTGTCGCTATACACACACAACAGTCCTTATCCATGAAATTCTTTATTTGGCCAATCAACTCTGGTGTTCTGACTTCCTTACTCATCATCCCTCACAGACTCCCTGACTTCCTTGAATCTCTTATGCCACTCAAAAACTGATTCATGCAAGATGCACCAAAAGCAGTCTGAAGCATTCCATATGTTTCTGTGGCATTTTTTCCAAGTTTAAAACACAATTTCATTCTTTTAAAATGTCCTCATGTCCAGATTGCATTTTTGAAATTCACCAGCTGTGACAATCAGGCTTTAGTAGGGTGTATTCCAATTGCTGCTGTAGCTGTTCATTTGAACCTGAAATCCTAAAAATTTGTCAGTCATCTCAAAAGATGTATAGCAGTAACATACTGACTTTTCAAGAGTCTGCGACAATTTTGAATGCCAGTACAAAAAAAGTCTGGAAACCTATTGAATGCACCTTGTGTAACGTTACACCCCTCTCCCCCTCACGCTTTACATCAGTCTTCTAACCATTTCTTTCTTGGCTGGCCGGTGATCAACTAGTGGCTGAGGGGGTAACGCACATTTCTTTACCGCTACACAAGAATACGATCGAGGGAGACAGGAGAAAATAAAACAGACGAACAAACACGAACAAAGCTTGGGGTTAACCAAGAGCAGAAGGAGGTATTGCAACACTACATGCATGTGCGGACTATCGTTAGCGTGGGTTACTAGCGAAAATTCCACAAGCAACTCGAATGCAGACATCTTAAGTCGATCTTCTTCACCGTGGCTGGACCCTCTCTTCTCTACTACTACTGTCTCCGGAGTCCTGTGTTGACTGCCCCTGTCCGTGGTTCCACGCCAACTCTGTTTGCTGTCCCACCTCTCTGCTGTCCAGTCGCCAACTGCCTCTCAGCTCCTTTGTCCAGCCAACCCTCTTTCGCGTCCCCTTACCACTTCCGGATACGGCGAGATTTCAGGTCCAAAAATCCTTTGTCTGGTTTCGCGCCGAAACAGACAAAGGAATCGTCTGCTCAGGCCACCCATATAGTGCTACACTTGTATATGCTGTTGGAAGCTGGAAAGTCACTAAATGTTATATTACATGTCAAAGCTTTAGACTAATATTCAAGAGGGAAAAAAAGGAAAGTTAAGAAACATCATCAGCAATTTGCATATGCATCAAAGAGAAACTTATTCTCTTGGTAAAAAATAGTCAAACTTTTCATGATAGAAAGTTTCCAGACCTTATCAGGGATACTTGTAATTTTTGTTTGGTTTGTTTGAGATTCCACTGAGATAAGTAGTAAGATGGGCAATGGGAAAAAGATTTAATGACATAGTCTGTCTTGACTTAGAGAAGCGTAGACATAATAAGCATTGGATTTACACCTAATTGATACATCCACAAGATTGATTAAAGAAAAAAAGAGTGAAGAAATTATTTGCAACATACTTTTAATGTGAATATCATAATTTGGAGCTCCAAGGTATTTTTTGAATGATAACAGGCAAGAAGAAAGTCCATTTAGCAATGAAACAATTTGATAGTTCCTCAAGCAATGAAAAAAAAATTAAAAGATGAGATGTATGAACCAGAAATAGCTTTGGTGTGGGTTTTTAGGGGCAAAAATTCACTCCAGAATCATTCAGAACATAGTCCAAATGAACTTATATTTGTTTTCAATATAAAAATACTCTCAATCTTGATCAAAAAGTTATCAACATTTGAATTGGCAATATGATTAGGGTAAATCTAAATGCTCTACATGCAGCAAGGAAAAGTTTTATGGAAGCTGAAGCAAATAAAAAACCTGAAGAGCACTACAATCCAATATGAGGACTTGTGTATATGAATATTTTGTAACTGGATACAATGTCTATTATTGAGGACAAAACTACAAAGAATAGTGTGGTTCATCAAAGTATTGGGCAAAGGTCAGTGTAAACCAATCAGATATAGAAGAGCATTTTACAGGATGCATCCATGTCACTTGATGAAAGTAAATAGCAAAAAAGAAAAAAGAAAAAAAAATCGAAATTACAAGGAAGAAAGAATATAAAAACTCATCTCTTAAAACAAATAAAATCCTGGATAAGGAAGATGAACTGTGATACAAAACCTGGTAGTAATATTAAGGAATTGAAAGATAACACTAAAAAAACAGTAGAGATCAAGTTGTGGAATATAAAATCAATGGAAGTAATGAGTAGAAAAAAGAAAGATTATGAGTATACAGCCAAAATCAACTGGAAAATATTGCCATTGGCTGAATATAATACCAGAAGCAGAAAATAAAGATCCTACTGCATCAACTAGGATCAAGTTGATGAATGGAGAGAACTACTCCAAGAGAAAGAGAGGTAGGGTAAATCAAAATCATCAAGAACTTGTGGTTTTACTTACATCTGAACAAGATCAAGGAAAATTAAAGCAAAGAATAAAGAAATTGAAAATATGAAAAATCATTAGGTATATGAATGTGTACCCTACACAGGTCAGAAATGTATACCAACAAGATGGGTAATAACTGAGAAATACAATGATATTAAGATAATGAAAACTCATTATGTTGTGTGTACTTATGAAGAATATTCAAGTAATTTAAAAACAGACTCTCCAACATGCAGCTGTAATGTTAACAGCTTCTGTAATGAGTTTGCAAGTTGAAACTTTTGATTTCACCTCATCCTTTCTGCAGGGTGATATGTGGAGAGAGAAGTGTTTCTTAAACCACCATCTGATTTATGTCTAGAATCCTAGGTGTTAAAGTTAAAGAGATGGATCAAAAGATGCATTCAGTTTGTTGTACAGGTGAGTTAATCTAGTTTTAAATCAACTAAAAGGAATGATGAGTGCCTATGATAATGCGCTATTTATTTGGCATGATGCAACTGGCAATTTGATTGGCATCATGACAATGCACATTGATGATTTCATATTCTGTGGAAATTAATCATTTAAGAAAAATGAGATCACAGAATTGAAAAAGATATTCAAGAAAGGAACCCAAGTGAATAAAACTTTCAAATTTTGAAGATTGGATGTAAAGCAATCAAAAGATGGAATTATTATGGGTGAAAATCTATATGCATCATTCATATTACCAATAGAAATAAAGAAAAATGATGAGTTAAGTCAAGATGAGAAAACTGAATTTAAAAAAACCTTCAGGTTAAATGATACAGTTATCTATTCACACTCATCAAAATGTATCATTTGATGTCTGCAAAGTGAGCAACACAGAAAAACATCCTAAAATGAAGATGCTTTTCAAGGCAAATAAAGCATTATCAAAGCTGAAATCCAAGAAAGATTCTATATCTTTGACAAAACTGGAAAAAACCCTCAGAACTAAATATTCTGTTATTCTAATGCCACCTATGCCAGCCTAGCAAATGGATCTTCAAATAGTGACTTTATCATTTTAGTCTACAGCAAGATTAACTGAATGGCTCCTATATGTTGGTCATCAAAAAACTTAACCAGGTAACAAAGGGTCCATTAGCATCAGAGACTTTTGCACTTAGGGAAGCAACAGATGTTTTAATAGCTGTTATGTTGTAAGAGATATTCCAACTGCTCAGATTGCCTAAAGTTCTTTGAAAGACTGACAATGTATCTCTGGTAGAGATTTTAAATTCATGTAATTTTGTGATTGATTGGCATCAAAGAATTGAAGTGGCTCAAATGAAAGAAAAGATGACTAAAAAGAAGATCCAAACTGAATAGATCAGAGGTTATGAACAGACTTAAACTATCTGACAAAGGTAGAAGCTTCTTCTGAGATTCTAAGATATTTGTTTCTTTAATGATCTTTTTTTTCATCAAATAAACTATAGTCTTCAGAAGAAGATATCTGCTTTGTTAAGTTTTAGCTGTCTAACTTTTCATCAGTCTAATACTCAGTTGTGTCCCTTGTTTTGTAGTGATAGTGCAGCTTTTATATTAAATATGGTGGACAGTCAACACATACATTGTTTCTTTTTTATTATGTATGATCCTAACTAACAATATAACAATATTGGGTAGCAGACATACATGGCAGTACAGTTATTGTAATTGGAAAAGGACTTGATAATTTTAAAATCCAGGATCTACTTTGAGCTAAAACACTTGAAAAAGTCATGAATTAATCTCTTCTCTTTCCAGTAATGGGTAAATTGTAGGGGAGATGGGTTAAATACCTTTAGTAGGCATTCAAACCAGTCAAGAAGGAAATCTCTGAACTCAGACTCCCTCCCCTACCATCATGTAAGCATAGCAGGGTAAGATTGACCCAGGAGATTCCATAAAGGTCAATTCCTCTGCATAGTGATTTGAAAATCTAAAAAGGTTATTAGACCAGAAACCATATTGAATAACTAAAAAAGTTTTAAAATAAAAATAAAAGGCAATTGCTTTTATTTTTTTATATTAATTATAATGAAGAACACATTTTCCATTTTGTTCTATAATCTGTCACTTTTCAAGCAAATTTGTGATTACCACCTTTTGAAGTTTTCTAGGAATTTTAATTTTTCATTATTAAAATTCTATAAAGACTAAAATAAATGGAAATCTAAAGATGTAATATATGCTTATTCATGACTGATATGTAAAAACTTCCAAACCAAGCTTTAATGATTCTTATGTGGTCATGAAAACAACATATACTCTCATTTTCCTAATATAATATATATATATATATATATATATAGTGATTCATATTATTTACTTCTAAGATCTCAACAATTCCATATTCTTGTAATGTATCTACTTTTTGTCACTTTTTGTCACAATTTGTTTCAAAAACAGAATATTTATACAGGATTCAGTAGGATTATTATGAGTTTTTGTTTTTAGATACTTACAAATGTTCCACATCCAACTTATATGGAAGTAATAAATCAAAGCAATTAAACAAACTGTTGCAGATGATTTTCCTTATTCAATGGATATTTTAAGCATTTTGGGTATCTTCTACATCATACGATATTGATTATTCTCTGGTAATCTTTAGATATGATTGCTATCAGTTTCAACATTGGTCTACACAATGTTAGAATATCCTTCAGAAAGAAATCTTCATTTTTAAGACATTAAATCCTTCACAGAACCTTCTTTATAAAATGCTGAAATCTTTTATTGCATTTGAATCACATGTTTTACTTTTCTTAAAATAAAAATGCATTATACAGTGAAAAAGTTTTTCAAAAATAGATGCAACTAACAAAATATATTAACCCTGACAATTTTTTCAAATTGCACACTGATATAACAGCTGTTATAATAAAATCAAAAGTGATCTTTCTAAATAAATTTAGTTAGTTGTCTGAATTTCTGAGATGAAGCTGGATGATTTTTATCATTAAGGGTTTTTGGACTATTGTCTTCATCTTTCTTGTTATTTCCACAACATTTCGGCTGATATGTCCTCCAGCCTTCTTCAAAAGTTTGTTGAACTTGGGAACCTTAACGGAACTTCAAACTACGTCCTTTATTGAATCCACGGGGGTTGCCTGCTCTGATTCTGATAGCCATAACCAGGTACAAGCGTTAAGTATTCCTGTATTGTTACTCGCCTGCAGTCAGGATTGCAGGTTCAATCCTGACTACAGGTGAGTAACGGAATACTTAACACTGAAGAAGGCCAGATGAAGACAATAGTCCAAAAGCCCTTAATGATAAATTTAGTTGAAACTAAATGCTCTCAATGTCATCTAACAACAAAAACAAAACACATAATTGACACTCTTATGGACTCCTACACATGAATACACTAGTGTTGGCTAACCAGCAAAGACTTACTTACATCAGCTTTATATGGACACTGGATGTAGTCTAGAAGACCTATCAAGAGCAATGGATGATAGCTAGGGAACTCCATTCTGTCAGCATAATGATGATGATGATGATGATGATGATGATATGTGTATATATATATATATATATATACATGCACACACACACACTTACATACACACACACAGTATTTACCTGAATATAAATCATAAACTGATGTTTATCAATTAAAAAAAACATTCCACAAAATACAACAAGTATTATATAAGATCCATGAACCAAAGTATGATATATAAAAATCAGTGTCTGATGGAATATACCTTATGTAATTTGATTTAAATAAACTGAGAATATTGCCTATGGCTTGTATCTTCTAATTAAATTTGTGTGCAGAGTATGACACTATGATATTCTAGGGAGTGTTGAGCAACTCCTTCATTGCCATTACTCCCAAGTCCACTCTGAGTCAGTGTGTTAGCTACCCATGGATGAAAAGTTTTTTAAAAATTCATATTTACAATAAAGTATAACTTGTTAGTCAATATTACGTTAAATTGAAAGCTTCAAGTCAAATTGTCTCTGTATTTCCCTTTCAAGCTCCAGTTACATTCCAATCAAATTATATTATAAAAATAAATATCAAAAGCAAACTGGTGATAAGTTCTACCATTTTGAGAGATGGGATGTATTTTAATCATATGACAGAAAAAAATCAATTGTTTTGTGTTAGGAATCTTTTAAAAATCTTACTAAAAGTCTAATAGAAACTGCAATGATATTGCATGCCAAACTCACATGAATGAGTATATTGAAATTAATCCTGTAACTAAACCCACATTTCCGTAGATAATGTATTGACCCTTTCCAAATAATGAGTTTTCTTCAGTGAATATTTTCTTGGATTAATTCTTATTACATGGACTAGCAGAAAATGATTTACCATTCATTTATTAAGACTCAAATACATGTCAATTCCAAGTTAACACATGACCATCTTATACTGCAAAATTCAATAAACAGAATATAGGATTAGGATTGGCTGATTAAATTGGGAGATAACATAAGAAAAGCTTAATTATACCGGAGATCAACTAATTACTGAATTGATTATCGAAAGTAATATTATTTTAATATTATTCATCAACATTGTCCTTTTATATTGGTTACTACAGCTTAAACAAATATGAAATATAGTACGGATATGTTTTCCAAGAAATTAGCAATGTGTTTCCTTATATGGGATTTTTCTAATTGAAACTAAAAATGAATAAACTAAAACAAATAAAGATTATAAGACCATATTGGGGAAGGGAGCTTTGTTATCTTAGTTTATGATGCATAAAATCTGAAAAAGAACTTTGTACTTCTCTATAAGGATAACTCTCAAAATACATTGTTTTTCTTACACATCTGTTTTTGTTTTGGGGGTTATTTTCAAGAGTATTTTTTTGGGGGGGGGTTCTGTGGAAGGAATCTAATTGATATCCAGCCTAATAAAGTAAAAATACAGGAAAAAAATTTAATCTGTATGTGTATTTATAAAAACATGCACACTGAAGGTGTTTTATAGATAGATAAATCAATATATGAATTTATTGCTGCTAATATAACCTTCCTTATCCATAAATTGTGATCATATGATTTATTGTAACTTACTTTGGTAACACCCATTTTTGGCAATATCAAGTTGGATAACAGGTTAAATAGTGAAAAGAGGAAACTAATAATCAATGATTTGGTATAAATAGCAATAACTGCAGTACAACATACTTATGACTAGTCATTGATCTACATATGTCATAAATTTAGAATACAATTTACTACATATTTTACTAAGAATTTTTTCAAGCCTTAAAGCTAATAATAAAAGCAGCTTCTTAAACAATGGATAAATGATAAAGATTAAATATATAAATAGTGAAATTAAACAAAATTATGATAAAATAACCCACAACAATAAAATGTTATAAAAAATCTAAATAAACCTAAATTATAAAGATTATAAAAAAATGGTCCCCAAATATTCATATTTTAAGTTAAAAAATATTATAAGGTTTACTCCTAAATTATTCACTTTTAAATTAACAAAATTATAAGGATCATTTTCAAAATATTCAAGTCTCAAATTTACAAAATTATTTTAGAGAATAATGCCACTTCTTCAAATATTACAAACATACATTAAAAAAATGGTGTATAGAGAATAATAACAAAAATAAATAATTCTAAGAAAACAATCAAAATATAACTTGCTATAAATAATATAAATAATAACTTTAGCTCAATGTTATAAAAGAAAATGAATAATAAAATTAAAGCTGAGGGAAGGTACTATACAGATTAACAATAATACTTGAAACTCAATAAATCTTTACTGAATAATACACACTCATATTCTGTAAAATGTATATGAAATCAGAATTAGATTAATAAAGAAGACTAAATTGAAGATATTAGAATACTAAAACAAGCTGGAAGTGTCTCCAAGTTAACACAAGATAAAGAATAAAATTTCCTAAAATACTTTTCTCAAACGATCAAATCAGTCCCCTCGAAATTTTAGAACCACTTTCTAGGAACCTATTTACAGCCATAGAGAGGTAAACTAGGATCAAACTAGTTACCCATCAGATGCTGGAGTAATCTCGATCACTCACCACAGCATCATATTCTATCCTACAAATATAGTGACATTTATTAAACAAACACAGACACATAATAAAGAATTTCCATAGATACTTTTCTTGGTCAAATCAAAATGTAAAAAAGAAAATAAAAAAAGAAAAACTAAAAAAGGCTAATTCTGTATATGAAATAACTCAAATCAAAAGCTGTATAACATGTTCTTTATATTTTTGCATGTCATCTAATTAGCAACTAAAAGAAAAAAAGGAAAGTAAAATTTTTTTTTCTTTCACTCTATCTCTATTGGTAATTCATTGAAATATGATAACTTCAATTTCTTTGCATTTGTTCCGGGTGTATGAATAAACAAAGAATAGCACAGCCTCAGGAAGCCTTACTTCAAAGCAGCACCTGAACCCTTATCTGAAGGTGTAAGAGTCGGGTTTATTGCCTGGCATCTAAAGAGGAACACTAACGGAGCTGAACTATTTTAGCACATCCTTCTGGAAGAATTGTTTCCTTCTGCCTCCCATATTGAAAGGACCTTGGGACACATTCTAACTCGAACATAAGGGTAAATACTACC
Source organism: Sepioteuthis lessoniana (assembly GCA_963585895.1). Lineage (NCBI taxonomy): Eukaryota > Metazoa > Mollusca > Cephalopoda > Myopsida > Loliginidae > Sepioteuthis > Sepioteuthis lessoniana. The sequence goes on from OY757922.1 coordinate 51,287,581, forward strand.
TACCTGCAAGAAAATATTGTTACCTGGTTTCTCTTTGAAAAATGTTTGAGGAAAACTAAATTGGGATTGAATTGAACTTATATCTTCTCTGAAAAAAATATTTGTTATTGAAACAAAAATAACAATAGATTATAAGGCAAAAAACTATAAAGTTATATATATATATATAGAGAGAGACAGACAGACAGACAGACTGGTTGCCTTACCAAGGTTAAAGAGTCCAGTTTGCCCTACTATTGGATTCATACCTTTCCCCAGGGTAAGTGCTATGTAAGATGTAACACCCTCGTCCAGGATTTGAACTTAAGTTGCCATGTCTATTATCTATGACAACAACCATAACACTATGAGCACCTAAAATTGTGTATGAGTGTGTATGTATGCGTGTATACATATGTTTGTGTTTGTATATATGTATCTGTGTATGTATCTATATATATATATATATATATATATATATATGTAATTTTGCAAAAAAGGTTTCACAATCCACTTGATCATAACCTATGAATAATGACAAAATCTACTATTACAAATGAAATGCAAAAGTTTTTGCAATAATGCATAAAAATATAGATAGCTCTATGTGATTATCTACACTTGCTTAACACTCAGCATTATAAGGTACGGTTCAAGGGTAAAGTGGAGCAATCCTGGGAATGGAGTAGCGCCCTCCCTTACACTTTGGTGTAGTAGCTATCGAAAAGGGAGCCTTCGGGTCACCCTCGACTATGGTCGCTAACTTACTATGTATACATACAGCTATACATATATTTTCAAAAGCATTGGGTGGATTTAATGTGTGTGAGAATGAGTTTGCCTACATAAGCTAGTTGCTATGTATATATATCTGTGTGAGCATATGTGCGTATATAATTAGACTCTATTTAATGTGGGTTTAAATCTATCTATAAAGTTTTTTTTTCCCGAGTAATTGGCATTATTTCAAAGTTTTCTTTGTTGTATTCATAAAGTGTTTTGATGTATAAATTTTTTTTAATTTTCTGGTAATTTAATGTTGCCTTCATGTAAAGAGACCCTATTGTTCAGTGCTTGAGTGCATCCTATATAAATTTCCTTGCAGCTTGTGCATTTAATTATGTAGACTACATTTTTTGGATTGCAGCCTAAATTCCTATTTATCGTGAATATTGTTTTCGTGTCTTTGATAGTATAGGATTTTCCTTTTATATAACATACTCCTCATCATTTATTTTTACATTTTGAGACCCTTATGTCTAATAGGACAATCACCAATATGATACTTGGAATTGAACAAACTCAAAACAACCTATCAAAACAATCTTTACTATAAGGAAACTCTATATACAGTGAAAAATTCAAATGCCTGATGAGGACTAGAATGTCTAAAACGTGTGTCACACAAGTATACAGAATAATGATAAATAGATAAATAAATCAAAATACCAAATTTGAAATCATTTACAGACCTATTCATTTTGACATATATATATATATATATATATATATATATATATATATATATATATATATATATATATATATATATATGATTATTTTGATAAGGCATAGAAATATTGATAGCTTCATGTGATTGTTTATGACATTTGATTGGTTCCTTGAAATCTTAACATTAATTGATATTCTCTAAACAAACTTTAGAAAAATCAAGGATTTTAATTTTTTGAAAATGCTTTTATATATGTGTGAGTGTGTAAAGGGATTTATGATCACCAGCTGGTGATTCTCTGAAAAACTAAGAATGCATAAAAGATTGAAACGTCATATATGTATGTTCTTATGGTTTTTTAATCTTATTCCTCATAAGCAAAGCAAGGAACTGAAGTAACTTTACCTTCAAAGACTAGCTTAAAAGTTGGTGGTCATCAACTTAGGTCTTAGATTATTTTGAAATTTGATTGAATCTGTCCATTTCCAGCTGTTGGGAGTAATTGATTCCATAGAGAAATTTGTAGTTGCAAATCGAATATGAAAGAATTCCATCTTCAGATTTTTGTTTTATGCAAAGATATGCTTTTCAATAAGGTTTGGAGAAAACCAGTCAGCTGGTAGTCTAAATTCCAAGGTTCAGATTTAGGTACTTGACTGATGGTATACACTGGCATTTTTCTTAGAGATTATAAAATATTTTTGGAATTATTTCCACTGAAAATAATTTTTTCGGCAGTCATCATCTGCAAATAAAATCTTTAGTAAAAATAATTGTTCGGTAATGCCAGGAAAAGCTAATGGTTTTCAATCCAGTTCTTTAAAATTATGTTAGTAAATTATAATTGTTGTCTTACTTTTTGTGAGTTTTCACAAAGAGTAAAATACAAATAATCTATAGTCAGGTAGCCCTCATTAGTGTCCAAGTGACTGCAAGTTGCTTCAGTTCTCTACTTGGGTTTCTTCTTCAGCTGATGGCTCTACTCTCCAGCTTTCTAGAGCTCTTGTAATGAAGTTTACAAATATCTCCGATATCTTAAACATTTTAATAATTCCAAGCTTTGTCCACACAACTGAACTCTTTTGTGTTGTTGATGTTAGTACTACAATATTTTGACTAATCCTTTCTTGAGCCTTCTTCAGGTATACAATCTGTCATCTATTCATCATTTGTTTGGTAAAAAAATAAACCTTTCTCTTTTCAAATAGATTGTACATGTCAAGAAAGCAGTAGGATGGATTAACTGAAAGAACTTGAAATTTTATGTTTATGACACTTTTTAAAATGATGAAGACAATAATAAACATTATTAACAAAATATTTACAGAGATCTGTAGTAAAATGAATCATTTAGACACATAATGGTTACAAAAAAATCATCACTTAATCTATGCAAGTACCAATCAGAAATAAGATGAAAAACTGGTAGGTCAAGATGAAGATCTAAATGTTACCACTTCTTACCTTATGAAAGCTTATTGTCTTATATATATATATATATATATATATATATATATATATATATATATATATATATATATATATATATAGGCATTTACATCACTTATCGAGGGTAGAAAATCATATATGTGACAAAATAAACCTAATTTCAATATCAATTGGCATTGGAATTTTGTTGCAATAATAATAATAATATTATTATTCTCTTTTGAGAGTTTTTCACACCAGCATTAGCTGATGGTTTATCACTGGAGCTTGAGTGACAGCAAGTCTCCTCAAGTCTCCAGGACTCTTCTCAGTATTCTGGCCAATCTCAATAATGCAGTAATTGTACCAGTACCTGCCTATAATGTGGAAAATATTAATAGGACAAATAAGGGAGGAGATTTACTACTTGTTAATAAACCATGGACTGTTCCTTGAGGAATAGAAAAGATGCAGAGGCACAGAAGAGCTACTGTACATTGATTAACACATCCTAAATGAGAGCCAGATAAGACAAAACATCTGGCTATGGCATCGATTGATTACCAAAAGGCATATGATATGGTTCTGCAAAGCTGGATAATATCTGTCTCAAAATATACAAGATACAAATATAGAATATACAAGATACAAAATGTTGAAGTCGTGAACTTTGTTAAGAAAATCATAGGAATATGGAGAGTGGAATTGACAGCAGGAGGAAAAAGCTTAGCGGAGTCAAACATCCAGAGAGGTATATTCCAGGGAGATGCACTATCATTAATATTTTTAATAGTGATGATGCCACTCAACCACATATTCAGGTAATGCTCAGCTGGACACAAACTTATTAAATTGCAGGAAAAGATCAATCATCTTATGTACATGGACAACATCAAACTGTTTGCCAAAAATGAAAAAGAGTTGGAAACCTTAATACAGGCAGTGAGAATATACAGTCAGGACATAGGGATGGAATTTGGTATTGAAAAATGCACCATTCTTGTAATGAAAAGTGGTAAATGACACATGATAGAAGGAATGGAACTACCAAATCAAGAAAAATTAGAATGCTTGGGGAAAAAGAAAAGTAAAAATTCTTGGGAATATTGGAAGCAGACACCATCAAAAAAGTGGAGATGAAAGAAAAAATTTAAAAAGAGTATCTCAGAAGAATGAAAAAGTTACTTGAAACCAAATTATAAAAGGGATAAATACCTGAGCTGACCCCCTTGTAAGATACTTAGGACCATTCTTGAAGTGGACTAAGAAAAACTTAAATAAATGGACCAGAGAATAAGAAGGCCTTATATCCCAGAGATGATTTTGAAAGACTATATGTGTCAAGAAAAGGAGGAAGAGGACTTGCCGGCATTGAAAATACAACTCAAAGACTTCATAAAAAAGAGCAGAGGAATACTGATTACACCCTACAGAAACAATACTATGACATGAAGACAAACAGAATGAAAACAAGAAAACAAAAATGGGAAGAAAAGTAACTCTATGAACACTTTAAATGATAAGCAAGTAACATCTTACACAAGAAGACTTTGACATGATTAAAAAGGGAAACCATAAGAGAGAAACTGAATCTCTTCTAATAGCAGCACAAAATATCAAAGCAAGAATAGATAACACACTACAAAATAGCAAATGTTGGTTATATGATAGAGATGAGATGCTAAATCAATTAATAAGTGAATGCAGCAAATTAGCGCAAAAAGAGTATAAGGCTAGGTATGACTGGGTAGAGAAGGTAATCCAGTGGGAATTGTGCAAGAAGCTTAAATTTGACCTTATGAACAAATGGTATATGCACAACCCAAAATCTGTCCTAGAGAATGAGTTGCATAAGCTCCTTATGGATTTTGAGATACAAATGGATCACCTAATCTCACCCAGACCACCAGATCTTGTTGAAAAATAGAAAACTTAGCAAACTGTGGACTTTGCTGTCTCAGCTGACCACAGAATAAAATTGAAAGAAATCAAAAAGAAGGATAAGTACCTCAACCATGCTAGGTCATTGAAAAAACTGTGGAACATGAAAGTGCCAGTGATACCAATTGTAATTGATGTTCTTGGTACAGTCACCACAGGATTGATACAAGGGCTGGAGGACTTGGAAATAAGAGGACACATGGAGACCATCCAAATTACTGCATTATTGAGATTGGCCAGAATACTGAGAAGAGTCCCAGAGATTTGAGGAGACTTGCTGCTTCTCAAACTCCAATGAGAAACCATCAGCTAACACTAGTGCAAAAACTCAAAAAGGAATAACAATAATAATAATAATAAACAATATGATTGATGAAACAAGGAGTTTTGTAAAGATTTTTCCCTTTTTATTCTAATATCAAAAGAGATTCTTCTTTCTGTATCTCCAGTTTGCATAAGGGTGTCAATGAGAATTCAATCACAAGGGAAAATTTACAGTGTCTACATATTTTTTAAAATTTTTACTGCTATCAACATGTCAGTCTTTATAAGAAGAAATCAATAGTTATGGTTTTACAGACTCAAGCATATCCACCTGGGATTCTATTTGTAACCAAAGAATGACATTATCTTTTCTTAATTCACACAACTAATGCAAGATAAGTTGTTTGCCCTTCTCCAATAAAATTAAGCCTTTTCTATAGCACAATTCCTCAGTTGTGAGGGTTTACAATATCAGTTATATGAAGCCTTAAGAAAAGTACTTCCAAAAACTGAACACTATTTAAATGCATACGAAGACACAATTTATGTTGGTAAGATAAGAATATTACTTTTCCTAATTTTCCATATAATAATCTATACTGACTTAAGAAAATATATGTATTTGTTCTTTCTTTCTCATTTTTTCATTTTTGCTTTTTTTTGTATTAGCTCAAAATTGATCATAAAACTATCATGAAAATAGTTTTGTACAATAGAAAACAAGCTGTGTAAGAAGTCTTACTTAAACTACATGAGTGTTTATTTAGTCAACTAAAAACAAAACTTTTCCTTTTTTCTCAACAACTTACTCTTCATTTAAAAGCAAAATATGAACTCTAATCATTGGTAAAAGAATACCAACATTGAGCCAATGAAATTAACATGTGAATATAGGTATTTTCAATATTACCTTTCCTAGAATTTGTCATTTAATAAATTCCACATTATGTACATATTGGAATGAATATTGCAGTAGAATGTGTGTGTGTGTGTGTGTGTGTGTGTGTGTGTGTGTGTGTGTGTGTGTGTGTGTGTGTGTGTGTGTGTGTGTGTGTGTGTGTGTGTGTGCTTTAGATATTACTAAACAGTTAAAAAACAAGCATTTATCAGGAAATTTTTCCAGTTTAAGTTCATGTATAACATAAAATTGTAATAATTAACAACTGTCAAATACCCATCCTGCTAAATTTAATAGTTAAAAGGTTCTGTTCAACAGTCACTTTCACTGACTGAAGGTTTGGGATTGGGATTGATTTGGCTTTATGGCACATCAACCATTGTCAGTTATTTAATGCCAAATCCATTTTCATACATATAAACAGTTCTATTTCAAATAATTTAGCTTAGCATAAGTACACTGTTTAGTTCTATTGGATCCATAGATAGGACCCTATCAGGTGCTACCACTCAGGGCCAGAGTGGACCTGGGAGCGATGGCAGTGAAGGAGTACTCCACATTCCCCAAAGCTCCAGCATCACTGGAACCTCATCATCAGATTGTTTAGTGTCATATCCAGAACATCTTTACCCCTCATAAGAGATGCAGTCAGTGTATTCTACAGCCCAGCTGACTGGGCCAACTGAATGAGGGTTTTGCTATTTTGTCTTAATTTAATAAAATATAAGTGTATAAAATTACAAAAAATATATATATCAATATCATAGTTTACTTTTTTAAAAATAAAGATATTCATCAAAGTTTCATGGAGTTTTAAGTTTAGTATTTGATAAGATAAACTTAGTATTTTACAAGACACTTTTCCATCATCTAATGATATTCATATTAAGGATATTTCATATCAATTCCTGCTTATGATTTAAATTTTTATAAGAATAATCTAAATGTATTGTATTATAAGTTTTCTTTTCCTATAAAATTAAATTTATAAATCTAAGAACAATGATGTTACAGAAAAAGAAAAGGGAATAAAAAGTAACAAACAATATAGATGACATTGTGGTGAAAGAGATGTTTAATAATTAATTCTAGCCAAAATTATTCACTGGATAAACAAAAAGATAATAGTAGATAAACTTTCTTTGGCAATTAAAAATACACTTAATGGATTAGCATATTTATTGATAAAAACAAGTATTTCACATTTAAATGCTGCTGGCACTGATATTATTCATAAGACTGACAATGATCACTCTACAAAGAGTTACTCCTTTTATAGATTACCATTTTGGTGGGCCTAAACCAAGTACAAAATCAACAGAAGCCTGAAGAAATTTGGTGACAACTCCAAAGACTAAGTCAATAAATAAGATTAAATCTGGAGAATGAAAGTAGCATTGAATAATCTAAAATATGTTTCAAACTCCAATTTTCATTTCAAGACAAGAAATGTTCACTTAGCTTATTTGTACATATGTGTACATATGTGCACATATACATGTATGTGTATAAGCGATTGCTATATCTAAAAAAAATTTACTGAAACAGTAGAGTATGTTAGATCAAAAGAAGATATAAAAGCCTCGAGGCTATCCCAGCCTTTGAGTGTACCACATTTGAAGAAGAGATTAGGTAGGAATGTTTAAGAAAATGAGATTCTAGCAGAATGAGCCAATTGACTAATTCAGCATGAGAAGAATTGGTCAAGATTCCAGAGGGCAAATGGAAACTTGAAAGCTGAACAAATATTTAAAGTAATTCACACAGGGTACTTTTCTTTGTAGAAACTGTTTGTGGAAATATCAGCTTGATAGGTAATTTTAGAAGTTTAATGCTATTGAATTTGAAAATAATTGATTTTGAAAGTTTTCAAAGATACGTTTTTATTTCTATCCATGTCACATCATCACTTAAATGCTAATTTAAATAAAGAGTATTTTTAGTTGCTGAGGGAATATTGTAAAACACAATGTTTTTAATGATAAAATAGGAATCATGAGCCTTTGTTCCTATTCCCATACTATGTTCTTATTCCCAAATTAATACTTAGAGAAACCTGGAGAGATTATGACCAATAATGGTTTTATAAGAATGACTCAATATTAGGTTTATAATAAAATGTTGCAAAATGCCTTGGGGACTCTGACAAAAATCGAAGAATTTTTGCAATATTGGTTTACATTATTCAAAGTGGGGGGGGGCATTAATAAGTCTTTTGCTTAATAATGAAAAAAAATTTATATAACTAATATTTTTAATATTCTCCTTTGTTGTCAATGTATTTAATTCAACAGTGAATTTTAAAAACAGAGATTGAAAATGTGAAAATGTTAAATCCAAATTTATCAAATGACAATGTGTCAGGCAGCAGGAACTGAATAAAGTAAGTTTTGGCAACATAATTTATTGAAAATGTTTCATTTTTTTTCAGACCATTCTTTTTAACTTGGTCAGTTAATTGAACTTTAGTATCATTGCCAATTTATTTTGTTCATTACGAGATGACAAATGGTGATAACTATTTTGTATCATTTTAGCATTAATATAGTACACTTATCCAACTTTTAGCTAAACAATTTAAAATAATTCAATCATCTTTTTATTCTTCCATATTTTTTAAGTAACCACCTTGATTTTTCCAATCGTATGATTGTGCTTCATTTTAAAGTAACATTTGATTAATATCATTAAGGGTTTTCAGACTATTGTTTTCATCTTTATTGTTATTTCCAAACCGTTTCGGCCTCTTCAGGAGTTTGTCGAACTCAGGAACCTTCAAGGAACTACGTCCTCTATTGAATCCTGTTCTGATTCTATTAGCCATAACCAGGTACAAGTGTTAAGTATTCCTGTATTGTTACTTACCTGTAGTGAGGATTGAACCTGCAGATGATTGCCTCCTTAGAAGCTTAGTGAACCAACGCCTATAACCGTTACGCCATGTGTCCTGCTGGACAATTCAGAGTGAATTTTTGGAACTTATAAACTTAATGTTCTTACTTGACTAGAATTACTACTATTATGTATGATTTTTTACCTGTGCTCATATTCAGATTTTTTTTTTTTTTTCATCTAGCCTTCTTAATTATTGGTTCCCATATTGTATTCAACTCTATACTTGGTCTACTCAGTAGGTCATTTTAGCCCAATATATGAGCTGATTCCTTAAGGCGTCTAATCCTCCAATGTTCAGCCCTATCAATTATTTCAACTTTATCCCATAAGGGCAGATGGTTTCCTTTTTCCTTACATATATGGTCCGCCATACCCGACTTTTCAATCTCACCTCGTACTACTGCCTTCCGATGTTCTTCTAGCCTCACCTTTGTATATTTTACCACAACTGCAAGGGATAGAGTAAACACAGTTCTTGGTCATTGCAATAGATTGGTGTCTAGACCCGGAAGAGATACCTCCAGAGAGTTGAACCACTTGTGAATACTGTCCTGATGTCATATGGATTACATATCTTTTGGATCCTTTCAACTAGTCCTTTGACATAGGGCAGACATACCATGGTGAGTTTTGGGGTATTATCCTCCATCCTCCTATCTAGGTTTCTTGGAGCCAATATTATGTGCTCTGGGTAGTTGTTACGATGGAGGTTGTGTCTCAGACTATCCATCATAACAACTACCCAGAGTGCATAATATTGGCTCCAAGAAACCTAGATAGGAGGATGGAGGATAATACCCGAAAACTCACTATGGTATGTCTGCCCTATGTCAAGAAATTTAGACAACTAATTTGATTAATATATATGATTTTTGGCTCTAAAAATGTAATAAATGTAATTTAGGTATTTTTACAACACAAATAATAAATAGTTAAACAGTTTTAAACTATTCTAAAGAAAGGGATCTACTTTTGGAATTTCTTAACCAAATATCTATGTATACTTTGATTAATTACTATGGTTAATATTGAATACAAAAATAAAAAATGAATTTAGAAATGGTCATTGCCTGGGAAACACTGAATAAACTTACAGTTAAATGAAATTATTTTTAGTCTATTTAATATAAATGTCTAATTTATAAAATACTGCCAAGAGCTGTTTATCTGGAATTAGGTAGTAAACTTTTAAAAAAACTCTTAAGACTAGTCCAATACCCTAAGTACTGAGTTAATATAAAATAATCATAATAATCAAAAGTCCCTCCTAATCTGAATAAAATAATGATGAAATGAAGCAAAAGTTCTAAAATGAAAAAAAGATCCAGAGTATATGATTTTAATGTCCTATCTTTTAAAATTGCATTGCTTTAAATAGGCCAGTTGAATTGCACAATTTTTTTCACTTTTCATTTCCATAAGGTTTGTATTTAAACACATTAAAAGTCTACATAAATCAGACCAAGGCAGATATAAAAATTTTACAATATTTGATATGTAGTAGCAATGTGTCAAAATTGGTTATGACATCTAAGAAATGTACACAACCTTGTTTTCATTTCTTACATGATGAATATTGGAACCACCTAAAAACCCTTTCAAGAGATAAATTTTATATTTTGAGAAACTTAACCAGCATCTAAATAAATTTTTATTGGTGGGGGTTGCAATGGTCCACTTCTGGAAAAATATTGATGCACTTCCTTGAAAAATGAATTTCTTCATTGACAGTGGTCTTAAAATTTAAATTAAAAAATATTTAAGTAATAAATATTAATTTTAATTTAACTGGGCAAAAAATAGGTGAAAAGCCAAACACCCAAGCTTACTTAGACTTTCTGTTAATTCAACCACAAAGTTGAATTTGTGCGTAATTCAAGATTTGTTAATTTGATACCCCTAAACTGTGCAATAACTTGCTTATTTTGAGCACTAAATAATCAGTTATGGTATCATTAAAAATTCAGAGTAAGACCTTTCTAGCAATACCAACTTTATTGGAATGCTTTTTTTTTATCATTAAATATGGAGTCAATATTTTTTGAAAATGCATTTTATTTGTCATAAATAACTTAAAATTTATTTAATCCGATAGTGATTTAAACAAATGACTAAAATCACTACAAGAGACTAAAAGCACACACTACAGAAGATATAACATGTAGAAGAGTTTCTAAATAAATTTCTAGTCTAAAACAAAATGTGACACTGATATTAGGGTTGCAGAAGGTTATTATTGTCAATGTTTTTTGTCTTCCAGATTGAATAATGCCTGATGCAAGTACAAGAAATATTTGCATGCTTTGTAGGGAAGGTACTATGTCTGGTGATGATGGTGATAGTACATCTATTAACAAAAAAAGAAGTTATAGCATCAAAAAAGTAAGTTAAGAACATGAAAGTAGTACTCATACTAGTGCATGGCAATATGTCCATAAGATCTGTAAAAAACGGTGGTGTAACCCTGGCTGCATAAAAGCAGATAGATATTAGGAACTCTTTGATATATCAATACTTGAGTGCAGAATGCAATTCTGGACATCAACTTTTGATTTTCAAAATGATTTTCTCTTTTGTAGTACACCAGTCACATACCAAGAGAGATGAAGAAGTCATGGTTAATATCCTGTTAGAACATTCACTTCTGAGAACACTATAGAGAATATATGTACATTTTAGAATGATAAGTAGAGTGATGCAGGTTAGGAAAGTTATCCTGTACAAATGACTTTCATGCCAAGGATGCAGTGTATCACCACCTGCGCAGTACAAACTTTCAAAGATGCAAAAATATTCTGATGAAATTTCAGTTTTAAAGATATACCACTCCAGAAGAAACTGAAATTAAGTCAGGGTTGCCCTTTAGAACAAGAAAATATTATGCTTTTAAAACTCATCATAAGGTATCTTAAGGATATTGATGAGAAACTATTGACTTCAGCAGACTTGGCTATAGTGATGTGTATATTCCATAAAATGGCAAATTCAACATAAGAACCATATAGTATACAATATAGGAAGCAAAGGTGCTAAGAATACTTTCAGGAAAAATATTTTTCTCCAATTTAGATAGTAGCACAAATATTGTTATATTTAGAACCACTGATTCAGCCATACTGTATGGTTACAATAAAAAAAAAACATAACACTGTTGAGGAAGAAACCAAACACATTGTGGAAACTGCAGCTAATATTATGAGAAATGACATGAAGGTATTATACCGATGCACCAATTATCCAAACTCAGATAAAATCATTCAAGGCTTTGAAATTTCTCCCTAATAGTGTTGCTCATTTCTTACAGATTTGACAGGTCATCAGCGACTAAACTGGTACCCCCAGCAAGTTGTCTAGTGGGGATGGTGGCTAGACATCCAGCAGGATGAAAAACAAAACCTATCAAAGGCCAGAGGAAGCTTCCTGCTTAACGACCATCTAGCACATTACATGGAGATGTAGAAATACTTGGATTGGTATCCAAGCACATATCAAGACCACCTGAGGTATCTTTTTCTTGCTTTGTTGAATTTGTTCATACACTGTCTCTATGACTCTGATTACTGAAAAGTGGAACTAATTCCATTGATTCCTGGGTAAGATGTTAAATTGCAACCAGTGGTAAAGCTCTGGTTTGGAAGTTCCAGAGTTTTGGAGAGAGTGGAGTGACCCCTGACAGATTATAGTGACTGGTAAAAATACAGAGAAGAAGCAGGCGTCCTCAGGACATGCTATTATTCAGGCTTTCAGGACAAGCATGGTGGTTGCTCCTTCACATGTTGGGTGAGCTGTACAAATGCATTACCATTCTGGCCCCAGGTCTCTAATAGACCCACTCCACCAACATCACTTTTTGTAATTCATTTGAAGAAGTCCAAATGTTTGAACAAATGTTTTTGTTACCTAAGAAAGTGTTGTTACTGTTTCACAAGTTCAATTTGTGCCGTATGCCACTGATAATTTCGACCATGACATACAGATCTTTGAAGAACATGGGACTTTCCATAGGATGGGCATGACAGCCTCACTAAAACCAGGGAAATTTGTCTCTCATGTGATTCCTCAGCAGAAAATAACTACCAATGGGATACTTAGAGTTGGATAAATTGGGATTCAACATTATCACTATCCCAAAGAAGAGAATAAACCTTATTTTGGTGAACTTACCCAACTCCAGCCTTATAACTCATCATATCTACCAGATATCCAGTGGACAGTTCCCCTATTTCTGCAATGGCCACATCCTAGATGGTCAGGATTCATGCAAATGGTACACAAATGAAATCACCCAAGGAAACCAGCTGCAATGTTTTTGCATATCATCCACCTAAATCCATCAGATATGTTATCATTCTACTTTGATATTTCTATTTGAGCAAGCAAATCTTAACCACACAACTCTTATTATCACCTTCAACTAACCATTACAGTGGAGGGCTCAATCTATCATAGCTAATGAACCATCGAGCAGCTGTCTGAAATCTGTGGTGCTAAAAATTGGAGAACAACACTCCGATAAGTTTTCTAGGATACATAGGTCATCTTATGGGAAAAAACAGGATTTGTCAGATATTCTGGAGGAAGTCTACGGTCACAATACCTTAAATATGCTCTGTGGAAATGCACTTACTAGAGCCTGTATAGGTCATTTCTTAATGGATGCTGTACAAAATATATTACTTTTTCAGATACATTGGAACTCTATATGATACATACTCCTGTATCTGGCAGTGAAATACACTTGCAGAAGGAAGAAGAATCACTAACAGATACATGATACAAAAATTTCAGGTTGAGATTCTAAAGTAGCAGAAACCTGGATATCAACAGCTAAAGAAATATTGAAACAGCTCATTTCTAATCTAGATGCAAAAGTAGACGTGGAATCTATGAGAGCAGTTATGGCAATTCATGAGAAGTTAAAACAGAAAAAGGAAAAAACTTGATAAACCACACTACTTTCCAGCAGTTGCAAAATATGAAAATGATGGGTATTCTTAAGCAGATTTTCCAGTTTGAAAGAAAAGAAAATTGGAGTCTCTATCTTGCTTCATTGTATGACATATTACCATACTTTGCTGCAACAGGTCACAATTTGTAAGTTAAGACAATATATTCATATCTGCAACAAATGGCTTCCTTGACAAGGGATCATCACGAGTTGTATTCTCTTTTTAAAAATGATTTAAATGTTATGATAGATACTGGGCAAGCCTTTTCACTGATCTTATTGAGCAGATGTTGATGTATAGCATCAAATATACTGGTAGACTTACTTGGAGTAGGAAAATGACAGAATAGCAATGAGTAGTGTGAATTAAATCTTTACCAAACTCTTCTGAACTAAATCAAGTCATGCAGCAGTTTATTTGTGTCATTCATAACATTAGTGAACAGCACAAAGAAGTATCTGACACATACATGACAGAAGGACTAGAAGGGCACAAAAAACTGATCACCTTTTTACAAGCAAGAAAGCCATGACAGGTCACTGAGCAACATTATCTCTGATGTTGTTGCACAGGATTAAGTAAATGTGAACCAAGCAAAAGATGTTGGCTATAGGATTCTCTGAAGAGATTTCCAACTACTCATTCATGCAAAAAAACTAGACTGTTGCTCTTTAATCAAAAACAATTGAGAATATTAACCAAGAAGAAATGCATATTTACCCACAAGCACAGTTTCAACACTTAATATTAGTGGCTACAAAGGAAAATTTTGATGCACAGGATCGGTTCAAATTTTTTAAAACTCTACTGTTTCCTTCTGACCTACAAACAAAGCAACTCTGGAAACTGCTCTTTGGGACCAGCTCCAACACCAAGAATTTCCACTACCCACTGATGGACTCTATGTTTTTGATGGGATACTTTCATGCATCAGATCATTTGGCTCCTAGTCTTACATTTAAAGATATCAGCCATATGCATTTTCAATATGCATTACACAAGTGTAGCAAATGTGTCACTGTGTTTCATGATTACAGTGAGAAGGTTTCAGTAAAAGACAGGACTCAGATGAATAAACCCTGCGGCCATACACTATGAGTTAATCATGGCTCCAACAATGAAAAAAGTGGTCTTCCTGGCAAACACATCACATAAGCAAAGATTTATTCAGATGTTATCTGAGTATTTAAAGCAATCCAGGTGTCAGTGTGTTTATACCAGTAGTGATAATGATTGCATTATAATAAAAACTGCAGTCAACACTGCCATTCATAGAGAAATAATTGTTTTTTGCTATTATGTTGATCTAAATAAAAAGCTCTCTTAATGTTGAATGAGCCAAAGAAAGGAACTTCAAAAAGAATCTGGAATATAGACTGTTTAAAGTCTTCACTTGGCCCATGGAGGTATTTACATTTGTCATGCCCTATTTAGATGTGACACAACATCCCATTTATTCAATGTTGTTATATTTTTAAAATACAGTGACTTACAACAATATGCAGAGATCCTCTATCAGACTGGTATTAAAAGAAAGTATCAATGCATCTGATCTAGATACTCTAGCTGTATATGGGATATACCAGGAGAGAATTTAGATAAATTGTTCTACCATCAATTTTCTCAAAAGATTGCCAAAAATGCAATTACAGAGGACTTGAAAGACCTGCTTCCAACACCAGCTGCTACAAATTTTCTTTCTGTGTGTATAATACCAAGTACAAGTATGGTTAGGCAATAGTTTTCTACTTAATGGAAGTGACAGGTGGTTGATAGCATCATGACACAACAAATGATGGACATGCCACCAGCACCACAAAGCCTTCTCAAGTTGATCTGATGCAACTATGAAATGGATAGTTATACCACACAGTATATCTGCAAGAAGCATGGTCTTGATACTTCAGTAGCATGTGGAGTCTGTCATGCCTAAACTAATTCATCAATGTTTGAAAATGACATAGAGTAAGATGATGACTAAATAATTAATTCATAATATAGTCACAAAATATTTTCTTGAATAGCAACATAATGATGTAAAAATATATTTCATTAAAAATGTGTTAAAATATTGCAATAGCTAGTCACTGGGAGAATGTTCTTTGAATGCATAAAAATAAATACAATATTCTAATGAAAGATTTTGTCATTAAATTTCACTTTTACAACAAAATACATTTCACTGAGGTTCTTTTTTGCTATGAAATTAAATAAGCACTCAGTATATTTCATTTGGTAACCTAATTTTTATTGATACAATTCAAATTGTACCTCAATTTGGTACATAGATTATATATATTATAAAAATACAAGGTATCTGTAGGCAAAAATTGAAAACTTTTCATATTTGCCAAGGATTGATCTATGTAGACTTTTAATGTTAAAATAGAGAACTTGTAGAAATGCATAAAGAAAAAATTTCTGTTGGAATTATTTTGACCTTTTGCCATTTTGAGTTTTTTTCTACAGGCTTAAAAATGTATCAAGATGATGAATATTTCCCTTACAAAATATTTTACTGTTCTTAAAGTTTTAAAACATTTATTACAATTTTTTCATTGCCTTAACCAAATATTGTGTCTACATACTGAACATTTTGGGTGTCCTATGTATGATACTAAATTGTATCTAGTGGTGAAGCTACCGTTCTGGACAAGTGTAGAATCCCCACTTCATTGCAATTACTTTCAGGTCTACTCTGATCTGGAGTGGTAGTTTCTGTTAGGGTTCCATCTACGGGACAAATAGATTTGTTTGAGATAATGAAATATTTACCTGTTTAAAATTATTGTAAGATACATTTTTAAACCATATATATACGAGGATCATTAAATAAGTTTCCAGAATTTTTTCGTATGGGAACTTTTATTGATAGTACACACATGAAACTCAAGTCCCCTTCAAAGTAATCTCCTTCGGCTGTAATGAACTTGTTGTACCGTTCCAACAACTTCTGGAAGGCCCCCATGGAAGTCCTCTTGTGTGAGCATGTCAATGACCTTCATCACAGCCTCTTTCATCTCCTCAGTTGTCTCATAACAACAGCCTCTGAGCTTAGGGAATTTGCAAAAGTCACAGGGAGCAAGGTATGGACTATAGGAAAGCTGAGGAACTGTCTTGATGCCCATCTTGGTCAAATAGTCTGTGACAAGGATGGAGTTGTGGACTGGTGCATTGTCCTGGTGGAAATGCCACTGACCCGATATGAAAAAGTGCTGGCCTAATCTGATGGAATCTCTTCCTGAACTCCCTTAAAACCTCAACATAGTATTCCTTGTTGACTATCCAGTGGGAACCCAGTGCATGTAGATCATGCCAGTGCTGTCAAAGAAAGGGATCATCAAAAGTTTGTGGGTGGATTTGCTCTGTCTGGCCTTCTTGGGTCTGGGAGAGCCAGCATACTTCCACTGTCTCTTGGTCTCTGGGTCAGAGCAGTAGATCCAGCTTTCATCAGATGGCATTTTTTCCAAGTTTAAAACAGAATTTTATTGCATATTGTTTTTCTAAAGTCCAGATTGCATTTTTGAAATTCACCAGCTGTGACAATCAGAATTTAGTTGGGTGTATTCCAATTCCTGCTGTAACTGTTCATTTGAACCTGAAATAATAAAAATTGGTCAGTCATCTCATAAGATGTATAGCTATAATATACTGATTTTTCAAGAGTTCACAACAATTTTAAATGCCTGTACAAAAAAGTCTGGAAACTTATTGAAGGCACTATATATATATATATATATATATATATATATATATATATATATATATATATATATATATTGAGGATTGTAATTGTTAAACTAACTTTAGTATAAAATAACCCAACAAGGATTAATATGCCATAAAAGCAACCAACTAAACATCTTTCTGATAATTCATAGAAACTTTTACATTTTCAACCACTTCATTATTGACAATTTTGTCACTAGTATGAATGTAATATTTTATGAAGCAAACATAATTACACACAAACACACACACACACATACACACAATCAAACACTCCATCACACACATACACAAGCGGTCTCATCTCATTGGTGTGGACAGTAGCAGCAGCCAATAAATTCTCAACATATACACTTATAGAGAAACAAGTGTCATTGGAGAACAGAAATTTCCCACCAGTGCTGCTTTCCTTATTCACAAATAATATCTATAGCACTAGGGAGTTTTAGTGGAGTCAAGAAAATAATACTGATTTCAAACCAACCAGAAAGCAATGTACAAATTTACTGATAATTTTCTAGCCAACCAAGTTTCATTCAATTTGAATAGTGATATTTTTTAGGCATAAAAGAAAAAAACTTCCCATGGTTATTCATCAAACTGTTGATGTGTAACATTTAGACATATGATCTCACATTTGAAATAGCAGCTGGAGTGTTTGGGAGATCATTTTGTTTGCTCTTAGGCTTGGAGTAATTCTAAGTTTTTATTAGTTTAGAGAAAAAACTTGAACAAATTATATGGCTGTTTGAACATATATCCCAACAAGATGTCCCAAATTTCTGATGTTTTTATATAATAAAATGTTATAATTTATCATGTACTATATATGCATAACTTGAAAGTTCAAAACCAAAGCAGTGGGTTCCTTTTAATAAAATATTAAGTTGATAGTATTACAGCAAAACATTTAGGATGAATCACCCGGTAATGAATTTATTTTAGTAATATCTGATGATTTCAGATCTATACTCAAATTTTTAGTTTAAAATCTTTTCTCATTAATTTTCAGTATTGTCATTTTTGTTTTATAAAATCCTCCATTCCAAGGGAAGTTTATAATATCCAAATAGTAGGATGAACATCATAACAGAGCTGATTAAAATACATCCTCTTTTACCTAAAGACTATACATCTGTTGTTTATACTTAATGAATATTATATGGTTTGCATGTTTTCCAGACTCTTTTTCACCTTTAATGCTAGTACCTTGTATAGGTACTAGTCTAGAATATCTCACTGAGAAAATATCTACAGTTATATACTAAAAAATTATTAGAATTATAATTGTTACATTCACCATCAATAAGAGTAAGTTTCAATCATCATCTTCATTTTTTTACTGAACTGTTACATTTTAGTCTCCTAAATTATATATTTGCAATAAGTTGCCATATCTTAGTGGTTGGGGAAGGAAAAACAAAAGAAATATAGTGAGTAAAGGAATTGGATCTAGTTGAAAACATGGTTTTTAAATGTAAAGGTTCAGTTAAAAAAATGATTGAATCTTTCTCTTATCAAGATGATGAAGGTAATTATTACGTTTCTAAATCATTGTTGTACATGACTGCAAACCTTTCCACATTGGGATATTCTGGACAAATATCCATTGGTATACATAAAAAGACTATTGAGTATTGGAAAATACATGATAACCTTACCCTAATAGAATACTGTCAATTTTCTTCTGCTGTAACAAAAACAGTTAAACTTAACTGGAGAATGTATAAGCATTAGCCTTTTTATTTTTATCTATAATCTTTTTTAGTCTCTAGTCATTTTTGTTTTTTCATGCACTTTTCTTCCTGTTGGATAACCGAAAAGTACATTTATGTATAGAATTTTCATAAAGAACATATGATTTTTTGTGGGAGTTAAAGCAATATCAAGAAAAATGCATTGTTATAGTAAAAGGAATGGAAGAATATGAATATGACTAGCCAAGTTAAATTTAGGCTAATAATTAATCAGCATTTTGCTCATTGGTAACAAAAAGGAAATGTGTTTCTATCCTTGTTCATATCACAGCTCTTCATTATCACCAATCAGCACATTGTTTACACCAAGGGGACAGGGTACACTTTTTGAATTTAAGAATAATTCTATAATTATCATCAAATCATTACCCAGTCAGCTGGGACAGAAGAATACTACAACTGCACCTTGAAGAGTAAGACCCCCTCCCTACTGGGGACACCTGTTGTTTGTGAGTGGCAACAGATGATGGGATCCTGATGGCTGAGCAGACTGTGACCTAGAGTCAGTATACTCATACTGAAGAAAAGGACAAACTATTTGGGATCTCTAGGTTTTCATTACCCAGATGA
The DNA here is from genome assembly GCA_963585895.1 of Sepioteuthis lessoniana. Lineage (NCBI taxonomy): Eukaryota > Metazoa > Mollusca > Cephalopoda > Myopsida > Loliginidae > Sepioteuthis > Sepioteuthis lessoniana. The sequence continues at coordinate 51,307,444 of OY757922.1, forward strand.
TTACTCATCTAGTGATCGAAAAGAAAATATTGGTCTTTCTTCAGCATAATTAACCCTACAGCTATCACTTTCTGATTAAGAATTTTACAATATAAAAAAAGAATTGCAAGATTCCCTCTCTCTCATATGAGTATACTGACTGTGTAGTCCTGGGTTTTCCCCCTAGACATTTACCTTTATAGAACTCTGTGGTGGGTGGAAAACACAATTAGTGAATTCAGTAAAAATCCTCATAGACACAAATAAAAAAACAAAACCCAAGCAAAAAATCATAAATTCTAAAGCACCCACAGATACAGATAATGACTCAGATCAGACCCTCTTTCCTAAATTCATAGTACTTGAGTCAACAGAAGATACCTCTTATCACTAAGTTGTCCTCTTTTATTATTGAAAAGGCACTCTGCTTCACAATCCAACCAAAATCCATTAAAAAAACTAGCACTCAAGAAACAACACTCTTCTGGTGGAAATCACAAAGGCAACTTATTCAGACCTTCTGCTAGAACAGAAATACTTTTATAATCTTTAAATAAAAACTTATTCCCACAACTTCCTGAACTTATGAAAGTATAGTGAAAAGTCTGGATCTCTCCCTCTGCACCCTTGATGAGATAAAAATCAACCTTCACAAACAAGGTGTTACTGATGCATAAAGAATCTCCAAGAAAAATGATAAAATAATCCAAACAAATACATATTCTCAGCTTCAACACCTAAAAAACCCCTACTGAAATAAAAATGGGATATACTTAACTAAAGTTGAAACATACATCCCAAAGCTACTCAGATGTCACTACTGCTAAAGATTTAGGCACCACAATGAAAAATGCACCAGACCTCCAGTATTTAAAAGATGTGGAGAAAGAGAAACCGACTACATGGACGGTGAATACAATACAGCTGATTCAAAAGAGTGTGAAGTATGAAAGAAAAAGGAAATATCAGAAGTAAAACTTACAAAAATATCTTATATCCAGAAGCAAGAAAACGAGTCAAAAATTTTATAGTATCAACAACTTATGCAAAAACACAATCAAACCCACAAACAACCAAACCCAAAACCAAGGAATAACCCATTATGAGATAACCGTAATAGAAGAATTTAAAAAACTAAAAGAATTGCTAAGAGAAAGCTTGTCCAATCTGACAACCAAGCCACCCCACTGTTGAACCAGATAAAAAAAAAAGAACCCCCCAACCCCAGACTAAGAAACATGAAAACTCCAGAAAAAAAAACAACCAACAACAAACCTCATAACCCCCAAATTACCAATAATATTCCCATCCCCAACAAAAAATTGGATAACAATAAAAACCCACCATGAACTCCAAAAGAAAGATCTCTCTGAAAGAGGGAATCAAGCAAACATAAATTGAGAATCTTACTGATTGAAACAGAAAACAGATTTGAACTCACGGAAATAGAGACCCACGAAACAGAGAAATCCTAAATATTCTTTAGCTTTATGTCTAAATTGAAATATTGGTATAACAAAGTAATACTAGTAACCACTTCACTGAGTGCAAACAAATGATCAATATTGAATATGATTATTAGTGCTCGATAGCAATAATTAACTTTAACTCTGTAGAAACAACAGCAATACTTGCATGCAAACAAATTAGTTCTAACTCATTTAAAAATTGAAATTACCTACAAGCTATTCAATTACAAATCAAATGTAAGTCGACCATAGTTGAGGGTGACCTGAAGTTTCCTTTTTCAATAGCTACTACAACAAGGCATAGAGTAGGGTGCTACTCCATTCCTTGGATTGCTCCACTTTACCCTTTATCCTTATCTTATAATGCTGAGTGTTAAGCAAGGAAGCATCAAGTACCATTTTTTTGAGTCTTTGGTATGACTCAACCTGGGACCTATTGTAAATCCATTTAAATGTGTGCAAGTAAATGACTTAAATAGTTACTGCTACATAGCAATACATGAAACCATTTAACTTCATGCAAACAAAGAATTAATAGTTAATAGAATTATTGATATGGTTATATAATTAAGGTAATGATTTTTTTATATAAAACATTTTTTGTTAATTATATTTTATCATTTAGTTTGGTAAGGCTTTGAACTACTTGGGTCCCTTAATCCAGGTACATAGTCTAATGGTGCAGTCTTACACCTGCGCGGAAATGATATGACAATCGTCATCTGTCATAATAAACCCTATACAGGAAATGGGGCTGGAATGTGGATGAAGTCATGCCCAGAAGAGATGGTCCTGAGAATTTGAGTATTTAGAAAAGACAATAGTTGAGTTTTCTGCCATTAAGACGAGTGGTTGAGTTTTTCGGATCTATACCGGCAGAGATCTTAAATACCACAAGATGCGCCACATGTTGTTGGTGGGATCAGCATAGTATGGTTAGCATAGACTTTTAAGAATTGTGTCTCTCTCCTCATGTCACCAAGGACCAAAGCCAGAAATTAATAAACACATTCGTATCTGAAACAACAATCCGCCTGTATTTGTATATGTATTTGTATTACTGTTGTTATTGATATCTTTATAACTATACAATAATATAAGATAGAAATATTAGAAGCCATTCAACTGGGTGCAAAAAAAGAGCTTAAGCTCTTCTAAAAATGTTATCAACAAAGTGTGTTTAGAAACTATATATTTGATAAAAAGTATTTAGCATTAAATAACCTACAATGGTTGATATGCCATAAAACCCAACCAAACCAAACCATAGATGAAAAAGAGTTAAACAACTTGATAAAATAACTTGATAGGAGATTTTAATAGCCACCACATGATATGGTAAGTAAACCAACAAACAAAAGACGCCAGTCCCTTGAAAAAATCATCAATAGCTACAGTTTATGCCTCCACAATCAGAAATCTCAAACTCACCCTGACCCATCCTTAAGTACATTTTCTGCCATAGAACCAACCCTCAGTGACCCATCAATCTTCATAGACTATAACTGGAGGGTATGCAAAGACTCTTGTGTCAGTAATCATTACTCAAAATAATAGTCAATGCTATAACTGAAAACCCAGAAATACAAATAACTCCAAATCCCCCATGATAGAATATTGAAAAACCAAAATGGCAATCCTACAAAAAATGATACCTTACCACACTTATCCCAGAAACAAGTACAAATCAGGAACACATAATACATTTAACCAACACCCTCATTACCATAGCCAACTAAACTATCCCTGAAACCACAATATCTTAAAAACACAACAAACCATGGTTCACAGAGAAGTATGATACAAGAATGTCAAGCAACCCTCAGGAAATTCAAAAAATCCCTTACCAGAAAATCTAAATAAATATAAACTACAATGAGCCAATACTCAACATATCATCAAAGAAACCAAGAGATCCTTTTGGAGAACCTTCACCTAAAAAATATTCCATGCCACTCTAAACATAATTTGGAATTTTATAAAGAAAATATCAAATGAAAACATCCACCACCAGGGACTCCAAATCAACCTTAGGAGCACTTACTATCTCTCCAATAGAAAGTTTATGCATAGAAGCTGGTGAACCCCCTCTCTCCTTGAGAAGACATAAACTTGTATACCAATACTATTCTAAACTCATTTCATGTTTCCAAAACCCCTCCTATAACTGCATCATGGGAATAAGATACAAAAACATAAAGCAAAAGCCATCAAACCTTTTAATCTAAGAATTCAAAACCTTGCCAATGAAATTAAAATCAATCCAAAAATAATACATGATACTATCCTCCTCAAAAAGCACCATCAACTATAAATTAACCAATAGTAAAACTAGAACAAACCAAATTATCCCAAACCAAAACACACCCCATCACTTTCCTAGGGAAATTCCTCAACATCCAAAATAACCTCCAAGATCACCGTGACATCAATACATATAGGTCTAAACAGGGAATAAAAGTTTGATGTGCTGCTATCCTCCAAAACCAAGAACTGTTAAAGCATCTCCCAAATAAATCATCAATCTATAGTGCAGAAATCACAGCTATTGACCTAGCTATGAACATTATAGCTAACTACAAATCTTTCAAATTCATCATCTCCTCAGACTTCAAATCAGTCTGCCTCACACTACAGAACAAAAATAAAGCAATTCTTCTCATCACAAAACTCATAAACAAAATGAACACTTTTTCTAAAAATAATAACATCAATCTCACCAGGATGACAAGCCACATTGGTATACATAGGAATGAAAGGGTAGACAAAACTGCAAAAGAAGCACACCTGACAGATTTATCTAATAGAAAAATCCCATACACTGATCTAAAACCAAACATTAACAAATTCATACATGACAAATGGTAAAAATCATGGGATGATCAAATACACAATAACCTCTACCATATATGAGATACCATTGGTGAATGGCTGGTATGTTACAAAAGAAATAGAAAATAAACCAGACAGAAAATCCTACCATGGGGGAGATGTGGGTGCAGCCCACATCACCCTCTTACAACGGAAAAGAGAAGACCCCCCCCCAATATGCTCAATGTGCAAAATACCCCCCACAGTCAAACACATTCTTTTAAACTGTGAAAGCTTCAGATAAGCTCACCAAAAATACTACCTGACAAGCAAACCTAGATGACCTTTACAAAAACACCAAACAAGAGGACATCTCGAGTTGGCTAAAAAAACAACCTTTTCACCAAAATCTGACCAAATCAACCCTTTCACTCAAATCTGACCAAATATAATCAAATACTATAATAAGAAACTTAAGCCTTGAAACCCACATGGAAGACAAAACCAATCTAGCCTTTTTGGCATTAAATGATCCACAGCAGATGATATACCTTTAAATAAAATTCAAAACCAAAATCATCAACTTTATCTGCAATAATGTAATTCCTGTGTTAAAAGCAAATAAAATTCTTATCATGTAAATGCAAGGAAGAAGAAACTTAGTTTATACCAAAAGTGATTTCATAACATATTAACAATCCTAAATACTAGCTTAAGGGCTAATTCTACAAAATTCTGTACAAATAAATTATTTTTGGTACATTTTAATAGACATATATGAAACAAATTCTGTTAAGAATTAAAAATAAGAAAAGAACGATTATATGATTTTACTTAATTCAAAGGGGAATTCTCAAAGTTTCTCAGAGGAGAGGAAGAGAATTATTTAAACACTGAATATATTGCAAGTTTAGACATACTATAAAACAATTGTATATATGTAAATGCTTGTATTCATTATATAGGTATATTTTGAGAAAGTAACAGAGACAAAGTTTTAACTCCTAATGTTTATAATTTTAATATTGATGCAGTTGTATAAAAAATAAAATAAGTGAAATTTAAAAGCTGATTTACAATATATATGTGTGTGTATGTGTGTGTATTTACAGAACAAATAAATCTGAAAAATAACTTAGAATACAAACTGATGTATTGCTACAAGCTGTTTTGAATTTGCTTGATTTTCAGGCCATATGAAAAGTTTTTATTGGTGAATACACCAAATACTCATACACTATTATCACCTCCATGTTCCTATTTGTATCACTAGTCCGTGATATTGCTCTCTCTCTCTCTCTCTCTTTCTCTCTCTCTCTCTCTCTCTCTATATATATATATATATATATATATATATACACACACACATAAACACACACATATAGACATCAGTGTTTATTGCTTTGGTGTATAAAAGATGTCACACTCCATAGACCAAATACACCTTTCATATTTTTTCAAACATAATCCCAAAATATGTCTCCATAAAAAAGTAGAAAAGGAAAAATTACTTTTATCAACTTAATGAAGGTTTTAGACTGTTTTCCGACTCTCAGTACATGAAGTGGGGGATCAATAAAGTGAGGGATTTTTTATCATTGTTAATTTAAAAACGGATCAAAAACTTTTTATATAAAAAATTCAAAACCTTTTGCAATAAATTTAAATGTTTTAGTTTTAATATTAGTTTTATTGTCAAGGAAATAGCATAAAACTGCATTTTATTGATAAAATTGCTTTTGCATATTTCATAACATCAGAACAATTTTGATCATACAAGCTTCTTAAAAAGAATGTAAGACATCTAGATATAAGCATTTCATCATTTGATCTATAATTGTGATAGTAATGTATAGAAAAGTATTATTGTTATTAAAAGCTTAAAGATTGCTAATTAAACAGTATTACTGCCATTGATATAACATTTATTGAAAATATGTAAATTGTTTTATTTAATTTTGTGTGAATAAATTATTTCATCAAAATTGGTATTCACTTCATCATTTTGTAAAAACACTGTGAATTTGTAAAGCATTGTTTTAATCATGGTACAAAAGTAACATTTCCTGATTATTACCCACAATGGTATAAAAAATCTTGATAAGATTAAATGACAAAATCTTACATAGAAAAATGCTATAGAAAAACTACAAACATTAAAAAAATGTACTCTTCAGACAGAAAGCATATCAATTATCAAAAACAAAAGTTTTGTTGGATTTTGAAGAAAAAAAACAATTTTTCACCATACCCATGAAAATGACCCATGATAAATAACTGCTCAAGAAGAAAAAGTAGAATGGAGATATATACTTCTATTTGTTGTGCACATATTCATAAACAATTATATGTTGAGGAAGAAATTAAGTTGTCTGGTATGAGGTATTACTGAAAAGTTCTTGGCCCAATCAAGAAGAGAATTATTTTTTTCAATTGATTTTTTGGGTGGAGAAATAGCATGTAAATTTCATTACTCCAGATAACTCCTTTCTTAGTCAGGCTGAGTATTTGTCAGTATCCCCCTCATATATGCATACATACAAATAGCTATATACATAGAAATATTTAAATCTTGCATATATCTAACATATCTCTGTCATGCACAAATGTCTCTATTTGTATAAGTATTCATATATAAGCATATATTTTTAGTTGTAAAAACATGTAAAAGAGAATTTATGATGAGAATGATGTGAGAAATTTAAAATTTTGTCTGAATAACATTTTTTAAATCTTGTCATTTGGCAATCTTGTTGGCATTGCCATGTCTGCATAACATGTATAAATCCCTGTATAAGCAAACCACAACTAATTTTGATGCATTTCGCAGTTTAGCACCTGCTACATGAAAACTGCATTATGTGAGATGTGTAGACATATTTCAGCTAAACAAATTCTGTTTCAACTCAACTCTTAATTCATATAACTTCACTTTCCCTCTCTGTTTCATCCAATTTTATTCGATATCTGTGGTCTCAAATGAATTAATGTTTTCTTAAAACTGTATCATTTCCAAAATTGATAGGTATACAAAATAATATTTCATCCAAAGTGAACTTCACACTTTCTTCAAGACCTATTCAATAAGTTTTGGTTCCTTGAATAGGAAACACCACAAATTTCACTTTTTTACTTACATAAAAATTAAGCCTTATCTAGGTGTCTATATATGTACATGAAATCACATTTTTACATGCACACACACACACACACACACACACACACACACACGTAGACACACACATGTTCATATGCAGCTGTTAGTGTGTGTCTGTAAGTATGTCCAAAGGTTTCTTTTCTATAATGATGTACATGTATGCATATGCAATTATGTATTCATATTTATATGTATGTATATGTAAATATATGAGAATATTTACATGAGTGAATATATGTTTGCACAGCTGCCCATGTGAATACATATATTTTATATATTCAGCTTAGTAGTAAAAGATGAAAATGTGTATCTAATATTCAACAGTGTGTACACTGTATTCATACATATGTGTGTATAAGTTTGCTTGATCATATTTGCATTTGTATGTATGACTATAAACGTTTGCATGCATGCAACTCTATCATATATTTTAAAAATCTATTTTAGTATGCACATGAATCCTTAAGTACTTATGAAGAATATATAACTAGAAATGGGTGCGTAGATATATAATGAGACATGTTCATATATTGTGTATATGTGAATTGGAAAGCTGAATATATTTGTGTGTACATGAAGCATGCCAGATACTTAAGAATACACCTTTAGCTAGACATAAATGGAAGATAACTAAATGTGATGATACATGGAATATGTCAAATTTTAACCAATGATTTTTCTTTCAGATCTTTGAGAGGATTAATATAGCAGATTCTAATTTGATACAGAAAATGAAAAAAATGTGTCATACTTGTAGCCCTAGCCACCATTCACAGCAACTTGGAGATAGCCAGTTTTTTGAAAATGACCAGATTATTCATGCTCAAGGACAGGAATAAGCAGGGGATAAATCTTCCTGAGTCAAAAAAAAGAAACATTTTAAGCAGTTGGTTATCATAAAGACTGCCAAACTTTAACCTGCAGATATACAACATCAACCGCAACCCCAACAAATCCATGAGAGTCATTGCTGAGCAGTGGTCAAGGCCTGTACATGTTACAGCAGAACTTTGCTCTCTCATTCATGGCCTACATGACTAAGGTATAATTGGCTAAGTATTTTTCTAAATATTTTCCACATTAACTTTGAAAAACTAGTACTCTGAATTTCTTCCCACACCATAAACTATAATCTTTTGGTGGACTGCTGCTGCAGCTGCTTCAAACCAAATATTGGGGGAGCAATCTCCACACCTATACTTTTGCTTTGTTCAAAAATTGAGTAAATAATGGCAGTGTGTCCAAACACAAAGTTTCTGTCTATCATATGAACTGCCAACTGGTTTCTCTACAGAATGTTAACTAGTTTAAGAAGTAATCTTTATGTGGCTGTCCCATCATAATAAAGTTTTTAAAGTTTCTTATCTAATCACAAAGACACTTTTCTGATAACTAAAATCAGTCTGAATCAGGCATAATTGTTTCTTTCCTTACAGAATTATATGATCACAATTTTCACAGTTGAAAGCAGAATTTTCAATTTCAATACTATTTAACACTACATCATTCCATTTTCACATTGATCATTAATGTTCTTACTTTCAAAGTCTGCAAATTCTGAAGTACAAGACATTATGAAATGAAAGTGTGATTATTTTGTTTAGGGGGAATTTTAAAGTAAACTGAACACTAATTAATGAGAACATTTTTATGAAATATATCAAACCTGATTAAAAAGATTATGTTTGTTTTTGTGTATGTACTTAACTATATTTTGTTTCAATATGCAAATGTAAATATTCATAATTGTTATTATGTATACAGTTTCTTTTATTAATTTGATGCTTTTATATAGGCATATATAAGCATGCAAGTATCTATGAATACATGAACAGATACAAAATAGATACAGCCAACACATATATAGGTGTATAAATTGTTTATATATATATATATATATATATATATATATATATATATATATATATATATATATAATTATTGTGATTTTTTTCTCACCAGATCTAACTAGTGACACAGAAAGAGCAACTCTTTTAGATTTCCAGTACTCTTCTGAGAATTCTCGCCAATCTTAATCAGGATGGTCTGAATTATTGCTCTGCTCTCCAATTCATCAAATCTCTTTTCTAGGTTCTTGGGGACTGTTCCAGGGATTCCAACTGCTAGTGACATCACCAATACCTTCATACTCAAAAGCTTCTTCAGCTCTCTAGCAAGGTTCACATATTTGTCCAGCTTTTCAGTTTCTTTTTTTTATTCTATTGTCTACTGAAATAGCAAAATTCACTAAATGACAAGTTCTTTTCTTGAAATACAAACTAGGTCTGGATTGGGTAGTCTGCTTGTATTTTAAAGTTCTAGAGAATTTCATTCATCTCATTTTCTAGGATGAATTCTGATTTGTACATATACCATTTGTCAGCATGGTCAAACTTTAGTTTATTGCACAATTCCAATGGATCACATTTCCCACCAAGTCATACCTGCTCTTGTATTCCTTTTTGTACCATTTTGCTGCATTTGCTTATCATGTAATTAACAGTTTCATCTCTATCCCCATATAATCCACACTTGTTATCCTCCTGTGTATTATGAATTTTTGTTTTGACTTAATTAGTTCTTACAGCATTATTTTGCACTGCTATTAATAGAAATTCAATTTCTCTCTTCAGGTTTCCCTTTCATAGCCATGTTCAAATTATCTCATGTGTAAGTTTGTTAATTAAAGTATCTATATCGTCATTTTTCTTCCCATTTTTGTTTTCTAGATTTTTTGATTATTGCTCTCTTAGTTATCTTTAAGTTATTTCCATCAATATTTCTGCTACTGGATACAGTAATTAATCTTATTTTAATAATTTTTTAGTATATTCTTCAAGTTCCTAAATTGTTGTATCCTTGAAATTCTCAATGTAGGCAAATCTTTCTTCTTTTCTTGATATGTAGAGTCTGTTTATGTCAAGGCTTAGAATTTCCTTGTTCTATTCTCCATATGTCTGTCTGAGTTCCTCTGTTGTCCATTTAAAGAAAAGTCCAGAGTATCTGAAAAGAGAAACTTTCCAGATATCTTTCCTTTGATAAGATTTCTGCTGCAGTTTTTTCTTTCATCTCCATTTGCTTGATAGTATCTGCTTCAAATATTCCCAGGTATTTGTGGTTTTCTTTTTCTTCAAGTGTTCTAATATCATGACTAGATTTTTATTCTATATCTTTACTTCCTTTAGAATGTGTTGGTCAAGAGAAAATAGGTGATTTGTTCTTCAATTTCCTTTGCAACATTTTTCTGTTCTTCTGGAAATAGCATTCAATTGTCAAGCATGTAATAGAGTTCTCTTATTTTTACAGTTCAGATCTTCCACATGATAGACAAACTTGTTACTGGTCCATAGTGACTTGGGATATTATTATTATTATTATTATTATTATTATTATTATTATTATTATTATTATTATTATATGTATACATAAATATGTTAATACATTTATATCTGTATATGTGAGTGTGAGTAACTTTTTGTGCATGTACATGTTTTATACATTATATAGTACATGGAGGTGGGCATGCAGGTATGTGTATATAAGACTATGAATACATGAATAGAAGTCTGAATAGAAAGCTATATCTATGTTTACATATATCATATGCCTATTTTTTGAATTTATCCTTGACTTATAAAAGATCAGCAGTCAAAAACTTCATCTTGTTTACAGTGGTCTTCTCTTATCAGTCTGTCAACACAGAAAGGTTATCCTTTTTAATTTTTTATGTCTTACTCATAAGACTGGCCAGTTTTTCCCCAAGAAAAATAATAAAAATATCTCTTTTATCACAGTTTATTTTTTAGACCAAAATGACAACTACCTGGACAAGCTGTTAAAGGAAGATCTTATAATTTGTCCATTGTCAGCACTTGTATCTTAAAAAAAATAGAAAAGCAGTGCAATGTTTTTCCCTAAAGATAAGACTGGAAAATTGTATTGTTTTTTAGATCTTTTGTAACTTACATTTTTCTATGGCCAACCTTCTTTGTGTCACGTAATACTTATCATTTACCATTTTTATTCCATAACAATGGGTACTATTATCTCTCAACAATAGCAAACATTGAAATAAATTTCATTATTTCACTTGTCAAATGGTATGCAACACCACATGCTATTAATATATATTTTCTAAGAAAAAAGCAATTTCTTCATCAAATTCACATTTTTGTAAATGATTAGTGACCAAAAAAACTTTAAAATCCCTTTTTTATTTAACTCTTAACTGCATCTATATTTGAGCAACTTTTTCAACAACAGAATGTATCCTTAGCTCCTTTTAGTCTACAATGTTTTGAGAATATTGCAATTTTTCTTACACTTCACCTGCTGAAATGACACTTCTTGTTTATTGAAAATGAAAAGGTATGCCTGTATTCTCTGGGGATTATTATCAAAATAAAATGTACAGGTATATTTGTTTTCTTTTTGTATAAATTATTTCTAATCAGATACTGTTAGGCTCAATCCAAAAGCCTAACAATGATCTACTAGTTATCTATGATTAAAGAATACTTTTAAAATCATTCATTTGTTTATTGACAAAGAAAAGATGAGCCAACCACATTTTCTTTATTTTAAAATAATTTTAGATTTAGATTTTTTAATATTCTATAAGCAGCATAAAAATATTTTTCTGATCAGAGTATTAAAAATAAAGCTGAAATAAGAGATTATAAAGAATCTTTGAAGTCAGAAGCAGGTCAGGGTAATTTTGTAGATCAGAAGAATCACTAGAAAGACATAAATTGAAAGGGAGGCTGTTTTTAAGCAAACTGTCCCTGGAACTTCAGCATATTTTTTCTAAATTGTAATCTTGAGTATAAAAACTACATAAGTCTTTTTTTGTTGTTGAGAAGATATATGATAATATTATTGCTTTAAAATTTTAGAATTTTTCTCACATAAACAATAAAGTGGCAAGGTTTTGTTTGTAGTAGAGCAGTAAATCATAAAGGTTTGAGACGTCATCTAAAGTTTCAAGATGATTAGGAGAATGTAAGGCAAAAAGGAAGTACCCTCAATCTAAACACTCTGCTTAGTATTGGTAAAATATCATCCTAGGATCAATCTATCATTGTTATTTTACACATGAATTTGTCAATATAAAAGTACTTATAGATATGAGAAAAATGTTTGCTCATATAAGACTGCTCATACAGTAAATATTAATCAACACTAATTACAAAACAGGAACATTATCCAGTAGATAAATGTGCCAAAGAAAATCAAATTTCTATTCACTACAAAAGAAATTGGAACTATAGGCAGATTAAGAATGTATAAATTATACAATTAACATATTCAGATGCTCAATTTAATATGTTAAACAAGCATATACATATGTATATACATACTGCAAAAGTTATAGAGATAAATAAAAAAGTATTGATTAAAAATGTTGTTTACTGGTTAAATGATAATTTAATCACATAATATATATCTTTAGTTGATTATCATACGATCAACACAAATGCTGCAATAAAAACTTCATATTTTAGACAACAAAGATTATGCATGCAAACTTTTAAATAAAAAATGACAGTTTCCAATTGTACAACAAAATGTATGTGGTGCATTCAATAAGTTTCCAGGCGTTTTTTTGTACAGGCATTTAAAATTGTTGTAGACTCTTGAAAATTCAGTATGTTATTGCTATACATCTTATGAGATGACTGACCAATTTTTATGATTTCAGGTTCAAATAAACAGCTACAGCAGGAATTGTCACAGCTGGTGAATTTCAAAAATATAATCTGGACTTTAGAAGAACGATATGCAATAAAATTCTGTTTTAAACTTGGAAAAAATGCCACAGAAACGTATGGAATGCTTCAGACTGTTTTTGGAATATCTTGCACGAATCAAGCATCGGTTTTTGAGTGGCATAAGAGATTCAAGGAAGACAGGGAGTCTGTGAGGGATGATGAGAGGTGTGGGAGGAGTAAGGAAGTCATGAGAGTTGACTGGCCAAAGGGTTAGAGTTAGGGTTAGGGTTACTATATTGAGGTTTTAAGGGAGTTCAGGAAGAGATTCCTAGGGAAGAGGCCAGCACTCTTCAAAGTGGATCAGTGGCATTTCCACCAGGACAATGCACCAGTCCACAACTCCATCCTTGTCACAGACTATTTGAGCAAGATGGACATCAAGACAGTTCCTCACTCTCCCTATAGTCCAGACCTTGCTCCCGGTGACTTTTGCTTATTCCCTAAGCTCAGAGGCTGTCGTTATGAGACAATTGAGGAGATGAAAGAGGCTGTGATGAAGATCATTGACACGCTCACTCAAGAGGACTTCCATGGGGCTTTCCAGAAGTTGTTGGAACAGTACAACAAGTGCATTGCAGCCAGAGGAGATTACTTCGAAGGGGACTAGAGTTTCATGTGTGTACTATCAATAATACCGGACATTGGCCTAGCGGTTAGAGTGTTCGCCAATCGCCCGGGAGGCCTGGGTTCAATCCCAGGTCGAGTCATACCAAAGACTCAAAAAATGGTACTTGATGCCTCCTTGCTTAACACTCAGCATTATAAGGTATGGATCAAGGGTAAAGTGGAGCAATCCAGGGAAAGGAGTAGCGCCCTCTCCTACACCTTGGTGTAGTAAGCTATCGAAAAGGGAGCCTTCGGGTCACCCTCGACTATGGTCGCCTACTTACTATCAATAAAAGTGCCCATACAAAAAAAGTCTGGAAACTTATTTAATGATCCTCATATATCTCATAACAGTTGTAATTCTTTTATAATGAATGGAACTCGACTTTAACACTCATCATATGTTTACTTTCTGTAATTATCATAATCTACATTTGAATATTTCTAAGTAACACTCAAAATATACAATGTATAATTGTTTCTAATCAAATAGAAAATGAGAATTTGTACTAATTGTTTGAAATAGTTCAAGATAACTTACCTTCTTAATTTAAGATTATAGAATAATAAAATAAAAAGGAAATTAGTTAATTCTGAAAAAAATCATCAACTGAACCCTACAAGATTGTATATTATTAAAATTAAGAATAGCATCACAGTTTACATGAAGTAAATAATTCTATTATACCATGTTTTCTGAGCTATTATCTTCATATTTTCTGTTTTTTCACATATTTTGACAGATATATTCTTCAGCCTTCTTCAGCTAATGTTATACCTGGTGGTCTTTAGAAAACATTTAATACTTCTTTCTATTGTTTTTATTTGTCTCTTCAAGAAGAATACCATAACTTAACCAACTTGTGTTATCCTATATCACAAAGTTTTGTGTCATCCTCCACTAGATAACACTGGCCTGCAACGTTTTCAAGGTCAAATATACCATAGCTGATTTTAAGGTAGCTTTTTTATGCTGAATCTAAAAATCATACTCATTTTTTTTCGAATCAGGTCAAATTTTTAAGATAAAATATCTTACTTGAAATGCATAGAACAGTATTATAACTCTATTTCCTTGTTGAATTGAACAAATAAGGCAGAATTTAGGGCTGATATATTAGCAGAAAGGTCACATTGTGCCATAGTAAATTGAAAAATACACAAAAGAAGTTTTTCAGGGACTTCCTCCTGTGCTCAGAAGCCACCACATCCTGTTTCAGACACCAGCAGTAGTCAGCAAGAAAGTTTATGCCCCACCAGTCTTGGCAAATCTTCACGATTCTTTAGAAAATAGTCCAAGTGTGAATGCAGAAAGTGCAGTTTGGCTGACATTCATGCCCCGAGTTAGTTGAAACTCTTCAGTAGCTCTTCAATTTCCTTCTTGTATTCCGCACTCCAGTGGTTTCCCAAGAAATTTGTAAAAACTGACTTCAGTGATTGCTAGGCAGACAGTTCAATTTTGCTCAATGCTTCATTAAACTTTGGGTCCTTCATGGGTTCTCTTATTTGAGGGCCATCAAATATACCAGCCTTGAGTTTCTCCATGCTAAGGAACTTCTCTTGGAGGAAAGCAAACCCACTGCCCTCCCTGTCTATTGCCTTCACAAAGTTCTTCATTACTCCTAACTTGATATGTAAGAGTAGAGGCAGTATTTTGTTCAGTTCAACAAGAGGGTGAAACTGAACATTATGTGAGCCAGTTTTTAACCTTTATCTTAATGATCACTGGCTGTTTCAGAGACACAAAAAACAAGGATACTTTGTGTACCCACCTTGGAGCCCTAGGACCAGTCCAACCACCTTAAAATCTCTACAGATCAACCATTTGGGCTCCTGGTAGTTACAGCAGACAGCAAATGTTCCTCTTTGAGACATGAACCCAGCAACTGAGCAGACTCCTTTGAAAGGTTCAGGTCTTGAGTCAGGTCTTTGAGTTCTGCTTGTGTCAAGGGTACTGGCTGGTTATCTTCTGGCTTGTATGCATCAACTCAGCTACAACAGTCATGTCACTATGTTTGGAACCAGTGCTATATTCCATGTAACCATCTGACTAAGGAACAGGAAGTTCAGGGACATGAGGGATTGGTCTTATGGCAGAAGGAACATCAAGATATTGGACATGGTGCTAGTTCTTGTAATTTATTCCTTTTAGATTTATCATGCAGAAATAGCAGTCCATAATGTAATCTTTTCCTTCCCTCCAGACCATTGGAATGGCAAATGGCATACTCTTCCTTTTACCATTCCTTCAATCCCTCAAATTCTCCATACATGTTTTACAAACATGGGAAGCAAACAGCTTATCTTGATCGTCTAGTTTGACTCCAAAGTCATCATGATTAGCCTTTTTCACAAAATCAGTGATTTTTGCTTGACAGGAAGAACCACATTATAAGAGAACCTGTTAGGATTATTCTAAAACTAAAGATCCATAGAAATGCAAATGTCAAGCTGGAAAGAGAAAAAATAAATCAGCACTCAAATTGTCATTGACTTTTGGCCCACTACATTAAAATCATTTTAAGCTGAGAGATAAACCCCACTCCCTCTAAGTATATGGTTGTTAGCAAGTAGGGTGGTATACTGTAGTTAGATTCACATTCAACATTATATGTTATACTAAACATCAGGAAACCAAGATCAGCTGTGACATTTAGAGTCCACAGGCTTTTGAATAAGTGTTATTATTGTGTACAACTTGTAAAGTATTCAAGCACATCTTAAAAACAAGACCTGACCAAACACAATGAATAGTATTTTTGAATTCAGAAAAAAATGGCAATCATATATCACTTGATAAACCTTTGACCTTTGGAAAACATTTTTTAACACTGGCCAGTGTAATAGTTTTGGAAAGCTATTATCTAAGATTAAATAATAAAACGAGCATGGCAAAATAAATGTGAAGAAAAAGAAATACATAGTCCCCATTAAAATATGGTGAAAATAATGAATAAAGAATCCCAAATGAAATTTTATAAGGTGAAAAAGAAGCAGTTCAAATTAGTTTGTTAAAAATACTGTATGAGAAAATGAAGTGAAGATTTTTAATATCAAAACCAGTACTCAGGAAATCAAATATGGACAGCTATCAGCTATATGCTGGTCAATGAAAGGCCTTTTAGCACAATAAAGTCATTAATGCCACTCATATCAGGGGTTAACTAAAAGTGAATTCTTTGATAAGAAAAGATTTTTTCATCCAATTTTGTCTTTTCTGTTAATACACTAACAAAACTTTGATGACTAGTCCTGTGACTTTATTGAATTGTGGTTTCTTTGTTAAAGAGATGAAAAAGAAAAATAAGCACTAAAGGACTCTTAAAGGCTACAGGGTATGGCATTACAAGTGGGGGGTGAAGAATATATTTGGCTCAAACATTTTTAAAACAACAAAGATAAAGATGATTACCTGGAAAATGTCTTAAAAAATAAAAGTAACTCATTGCAAATAATTAGAAAAGATTTTTAATTTTTCTTACAGTTTTTACAACATAACTCACTGTTAAGAATGAGTATTTTTTAAAAAGTTTGCACTATATGTATACAGTAGTTATGGTAATATTAGTTTTTAGATTTTGCAAAATATAAAGATAATTCTTAAATGTTTAAACAAAGAAAAATATGTTTATAGAAATAAATATTCAAGGAAAATACTTACATGTAACAAACTTGTGCTTTGCTATATCAGTAGAAACTAATATGGCAAAGTACAAATATATCTTTAAATTTCATTCTCTTATATTAATGGAATGAGTTATGCAAAAATAAAATTCCTGTTGTGTCTAGAGGGAAAAACTGATTTTAAATCTTGTACAGAAAAAATAAGTTATGATAATAATGATACTGTTCTATGCATATATGTACTACAGTCTTTTATTCCTTACACTTAACAATTACATGTTTGGTTGCATTTTTACATTTATTCTTCTCTACGTTGACTTTATTGAATATCTATGTGGTGGCACTTCTTATTTGATTGCCTTTTGTCTCCAATCAATAAAACTGACCTGGTTCTCAATTTCACAGAGTCAATCTCATCACATTTTTATTTCTTTCAGTCTCCTTTCCCAGCAATCCTTGTAGGAGTAGTTATCAAGTTTCTTACTTCATCTTTAATTGCATTATTCTCCCTTATTTATAATTACAGAGGTTAGTTCTTTAACTTTCCTAATAATAAGATCCTCTTTTCTTCCATTTTATGGTTGGGGTCAGCTTCTTTTTCTTTAGCATTCCTGCTACTATCTCACCTTTGTTTCTCTCTTTTCTTTTTGGCTTGTTGTCAAGATTCTTGTTCTCTCTCTGGTTTCAACCATTTATTTTCTCAAAGCATTTCCAATTATCAGACATTTCTTGAAGAAAATGAAGAGATCTACTGCTTTATTATACTTGATTTTTATTTGTTTCATTTTTCTTTGTGTTCTCTTTATGACAACTTTTCACCTTTATCTTTGTTGCCAGGGTTGACCTTCTTTTTATTTCTGTCTCTCTTAACAGTTCAGACTTTTTAAAACCTTCTGCATGACTCTGTTTTTCTTAGTTGCATAGAAGCATCTATGCTAATTAAGTAAAAAGTACACTAAATTAGAAAATGTGTGAAATTTAATATCCAATGAAATCCAAACAATTTCCTTTATTGCTAAATGTCAGCATAATTTGCAGAGAATTAAAAAAGAGACATTTAATCAAAATAAGAAAACCACAAAAAAGGATGAAAAGAACATTATATATATATATAGTTTATACTATAAAATGCTCCTCTTTCAAGGACAATGATATTTTGGAGTGAGTTGAATGATGGTGATGTATTTTGAAATAGCCTATTTCCTCATGGTGACATCCACAGGAAAATACTGATGTTTTGTGTAACATATCTATTTCTCTTTCTCTAAGAAAATGTGCACATATTTTATTCAGACAATAACCCTATTATTAAACAAAAAACAAATACTGAGAGAAAAACAATACTTTTTTGCTTTGTTTTTTTTTGGGGGGGGTGAAATGTCTACAGCCTGTAAAAGATTTGATTTCTTTGTATATTACTACAGTAAGTTTTTAGTTCCCTGTATCTTTTTAGTCTTATTTTTTTCCTCTATAAATCATAAAACATACAGAGATAAGTCATCCCATCTCATCTCCTTTTATAGGTATTTTTGTCAATGTCAAGTAGATGCTTGAGACTTATTTTAGAGAGGTATAGTGTTCTATATTAGATATTGCAGCTAAGAAAATTCCCCCACTAGTATATCTAGCAAGGAAAAGAAATATCTTTATATGTTCACTATGTGAAGACCAATTCCACAGCTCTCTGCATTTCAATGCACCGGATGGATTTTACAGAGAGTTAGTTATGAGCAAAATATCTGCAAGTGAACAGAATATAGTGAGGGTCAGGTTGAGAGATTACATAACACAAGAATTGATTTTAAAAAATATGACTAAATTGAAGGACTAAGTGGGAACTAGAAGAAATAAACAGAAAATGATGAAATTCAGAAGCAACAATAGGGCCAAAGTCATCCTTTTGGATTATGAGATGCCAGTATACATGCACAGCAAGCAATCATAAAAGCTCAGTATATGTATATGCACAATAAAAAACAAAATAAAATAAGACAGCATAAGTAAAAGAAATGCTGAAAACAGAGATTGCAAATCCCTTAAGATTCTGTTAACACTTTACTTGTCTTATCACATAGAAGTAAAAATAGTGACTTGTTGGTTTGGAATAAACTGATAAGCTAGTGCTGTGCTGAAATGCACTGGGATTAACAGCTGAATAAGGGCTTGATTCAAATTTGTATGCTGTTTGTTTTTTCTATTCCATTCTATCCATTCTCACATAATAGCAAGACAGTAGTAACACATTCTCAGCATGGGATCTGATGAAAATAGAGACACATTCTAGAAGTAAGCATTAGGATTTGTTAAAAACCAACAAAGTTATATATTGGTAAGGAACTTTGTATCACAGATTTCTATTCTTGTTGTCATAACATCATTCTTTTTATATATTACTGTACTGAATAAAAATAAGCTGTATTTTAAGCTCAGCTTCATGTACATTTTGTACAAGGTACATTTGAAGTATTAACTTTGTATAAGGATAAATTGAAAAATGTCATTAAAATGTAAGCAAAAATTTATGATTTAAAATCTTTTTTATCAAAATTTATTCTAATTAGAAAGGAGGAAGGCATTGAGTTACATTAGAGTTATGCCCAGAAGCTGATATGGAAAACAAAATGTGACCAATTTTAAGTAAAATGTATAAATATGCTTATATCAAGGTGTTATTAAAAATATAATGGCTAAAGCTATATTCAAAAAGAAGTTTTAGTAAGTAGTAAGAATAAGAACAAAGCTAGTACATCAGTGTAAAGTGAAAAACAAAAGTATATTAAAAAATCTACTAAAATGTTTCACAAGAAATCTACTTTCCATTATCTTATTGACAAGATAATCAAAAATAAAAGGCAAAAGAAATAAGTGTATTCTTTTTGAAACAACAAAATATAATGATTATTTTCTATACAAACCCCAGTGTTACAGACTTTCAATATTTCAATAAGTTTTTACAACACTAATAATTTTATTTATGTATCTTATGGAAAATGTATCATATTTTAACATATGCATTTTCATATAATTTATTATTGAGACAAGAAAAATATGGCATTTTCTCAGCTTATTAATTTTGTAAGTTATAAAAAAGAAAAGATATATCTGATGAAATAAAATTTATTAAGTTTCATAAATATGCTTAAAATTTTGTTAACATTTTTTAAATATTTTCATGTAATATACATTACTTGAATACAAAATTATAACTAAATATGAAAAGAACGTGTGTGTGTGTGTGTGTGTGTGTGTGTGTGCATGTGTGTGTGTGTGTGTGTGTGTGTGTGTGTGTGTGTGTGTGTGTGTGTGTGTGTGTGTGTGTGTGTGTTTAAACAAACACTGGAGGCATATGTGTACTTTTTCTTTGCCTTTATACATCTCTGTATCAGAAAACTTTTGTCAATAACACAAAAACTTACTATAAGATACAAAGAAATTTGCTTAAATATTAGTTATAATCATGTAAGGTTGTTTCTTAGGTATATGATGTTTGTCAGTGTCATCTCGTAATAACCAATTTACACAACATCAATATTCTTGTGAGTATAAGTACATTTCTTTATTGTTTAGTTTATTGTTATCTTCAGTTATGTCAGTTACTGAATCTATTTTATAGAAACTAATTGTTATATCTTGATCATTATGCTATTACTATAGTTTTTAGATTTTGTTATTTTTTATAGAAATTTTGTTAATATTAGAAATGTATGATTTTTGTCTAAATTGGAGTATAATTCATTCATGACTTTTTTACTTTACATTTTGAGTATGTTGTAATCATAATTCATCGTAATATTTTTGTATTTTTTAGTCATATTTTGTCTTTCTTTTGGTTTTTTATTTTTATTTAATCATTTGTTTAAAAAATCTTCTCTTAATGCAATACTCATTCATGACTGGCTATAAGTGTTAGAAATTATTTTACAGTTTTTGTTATATCAATAAAAGAATTAAGACTGACATTAAAAAATCTGTTGATGACTACAGGTATGGAGAAATGATTGCTTGACAATAATGTCACAGCAAAATCACAAATGATAATCATTTACTTCTGACAAGAAAAGGTGACACCTACATGTTCCATTATGTAGCAAAACACATTTGTATTTCTGTTACCTAAGTTATCCTGAAAACACAGATCACAACATTTAGCTGATGATAAAGTTCATCGGACCAGCAATGAACCCACTCTGTGCATGAAAAACATATCAAATTGTGTATTACTTTATATATATATATATATATATATACATATATATATATCTTTAAGAAAAAACCAAAGACTGGTTAATTCATGATTATAAATTTATTTTGATCCCGTATTTTCAGTTTCTGGTGTAAACCAAAAACATGAAGAAAAAAATTGATACAGGACTTCTTCAGACCCAATGGATAATTAATTAAATTTTAATTTAAATTTAAATTTAAAACCAGAATAAACACGTGGGGTGAAGGGGGGACGAGATTAAGGAGTTACCTCCTCGTTTTATTGAATTTCCGTTTTTATTTTATATATATACACATATATATATATATATATATATATATATATATATATATATACACACATGGAAGTATATATACAAATATATACATATATACACATATGTCTATATATATATAAAATACACACATATATATATATATACATATACATATATATGACTGAGTCATTGGCCTAATGAGTTGAGAGTTCACCAATGGTCTGGGAGACCTGGTTAAATTTGATTAGAGTGGTTTGGGATAAATATGTTTGAGATCTAACATTTTAGCAAAAACTAAGACATTTTTACACTCAATACTTCCATAATATGAACAATTTTTTCTTGAATTTCATTTTCTTTTTTTTTTTTTGCTTTTTTCATTCTTTTACCTTTCCTTTTACATATTCCATTATAGTCAATGTTTTTGATGAAACTGGATATGCTTGAACCCTTCCCCATTTTATTTCCTCTTCTTTCTTTTTTCTCTGAAAAGACCTCTCCTCCTTCATATTTCCTTCTTTGTCACTGAAATTAATCTACCACTGTCTGTTCAAATCTCTGATGAAACCCAATACACTTTGATGCCACCTAGCTTCAATCATCTACCCAGATGGTCACAGTAAAAAACCAAATTAACCCCTACCACTATCTGTCAAACCAATATCTATTTCCCTCCTTGTTCTTCCCTTATCTATCTCTTGTCTTTAGACCATTTCCCTCCCTTTATACCTTTTTACATTCTCCATTAGTTTATTTTTACCTCAATTGCTAAAATATAGAAAAATGCAAATAATATTGAGTTAATGATGTTCTTCTGTTAATAAAGAATAAAATATTAGCACTAAACCCTTTGTAAGTGTTTGCTTTATCCACTTTTCTACTTACTTTTATCATCTTATCAGATTCACCAAAATTTACCATTTCTCCATATATATGTACATATATATATTTATATATTTATATACATATATATATTAATATACATTTACGTATATATGTATGTATACATATATACACATATATACATCTACTTTTGGGCATGTAGATATACAAATACAGAGGTTTCATACAATGACTGATGTTTATACAGCAGCATTGCTTCAACCAAAGACTTCATCGGATGATAACTCTGGGCTCAGGCATGGTTTTGGGGCCAAAGCATCATTACCACTAATGTTATATACTCACATAATAAATATGCTTATATACACATATACATGTTCATGCAGCATCACAACGACACCATAATTAAGACGCATGAAGGAAGGAAGATGCAAGAAGCTTCTTTACAAAAAATATTCACCTCTCACTTTATTGCAAGGGTTCGAAAGGGTTGTTCAAGGTTTGCATGTGAGAGAGTGCTGGAGACCGAACATAAACTTCATATTTTGACCCCACTGTTATGACCATCACGTTGTGTCTTTCTTGTTCTCCTGATGTTGGGGTCCACTCCATCGGGGGTTTTCCGAGAGCCCCCTCGGTCGGGTGTGGCCTTCCCTACCACATCTGGTCTCTAGCGGTCTGGAATTCTACTGGCAACTGCTTTGGCACCCCAAACTCAACTGAGTTAAATAATAATTCAATGCCCACATGATCGCCTACTGGATCTTTGAAATCGGATGTTTAATCGTCATCAAGCGGAAATAACTGTCATGCAGTTCAGAGGTTACTCTCTTCCGGTGCATCACTGTAGTGGCACAATGGGACCTTCACCTTGTCCCATATCATTAGCCTTAATCCGCCCACGCGATCTCTTTCGATTACTGGCCATTGGAATGTGTCACTTCCTTCCGGTGTATCACCTTGGAATAGCATTTTTGGGCCGGGGTGAGGGTCAAAATATAACACTAACCTAGAGCGGCCCAGCAGAAACTCATGATACCACCAGACTTTATTGTATTGATGTCATACTATGGGATTGCCATATCTACGCTGATGCAGTTAGAGCCTTATCTTGGATATTTTTATGTATTTACTTTTGTCTGATGGAGAAAATCCAAGATTAGTCAAGAATATGGAGGTTGAGTCAGTAATGAAACGTCAGTATGAAACTTCGATTGGAAATATGTTGGTTATCCAGTCATTTCTGACACATTGTTCTTACAGATCCTCATATTTTTCCAAATTACACTGATGTGCCCAATCGAAATTTTCTTTAAAAAGGACCATCAACTCAATAACAAAATATTTTTTGGATTTAACAGACCAAATCATATTTACCAACCCCTCCGCTCGGGCAGGATATGACACAAGGTCAATTTTTCAACGGAGTCTAACAGGTTTGAATTCAGAGTTTTCCTTCTCCTAGACTAGTTGCCTCACCAAGGCTGAAGAACCTAGTCTGCCCTACTATTTTACCCATAGCTGGAGGGAGAATAATTGGATTCATACCTTTCCCAAGAGTATTAGTGCTATGTGAAATGCAATCAGTCTCGTCCAGGATTTGAACTCGTGTTGCCTTGTGCATTTCCTACGACGATAACCATTACACCACAGGCACCTTCCTTTAACAGAACAAATGACAATATCTGGACACTGGGTCATTAATGCTATTTCTGAAAGGAATATGAAATGATGTTCTAAATCAGTTGCGACATGCCAGTCAGTGCAGCCATTGAGCAATGATGATCTGTGCTTATTTTTACATGAAAGTAAATCAAATGTATATATATATATATGTAGGTACATGTTTATATACATATATATATATGTATATACATCCATATATATAAGTGTGTATATATATATATATATCCCAGTTGGCTGGCACTGTAGAATATCCTGGATATGACATTAAACTGTATCTGATTATGAGGCTCAAATTCAGAAGATTTTTTAGGGGGTGGGGAATGTGGAATACCTCTTCATTGCCATTCTTCTCTAGTCCACCCAGATCTAGAATTGCAGTACCTGTTAGGTTCCTATCTATGGGCCAAATAGAATGTTTTAATTATTTACTATACTTGAAACCATTTAACTTTCTGCAAACAAATGATTAATATTAAATTGGATTATTAGTATTGGATAACAATAAATGTGACAATCACAAATGTCATAATAAAAACCCCAGATAGGAAATAGGACTGGGGATATGAATAACGTCATGCCCGGAAGCAATGGGCTGAGGATTTTGGGAGATTTTTGAAAAAAAGCAGTTTGTTGAGATTTGAAGCACCTCAGCGAGGCCAGGCCAGTTGGGTCTATGAGATGCACCACACGTGGTAGGGTCAGATGGAACAGTCAGCATAGTAAAAATTGTGTCTCTCTCTCCTCGTGTTGAAAACCCAAAAGTCAAGAAGGTAATAAAAGTTATGTACCTGAACTACCGAGAGTAGTCAGTGTTTCAAGTGTTTTTGGGATTCCTATGCATGTGAACATTTTTAACAGATCCGTATATTTGTATATTTGTATAGTCGTATTATGGCTATACAACATATATATATATATATATATATATATATATATATATATATATATATATATGGGAAAGACTGGAAATAAATCTAACAGGATGAAAATCTACTGATATGAAAGACAAAAGCTCTAACAATGAATAAAATCATCCCCTGAAGAACTTTTTTTTATCTTTATATATATATGTACATGTGTGCATATACATATATACATATGTAGGCATGAACTGCATTTAACAAGTTATCTATCAAATGGAAATCTGATTTTTTAGATAAAATAAAACTAGACTTCTTCTAAGCTGTGGCTGTATCAATATTACTTTATGGATGCACTATATGGACGCTAATGACGCACATCTAGAAAAAGCTAGATGGGAAATAAACAAGGATTCTGCATACTACTTTTAACAAATAAGGAAAGCAACATCCCATAAAACAGCAGTTGGACAGCCACTTACCTCGCATCTCATAAACGATCCAAGGAAGATGAACAAGACATGTGGGGCACTGCTGAAGAAGTAAGGACCAAGTCAAAAGCGATGTTTTCTGATGGACTCCTACATATGGATGTGCCAGGTTTGGCCAACCAGCAAAGTTTTACATACATCAGCTCTACATGGATACTCGATGCTGTCAAGAAGACCTACCAGAAGTGATGGATGAGAGGGACAAACAGTGCGTAAGATAGTCAGGGAACTTTGTGCTTTTAGCACGTTAATGATTATCATGATAATATATACACATATATGACAACTGCGTAATTTCTTACAGATCACTGCTGTCCCTTATAATCTCAAACCCCTACCATCCACACCTCTTCATTCATATTATCTCAATCCCGCTGCAGGTCCACAAAGTCTGAAGCAAAAACCTGCCCACTGTATTTGGGTTGTTACGATGAGAGACTCAATGCTTGTGCATTATCCCTTATAAGACACATTTTGCACTATGCTTGACACATACATTACAAACCTCACTAATATCACATATACAGGTTATGGTGAGGTCTATTATATGGCCATATTTCGATCTTGAGTGGGTCCAAGTAATCTTATATTTGAATACTTGCTGGGAAACCATAATGTGAATAGACAAATTGAGCTCTGAACAAAGCTTAAATCGCTTCAAACCATTTCCATGTACGTTGTCAATGCCATAATGACCAAATACATCCCAAATCTCAAAATCCCAGCCAACACGCATTAAAATCACCAAGGATGACCGACTAATCATCATTCAGTGTTGAGACAATAGCAGTACGAAGGGCTTAGAGAATGCACATTTTTTAGACAAAAATAATCAAGCCCCAAAATATACATAAGAACATTCTAGAAATTTCAGATCAAAATCACATTAATATTAAAGTTACATTTTTATATTTTTCAACCAATCAGCTAAAAACATAGAATAAGAACATTAAGAAAATCCAGACCAGAAACTAATTGACAGAAAATTTTTAGGCTCTAAAACAAATAAGTCAATATACAAATCTGATTGGTCAAGAAATGTCTACGCACTTGAATTTTAGGACCTGCAATAAAACTATTTTTGATCCACTTAAGTGACCCCAAAAAGTATAAATAACAAATTTAATCAACCAGGTCATTTAATTCATTCCTTCCACGGCCAAAAGTTCATTCCATCCACTACCAAAAAAACTTTATCGACCACGAGAGGTCATGAACAGACAGCAGAGAGCCATGCCATAAGACTCAAAAGGAAAAGGCATGTGACTTTCTTTTATCAATGTGACACGTTGCCAAGATGATAAGAAAACACATGTGTGGACTTAATGAAAGCAAAGACCCATACTTACAGTAACATCATGTATGTAAGTAAAGACAAAATGTTTATCCTCCTTACTTCAGCCAACTATGGACCCATTTATTTGACAGACTTTACTAACATGTAAATACACACACACGGGCGAACAACCCTATTTTCATTCAACTGGCCATAACTGTATTTCTCATTATTTTTATTCCTATTTTGTTATGATTATTAAATTGTTTGTTTCTTAATGTTCATTGTTGTCATATTCCATTTGTTTACGTGTTTGTAAAATTTGTGTTGTATTTGTGGTGGAACTAAACCTGAAAGTAATACCCATAAAATACAGACCGGAACTCACTCACTACAAAGTGGAGAGTAACTTATCCACTAAACAATAACATATACCAACTACAGGCTTCATAAAAAGTCGTGACAGTCTCCACATCAACCTAGAAGGTTGGTGTGTAAACAGAAAATAGTCGCTTGCTGTTCACACTGGAGTTGGTTACGCAGTTTCATTATGCAATCATTAACACTTGAAGGACTCTCCCAAAATTTTCCCAATGTTTTTTCAACGGCAAATCCAATACCCACTTCATGATGTTCAGCCTTTGGTTTTTCAACCCAAAATAGTTTATAACCCGATGATATTTCAGTCAGCTGATCCTCCTCTGACAGTCAAGTTTACGAGAGAGCAGCAATATCAATCTGTAATCTCTAAGTTCTGTTGTCACA
Organism: Sepioteuthis lessoniana; assembly: GCA_963585895.1. Taxonomy (NCBI): domain Eukaryota; kingdom Metazoa; phylum Mollusca; class Cephalopoda; order Myopsida; family Loliginidae; genus Sepioteuthis; species Sepioteuthis lessoniana. Next base: position 51,335,263 of record OY757922.1, read on the forward strand.
AGTGCCATTCTTCTTTCTGGGCAGTTGGGAGAACTATGATCTAGGTGAGTTCTAACATTCTAAACACAGATGTTAAATTTAACCTGTCATTTGAAAATAGTTTTACATTTATCTTCCTGACAAAAATTAACTACCGTTAGCCTCAAAGAAACTAATTTTGGGGTAACAATGTTTAGTGCACCTTTTTACGAACTTTCCCAGAAGTCTGGAGTAAGTCTCTGTTATGAGAGGAAACAAAAACGATGTTAAAATATATCTCTCGCTGCCCATGTTGTCATTGTATGAGTTATTCCCCCTAGATGCACCCTCAGAAAATAAAGATAATAAGAGGTACTTCCGTCCACCCAGTTTAGAATAATAAACGAGATAGCCAACGTGGCTACTCACACACCGTATCCTGACTTGTTTCAATTTTATTCCTAATGTACTGACAAACATAGAGCCATAATATTACAGGGTGGCAGCAATGGGATTAACAAGCCCACAAACATAACGCATGGATGAAAACTATAAATAAGAAAAAAAAGTCTCAAAAAAAAAGTCAGTCTCCATTTTTCGGAACGCACGTGGGAAACACGAGCGCCATATTGAAAAAAAAGAGTAACAAGGAATCGCCGAAAATCACTACGGAATAGAAGTCTGAAGTAAGTACGCCTAATTTATTTATTTACTTCATTGCCCGATATTTAAAGCGAGATAATGAATACAAATGCATGTGAACCAGTCATGTATTGGGACTCGGAGAACCTGTTCGACTCGTTCAGATTTTTCAAGCAGCGATGTAAACTGTATTTCTCTATTAAAAACATCCCACCCGAAAAACAGGTTGACCACATTCTGCTGTTAGCTGGCGAGGAAGGACTCAGAAGATACAAAGCTTGAACGTTCGAGAACGATTCCGACTGAGCAGACCCAGAAATTACTTGGCGTAAATTTGAGGAGCGACTCGAACCTCATGTTAATTTCCGTATTGCACGATTTTATCTACGTAATTATAAGCAGAAGAACACGGAAAATATTGACGATTTCGTTGCTTGGTGCAAATTACAGGCCAAAAAAATGCAAATTCAGAGACAACTAGGAAACTGGAGAACAGCTCATAGAACAGATTATTACCGGTACGAGACACCCTGAATTACAGAAGCTTTTACTATCCAAAGGCATAGAGTTGACACTTCAAGAGGCTTTAAATAGTGGTCGAACGCATGAAGCGTCCCTTAATCATATGAAAGAAATGGCCGAAATTCAGGAAGAAGATAGTCAGGAGATAAACACAATAAAACAGAGTCACTGTAAACGATGTGGAAACACACACGGCTACCAGAAAGGAAAATGGCCAGCCTGGGGTACCACATGTTCGGTTGGTGGAAAAAGGAATCATTGGGCAAAGATGTGCACCAACAAAAATGAAAACAAGAAAAGATTCGCCCAAGCACGTACGACACACAATCCTATACAACCGCATGAGATTCAGAATAAAAAACGCAACAACCGAATCTGTGCAATGAACTCAGACACAAGAGAGCCCAGCAGGTTATACAGAGAGTTCGAACAGTTGACGTTTGATGCAGTTCAGCAGCAAAGAGACAATCGAACCGAAATCTTCACAGAATTGCAAATAAGGTTTTCGGATAGACCAGGCACCCACACATTAAAAGTGGACACATGTGCAGAAGGCAATACGCTTCCCCTACGAACCTTCCGTATGATGTTTCCAGACAAGGTAGATGACATAGGACAGCCGATCCTAGGTTCTACAAAAAAGGAGCTCACAATAATAACTGCATACAACGCCTCAAGTATAGTGCAGCATGGTTCAGTGTACATACAGTGTGCACATAAAGGTAAATGGACCACACCTAAATTTTTCGTTGACAACAGAGGAACCCACAATAATAGGACTACCCACACTCATAAACCTGGAGCTAATAAGCCTCCACTGCACAACTGAAGAAGACAAAGGTCCAATTAACTCTATCGTCGAGTTAACAAACTCATACCCAAATCAGTTCGATCGCATAGGACACTTCAAAAGTGACTATCACATAGTCCTAAAGCCCGCTCATCACCCAATGATCCATGCACCCAGGATATGTCCCATACATCTAAGGGATGAGATCGAAAAGGAATTGAAACCATGGAATCCCAAGGCATTATTAGAAACGTTAGCGAGCCTACCGAATGGATCAGCAGCATAGTGTACATTCGAAAGAAGAATGGAAAACTTCGCCTGTCTAGACCCAAACGATCTGAACCGAGCAATCATAAGAAACCATTATAAGACTCCCACAATGGAGGAGCTAGCACACAAGTTGTCAGGTGCTCAACACTTCTCAAAATTAGATGCCAAAAATGGATATTCGTGCATACCGCTTCACGAAGAATCACAACTATTGACGACTTTTCACTCACCATTTGGGAGATTCTGTTTTCGTAAAATGCCGTTTGGTCTGGTGATGTCCGAGGATGTCTTCATGCAGAGAATGGACATGATAATTAGAGAAATGTCCAGGTACAATTGGACTGATTGACGATGTCATTGTCTATGGAAAGACGAAAGAAGAGCACGATAGCAACCTGCACAATCTAATGAGAATAGCGCAAACCGAAGGGTTGTGCGTTAACAGCGAAAAATGCGTGATAAATCAAAAACAAATACCCTTTTTGGTGCTATCTACAATAAGAATGGTATAAAACCAGATCTAAGTAAGATGGAAGCGGTAAAGCAACTACCTAGCCCTACAAACATCACTGATTTGCAAAAGGTGTTAGGAATCATCACCTACTTAGCACCCTTCATTCCGCATCTATCCGATCTGACTGCACCCATGAAAGATCTACTAAAGAAAGAATCGGAATATCAATGGACTGCCAGTCACCAGAAAGCACTTCAAAAAATCAAAGACTTGATTTGCAAGGAAATGTCCCTCACCTTCTTCAACCCGTCAAAAGAAACGAGTCTACAAGTGGACGCATCGAACAAAGGTCTAGGGCAGTTCTCCAACAAGAAGGAAAACCAATTGTATTTGCTTCCAAAGCACTTACAGAAACGGAACAAAGATATGCAAACATAGAGCGAGAGCTTCTAGCTGTCGTTTTTGGCTGTGAACGATTCAGGACATACTTATATGGGTGTAAATTCCAAGTGGAAAGCGATCACAAGCCATTAGAAATGGTCAGCCTAAAGAATTTAATTGCAGCTCCACATCGTTTGCAACGTATGTTGCTACGCCTACAAGAATATGACCTGAGCATCATCTATCGTCCAGGCAAAGAGATAACCTTGGCAGACGGATTCTCCCGGTTACCAAACAAGAAAACCAAAGAGGAGATAAACCTCAATGTAAGAGTGGATTTTGTTCAATTTTCCACAGAAAAGTTGACACAAATACATCAGGCAACAAAAGCTGACCCCATACTTTGAGAACTCAAGGAAACCATCCTGCAAGGCTGGCCCAACACATTCAGAGAAATCAGCAAAAACTTGCAGTCATACTGGTCATATCGGGACGAGCTGACCATTGAAAATGGTATCCTAATGAAAAGTGGCCGCATGATTATACCTAAGGTGGTGCAGACAGAAATATTACAAAAAATCCATTATGGTCATCAGGGAATGGAAAAATGTAAGTTGCGAGACTAAAGCTGCGTTTTTTGGAACAACATTAATCAGGATATCAACCAAGTTGTGCAAGGATGTGTTATCTGTCAAGAACAACAGAAAGCCAAATGTGCAGAATCCTTAAAACTGTACGAAATTTCAGTGAGATCATGGCAAATAGTAACCACGGATTTGTTTCAGTTCGTCAGATCGCATTACATGCTAGTGAGAAAATTGAAGGACTTCAGTAGCCAAGAGATAATCAACCTCACCAAGCATATCTTCGGAGAACAAGGAATCCCGGAAAGATTGATCAGTGACAACGGTCCTCAATATAGTTCTACCCTGTTCAAGCAATTTTCAAGGGAATGGGGATTTGAACCCTATACATCATCTCCTAGATACCCTCAATCAAATGGTCCAGCAGAGCGCTGTGTACAAGCCATAAAATCTGCTATGCGAAAGGCTGCCTCAAGTAACCGCGACTTAGATATGGTGTTGCTATGCTTACGGTCCACTCCTATCGACCATGTAATTCCATCATCTGGCGAACTTCTGTACAACCGAAAATTTGTGAGAAACTTACCAGTTAAGTGCCCCAAAAATGCAAGCCAACAAAAAAAAAATAGCAACCCGCTTGTATCAAAGGCAGTCATACCAAAAGTCTCAATGTGACCAACACATCCGAGACCTCCCAAACATACTAAAAGGGCAACGTGTTCGAGTATATAATCCGGATTCAAGTAAATGGTCCCCGGCAGTTGTTACACAGAGATGTGTTGAACCCAGATCATATACAGTGCAAACTTCATCCGGAAAGTCGCTTCGCAGAAACCGCAAGCATCTGAGGGAAGATAAGTCCGCAGCAACGCTGAACCCAGAGGCATCTCCATCCACACCCACGATATCCCCAGAATCCAATGGAGAATCAGCAGTGGGTACAACAACAAACCACTCACCCATGGAACAAACTAGCACTGCCACAACCAAGGGCAGACCTGTTCAAGATACACCCCACAAGACACCCTACACTCATCATGGAACTCAAAAAACCACCTAGAAAGTTCAATGATGATAAGAACAGTTCCTAATCGAACCATCAGGCTACGTCCATACATATGTCGTGGTCCTTTGATGTATTATTTATTTTTGTTGTTTTGGGAAAAAGAGGGATGTCATAGTATGAGTTATTCCCCCTAGATGCACCCTTAGAAAATAAAGATAATAATAGGTACTTCCGTCTCCCCAGTTTAGAATAGTAAACGAGATAACCTACATGGCTACTCACACATCGTATCCTGACTTGTTTTTATTTTATACCTAATATACTGACTATCATAGACCCATAATATTACACGTGTGTTGATATGTAACCGCTTGCTACCAACTGGTCAAGTCTGAATACGTCGCCACACCTCTATAGCGATGAATTTTTTTTTCGAGAGAAAGGCCGGTAGATGAAAAGATCGTAGGGGAACATTTGTACACCAGGCTATTATAGTCGACAACGCTTGTACAACACATAAACCACTTAGTTTTCATGATTGTTATCCAGGGACAAGCTGAAGCAAGACAACCAGCAATTACGTCAGATGTTACATCAGACTTTTTCTTCTCCTAGGTGGATAAGCAAAGAAAAAGGGGGCAACCACTCCCAGGAATAATGCGTTAGATGGTCGTTAAGCAAAGAGCGTCCTTCGCCCTCTGGCAGCTCTTTTTTTTTTCTTCCAGCAGGATGTCTAGCTACTCTCCTCACCAGACAAATATATATATATATATATATATATATATATATATTCAAGCATGTTTTGTTAAAGATGATGGAACATCGTTTGTTTATTATTTCAAATTTATTTTTTAAGACTCCTTGTTATTTTTCTAATGTCGGGACCTAGATGGTAAAGGAATTGTCCCATATCTTCTGCACAAGCACTTTCCACAATACTTTTAGTCGTCATTAGGCGTAGTGTAGTTTTCAGTTGACTGTTGATTTTTTACTGTTTTAATAATTTGTAGCGTTTTGTTTTGATGTTGTCGGTTGGAACGTTTTCAGCGTTTTTTTTAACTTTCGATTGGGGCTAATAGATATTGGGATTTTTAGTTATCAAAAATGTTCAATATGCTGATGCCTGTGTTAAATGCAATTTTATTTACGTTTGTTTTTTAAATTTTTATGCATATTGCTTCAACGATTTGTAATCGTTTTTTATTGTTGTTTTTATAAATGATTTTTATAATTTCTCTTTGTTTAAGGGCCATTGTTATAAAGCAACTGTTTGTAATACAAGTATTTATGAAAAATGTAAGAGAAGTAAAAAATAGTTACACATTTGAGAGAATCAGGAGCACATTATTAAAAATAGGCAGCATAGTTTTTTGCAAAGGATATGAAAACACTTTGGATCAGACAATAGATCATGAGTCAAAAAATTGCAATTCAGTTAGTGTTTCAAATTAAGATAGAATGAAAGAATGGTATAAAACAAACAGGTATTTACAGGGGCAAAAAGTTTTCCAAAAATCATTATGTCACGACGCCAGCACGGATCTCTCTGACCCTCTCCCGCCATCCGTCTCTATAGTCCATCGCTCCCGGGAGGTCTTCAAGGTTACATCCTGTATGAGCACAGAGCTGTTGTATATAGGTTCTAGCTGGTCGTCCTGCCTTTTCTCGTCCATGTGAAGGGGTCCACAGGAGTATGTTGCTTATGAGTTTGTCCCTACTTCTCCAGCAGTGTCTTGCATGTCTGGTTCGTCTAAATTTGATAGTTTTCCTGATGGATGATTGGTGACCGTACAGCTACTCTTTTGTTGGGTGTTACCTCCAGGACTTCAAAACAGCTCGCAGCATTCTTGGGTAATTGCCGTCAAGCTTTTTCTCCAGACGTTTAGTTAGCGTCCATGTAATGCATTCATATAGCAATATTGACACGACTGCTGCTTGGAAAAACTGTGTTTTATTTTATCAGTCAGGTCTGACTTCCATATGACCGATAACTTATCGGTAGCTGTCCATGCTTTTGCTAGTCGCGTGTTGATGTCTTTCTCGGTTGACGAGACACTGCTTCCTAGGTAGGTGAATTTGTCCACTAGTTTCAGAGAACTATCATTTAGTGTGGAGATGTCACCTCTTTGATTAAAGCACATGAATTCTGTCTTGTCTGCGTTAACATGGAGGCCTATGCCAGCAGCTGCTCGTTCCAGATTATGTTGCAGGGTTTCAGTTTGGGTGGGTGTATTTGCCAGAAGCGCTGTTATCGGCGTAGTCTGCATCCATAATTATTTGTGCAGGGTATCTTCTGCTTCTTTCCTTTGTCAGCTTGAAACCGTTGTCTTTTATTTCCTCAATAGACGTTCTAAGCACATAGTCTAGACAAATGATAAACAGGTATGGGGCTAATGTGTCTCCTTGCTGCACACCTGCTATGATATCGAAGTAGTGTGTGTCTCCATCTGGGGAACGAACTTTTACTTTAGTGTTTTTAAATATGTTATATATTATAATTTTTCAAATGTCTTTGTTCATGTTTACATACTGTGACGAGAAAATACGATACCCTCATATATTCGCTGGATTGTGGGGAAAGGAGGTTAACCGTCTGTAGTAATCACCAAGAAAGAAAAGTGGTGGCAGTGGAAACGCTGTTTCTCTTCGACCCTCCCTATTAGCATTAGGAAACATAGTCATGAGGGAACCTCACTCACAATAAACTATGTCTGCATTAGCGGAGAGAGGCTGACAGCGACTGTGATTGGGGCGAAGGAATAAACCACCAAAAAGCCAACACGTGGTCATTTTTTTTTTTTTTACTGCGGAAAATAACCAGTTGCCGTTTATTCATGGGAGAGAGAAGATTTGTAGTTTGGATACGGAAGGAACCCTTATTCCAAAATCCTGCTGCGCAGAGAACACTGAGAGGAAAAAGCGTCTCCTTTGAATAAATTCGCACTCCAGGGTCTGGGAACCGCGTCAACTGAAACACCCAAAGTTGGAGATTTGTCCACGAGGAAAGAGATAAGAATTAATCCTCGTCTTATCAGAAACAAGACGTGCATCTTTCTATCAATGCATTATGGGAGCCCATAACGAAAGAAAGAAGAGAAAAGAAAAGATCCTGCTAAATCTCACATAAGTGAAAATACAATTGAAGTACATTTAAGTTTCTCTTGTTATATTCATGCTGATATGAATAAAAGATAAATTATAGAAAGAAAGAATATCTCTGATAAAATAAAGGAGAAAAAGAAGAGGAAATATTCCTCAAATGATAAACGTGAGATTTTGAATTTATGCTCTGCCACCAAACCCAAAGTCTGATGGAAAGTAGACCGTATCTGCTGTGCTGAAGAACTGTGTTTTACCTTCCATCCTCTAAAAGAAAATTTTCTCGCTCCTGGCTTTTACCTAAATTGTTTCTTTTTGTTCAATAAAAGAATATTATTATTTTAATCTTGTTGACCCAAATACGGCAGTTCAGAGTTTTCTTTTATTGTCAAAGTATTGTATTTGTTGAAGACCTTGTATTTGAGGGGGAAAGCTAGCCAGTTAACTGTGTTTAATCTTAATAAATCACCTATAACCCAACTAGTGGCTTTAAAATGTGGTTCCACAAGGGGTTGGTGATATCTGTAATATTAAATAGCATTGGCAAACAACAGCCCACCACATGTCCAGCTTTAACTGGTGGACTTGGAGGGAAAGAATAGAACCCTGCAAACCCACTGGGCATATGGCGGCGAAACAATACATATGTGTGTTAATATATATAAAAGATATCTAAGTATTTCAATATATTTTTAAGCAAATATTACCAAAAACAGTTACAGTTATCTTCAAAATGTTTGATTATATTCTATAAGTATTTGGTTGGTTTCTTTGTTTAATGGCATATCAACTCTTTTTAGGTTATTTAATGCCAAAGCCATTCTCCTAGAAGAACAGTAGTGGTACTATTTAACCCATAGCTGGGAGGATAAGGGGGTTCATACCTTTCCCAAGGGTATTTGCCTGAAAGTGAACGTAATAGCGCGACTGGAGTACGAACTCGCATACTACGATTCCGCAGTCCATCGCTTTAACCATTACACCACGAGGACACCCCCCTATGAGTATTTGGGTAGATATACATCTCAATATTATTATAGATATAAACAAATATACATCAGTAAATGCACACACATATAAACATATATATATATATATACACAAATTCAATGCTCACATGTGAGTAAACAAAACAAAATTATACACACGTGCTATCAAGAGCAAATTTACAGATGACTTTCTCTTTTCAAATTGTTTGACTCTCTTCATTGAATAACTTATTTTTCTAATTTATCAATATTTTCTACTATCAATTATATCAATATTTCAAAAAAAGGTATAACTAATTCTTGTGTAAAGAAATTAATTCCTCTGAAACTGGTTTAATGAAAGGTGTGACAGTTAATCTCTAAATGTTTTAATAAAAAATAAATAAGAAACACAAAAACTCTTCTGTGTGTGTGTTTTTTTTACAAAGGGATTCATTTGCATAGTATCTACATGATAGCTAAGTTATTTTCTGTATTTATGATGTAAAACTTCTTTCAAAAATTCACAACAATAAAATAGGTTACTTATACTTGCTAGTGATAGCTTCCATGTCAATATCTGTAAGTTTTTGGAAAATGATCTCAAAGCTACATAATGCAATAGCTCTTGTGTGATTTTGTAACTCCAGTTTTATCTACCATATAAGCCGTTACTTCCTCATCCTAGGCACTAACTTTTGGAGTGGCTTTCATTACTTAAACAAGCATTTCCTTACCTATGATGTATTATATACACCCCATGTGTTTGTATACATAATTAACCTCTGTTAAAGCAGATTTTTTTACATACTTTATATATATATATATATATATATATATATATATATATATAAGGTGCCAGCCACAGGGTAATGTTTAATTAAGTAGTCCTTCACAACATTACTAATAAGTTGGATTACATTTTCGTCGCTTTCTTGAAAAATGATCTCAAATTTCTAGACAATTTTTGCTGTTTTATTTACTGAAAAAATAAACTCTATAGTTAAGACAAAATATTTTTGAAAATTTCTTGTTTTAACTTCCCCAAAATAAAAATTTACATAAATACCTAGTGAGTGAGTCTATTCTTATTTGGTACCATAGAAAATAACTTGATATATCATTACCCATGACTATGAAATGATTCAACTGAAAATTTCATTACAAGATTTTGATCATGTCATAATTTTACACTTGTTTTATAAAAGGCAGGCTAATGATTTTAGAACAAATAGATGAAGATATCACCTTCACACTTATCCTTACTTTTCATATTAAATCAAAATTTAAATTATATATGTATTTATCTTCATTTTCTAACAAACACTTCAGGAAATTTTTGTTAATTATCAGATATGTTTTTCATTTAAGCAAAAACAAAAAATTACACTTTCTTGTCTTGTAGATTATCAATGATTGAGTCTATAAAAGATATTAGACTGCATAATTTTATTTGAAAAGGGTCTTAACACAGCATTGCTAGAATTATATAAAACACAAGAAGTTGAAAACACACACACACACACACATGCATAGATATAGTGGCCGAGTGAAAATAAAGATGCTAAAAACATTCATTATTTTTGTATAACATTTTTACACATTTTTTAGAATATATTTTTTGGGAAATATTTTTTGATTAAGAGCAATATGAATTTAATACTTGTCTTTTTTAAATTAATTTATTTGAAGAGTTCAAATGAGATTGATACATTTTTTATTCTTCAAATCAATTGCCTTCAGTTTACCACAGTGTAAATCATTACTTGATTTATATGTTTTAATGCAGGAACAGAAAACAAAGCCAACTCAATAATCTATTTCCTTTTCATTACCTGCAGATATTTGGAAATCATTTTCTATGGCATAGACAAAAAACATTGACACTAGATGCCAATCAGGTTGAAAAAATACTTCATTTATCTATCATTTTTTTCCTCTTCCTCTTAAGATGTGTGTAAGCTGAAAGCATAATAAATTTAGACCAGACATATGGCCATTCTCATAAAAAGCACATTTATTACCCACTATGCATTTTATCATGTTTTGTAACATGACAAAAAGACAATTTTGAAGTTGATGGTTTTAACAAATAGTATGTTGATATTTGAGCTTTCAGATGAAAAAATCAAATACACAGTAGGCTCTGATGAATAGTTATTATTTTCGCTCAAAAAGTTATATTTCAAAAATAGATTGAACCTACAGACCTATTCATAATATATTTTACAAAATCATTTTTTAAATAAGTAGAAATTAAAAGAATTTTTGCTGTACCTTTAATGTAGCAGGGAAAAGTTTACTTAGATAAGAATTCCAATTTCTAAAAATAGATGCAAAATATATACAAATTGTGGAAAGAAATTTACTAATAAAACAAAATACTTAATGATTAATTTCCTTGTGGAAAACCTTTAAAAAGCATACCAAAGGTTAAGTGATATCACATGCATGTATGTTAAGATTTTAAAAAGTGTTTTTGTTTTTTTCAGTCTATAACCTTTGATCATCTGCCTGTGTTGATACTGCATCAACCCATATTTATTCAATCATAATTAATAAAAATCATAATGTAATGTGTTACAATATCATCATAATTTATGGAATATTATACATATGCTATTTATGACAGACGAAAATTATCTAATAGAGGATACATAATAATAGTAGTTATTTTATATAAACAAAGTGTAATAAAAATGTATCAAGACTGAATCTTTAATTTATTTTAGTTTTGAAATTTAAACAAAGATGAAAAGATTTTGATTAGAAGTCTTGATACTTTTTTAATGCAGAACTCTCCATACAAATCAGACAGTACTTTTCAACTGTTTTTTGTTTCCTCAAATGAAGATTCATCTCAAGAAAATATGATGATGGAGCAATTAAAAGAAATATAGAGACAAAGCTTCACATCCTATCATAATATGAGTTTCAGAGGTGAAATGAAATCTTTTTGGAATAAGTGTGTTGAATGCCAAGGGAACTATTTTGAATAAAATGAATGTATCATTTATTGTTCAATTCTATCTTGATAAATAAAGCTTTAGTCACACACACACACACACACACACATATATATATGAAAGTAAATATGGATAAAATCCGACAGTATGAAGGTAGCAGGATTCGTTGGCAGGATTAAAATGTGGATTCCATAACATTTGGTTGAGCTTTTTGGCCATTTCTTTAGCTTCTTCATTCGTGTAGCCAGAATGATGGGTGAGCATTGCATTCCATTCCATTTGTTCCATTTTCAATGCAAGCCAAACACATCCAGCAGCTTTGAGAGATTCCCGTTTGTAGCAGAATGGATATTCCAAGAGCGTTAACTCAAGAATATATCTGGCCAATGTCATAGTTTTTGTGCTGATACTTGCTACTTTGCAGTAGCGCCGTAAGAATCTGTAAGAGAGAGGGATCCCAAGTTGGTAGTCGACAGTAACAAACAATTTTTTTTCCATGTCAAACAGATTTTCCATTGTATATGCATTATCACACACATACAAGAAATCTTCGCATTGTGGAAGTATGCGCTCATCAAATTTGCAAGCAATTAAATTTTGAATTTTGAACGCTTTGTGCATGTTTATATATCTTTTCGTTGTATATTTCTCATTTGCTCCTGTCATCTCAGCAATCACCCATCGATATTGTGAACTATTTTATATCCAAGTCCTGATGATGGTTATTAAAACCGAAACGTTAACGTCGACTTCACATCATGATATATTCACCTATTTGGATTATATTTTTTCCTGCTACCTTCATATATATATATAAACAGGCAAGTCATTAAAGGAATCAGGATATATATATACATATATATATATATATATATATATACAAGGATCATTAAATAAGTTTCCAGATTTTTTTCATATGGGCACTTTTATTGATAGTACACACATGAAACTCTAGTCCCCTTCGAAGTAATCTCCTCTGGCTGCAATGCACTTGTTGTACTGTTCCAACAACTTCTGGAAAGCCCCATGGAAGTCCTCTTGAGTGAGCGTGTCAATGATCTTCATCACAGCCTCTTTCATCTCCTCAATTGTCTCATAACGACAGCCTCTGAGCTTAGGGAATAAGCAAAAGTCACCGGGAGCAAGGTCTGGACTATAGGGAGAGTGAGGAACTGTCTTGATGTCCATCTTGCTCAAATAGTCTGTGACAAGGATGGAGTTGTGGACTGGTGCATTGTTCTGGTGGAAATGCCACTGACCCGATTTGAAAAGTGCTGGCCTCTTCCCTAGGAATCTCTTCCTGAACTCCCTTAAAACCTCAACATAGTAACCCTAACCCTAACCCTTTGGCAAATCAACTCTGGTGTTCTTACTTCCTTACTCCTCCCACACCTCTCATCATCCCTCACAGACTCCCTGCCTTCCTTGAATCTCTTAAGCCACTGAAAAACTGATGCTCAATTCATGCAAGATGGTCCAAAAGCAGTCTGAAGCATTCCATATGTTTCTGTGGCAATTTTTCCGAGTTTAAAACAGAATTTTATTGCATATCGTTCTTCTAAAGTGTCAGATTGCATTTTTGAAATTCACCAGCTGTGACAATTAGGCTTTAGTAGGGTGTATTCCAATTGCTGCTGTAGCTGTTGATTTGAACCTGAAATCATAAAAATTGGTCAGTCATCTCACAAGAAGTATAACAATAACATACTGAATTTTCAAGAGTCTACAACAATTTTAAATTTGTACAAAAAAGTCTGGAAACCTATTGAAGGTACCATATATATATATATATATATATATATATATATATATATATATATATATATATATATCCTGACTACACAAATATACAGCTCTGATGTATATGAATTTATGTTGTAATATTTTTTGAAATGACATCACTTCAACTACTGGTACCTCTCATAGTATAAGGGTCATTCAATAAATATGGAGAATTTTTTGAGAAAAGCAAAATGTTTTTTTTTTAGAATTTTTTCCCTGATGGTAAATTCTTCATTGTTTGAAATTGGTTTATAGCAAAAATTATTTTAATCTTGCAGAAATATTTGTTTTGAGGCTATTCAAAATGGAGACAAATCAAGCAGGATGCTCCAGGCTTGAACAGAGGTCTGTTCACAAAATTCTGGTCGCTGAGTATTGCAAACCGTGTGAAATTTACTGAAGAATGTATGATGTGTACAGAGAAGTATGTTTTAATAAAAAAAAATGTTAAGAAATGGGGTTCACAAGGGTTTGCCACTACAAGCCGGAGTTGAAAAGAAAGTCCATGGAGAGGAAATACAATGACTCTCAAGTAAAGAAAAAGTTTCAGGCACAGTGATAAGGAAAGGTGAGGCTGACAGTTTTTCTGAGACATGTAAAGATTCATGACAATTAATTTCCTTGAAAGAAGTTTAACTGTAAACAGTGCTTCCTATAACCAAGTCCTTAGGCAAAATCCACCTTATTTATTGAATGAACCTTGTATAATGTTTAGCAAGTGGAAATGACAACAGAAGGAACAACAAGGTTAGCAGAGGTGAAAATTCAGAGAGGTATCTTTCAGGGAGGTATACTTTCATCATTACTATTTGAAATAGCAATAATGCCCCTCAAATACATAATTAGGTAGCATAATGGAGGCTACAAATTTACTAAATCACAAGAAAAGATTAATCACCTCATGCACATGGATGACATCGAGCTATTTGTAAAAATGAAAATGAATTGGAGAGACTGATACAAAAGATAAGAATATACAGCCAGTATAAAGGGTGGAATTTGGCATGGAAAAATGTGCTATGCTCATAATGAAAAATATAAGAAGACAAATAACGGAAGGAATATAACCACCAAATCAAGTAAGAATCAGAATTCTTGGAGAAAAGGAAAATTACAAGTACCTGGGAATATTGTGGACACCATCAAATAAGTGGAGATGAAAGAAAAATAAGAAAAGATTACCTCAGTTGAAGAAGAAAACTTCTCAAAACCAAGCTCTGCGCCAAAAGTCTCATCCAAGGAATAAACACCCGGTCACTACCACTTGTAAGATATTTGAGACCATTCTTAAAATGGACAAGGGAAGAACTCAGACCTGAAGACAATAAAGTTGATGATGCACAAGGCTTTATATTAATAAGATGACGTAGACAGATTATGTGTCAAAAAAAGAAGGAGGAAGAAGACTCGCCAGTATTGAGAATAGCATAGATGCATCAATACAATGACTCAAAGACTACATTAAAAAGTGCAAAGAAAGACTAATTACAGCGGCAAGTAAGAGCACTGACAATATAAGGACAAACATAACGATAACTAGAAAACAGCAATGGGAAGAAAAATTATTCTATGGATATTTCTATCAACAAACTGGTCAAATCTCGCACAAGAAGACCTGGATAGGGCTAAGAGAGAAACTAAATCTCTTCCAATAACAGCTCAAAACAACAGCATAAGGACTAATTATATTAAAGCCAAAATTGATAATATGCAAAAGACACAATAAAAGGCTTGGAAAAGAGGCTGGAAGAGTTGGAAATTGGAGAACAAATTGAGACCACCCAAACTACAGCATTGTTGAGATTGGCCCAAATATTGAGAAGAGATCTGGAAACCTGAGGAGGCTTCATGTCACTCAGACACCAGTGAAAAACCAACAGCTAATGCTGGTACAAAAAAACTCCCAAAGAGTAAAATAATAATTCCTTAACCTTGCCCAAGAGCTGAAAAAGCTGTGAAAAATGAAGGTGAAAGTGATAGCAATCACAGTTGGGGGCCCTTGGAACAATCCCCAATAACCTGGAGAAGAGACTCAATGAATTAGAGATGAGGAAGAATTGAAACCATTCAAATCACAGCGTTACTGAGGTTGGCTTGGATATTTTTTAACACCAGCTCTAGCAGATGAATTTTTACTGAAGTCTGAGTGATTTGCAAGGAATATAATAATAATAATAATAATAATTATAATCAGGGGAATAGCAAGTGTAGGCTGTGTGGTGATAGAGATTAAATAATTAAGCACATAATAAGTAAATGCAGTAAACCAAAGGAATACAAAAACAGGCAGAACAGGGTGGGTAAAATGAGCTATAGGGAATTGAGCAAAAAACTGAAATTTCACCGTAGCAACAAACGGTATTTGCACAAACCAGAATTTTTCCTTAAATATGAAATACAGTGGGTCTTTGAGATACAATAGATCACACAAACCAAGCAATAAAAAAATAATCTCTCGTATCATGGATTTTGCTGAGCCAGCAGACCACAGAGTAAAGGTGAAAGAAGGCAAAAGATTGGACAAAAACTTTGACCTTGCCAGAGAACTGTAAAACTGGGGAACATGAAAGTAACAGTAATACCAATCATAATTGGGGCCCTTGGAACAGCCTCCAAGAACCTGGGGAAAATATTCAATGAACAAGGGATTAGAGGAAGAATCAAAACCATCCAGACCACAGCACTACTAAAATTGGTCAGAATACTTAGAAGTCCTGGAGACCTGAGGAGACTTGCTGTTGCTCAGACTCCAGTGAAAAACCATTAGAACTGTAATAAAAACTATAATAATAATAATTATAATAATAACAATAATAAACTTAAAACAACCACTATGCCAATAATAGTGAAACCCCGGTTATGATCTAGAAAAGGACAGATAAACATTATCAACAAAATACCAGGCAGTTCCAGCCTATAAGAAAAGCAAAAAATTGCACTTTGTTGAACTACTCCTTGGGAGATTACTATCGGTATGATAGGAAAAGTAACACCAAAAATTATGGATGAAACATTGTATACATATAATCACTACCTTCTTAGGTCTAGGGTAAAGACCTAATGAAACACTGTCACTGTCATCATCAAGTCATGCTGATAGCACGGATCCCTTTGACTCTATTCCACCATTTGTCCCTGTTGGCCATCTCTCTTGGTAGGTCCTCTAAAGTATATCCAATTTCTGCATAGAGCTAATGTACATAAGACTTTGCTGGTCAGCCAACACAGGTTGATCCATGTGTAGAAGACTACAAGAGAACATCAATTATGAGTTAATCCCTGCTTCTCCAGAGCATGTCTTGCTTGTTTTACTTTCTGTTTTATGAGGAGCTGCTTCCAGGATTAGTTCAAAACAGTATATAGCATTCTTATGAAGTTCCTATATATCTTTTTTTCCAAGCATTTTGTAAGAGTCCAGGTGGTACTACTTTATTGTAGTACTGATATGACAGCAGCTTGGAAGAATTCCAATTTTATTTTAACTGAGGGATTAGATTTCCTTTTGATTGATAACTTGTCAATAGCAGTCCATACCTTTCTTATGCATATGTTGACATTGCTTTCTGTAGATGAGATATTGTTACTGAGGTATGTGAACTTGTCTCCTAATTTCAGAAGCTTGTGATGTAATGTGGAGATGACTCCATCTTGTTTAAAACACATGAACTCGGTTTTATCTGTGTTCATGTAGACATCAATGATTCTTACTACCTACTTCAGGCTTTGCAACAGAGATTCAGCAGAGACTGATGTATTTGCAAGAAGCACTATATCATCTTTGTAATCTGCATCCATAAGTGTGAGATCATTTTCTTTCGATAAGATCTATTGTTGTTTGTAGTGTATCTTGCAGGGCTCCAGTGACAAAATCAAAGAAGTCAGTGTCACCATCAGGTGAGTGAACCATAGCTTTCTTGTTTTTGTTGAGTATCATTATAGCTGTAACATTTTCTGTGGGGAAACCATATACTAGAAGTATTTACTCCACCTTCCCTCTGTGTATGGAATCAAATGCCTTGGAGAAATCTACAAACAAATGTATTACCTCATTTTTTTTTTTTGGGACATACTTCTTTGATGATTCAATGAATAGTCAGAATCTGAGAAGTAGTGAATCAATTTCGCTGAAAACCATTCTAATTTTTCCTGAGAATTTTCTCAACTTTTTGTCAAATATAATTGAGATGCAAGGCATTATAAATCTTAGCAGCTCTGGCAGTAAGAGTAAAATGTCCAAGTTGATGTCTTGTTGCCCATCATTAATTTCTTCCCTAGGTTTATCTACAATTTCAGGTAGATTTCCAAGCAGAAGCTTGAAATACTCTTTCTATCTTTCTAGTTCTTTATGGTTTTACTTTCGTGGTGCTTTTTCTTCGATTAAGTTTATTTACTGTCTGCTAATCATGATTGTCTATCTTCTACAGAATTTCTTATTTTATTGATTCAGCCTGGGATGTATTCTAGTTGTTGAAATCAAGAGTAGTGTTAATTAACAAAAAAAAGACAATTTGCTGTCTTGTGGATTTTGACATTCAAAGAGTGAAAATAAAAGAAAATGAAAAGATGGATAAATTCTTGGACTTTGCCAGAGAACTGAAAAACTGTGGAACATGAGGATCTAGGTAATACCAATTGTAGTTGGTGTGCTCAGAATAGTCCCTAAAAACCAGGAGAAGGGACTGGAGGAATTGGAAATCAATGAAGGAATCAAAACCATTCAGACTACAGAATTGCTTAGATTGGCTGGAATGCCGAGAAGGGTTCTAGAGACCTGAGACTTGCTGTTACTCAGATTCTAGAGAAGATCACCGACTGATGCTGTTATGAAAAACTCACAAGAAGAAGAAGTTATTATTTCTTTCTCCAAGTTTATTGTTACAGTATAGATGTCAGAAATTTTTACTGTTTTCAAACCTGACGATGATCACTATTTGTGTTGAATATCTCAACAGATACATAAAGATATACCTGAGAGTTTTAATGAAAAACTCACAACAAGAAGTTATTATTTCTTTCTCCAAGTTTATTGTTACAGTATAGATGTTAGAAATTTTTACTATTTTCAAACCTGACGATGATCACTATTTGTGTTGAATATCTCAACAGATACATAAAGATATACCTGAGAGTTTTAATGATCTATTAAATATTGTCAGCTCAGTCTGTTTCAAACAGATGTTTAAATTATGAATGAGCTATCAAATAATTCCCTGGCACTGTAGAAAAAATCCCAAGTTTTTATAGCTTTCTCTCAATTTATTTTGTTGAATGCGGATTCAGAAAAGTAGTTTTTTGACAAAATCTATGAACAGAATTAATATTGCAGCAAAAATAGTTACCTTCAAGTGTCATTATCTAATTTGGAGCCCAATATCATGAAACCTGCAGAATAGCACTAAGTTCAAAGACTGCATTAGGCCTAATATATGATTAATTTCATAGTCTTTTTTTCAGTATGTTAGAATGTTGAAGTTTTGTCAATGTTCAGTTATGAATGAATTTCTCTCTGTTCATGTATCTATTTTTACCAGAGAACTCTGAAAACTGAGAAGAGTTCTAAAGGGAAGCATCTCCAAAAAACAGTTGAGGATAGGACATCTAGATTTTAAGGGAGCCTTAATTATGTTAATAAAAGAAATGTATAAGGTTACTAATTAAAAGTGCACAAATAACACTTAAAAAATACCATCAAGATAATTATTGATATTGAATTAGATGCAATGCTACAAAATATCTATTAACAATTGTAAATACAAAAGATTTGATAAAGATTTTTTTAAAAATAGATTAAGAATAAAAAATGATTGCACACTCAAAAATCTTTTTGGTGAATAACAGAAATTAAGTTGATTACAAAAAATTATTTAGACAGTTATTTTTATAATTTTTCAAATCAAATTATGATATTAAAACTACTGGATATTTCTATAATTTTTTATGTTAATTGCTGTGAATCCACATTTTGAATAATGGTTTAAATGATGATTTTACATTTACACAATCAACATAATGACTAATTACACTCTGAAATAACATTTCAGTCTCACACACTCTCTTCTATGTCTTCTTCAAGTTGGTTGGTTTTGTTTGACAGTAAATCAACCCTTGTAGGTTATTTAATGCCAAATCCTGTTTGTACAAATATGTTAAATATATGATTTGTAAACAAATAGTTTGTAGGTAACAATTTATTAACATGCTAGAGCTCATTTGTTTGCACACAGGTAAATGGTCTCAAGTATTGCTATCAAACACTCATAATTCAGTTTGATATTAATCACTTGTTTGCACACAGTTCAATGGTTTCAAGTATAGTAAATGATTAAAAAGTTTTATTTGACACATAAATGAAACCTTAACAGGTACTACTGCTCCAGCTCAGAGTGGACCAGGAAGTAATGGTAATAAAGGGGTACTTCCCATTCCTCAAAGCTCTAAAACTGGAGTCTCACTATCAGATAATTTAGAGCCATATCCAGGACACTCGGGAAGGGTGTCTTACCCCTCTGTAGAGATGCAGTTGGCATATTCTACAGCCCTAGCTGACTGGGCTAGTGTTCTCTTCAAGTTTAATCTAACAGAATTATCTCCCTATGACAGTGAGATATATTAATACTTGATCATATGAAAATAAATAATTTGTGATAAATAGCCTTAATCCTTACAAATACTTGCAGGTATTTTAAAAAACAGATGTGGTAATAAAGTAAGCCACAGTAGAATTTGAGTCCACAGCACCACTAAGCTTGTATTGGAATGCTTTCTCATCAACTAAGCTCCATGGAATTTTGTGAAAATCCACAAACTTTATCATATATTTGCAAATTCATGCAATGTAATGAAGTTAAATGACTAGTCTATTCACTTTTCCATCTAGTTGATTATCAAAAGTAAACAATATTATACAATGTCTTTTATTTCTAGTCACACATTAAAATAGACCTTGAACCATTTTTGCCTTCATAAAGAGGCAACCAATACAAACATTTTACTATTTGTCTTGTTTATGGATGATAATTTGTTGATTTGAAGCATTGTAAAAAGAAAATAAGCTGCATGAATCTAAGTTCATAATCAACCCAACCCCTCCAACATAGGCAGGATGTGACACAAAGTCAGTTTTTAAGTACAGTACAGCTGGTTTGAAATCAGATGAATTGGTAAAGGTGCCATTTATATATAAGAATATTTTATATTCCGTTGTCCATATTCTAGATATGTGATTAGTGATTACTTTGTTTAACTCTCACTAGGAACTGTATTGTTGTTATTCTTATAAACTCTATGCAAATATAAATCTGCATATACAGGAAACATGGGGATGTCAAAAATGATTTTATTTTCATTATATCAAGCAGTATTTAATATCTAGAGTAATATTAAAGCTTTTTTCATTTTTTTATACATGAAAAAATTAAGATATGCAAAAAAGTATCCTTCAACATTCTGAAATTCTCATTCAACTTGTCATAGTTCAATGAAGATAAAATTCAAGATATCAATCTAATCTTGAACATTTTTGTGTCTTATAGAGGAATGTTTGCATAGAACAAATTTGAAGTTTGCACAGACAATTTTTTTAAAAGATATCTTTCAGCTAAATCATTGAAATGCTGAAAAAGAAAGTATATCTGTGCAACAATGGCTTTAACTGAGGAGACAACTACGTAGATGTCATAAAGAAATGTATGAATAGTTCTGTTTAAAAAAGATACACTAAGCATGGGCTTATCATTCTACAATTCACTTTGGCATTCTTAGACCTACTCAAGGATAATGAAAAGGCAAAATCTCCTCTTGATTCAAGTATTGTATCATCTACTTTATATACAATAGCAGGTTCAGCTAAAATGATCTCAATATAATTCATTGAAATATTTATAGGATACGACTGATAGTTTCCATTTGCTTTTGAACCTGTCAACCTTGTGTGCTCATTGAGCTTTATGCTCCAAGTTCATTAAAATTATTCATCAGTGAATAGATCTTTCATTTGCATTACATTCTTATGTCCTTAGAATGCCTAAACATTGCTTAAATATCAACATAATACTCAATGTTTATGTGTTATATCTTTTATAATATAGATAAACTATATACATGTGTGTGTGTGTGTGTGTGTGTGTGTGTGTGTGTGTGTGTGTGTGTGTGTGTGTGTGTGTGTGTGTGTGTGTGTGTGTGTGTGTGTGCATACACATACAAACTTAGACCAACAGTCACATATATTATGAATATATTCATATACACATATAAAATTTTACCTTTTGATATATCCATATCTATATAAGTAGAGATAGCTGTTCACATTTACATCTAATTCTGATTGATCTATTCTACTTCATTGAGTGAACTTTGAAAGTCAGTGTTGATATTTGTATCCAAATCCTATACTAAAAAATGAATACAAAAATGTTGCTTCATAATGGATGTATTAAACTTTTACTTCACCCATAATTTTTTTGTCAACTTGAAAGCAGAAATACTGAGTAGACTCTAACAATATGAGGTCACATATTTTTGAAGTCTAGAAATTCTAATAGTTTTCTTTTTATGGCAAAGGTTGGGTTTTTAAGTTTTTAATTCATCAATATGCCTTCAAATCTTCTCATTTTGTATGAAAGAAGGCACCTTATATATTTAAAGCATTTGATAATACATCGACTCCAGAAGAATGCAAGATAAAATATGCATAAAAATATCATCATTTGAAGATTTCCAATTTTGAATTTTATCTGTAGCAACATAAATATCTTTAAGATCCGTAAAATAATGAATTAAAAAATCTGAAGATACAATTTTAGATAATAAATAATGATATATATATATATATATATATATATATATATATATATATAGAGAGAGAGAGAGAGAGCATTATCTTGTTTAACATGTAAATTATTGTCTAGTTGCAAATATTTAAACAAATTTTAAGCTGGGAGTCTTCAATAAAAGAATACATTAGTTGTGCGGCATGAAAGACTTAAGGCACCTAGGATCAAATATATGACAACATTTTTTAAAATGATGTTTCATTTATTGTCATGTTAATACAAATATAAACACAAATCTTTATAACTGCTAAGAATAAGAGACTAATATTCTATGATGTGGATCTGTTGATAATCCAAATTTCTCACAATCAAAAATGAGTCATGATCTTGAGCTTATGGAGCATTTGAGCATTTATATTTTACAACTACTTCTCTTATTTTTTATTCATTTATATATTCAATAAACAAGCATATCAAATTTCAAAGACTTGTTAAATAATTGCATTGTTATATATGTTCCCAATGTGAAAGTCAGATTAGTGAGTTTTGATAGGCTACACAGAAGAATGTTTCAACTTATCTATATACAAGGTTTGAATCAAAAATTGAATATAGGTAACATTAGTTGGATACTAATGATTTGTAAAATGTGTATGATGCATATGTATGTACCATGGTATGTATATCTGTTTATATATATATGTATATATATATATATATATATATATATATATATATAGGTTTAATCTGAGTACAAGTCAATGTATTTAAATATAGTTATGCATTTCATATCTTCAAATAAAATCACATGTACATATATCATCTATTCATGTGTATAAGTGTATACTACAGTATGCGAGTGTATATATCTACATAAGTGTATATAAGCGTGTTTATTTGACTCTGAATGTGTCAATAAAAGAAAGAGGAGGCTTTTATTGAAAAGATTCACTATGGGTGAAAAAAGAAGATATGAAAAAATTGATAAGTGTGAATTTGTTCTAAGAGCTAAAAATTATTATGCTAAATCAAAAGGTGAACCATCTTTTTTTAGTGAGACACTACATGGAGTGAAGAGATAATAAAGAAATATAACAAATACTGCCAACAGGCGATAACAATAAGTTGTTCCAGCTTTTTAGCTTTAAACAGAAATATCAATATCATGATATTTCATAGACATAAACAAAAGTAAATAAACAAAATAAGAAAGCAACATAAAAAGCTTTCAGAATTCATCCCAAGAAAATAAATATGAACAAACAAAATCCTGTCAATAGAATTTAATCTTTATTGTTCTTGACTTGATTTTTTTCTTATAATCTGTTAGTCAATATTGTTTTATTTGGCTCAAAATGATTTTTTTCTATTAAGGTTTTATTACATGAAGATAATTGCTTATTTGTAAGATTTCATGTATGAATTTCTAAATCATTGTTTTTTTCAAATTAATATTATTTCAAATTATTATTATTTCTTTTATCTATTTAATATCTCTGTGCACTGACTATATAAACAAACACCCATAAAGTAATCAAATTGAGAGAGGATACCTGAATCAACTCTGCCATGCATTCAAATTTTCTGAATTTTAATGACTTAGTAAATTCTTTCAGTAATATGAGGTATGATCAAAAAGGATTGAGACTGGATCTTTAATTTTTTTAGATTTAAAATCTAAAATTTAAATGAAAATATGTGCACAGTTGAGCAACTTATATTTTAAAGTGAAGATGTCAAGATGAAGTCAAGAGGAAGTCAGTGCTAATTCTCAATACTTTTAATTCAGCATTCTCAATATTTTTTTCATCTGCTGTTTTTGTCAAAAGACAAGATTGTGCAATTGAAGCACTCTGCATACTCACTAAACCTAGTTCCATGTGACTTTTTTCTTGTTTTCTTCATTCTTCAGTTCTGTCTTAGTAGTTAGAGCTTCAATCTTGAAAGTTTTTCTATAAACCTTATATTTCAGTCAATCATAAGACCTAAAAATTGTAATTTCTCATATTCTGAGTTGCCATTCATTTCTAATAACAATGATATTTTGAATTTCTTTCATGTATTTAATTGCTTGATATTGTTTCACAATAAAATCCAATGTAGCTCAAGTTAAACAATGAATGTGAACTCTGTTCATCATTCTCATATAGACCAGCGCACACACACACACACACACACACACACACACACACACACACGCACACACACACACACACACACATATATATATATATATAATATTATAAAATGCATCTTTTTGATGAACAATTATTAGAAATTTACAATAGTCTAAAGTGGCCAAAGAGTTTTGTATTGTGCTGTATTTAACAGTAACTATAAGTATAAAAATGAAGTAAACACTTTCACTCCTTATATCAACAAGGGAGTCCCAATAGTTTAATGACTAACATGCTAGACTGCAACCTCAAAGTAAAAAAGTTCAAACTCCAGTTGTGCTATTAAGTTCCCTTTCAGACAAATAACCTTGGAAAAGATAGTGAACCCTCTTCTCCCCACCCAGCTATGGGTTAAATAGTATCACTGCTGTTCTCCTACAAGGATAACTTTGGTATTAAATAACTCAGAAAAGTTGATGTGTCATTAAAAAACTAAGAAACCAAACCATTTATCAATTCATAATATAATTTTATTATTAATTTCTTTAAATACATTTATTGATGTTTGTGTATATGTGTATAAAAGTGTTCTTAGCTATTTTAGCTGGAACCTCTTATGCTTTTTGGGATGTACAGTTGATCACAAATGAAGATACCATTGCCCTTATCAGGAAAACCCTGGAATTGAAAGTTTATATCTTTAAAACAAAGTATTTAGGGTGATAAAGGACCATAGTGGCAGTATATAAAGATCAAAGCAATTGAATTGACTGAGAATATAGCTGCATACATGTTACAGTTTGGGAACATAGTCACCATGTCACATGGTAGTATATGTGGGGAGTGGAGATTCAATCTCATGATCAATGGAGAAACCTTCTACTCTATTCCCTACCAGTTGGATTTTGAAAGGTGCAGGATGCCTGTCATAGTGACAGAGAGAAAGCCAGCCGGTTGTCTTTGTAGAGAGATCAGTCATCTCTCAGTAAATTGCATGTGAAAGAAGGCCCCTGAAAAAGTACCCAAATACTATAGTATATTTTGGGCCAGTAGATGGAACTAGTTAATTAAAGTAAGGATAGTGATGACAAGTCTTTCTCCCTCCCTTGTTGCAGCCTTGAGCCAAATTTATATATTAATACTTATTGTATATAATAATTATTGACATTTTGATAACCTGGAAAACCCTTGTCAGTATAAACCAAGATCTACACAACATTGGTAGCAGAGTGCAAATAAAAAATTAAAAAAATTAAAATTAAAATTTTTAAAAAAATGGAAGAAATATGTTATAAGTGTTCAGCCATCATATGTACTTAATTTTTACTTCATATTTTTGGCCCAGTCAGCTAGGGCTGCAGAATACACTGACTCTCTGCAGAAGCGTAAGATTCCCCCAATGAGTATCCTGGATATGACACTAAACAATCTGATGGTGAGACTTCAGTGATGCTGGAGCTTTCAGGAATGTGGAGTACCCCTATCATTGCCATTGCTCCCTGGTTCACTCTGACCCGGAGTAGTAGCACCTGATAGGGTCTTATATATGGGTCAAACAGAACTAAACTATGTAATTACACTAAACTGAACTATTTGAAATTAACTGTTTTTACATTTAACTGTGTGTTTAAACACCATACTTAAGCTAAACTGAATTATTTGAAATAGATCTATTTTCATGTTTATCTGTGTGTAAACAAAAAAACTATACTTATACTAAATTGAATTGTTTGAAACTTTTATCAAAATGATTTAATTTGGCATTAAATGACCTGAAAAGGGTTGATACACCATAAAACAAAACAACCAACCAACTAACCAACCAACTTCAAATTTTTTCAGTGAACATAATTATGTCCAGATGATGTATCCAATTCAAAGGATCTTCTATTGACTTCCTATGTGTCATTCTCCATGCCTAATTTAAATTTCATTTTCTACATTGTCAGTTCGCTCATCCTTCAACTAAAAACCTGTAAGTAATGTAATTCAGGTAAACCAGAATGAATATGCAAAAGAAATGCTGGAAATCCCAGTAACTGCAAGTAGAAAAGTGATAGAACATCTACACTAAAAAAAATGAAATACAAAAGTTAAGAGCAACAGCTGGTCAGCTAAATTGAAGAGCAACTCAGACACAACCAAACTTAAGTTATGATGCTTTAGAACAAAAAATGTCAAGGCAGCATCCAACAGTTCAGCAATTGCTGAGAACTAACAAAGCAGTCCTCTGAGCAAAGCAAGATCAAATAGATACTTGCTTTCCTAATCTTGATAGTTTCAAAGAATTAAAACCTTATATCAATAAGAACAGTTACAACACAAACTACATGGTTTCCTCTTCAAAGTAATCTACCTCAAGTTTAATGCACTTTATCATCCTTCTCTGCTATACTTATATGCACTGCTGGAAGGATTCTTTTGGGATTCTCTTCAGCTCCACCATTATGGTTCCTTTGATGGCCTCCACACTATCAAAACAGATCCCCTTGATGATTCCCTCGAGCTTTGGGAAAAGAAAAAATCTTACAAGACAAGATCAGGCAAATAAGGATGTTGTTCCAGTATGGTGATATTCATCTCAACAAGTCCTATTACTTTTCAGACATGCCCAACTCTAAAGTGATAATCTTCCAAATAGTGTATTTTTCATGCCCAGCTGACTTGGGATTATTCAGTTTACTGATAATCACCACACACTACCTGCCTTACCCACTTGACATTGACCTCAGTCTTGCTTGTTGAAGGTTTCCTGCTCCAGGAGTAATCTTTTACCTTCTCACCCCCCTTTAAACCACTTGTGCCACTCAGAAACACATGTGCATGACATGGTGTTATCTCCATACACTTGCTGAAGCATTTCAAGTGCTTGTGACAGAGTTTCTCAAACTGGACTAAAAATTTCAGTTCTATTCATTCGTCAGTGCTCATAGCTGAACAACCTGAAAAAGTATGAGGGAAATATTTTAGTTACAGAAAGCTAAGATTACAGTTATATACTCCCAAGATATATTACATAACACAATTGTCCATAGGTTTTACAGCACACCTTGTCCCGTTACTTTTCAGACAGACCTGAATGTTGGATGTCCAAATTTTTTGGGACATTGTAAACATTAAACAGACTTAGACAACTAAATACAGAACAACTTACACAAAATAATTACAAATTCAGCATGGATGTAATATCCGCCTACATCACAGTACATGCACACCAAGCAATCGATATCTTATGAGAACATATAATCTCCAAAAGCTTATATTGTCATAAATTAACAGCAACTATTATCTATTATAGTAGACAATACTTACTTCACATACAATTGAAATACCTACAAACAAATAATAGGATGACCCATGGGATCCAGTATATCAGGCATACAAACCATTTCATATATGGACCAACTAGAATGTCGAACACTATCTATCTGTCCTTCATGCATATTCTTCACAAGATACTTGTATATAGATGATATACTCATGTTAACATTATTCAGCAAAGAAACCACTGCCATATATGAGAAGTTCCAAAACATAGACATTTTCAGTTTAAGATAGAACATCCAGATAAGACTGGGTCCTTATCACCCCAAGATTTTAAAATCCAAATATCACCAACTGGTAAAATCTACACTAGTTTCTATAGAAAACCCACCACTAAAAAGCTCTTTGTACATTTCAAATCAACACTTCCACTCAGTTCCAAAACAAATTACATTAGAAATCAAATTAAATGAATTCACAATAGATGCAGTGAAGAAAAAGACAAAATTAGACATACTGCACACTTTATAAACACCCTCAGAAACAATGATTATCCAACATCAATCACACAACATTTAAATAATGATAAATCATAGAAACTACATACACCCTCTAACAACTGCTTCCTGAATCTAACACATTTCAGTGAAATTATCACCAAAGAAATACACAGGGCTATTTACAAGGAAGGGCTAGATATACAAGTGGCCCACTCCAGACCCTCAGTACACCAATACCTAACAAAGAAAAATAACAATACAGTCATAATATGCACTCGAGCCAACTGCCCAATAAGAGATTCAAATATATGCCAAAAACTTACACTATCATTTAATTTGCTTAAAATGCCATAATTTTTATTTAAGAAGTACAATCAGACCCCTACAAATCAGAATTAAAGAACACCTAAACACACGTGCATCCTCATTCCATAAACATTTAATTAAATGCAAAAATAATGATAATAATTTTTCCATTAATTTTAATCAATAGTACCCAATGTTGGTAATCTCAGAATTAAGGAAGCTTTATTAATAGTTAAGTTACACCCTCAGATTAACAGTCAGTGAGAATTAAATACTGAATACATCATTAATTAACATGTATATTTTAAATACATATTTAAGTCTTTAAAAAATAAAAATAAAATAAATTCAAATAAAATGAAATTGATTAGGAAAAACTGAAGTCATGTCTATTCTGCTGGGCGTTTAAACACCCCACATGGCACCATGGTTACAACACCCCACATGACACCATGTTTACAATGTCCCAAAAAATTTGAACATCCAACATCATGTTCATTTAAAAAATGTCTCTGATGATGAAGTTTTTACTTTGAAATTAATTAGACTCAAATAATCATTATTTCGCATTGTAATAGCCCTCTAAATAAATACAATATGATATATATATATATATATATATATGAAGTGAGTTTGGTCCGGCTGATATTCCTTTTGTAAAGATAAGTCTAAGACAAGTCAATGCACAAAACATAGTTCACAGTTTTCTGGATCAGCATGCTTTACAGTTCAATATGAGCAGCAGCTTAATGTTACAAAAAATTGATAGATTATGTCCATATGGTGAAAGCACAGTTTCAGTTTATTATCCTGCTTCTTTCCCTTGCTACTGCCACCACTACCATACTATACATTAATGAAAGAGACAAATAGAAAGAAGAGAACAAAAATCTTGCAGGTATCATTTTACCAATTAAAAAATATATTATAATTTCTACTCATGACTTAACTAGTCTGTTTAACTTGAACCTTATTTTAGAAATCTGTAAATCTGTAAACTATATTGCAATATCATCATAAGACAATGCTATAAACACAGTATGAATTGATATCCAATCCATACAGAATTATTTAATATTTATTTGGATTTCTGAGAACATTTTTTTTCTTAAGTGATGTTCTTAAGTCAAAAATAAAGAAAAGAAAATATTTTTGGTAAGTGTAACAAACACCAAAAAAATTGTTTTGCCCTAATTACAGAAAACATATTTTATCTCAATCTTCTGAAATGTTTATCAACAAGGCAAGTCATTTTGCCTCTGGCCACTCTGCAAGCAATGGAAATGCAATGCACGTGTATACAAACACATTTTTGCTTTATTTTGATTGCTGTTCTCAATTATTTCCTCTATATTTACTTGACCACAAGTAAAGTCAATAAGCTCTTTTATATAATGACAACCTCCTCCTCTTCCCTGATAATTTAAGAAAGAATTTTCTATTACATGAACATAGAATTATTTTCAACAGAATTAGATAGTTTGGAATTTGAACTCATATCCAAGACAATAAATCACATACCCAATTAACTATAACGCCTGTGTTCTAAAGAAGATACAAATACATATGTCAAAATATTTTCAAAGCTCATTGTATGGACATCTAATCTACACATCATTTATTAATAAACATTTATTAATTAGCATTTCAATCATACATCCTAGATGCATCAAGGTAGGTCTTCAGTGATGCACTGTCTTCATCGCCGAATTCGGGTTATATGCATGATATCAGCTCCGACAGAAACCCCGGCAAGACTCTGGAAGAGCCAAGCCACCTCCTTGATCGCGACGTGCTACACTCGTGCCTCTACCAAAGCAAAAATAATATAATATGGCCAGACTTTGACCGTTCTTATAAACATCTGTCCTTCAGTAACAGCTGAATAATATGATTTAAACCTCCAGTCAAGTCAACTTTTCTTCTCAACCTTAACCTATACACTAACTCTCCAGTTGATATGACAGAGAATCCACTAAGCTTTACCTACTTTGGCCTTTGCATGTTATTATCAAAATATTTTGCATATTATTTATCAAAAATAAAATCATCAATGATTAAAAGGTTGCCTGCTCACATTTATGCACTTACAACTTTGAAACCTCTGTTCTTCTATCCAATATTTTTTATGCAATAATAACTCATTAAAATAATCAACAAAACTTGATGACAATTTTTATTAGCTTTAAGGATTTTCAGACTATTGTCTTCATCTTTATTGTTATTTCCACAACAAAATCATCAAGCTTCACCTCAGAAACTTAGACAATTATTATTAGAATTAATATAATAGCTTGTAAATCTTAAACAAAGTCATTATCATTAATCAGGTTAATATATAAGATAAGATAATGTGGTTATTTATTTATATATGAAGAATTAATTGAGGTTTATCATAAAGAAACATTAAGAAAAATAAGAAAATAAACAGTTAATACGAAAAAAATATTACAATTTTGTTTTTAAAAATTATTTCAGGCTAATTAATGTTGCAACGTAAATAATATATATATATATATATATATATATATATGTGTGTGTGTGTGTGTGTGTGTGTGTGGAGGTGTCTACAGTGTAATGGTTATCATCATAGACAATGGACACATTAAAACAAGTTCAAATCCTGGACAAAGCTGACTGCATTTCATATAGCACTAATACTCTTAGGAAAGTTGTTTCTTTAACCTTGGTTAGGCAACCAGTCTAGTAGAAGAAAAACTCTGAATTCAAATCTGATAATTTACACTTAAAAATTGACTTTGTGTCACATACTGCCCATGTGGAGGCCCTGGTAAATACATATCTACTTTTTAATGAACCAATTGAAACAACAAAGCTTAAATGTCTAATGATTGCTCAAATCAGCCAAATTTGCTGCTGTATATACTTGGAAAGTAATCATAGTTCATGTTAAATATGAAAAGAATCTAACTTAATTACACTTAAATAGAAAGCCACATAGCATAGAAATAATACAAGATTATGTAAAAATGAACCAAGCAGTATATAAATGAGCGAAATATATTACAAATTTATTGAATAATTTGTTCTCTAAAAGACTATTGACCACTAAAGGAATTTCTCATATTTTGCTAAAGCATATGAGTCATAAGAAAGAATAAGCAATGCGGCAAGATGTTTAAATACATTTATATAAGTGCGAAAGGGAACAAAGTTGAAATTATAATACACTTATCTGTGATTGGTGAATGTCCTGTTGTCTTTCTGTATATTTTCTGGTTCTGTTGAAGATTGTTTTAAGAGCACTGTGGACATTAGGTTTTGTTGGGCTCAAAATTGTCTTCTGAGTTCTGTTTGTAGAGTTGAGTGGTCTGCCAACACTCTTTTTTACCAGGCTCTCTTTTGCCACATCTCACCTCATGGTGACCCTAATTGCTTCTCCCTCTCTCAGTGTCCAAGTCACATGCTCAAGTCTCTTCCATCCTGTCTTCTCCTTCTACCCTTGGCCTCTATCCAGGTACACAACTGACTCAATGATAACTCATAATTTTCTTATATCCTTTCTTAAATTTTCTTGCAGACTTCCACAGACAAAGAAGTTAATGGGGTAAGAAGAACAACAAAGGAGTTGAAATAACAATAACAGCTTATGAAACAAAACAAATAACCAACAAAATCTTATAACACCTCCATAAGTGAAAACAATCCTTCTGATGTACTAAACATTAAACAATCACTTGACACCATTTAGATGAGTTATCAACATTTTTTATCCAGTATTAAATATGTGTTTACTTTATAAATACAATGATGATACTTTTTACCATGTTATAATCTATTGCTATACTTTATAAAGTTATAAATTGCTACTGAAAACAAATTTTAATGTACATCAGCAAAGAATAACAGAAAGTTTTTAGATTTTTTAAATTTTTCTAAGTCTTTTACTTATTTTCTGACATGAGGAATTGAATTTTTGTTTCAAACAATTGGTTACTAAGGTGTAATTATTTCATAAAGAATTAAGGCAATGATTTATTCATTTTGTGATTCTTTAATTTAAGAAATAAAAGATATGTCATTGCATAGATTATTACAGGATTACCTGAAAATATATTGACCCTTCTATTGATATCCTAGCATTCCATAGAAATTCAATTGAAACTGTTCCAAATCTTTATTTTGTCACCCTTCTTAAAAAGAATCTATCAATAGTAAAGTGAACAGAATCAAAATCTCACTTTTAATTTGAATTAGTACGACAAATAGTACCTCTAATTTAAGATAACAATGAAAATCAATATGCAGAACTTAAAATAAAAACTTAAAATAATTTTTAAATAACTTAAAATAAAGAACTTAAAATAACTTAAAATAAAGAACTTAAAATAATCTTTGTAGACAAATTGTAGAGAAGAGGAAAATCTCATATTTTGTTTTGGTGCGCTATTTAATTCAACACTGAATTTCACCCAATCAAGATGACTTATCCCATTCAGCCCGGACCTTCATTTCCGGCTAGCAAAACGGGTGAGCAGCCAAAACCACTCTCTTCAGCTTGAGGCGGCGACCAGAACAGACGTGCCTCTGGTCGTCCCTGCTTAGCGATGCTTTTTAGCTAAACAAGCCACCCAATGTGGACATCTCACTGTGGCTTTAACACTAGCAGCAGCAACATGGACACTCAACGAGGGAACCATCTAATTTATGGATTCTTTACGAGGAATCCCTGTTGAACATAAATTGGAAACATTCAGCATGCCTTCCACAGGCACCACTTCTTGTCACCCGTCGATCCGAGCGTCACTCCGCTCTCGACACACAAAACTACACAGTGACTTTGAATACTTCCCTCACACGTCCAACAACACGCTGCCATCTCAACATCTCGCTAAGCCATTTCGTCTCAAACATCCAACAAGCCTAAACACCACGAGTCTTGCAGCACCAAGAACAAACCATATTCAAAGCTGCTAATAAAGAACTTTCGTTGTTGTTTTGTTAAAGCATAGTTTCGTAATTCATTTGTTGCCTTAAAAAATATAGCGCTAAACAATTAACCATTTCACTCATCGCTATAAAATAACCAAATAATAAAGTAATTTCTTTTGTTTTGCTGCTTTATTTACTAGTATATTTTGAATTCTTTAATATTTAGGTGAAGTATTTTAAACCTGAACTTGTTGTTTCCATATAAAAAGAGGCCTATTTCATTGATATTTCAATAAAGAAGGCACATTGAACCTATGTTCCTTCTTTTATTATTAAAATTAAAATAGTGTAACATTTTGTTGAAATTTCCATTAAACATAAATAAAAAATAATTTGAAATCAGATAACAAACCACTTCCCACCAGTGTTTTTCCTTAACTGCTTTATTTCATTAATACCAAACAATTAATTAATACAAATGATGAGTAAAAATTAAAAGATTATTTACAGTTCTCTATAAATTAGACTTTAATGTTAATAAATGTTATTAACAATTGAGATTCATAGATATATCAATATTTTCAGATATCAAATATTCTGAATGTCCTTATATGCACACATACATATGTATGTGTGTGAGTGTGCCTATATATAAAGCTATAGAGAATTTTTATAGATTTCTATAGCATGATGGAAGTGTATTTACTGTATAAGAGCCAAGTAATGAATGCAATAGATTCTTTTATTTCTAAGGTTGAAACGAAATCTTTCAGTTTTGTGGGCCAGTAATTTAATTGCTAATATCATAATGCCTGTTCAAATATTCCTTACAAAACTTCTTTGGAGAATTTATCACATTTATATTTGTTTTTACATATGACTAAGTTTAAGAAATGAAAAAGATGTATCTTTTTAGCAACTATTGAAAATGAAGGCTCAGCTATAAAATAAAATACAGTAGAATGCTTTTTTTTATTATTGAATTAATAAACTGACAAATTAATGATACTAAGTCTTTTTTCGTTTGTTTTTTTTCTTCTTTTCTAGTTTTCACCTCAATTTCAATTCCTTTTTCTTCCTCTGTGTTTTTCCCCTCACTTTGTTTCTCCTTTTATATCTTCTTTACCCCACATTTCCTCTCATTTTTTCCCCTTTATCTCCCTTGTACTTTTTTCTTTGCTTTCTCTTTCTGTTTAAAACAAACAAATAAGAAATGAAAATTAAAATATTACATACATCTCACAACAAATTAGATTTTAAAAAGATCGTATCAAGATGGATATAAGCAATTTTTTTTATGTCATAAATAAAATAAAATTTTATCTTTTTAACTATTTCTGTTGAAATATAATCAAATTATCAAAATATCAAATAAGATATAATCTAACAAAATATTGTGACTATGAATGTTTTATTTCTAATTTTTTAAATTTTGATATTATTAAACATTTTCTTTTACTAACCTAATTTACACTTTATAATATAAAAATCATAATAAGCAACAAGAAGAAGAAGAAGAAGAAGAAGAAGAAGAAGAAGAAGAAGAAGAAGAAGAAGAAGAAGAAGAAAAAGAAGAAGAAGAAGATAAATAGGTAGTAATTATGATAAAGTCTTATCTTAAATAAGGCTTTTAAAG
Organism: Sepioteuthis lessoniana; assembly: GCA_963585895.1. Classification (NCBI taxonomy): domain Eukaryota; kingdom Metazoa; phylum Mollusca; class Cephalopoda; order Myopsida; family Loliginidae; genus Sepioteuthis; species Sepioteuthis lessoniana. Next base: position 51,370,172 of record OY757922.1, read on the forward strand.
ATAAATTTAATTCTATAAACATTCAGATTGCACAATCTTTCTTCTTAAGTGATCATCTATTGAACTTGACAGGTGAGATCAAACAAAAAGAGGATTTTTTAAACTTTTCACATTCTTTGCCATAGCTATTCTTATTTTACTTGAAACTGCTGTCAAATTACATTCTAATCATAAACATTTCAATAGAAAGAGGACTAATCAACTACAAAGTTGAAAAATCCCAGGCCAAGGAAATTATAGTTTAAATTAATGATACTGAACAATTGTAAAAGCAAAGTTCATTTTCCAAGTTAAAAATAAAATACAAGGAGTTAAGTTCTCTTATCTTTTGTGAAATTGTAAAATTGTTATACTAGACTATGAATATGTAATCTAATATACTAATTTTGATTTCAATTGGTAATAATACCAATGATATTAGAAAATTAAAATCAAGCTTGTATCACAAGAACATTTAAAATCAAGCTTGTATCACTAGAACATTTCTTCTTAATAGTGCAAAAGAGAAATTCTGCTTCAGGGTTGGTATCCCCAGGACCTGACTCACTTGTTTTTTATGTCTAAGCTGAAGATGAGAATACAACTGAGGAGGAAGAATAGATATCATACTCAGATCACAGTCTAAGTTCTAGGAAACTATAATCAGATCCTAGACAGATACTACGCAATGTGTACAGATACTACACTCAAATCTTAACAGAAATTGCAGACAGATTAACAAATTAAAAACAAACAGAAAAAAGCTTCACTCTTCATTATAAAGATAAAGTGATTATGCATATCATTTTACATTTGAACATATATAGATATCATATAGATTACCAATAAATATGTAAAATTAAATGAATCTATTGTATTCTGTTTTACTTTATATCTACATATGTGTGTGTGTGCGTATTTGGGCAGCATTTCTTCATTAATACATATTTGATAAAACAATATAGATATCATTTGTTGACACATTTTTGTATTTATCCTTTCAAGTCACCACATTGATTTTATGATATCTGGTGGGAATTGGTTAGTCCCAAGTACTTTCTGCCTGATCTTGGGCCAATGTCAGGGTGTGTATATTGCAAAAGCGATGTGACCTTTCCATGTACATTACTACTTTGTAAGAATTGAGCATTTATATTTTATACTGGTATGTTGTTGTAGCATTTATTTTTAAATATGATTCTATAAATAGCAGCAGTAGCTAAAGATATTTAAGTACATTAGTACTGGATTCAAAATTAATTCACATTGAGTTTAGGTAATTTCTTTCTGATGTGGAATGCTTTGAAAATCTGTAATTTTGGCTTGTTATTTTGTTGTTCTAATATTGCTGTGTTTTTATAGAACCAGATTTAAAAATAAACACAATAACACACCAGAATAAAGAATAAACACGCAATTCTTACAAAGTAGTAATGTATGTACAAAGGTCACATTGCTTTTGCAATATATACACCCCTGATGATGCCGCAAGATTGGGCAGAAAGTACTTGGGAACCAATTAATCATGGAAAGTTTATTAACCAATTCGGCCAGATATCATAAAATTGATGCTGCAATTCGAAAGGCTAAATACAAAAATGTGTAGACAAAGGATGTCTATACTGTTTAATCAAATATACATATATACATATATATCCTTATCATCATGTCGTGCCACCAGCACGGATATCCCTGACCCTCTCTCACCACTTCTCCCAATCGTTCATCGCCTCTGGCAGGTCTTCAGGGCTACATCCCGTATCCTCACATAGCTGCTGAATGTAAGTTTGAGCTGGTCATCCTGCTTTTGCCTGGCTATATGTGGGGGTCCATAGGAGTACATCACTTATGAGCTTGTCCCTGCTTCTCCAGCAGTGTCTGGTTCATCTAACTTGGATAGTTTTCGTGATGGGAGGCAGGAGGCCGTACAGTTGGTGCCTTGTGGGGTGTTGCTGCCAGGACTTGTTCAATATTGCTCACAGCATTCTTGTGTAATTGCCATCTAGCTTCTTCTCCAGCCATTTAGTTAGTGTCCAAGTAGTGCATCCATACAGCAGTATCGATATGACCACTGCCTGGAAGAAACTACGTTTCTTTTTATCAGTCAGGTCTGATTTCCATATGATCAATAGCCTATTGATAGCTGTCCATGCCTTCATTAGCCGCGTGTCGATGTCCTTTTCTGTTGATGAGATACTGCTTCCTAGGTAGGTGAATTTGTCTACTAGTTTCAGAGAGGTTCCGTCTAGTGTGGAGATGTCGCCTGTTTGATTATAGCACATATATTCCGTTTTGTGTGCATTGACATGGAGGCCAATGCCTGCAGCAGCTTGTTCCAAACTATGCATCAGTGTTTCAGCTTAGTTGGGTGTATTAGCCAGTATTGCTATGTCATCAGAATAGTCGACGTCGGTAATTGTTTTTACGGGGTACCTTATGCTTCTTTTCTTTGCCAGCTCGAAGCTGTTTTCTCTGATTTTATCAATCAATGTTCTAAGCACGTAATCTATACAGATGATAAAGAGGTATGGAGCTAGCGTGTCCCCTTATAGTACTCCTGCTACAATGTCGAAGTATTCTGTGTCTCCATCTGGTGAACGTACTTTCACTTTGGTGTTTCTATAGAGAATCGTTATTGCTGCTACGATTTCTTTTTGTAGGCCGTATGCTAGTAGGATTTGTTCCATCTTTCCTCTGTGAATTGAATCGAAGGCCTTGGTAAAGTCGACAAATAGTAATGTCGCTTGTAGGTTTTTTGCTTGTATGCCTTCAAGGATTCTACGGATGGTCAATATTTGTGAGGTCGTGGATTTATTTCTACGGAAGCCGTTTTGGTTTTTCCAAAGGATATATATATATATATATATATATATATATATATATATATATGTATGCATGTATGTGCGTGGGTGTGGGTGTGTGTGTGAGATGAATATGCAATGGTTCATTTTTTAATGATGCTTGAAGCTTATATTTTGAAATATTTGAATATGGTATGTGAGGAGAATTGCATATCATCAAATCAACATCTGGGAAGAAGTTGGCTCAGTCATAATCAAAGTAGCTACTGACATGACTGAAAGGCAATTTTAATGATACCAGAAGTCTTTGAAAGAGTTGTACCTCATTCTGATGATCATCCATTGGCATTATATCCCATCTTCATGACCATTAGAGCAAATGCAGTTTGGGAGTATCTGCTGCATAATTCTATTGACATTTTTCAGTCATTTTCAAGAAGCTGTAATATATCCCTATAAAATATTTGCGGGAGAGTTTGGACATCAAGGATAAGTTAGGGCCCCTCCTATTCAAACACTTCCAGAACCTGCACAGGCATATAAAGTATGGTACAATATTCCCCAGTTTTGAATCAGATAATCAATAAGCAGCATGAGGTGTTTAGAAAGTGTCATAGTGGCTATACTAAATATTGACATCTTCCTGTACAGCCATCCTATGAACATATGAATGCATTTTTTTTTATTAAATGTGATAATGTGCAGTATAGTGATAAGTATGCTGAATCATACTTGTTTCTGACGTTACACTATGAATTGCCTTCCTAATAAAGTTGATTTTGAAATATTCATTTTCTCTATGATATCATTTTTTTTTCATTTACCTGTACTTACAACAGTATAACATATACAGATTTTGCATTTAGTCGCAGTAAAAATCTATAACAGCATTTTGTGTCAAATCAATTTTGAATCTAGCAGAAAGAAATGATGGTGCTTGACTTTTGAACCAGAGTATATATTTATAATAATTTACTATTCATTGCTCATGAAGGAAACTGGTTATAAGTTTGAAACTTGCATTCAAAACACCTTTTTTTATTTTCTTGTTAGTATTATACTTTTTTCTAAATTGTTTTATGGTATAATGTTTCTTTGATCTTTTAAATCCATTGAAACAATCATCTATTTAATGCATATCTAAAATCTGAAATTTAGTGAAAAAACTACTGCAAAAATTTATTAATATTGTTCATGAAATATACCAATTTATTCTATTTTCTATGGATAAATACATGTCTAATACATGTCTAATATGCAAAGTGTAATTTTTGTTTTATGTATTAGTCTTTAAAACAGAAAAGAATTAGGAGTTTTCATAAAGTTTATAGTTACATTAGGAAGTTCATAGCCTGGTGATGAAAAAAGCATTTTTTTACATAAATATTTTTCAACATAATCTTCTTTATCAATGCACTTAATTGAATAGTGAATATCAAACATTGCTCAAACTTGATACAATGGAAATTTTAGATCAAAATTCAGCTAATTGCTATGTATTAGGCCACAAACTTAATGATTCTTTTTTATATAGTTATATCAATATTGTTTATATCAAATGAATGATTTCTTTTGCTTAAAATTTAAAGTTTTACTATTAATAGTGGACTAAATTGAATAAATAAGCATATCTCTCATTTTATTTTAGTATGGCAGAGAAGATAGATACTATACTTTGCTTTAGGGAAGTTACTGGTAAAACTTTTTGGTACTAATTTTTTCATTTAATAGTCAAATATACAATGGTTTATAATCTATTCTTTTATTACATTAGCTTTTTTATTCCATGTTTAACAAACTGCTTGGTTGAAAAGTAAAAAAATTCATCGTTGAAGTCATTATGATACAATGCAACACAGGACAATTTTTGAAATAACAAATAAGTTTCAAGGTTGAATTATTTACTGATGAAATCTGGAATCATTTTACTTAATATAAAGAACTGGCTGTTTCTAAATGCTCATCAAACTATCAAGGTTGTCTCTAGTTGAGAAAAAGAAGGAGGTGCTAAGAAAGAATGCATCTTTAATGCATACCATGCATTCCTTAAAACTTCTCCTTCGAGATCACTCTTACTTAATGCCTATTCAATATTTATGAAAGAACACTTAATCATAAGATTCTAAGGAAATGTATGTATAGACCCAGTTCCTTTATTATATGTCAGATAAACATTCAATTTACAATATATTTTCTTTTCATAAAATAAATATTGTAGTGATAATTGGAATTTGAATCTATAATATCTAAAAGATTAATGTATATTGATTCCATAATATTTTTGTGTAATAGAACAGTTTTAAAGTTGATGCTGAAAACAATTGTGCATATTACTTGCTTCAAAGGAATTTTAACATTTACAGTTCTATATTTAAATAGCAATGATTACTTTTGTGGTTTCATTTTTTATATCACAATAGCAAAGCTCAAAAGAGATATTTCAAATTTTGTACCTGGGTAATTAATCAAATTTGATAATCAGGATTCAAATAATATTTGATTCTTACGAGTCGGAAAAATTGTAAATCTAGTAGTCAGTGTACAAATATTTAATCATTGAAAAATATTTGACCTTTTATAGCTTAAAATATCATTGGATATTTCATTTTCTCATAAAAAATCGAGTATTTGTATAAGACATTACATTCTGCCTTTAATTTGGAGAAGAATCATTATAAATTCAAGAGTTGTTTGGACTTTTTTGGACAACATTCTTTATGTTGCTTTTCTTATAAAATTTTACAGCCTTATTGAGGTGTACTATCTATAAGAGAGAGATAGACAGAGAGACAGAGTGAGTGAGAGAGAGAAATATCTTTTCTATCTCTCCTTTTATAACAAAGCTCTAATAAAAAAAAAAAAAAAACCTTTCTTATCCAAGAAGACAACCTGGAACAAAATATTGGATTGAGTCATAAATAATTTCCGTCTTAGTAAAATATAATTTTTTCATAATTTATTTAACGATGAATTAATTTCAATCTATAGTATATTCACCATTATTGTGAATCACCTCTAACCATTTATCAGAGAGCTTTATGATTCTTCTCAAGTAAAATTCAGTTGGTTTTGAACTCAAGGAGCTTTCATCTGACCATTTTAAGAAAAAATTTTGTCACTCAAAGGATTTTGGAGAGAATAAAAAAGATGGAAATCACTTGGTTCAAGGTCTGGTGATATATGGTGGATTGGGTATAACAGACCAGTCTTAATACAATATTTAGCTTTGCATTATCATGGAGAAGCACAAAGTTTCTATGATTGACAAGTGCAGGACATTATCTGAGAAGATTTTCATGCACATGTTGCAGCTGTTGAGAGTATGAGTCTGCGTTGAGTGTTTGTAGTTTAAAAACTCAAAATGAATAATACTACAGGGATCCCAACATACATACAGCATAACTTTTCTTCCATGAAGCTCCACTTTTGGGGTAGCCTGCAGAGATTCATCTTTATCAATTCAATGCCTTTTGTGTTAAACATTGTCATAAAAGACCCATTTTTCATCACCAGTAATGGTATTCTAGAAAAATGGGCCATTTCTCAGTCTTAAAAGAAAACTCATCACTATGGATTAGGAACTCAAACACCCAGCATGTTCACTTTTGCTATCTTTTTTTAGGTGGCATGAAATTTTGGATTGGGATGTCTTAAGATCAAGTGCTAATTCTTCAATACTTTAGCAGATTGCATTCCACCAATTCTCTTAAAGCATCCTGACCTGAGTTCATCTCTCAGTGACATATCATCAGAACAAAACTTTGATAACCAGTTTTGGACTTGGTGGTCATTAATGACACCTTGGCCATAAACATTACAAATTTTTTTAGCTATTTCTGTAGTGTTTTTGTTATTCTTAAACTTCCACAACATTACAGGTCAAATATACACTTTTAGTTCCTTCATTTTAGGCGTATGGGATCATAGATTAAATTCTGATGTGCACTCTTCCACTATTGAAATAAGAAAGACTGATGAAGGCACTCTTTAATAAGGTCATTTCCAGTTGGGATTAAAACATTGGAAGTTTGAAATGCATAGTCACAACTAGCTTTTAAAAAACAGAAATTATTTATGACTCAAGATAATAGTTAATTGTTATATATATATAATATATATATATATATATATATATATATATATATATATATACACAATATACAGAAAATGTATAAATTTATGAATCTTCTACAGTCAATATGCCCTGAGGTTATTACAATATATTAGGGTGAGTCAAAAGTTTTGCAATATTTTGGTAACATGAGGCACAATTTGTCAACTGTCAATGCTTTTGCTGAGGTTATGAAGAGGATGAATGACACTGGGCTGTAAGATGCTGAGCCTGCATCATACTCTTTGAGTGCCACTTATTGGATCTGCTACTACAGCTTGGAATACAACCTCAGAATCTACAGTTTTAGGCCTACCTAATCTTGCCAAATCATCAAGGTTCTTGAAACTCAAGCTAAATCTCTTGAACCATCTGTTTAATGTATTGTGATAAACTGTGCTTTCACCTTTCACACAACAAATCTTTTTGGTTGCTTCTGCAGTATTATGACCCACTTTGAACTCTTAAACCATAAATTCCTGATTTAGACCAAGTTGCATGTTCAGCTGTATGACTTTCAAATCACATACGGAGTGAAGTAATGTACATGTTAGCACAGCCACTACAACTGTTGACTTCTACTGCTTGAACTGCTTCAGTTACATGATACACACCACAAATTAACACATACTAAAATATTAGAAAACTTTTGACTCACCCTATCTCCTTTCCTCACTAAATTAATACTAATAAAATGGGAAATAGTGAAAGATGTAAACAACAAAAAATGAATGTAATTGGCTAAGATCTGGTTTCCTTATAGAAATGCAGTTAAATTTAAAAATCAAGATGCTTAACATAAATTATGTTTTTTTTTCCTTTAATGTAGATTTGTTTAGGAAATAAATCATTTGTTTTTCTGATGATGCTATAAAACATGTCAATTTGATTTTTTCCAATTTCTTTTTTGTATTTAATTCATATCAAGTAAATTCCATCTCAAAGACTGTTTTTCATAGAAACAATATACAAAATAATCAGAAGTGAAAATACAAAATTGGTTAATAAAAAGGAAGAAAATAAAAACAATTTTGGACAAATTATAACTTCTACAAGAAGAAATCAACAATACTGACATATGTATAGTGAACAATAAAATAAATTTGATCCTATAATATAATGATGTTTATTAGTAAAATATCAACTTTATCTCAAACATTGTTCTTTCACCTAGTCTTCAAGAAAACATATTTCCAGATAAAATTAGTTGATAGTTGACATGAAAGAATAGTTATCAAAAGTTTTTGATTTGTTGGTTCAGCTTAATTGTTCAATTGTTTGAAAAAGAAAACTGAGTCATTAGTATAGAAGAGGAAAGACAGAATGTTTTGAGGTGGTCAGCAGGCATACACTTTCTTTTTCCATTCTCTCCTTCTTCCTTTTTTTCTCTGTACACGGGCCAAGGCAGTGGCAGATAATTGCAGCCTCGGTCAAGCTAAGGAACAAGAGGCAGCTAGACAACCGTGATATAGAAGCCAAGGCCCCCCAAAAAAACATGTGGCAACAGGGAGAAAAAAGACGCAAAACAAAATATTGACAAATTGGAGACCAGCAGCGGCAAAAGACGGTTAGAGTAATTCATGGCTTGTAGAACGATAAATAGCAGAACCGAGGAGAAAAGAAAGAATGCTGAGAGATAACTGCAAAGCAAATAATGGCAAAGCAAGCAGGAATATCCACCATCAACTGGAAATCACCCATATTATTGCAAAATAGCGAAATGGTAACCCAACCATTGAAGGGACTATGATTTACGAAAGACTCTATATTCAGAAGGTATTGCGCTGCTGAATATAACCAGATAAGTAGAACTTGTATCCTATCCAACTTTGATACCCCCAAACTTGTCTTTAATGTTACATACACCACGCATACACCTCCATACAAAATTTTTTCTTCTTTTTGTTTGACATTATCTATTGTTGTTTTTTTTTATCATTAGATTGTTGTTTATCATAGTCGTGTGTTTATAATCTTTCTTTCCCAATCTACAAATAAATATAAATTTTATTTGTGTCAGATATCATAGGGCATGACAAAAGCAATTGCAACTGTCTGCTTATTTGTCCAAAAATTATTTCATTCTAATCATTCCTTTCACTATCTCTAATCAAAATCTATTGAAAATATCTTGTGTTTTCAAAGAATTCTGAAAACTCATTTTTCTAGAGTTTTCAGATAACGTCTTTTAAAAGGGTGAATATTCATTTTAGGTAGCATGTGTGACTTCAAATAAAAATATATTTGTGAAAGTTTTTATTTTATTTTGACATACATTCTTTATGTTAGTTTGGATTAAAAAGTAACAAAGATGATTTAAGAGTTTCAAATTCAATTTATAACTGAAAACAAATGAAATTACTGTCTTAAGCATTCTGCTGTATTCATAGTTAAGCATAAGGATTTCTTTTTTGACCAACAGATAAGAATTATTAACAGTAACAAAACAGCAAACTGAAATATTTGAGTTCCTGTATCATTTCTTTTGTTCATAAGATGATAATTGAAACCCATGAAAATCTAATTTACTTTAACAATAAAAATTTTGTTACATATATCTGTTGTGATTTTTAGCAGATTTAAAAGAAATCTTTTCACCAAATAGAAAAAACACTTTGGGGCAATGATTTGATAATGCTATTAAAAAGACAAAGTATTGCACTTTGAAAAAACAAAATATTATCTCTTTATGTCTTTTTGTAAAGACTGAAGAAAATATATCTAAAGAAATTATATCTTCGTTTTTAATTCTTCTCAATCCAAATAGAATAATCCATTTTCAAAACTGAACATAAGCAGTAATACAGACAAAAATAGCCGAAGGAAATAAGAATAAAAATACTTGAAGTAGAAAGTAAAATTCTATTCTCGGTATATTTTATATTATTTAGCAAAAGATAAGGAAATATTTTCTTTGTAAAGAGGGAAACTGAACTTTATTAACTTTAAATTAGTGATATTTTATAAAGAAATTGGTACTTTTTAAACAGATAATATTAGCAAGAGAACAGAAGACTCAACCTAGATTTCATGTGTTGATTAGATAGGACTGAGACCATAATAACAAAAGTAGATGGTAGTAAAAGTAAAAATGCTAAATTGTTAAGCTTAGCAAAGTAATAGAAGGAACAAACAATGAGACAAGTGTCTAAGATTTCATCTTGACAGATAAGGCTCAATATCATGAAATTAAATTATAGAAATATTTACTTTTTTTCTATAAGGCTACAAAGGATTTGGTAATTAGTATTCAGTTTAACTTTAGTAATCATTGACTTGTAAACATGAAGTTTTAGTTAAAAACAAGACAAAAATCATATGCCCCAAACAAGAAAAATCAAAAAAGAAAAATATATCTTATTAACAAGTTTAACAATAGTAAAATCATAAATCTTTTTATGATATAGTTATTAATGTTATCACTTTATCAGTATGAGATCTACAGTAAAAGTTCCATATGAGGATTATGATGATGATGTACTATAAAATGATTATGAGCAGGTGATCCAGAAAGAGAAAAAATTATAGACTGTAATATCATATATGAAATAAAAGTGATGTGTCAAATTTTTTCTCTTTGTTTTAATTGAAATCCACTGAGAATGAAACACAAAATACAATCAAAATGCCAGTTTAAATTTGCAAGGTTTTTTATTAGATTGAAGGATTTGACACATCTTTACAACAAACTTAATAGTTATGCTATTCCATATAAAAGTCAGATATCTATAAAGATAATGTTTAAAAATGGAACTAATATATTACAATTGCCAATTATGATTTGCAATTAAACTTTAGTTACTCTTTGAAAGAATTGAACTTAATTTTTTTCTTTTTACAAATAGTTATGGAGTGAAGTTATTTATTTATCTTGCAAGTCAATGATCACACAATACACATAAGGACTATTTGGGTGGGAGAGTCTCATGAGAACAAAAGATTTCAATAAAGGGTTGACAATTACAATTATTTAAGACATAAAATCATTTGGAGAGGAAGAAAACTTACAATTATAAGCAGGAAATAAAAAAAATATAAAGTGAATTTTCTATTCCAGATATACCTATATAACTCATATCAAGCATTATCTAATATTACATTTCCTTTTAAGTGCACCATTCTTTCATAGAATAATTCATTCAACAGTTCTGATTGGCTTATTAAATAAAAAGTCAGCTATAAAGTTTTGTCTACAATTGAAAGTTTACAACAAAAGAAACAAAATAATTTCTCATTTTAGTCAGTGGAGACAAAGCTAAGCAACTTTTATACTTGATTTTCTCCTTTTTCTAAAGAATATAAAAATAAAGATGTATATTCACTCAACTGAGATACCATCTTTCTTCTGGATACTGATTTTTTTAAAATTTGAAACTAAAAATCAGTCAAACCAACATATTAGTTCCTTTTATAAAGAAATTCTTGCACTGCTTCATCAGGATATGATATTTACTGTTTTATCCTTTTCTATCTTCTGTTTTACATGTTTCAAAAATTCTATTATGGCATCTTCAATCACGGAATTTGTTAAACTTCAAAACTAGCATCTATGTTTGCATCTCATCCTGAAATGCAATTGAAATGTTTTAATTTTTATTTTTACTGTATTCATTGAGTTAAAAAATGCAGCAGAAATATGAAGAGAAGGTACTTCTCTTACATTGATAAGAATGTTAGCACTTTCAGACATTGAGACTGCATTGAGACTGACACTAAAGAAAGAAGTGTTGATAATAAGCTCAACAGTACAATGATGCATCATCTCCATTGGGATTCTGTACTCCATGTGTAACAAAACATGTTCATCAATGACTGGTCAAAGGAAGAGAAGTCTAAAATAAACTGATCAAAGATTGTTTATAGAGTCTCTTAAAAAGTCAGAAACAAGTCTCTTATAGCATTGTCTTTACATACAAGTAGATGGTGGAGATGGTCATCAAACTTAGACAATATAAAAATATATCTGGAAAGAGAAAGTGCTTTTTCAACAGTTATTATTTGTAGCTATTCTCTTAGCTCAATTTTTTTTATCTGAGTTTTAATGGTTATTGTTGTGGCCTAGTTAGGGGCCAGAAATAAAGACACAAGAAAAGAATTGGGTTAAACAGGATATGATATTTACTGTTTTATCCTTTTCTATCTTCTGTTTTACATGTTTCAAAAATTCTATTATGGCATCTTCAATCACGGAATTTGTTAAACTTCAAAACTAGCATCTATGTTTGCATCTCATCCTGAAATGCAATTGAAATGTTTTAATTTTTATTTTTACTGTATTCATTGAGTTAAAAAATGCAGCAGAAATATGAAGAGAAGGTACTTCTCTTACATTGATAAGAATGTTAGCACTTAACAAAGAACAGTAATACAAATGAGAGGTTTACCAGTGAGACTGTTTTAGTCAGTCTGCTGGAATATTGCCTTCTTTTATTTCATTGTAAGAATACAATGAAGGCACAAGGCCTTAAGTTTTGGGGGGAGGGGAAGGAAGCAGTCTTGTTTTTACTATGTTTTCTAAGGGAACCTAGCTAGCCACATTCGCTGACCCATTCAACAGTACAATATATAACCATTTATCCATCGCCATGCGTGCAGCAATCACCAAAATACCACATTTGCTTTATGAAAAAGACCTACTTAAAACCCCAAAAATGATGTATTTTTTTTATTACAATGCATGTATATGATGGGTATGGGAGAAAAACCCCAAAATATAGAAAACGAAAACCAAGGAAAAAATTTGGCTGCCCTCCCATCCCCCCGTCTACGAAAATGGAGGCCAACTGTTTTTCGGTGTCCGAAAACACCAAAAACAAGCCGGACCTACCCTAAGTGGAATGGGGGCCCTAGTCTAGCGGGCAAAGAAATACAGGGTTGGGTACGATGTGGGCAGTTAAATTGCAGGGAATGTGAATTATATACATCTGAATTTTCAAGATCTTCAACAAAAGCGGGCTGGGATACAGGTTGAGGTGCAAAAATAATGGGGATGGGGAAGATCTTGAGAACTAACGACTAGATGACGGGACTGATGACTCACAGCATACTGCTAACTAGGTTTCAAGGGAAAAAAATAATGCCTACTTACCCGGACTGGGGTCCCAAAGGACCCATACCGTAGACACCATGGGCCGGCAGAGGAGGGAAGGATGACTCCAACATTGCCCCCTTTTTTACGACCAGGCTCGCTGCATTCACCCACCTTTTGTTGAATGTTATGCGATCCAAGCATTTTCTATCGCATCTGATTTTGACCCTAAGCTGATGCCTAAAATACAAAACCAGATCACGATGAGAAAAGTTTGCATCATCATACAATCCCTTGTTTCGCGTCATCCAGATCACCATTCGGGCTACAGCTAAGATCGCGAGAAACACCACACATTTCTCACCCAGAAACGGAGGAAGAATGTTGTCCACGATGCAACCAATGTTGAGCAGCACAAGCTGTTTGGGTTCGATGCGAGCCGTCCTCTCCCCGACATGATCCTAACACGGGCGAACTCACCCGCAGTAGTAGAAGGCATGCTCAGCCATTTCTTCCAACTCACTGGCGCAGCGAGCGCAATCAGGCATGTCTGCCAGGCCCGCTTTGTAGTTCAAGCCGAAAAGGGGTAACGCATTCCGTGCAAGTCCCCAGGTGAGTGAGAACTCGTAGTTGTTCAAGAAGCTTGATCCTGGCGCCCAATTCCAGTGAGAGCGGATCTCCTCTGCCGTCCAGCCATGCTGCTCACTAAGAGGATTCGAAGCGGAACACACCACTAGCTCCTGATATAGTTCTTTCCGAGGCTGTGAGAGGTCACTGGACCCAAGAAGGCTATGAAGGGCCATTCGGCACTCACGGACAAACAGGCTTACGTCGACTTTCAGCCTTTGGGTCTGACTTGAGGCGAGGAAAAGTCCGACTCGCCTTTCATCTCCACACTGCGTCCCCTGTCAAGGATCGGCCCAAGTATGCAAGTCTTTCAGCAAGCCAGTGGCTCTCCAGATCAGGCATACCTGCCTATGGACCATTGGCCTTGCACCTCCCCAGAGCAATCTGGAGAGGGATTGTTGAAGCGCCAACCAATGTACCTTAGGCAGAGGAAGTACAGCCAATCAGTAAAGGATCAAGGGGAAGACGTACACGGCGCACGCCTCCGCCCTGCCCTTTAAGGACAACCTCCTTGAAAGCCAGATTCCCACCTGAGCATTCACCTTGGCTTGTACTTCCAATCAATTTCGCTCAAGCTGGAGGTTGGGCCCGAACCACACCCCGAGGATCCGGATGAGTCCATCACTCCAGCAGAAGGGCTCTGGAAGAGTATTGCTACCCCTCCAAGCACCGAGCCACAAACTTTCGCTTTTGTCAAAATTGACCTTGGCTCCTGTAATCCGCTCATACTCGCCAACCACCTTCTTCACAGCCTTTATATCCAGGCAGTGGGACACAAAGACTGTGATATCATCAGTGAACATGGAAACCCTTGCTGTAAGAGGGCCAGCAAAAGGGACACCGCGCAGGGCCGGACTTGTCCCCTCATCCCTAAGCCTATGGAGCAGGGGCTCCAACGTGAGGACATAGAGAAGAGGAGACAGAAGGCAGCCCTGCCGGACTGAACACTCGATCGCAAACACCTTTCGTTCACCTGCACCACTGCCTGAGGGTTGTGGTACATCATGCTAATCCATCTACGGAACTCCGATTCAAATCCAGCAGTCTCCAAAACAGTTGCCAAAAACCGATGGTCAACCCTATCCAAGGCCTTGGACTGATCTAAACTGATCAGCGCAGCTTCCTTGTCATCTTTTATCCCCTCTAGGACCTCGCGAATCAAGTGCAGATTGTTCTGGATCGATCTTCTCTTCACCACGTAAGTCTGCTCGGGGCCGATCAGATCACTAATGACAATCTGTAAATGATTCGCTCAGACCCGGGCCAAAATCTTTAACTCTGTGTTATCTAAACCCTCCCAAACATGCCTGCCCCCTTTCTTCAGCAATGTGATCACGCCCTTGGTAACGCTACCAGAGATGGCTCCTTGGGTGAACCAATGGTTGAACATATCCATCAGAATAGGTATGAACATGTGCGACATCCTCAAGTACACTTCGTAGGGCAAACCATCTAGTCCCGGCGACTTGTTGAGGCCGACCTTCTTCAACGCATCACGGACTTCGCATTCAGTTACCACACCCTCGCAACTAGCCGCTTCAGCCACCCCAAGGCAGGGGAAGTCGGCCAGATAGCTGCAAAACTCCCGAAACAGGAGATCAGCACAGCGGGCAAAGTGATCCCGAAAGTGCACCCAAAAGGCAACACGCATCTTGCGACTCGATTGCAGCAGTCGCTCATCCGGGTTCTTGACAGAATCGATATACCGATCGGGAACCCTTGCGTTTGATTTCACAGCTTCGTTGAGAACTCTATTTATCCTAGATCTAACTACGTATCCCTTGTAGCCCTCACTACTCTCACGCTCAAGGTCCCTCCTAGCTAGCTCTATGGTCAGGGAGTCCCCCCCAGCCACCGCCTGGGAAAGTCTATCTTCTATAGATTTTGCTTCCTTGGTCCTATCTAAATTGAGCTATCAACCGTACTTGGTGGTGAAATCTCTAATCCTATGATTAAGAGAAACCAACCACCTATTCCTGGTAACCGCCCCCACTAATACCCACTTGATTAGGGATTCTAGCAATTCCCGGAAGTCCCGTATCTCCAGTAAGGAGATATTGAACTTCCAGTAGACTAGGCCTATTAGCTAACCGCAGACTGACCCTAACGAGTTTATGGTCAGTCCATGCTATCAAGTGGAATGTGGGACAACTAACGAAATCGATGTTAGCTCTTCTCACTAACACTCTGTCCAAGTAGGAACCTACTTTGGCAGAAGGCAAGCTATCTAACCATGTCCACATCTCCCGCTGACGAAACCTGTCAACCAAGTCATGACGAGTCATGAAGCCAGCAAGGCTGGTTTCACACCTTCCCAACCTACTAGCTCCCCGCCCGACCTTATCTATCTTGGGATCAAGGATCACATTTCAATCACCCATTAAGACTAGCCGCTTTGTATCATCCAGGAACGGTGCCGACCGACGAAAAAAGGAAACCCTCTCTGCAGCGATATTGGACGCATAAACCACAACCAGACAGAACTTGAAACTTTTTACGGCAACATCGGCCACAACCAGCCGGCCCTCGTCACCTGCAAAAACAACGTCAGCATCAGTATCAAGGCTGCGTCTAACTAGCAAGGAGACCCCAGCGCTGATGCGGCTGCCGTGTGCTGAGAAGAAGTAAGAATAACCCTCCAGCACACGACAGTCCACACCACAAGTGAAGTGGGTTTCTTGCACTGCAGTGACATCTACACCGAGGTTCTTGAGTTCACCAAGCAGGCGCGTACACTTGCTTCGATCCCTCAGTCCCCTCACATTCAAAGTGGCAAGATTCAAAGTCATCAATTCCACTTACCTTACTCGCTGGCAACTATGGGCTGGAAGTCCGTCGGAGTGAGGATGCTGATGGCTTGACGCAGGGAGCCGGTGCCGAGCTCAGTGGTAACTCGGTCATCCCTGGTGATTCCTCCGACATCCAAAGGGAACCGCACTTTTAGGGACCTGTAAAGAGAGGGGTGAACCAAAATTGGGACCCTCTCTGCACAATATGGTAGACGTTTTTTGAGGGAGGAGTGCTCCAACTCCGCCAACTTCATGCCCGTGTCAGTTTGACAGACCGTATTCAGGAACTTTTATATGCCCTTGATACGGTCGCCAGCTGCACTCCTGAAATTCACTGGGTTACAAACTGCTTTCTTATTGACTTTTTCTAAGTCCAACAGTGGCTTCAGCAACTTCCGGAGCTGGTAATCCGTTACTGAATCTCGTCCGAATGTGCACAGCACCACTGCTTTTTTGCAATGTTCGTCTTTGAGATCCTGATTTGTCTTCTTTGCTGCTTCACCTGTCGCCGTGTAAACTTGATTGGGGGGTCTGCTGCTGCTGTTTCCGTTTCTGCAGGAATCCGCTCTGGGAATAACTCTGGGGAAGAGGACGAACTCAAGGATGGGAGAGATAAAGTTCTGAAGAGATTTGGGGTTAACTGTCTGTCCAGAGAGTGGGGTCCCGCCACATGTAGGATTTGATGAGGGCGAACTTTGGACAGCTGAGGAAGGAGATGGGGTGATTCGCGGTGAGGTTGAGGTTCTTCATCTATTTGTTGGGGAGGTTGTGGTGGTGGTGGTGGTTGTGGTGGTTGTGGGGGTTGTAGGGGATCAAGGGGAGTATGTTGTGGAATGCAGTATTGAGGGGGAGGCAGTAGAGGAATTGGTAGAAGAGGTGGTGGTATAGAAAATGATGGAAATGGAGGCAGGAGTGGTACCTGCAGTAGAGTTTGTTGAGGGACAGACTGCTTTGGGGGAAAGGCATTGGAGGGCCCTTCTAGTGGATCCTCAGAGCCAGGTTGCCCTGAGCACATTTTCATAGCGGTTCCCTCTCCGCTGTTTCTCCTCCTCTTTAGGTTCGTTGCTGCTTCCATTGGTGTCTCTAGTGCTTCTGGGGTGGTGGGAACTGTTTTTGCTTTAGATTTCCTCTTGGACGAGGCCTTGGTTGCTTGGGGAGATGGATGTTCCATGATGTTTGGTGGTATGGGCATGGTTACTGATGTAGGTACATATGAGGATGTTGGATCAGGATCCGCGTTTTTAGCGGGAGAGGCAGTTGCAATTTTATCGTCGGTTTTCTTGGGGGACTTTTTCTTCTTTTTGGCACTTTTCCGGTGTCTTGTTTTCCTTGCTGATGGTGGCTGTGGTGATTGTTGCTGTAGTGGTAGTAGTTGCTGTGGTAGTCATGGCAACTGCAGCATTGGGTGGGTCTTTTTGGGGGCAAAACTTTGAGATGTGCCCCAATTGCTTGCAGCTCCAACAGCATGGACGTTGTCCCTCCACAACCACCATCATCTGCCTTTCTCTGCTAACAATCACTTCTAGGATGGCTTGGAATCCCTCCCTATCCAGACAGAGCCGAAACACATGGTCGCCATAGGCCGTCCCAGCAGCTGATCTTAAGAGGTTGCTTTCTTCCACTTGGCCAAATTTGCTAAGGAAAGCAGCCAGCACTTCCCTGGTGATAAACGATGGGACGTTGCACACCGTAACACAGACCCTGCGGGTCCCCATGTATTCCGGCTGCAGCCGGAAGAACTTGGTTATGATGGTCGAAGACGCTGCTTTCGCTGCTTGCTCTTTTGAAGGTAGCAGAACGTCCCAAATGGCAAAACTTTGGCGACAAAAGTATTGACAAGGGACGCCTGCTTTTCGGAAAAGGTCTTCGAAACCTTTTTTCAGCCCAACCAGCCGTCTTGTTTTTAAATCTGTTACTACCAGTGATAATATCCTGGGTTCCAGTTTTTCAATGATTCCCAGGAGGGGCAAGATTTCATTGCCCTTAAAATACTGGGCATATTTGCTCACCTGGTTTTTCTCATGGTCTTCTGGCTTCTTTTGGTCCACTTTCCATGGTAATTTTGCTGGACTTGGCTGTTTTTCCTTTTGCGCCGGCTGGATTGGGCTGTCCGATACCGAAGGGGGCGATAAGGATAGCCAATTAGAGCCAATGAGGCTAGTCGTTTGTGTTTCTGTCTCCCCTTGTTCTTCTGGCTGTTTAGGGAGGGCTTCCTTTTCACTTTTTCATTTTTCCCATCTTTTCCTGCCTTTAGTGAGTTGTAAGGATGAGACTGGTGAGGGGAAGGAGAAATTGAAGTGGAAGAAGAACCCTCCATGACTGCAAAATAGCAGTCAGGAGGGTCAACTTAAAATGAAAAAAACCTCCAACTATAGTAAGAATGGAGGGGGTTCTACTGTCTATCCACTCAAGACAAAAATGACAGAATGGAACACAAAAAATAAAAAAGTAGAACCCCTGACAAAGTCAAACCAAAAAATGACAAAAAGTCAGAAGTCCAACAGATAAAGACGATAAGCCAAACAAAAGTCGGACAAGAAAAAGTGACAAAAGTCAAGCAAGAAAATAAATGACCAAGTCACATGTGAGAAAAAAAAAATGGTAAGATGACCAAAAAAAAAAAAAACTAAAAAATAGGTCAAATCTAGTCTTACCAGACACAAATTTTCCAAAGAAATATCAAGTCACGCATAGTATACTCGAGGCAAACTTTTACCTTTGACGGGTCACCGAGACTCCTCATTATAACGAGCGGCCTCTGGAATATTGCCTTCTGCCTAAGAGCAGTACCTGCTACTGTTTATAGTTGGAAGAGTTCATGCATGCATGGGGAAGTTATGATAACAATTATTTTTCCAAGAAAACATTTTTTATTAAATTTGATAACAGGCTTTGCAAAAGTTTACAAGATTTAATAATATATGACTTCAACAGAACTATGATTTGTAAGAATTATTTTAAAGATTTTTTAAAAGATAATTTTATCTTAAATTTCAATTAAACTATGATGAAATTCTGTTTCAAGTTTGATTAATTTTTAAAAAATAAATCACAATGTGATAAATCAAAACTTTTTAATTAAATGTTTTTCACAGATTGTGTGAAAATAAAGAAATACTAAGATGTGTTGTATAAATTTTAAAAGGACAACTTATCAATAAGTTAAAAGTAATCTTAAAATTTTTCCAACAATGAAACAAAATATATCTAACTGCAGTTGTTTTGCTTTTTGATTCACATTCATAAGTACATAATTTTTAAAATCATTTGTCTAGGTAAGCAGCTAACTTCATGCTCAATGGTAAATGTCTTTCTTTGCCTATTTTTTAATTATAATTATGGATTCTGATCATTATTTGTCATAAATGGCAAAAACATTTATGATAGATATATCTAGGTTAGTAGCTAAGAGATAGCTAAGAATGAAATTTCAGAGTTTAAAGTTTAATCTCAGTGCCAAGGAACTGAAATCATAACAAGTTCCAAGTGCATTCTCATTGCATATAATCAATTTTGACAGCTTTATATTTATTAAAGATTGATCATTTTACTTTGATAGTTTAAAAAACTTATCTTGTTTCATTATCTATTAAATTAGGTTGAATTAATATGCCTTGTATATATTATAGAATAAAAAAAAAAAAGACCGAAAATAACGGATGAACCGATCATCAGAATTATCAGTAAGCAATTAGACATTAAACTAGGGCCTTTCACCAAAGAAGAACTCGACTCGGTTCTTAAAAAAATTAAAAATAGGAAAGCTGCAGGGCTGGACGAGATCCCCCCAGAAGTGTGGAAGACTAGACAATTCGACGATATACTGCTCCGGCAATGCAACGCAGTCTATAGTCAAAATAGGATAGAAAGATGGATGAAGGGATGCATCCTTCCTTTCCCTAAAAAAGGCGACCTCGGATTAGCCAAGAACTACCGAGGGATAACACTTACATCCATAGCAGCCAAAATCTACAATGCCCTACTACGAAACCGCATAGAACCCAAAATAGACAACATCCTTAGGAAAAACCAAAATGGCTTCCGGAGAAATAGATCCACAACCTCACAAATATTGACCATCCATAGAATCCTTGAAGGCGTTCGGGCAAAAAACCTTCAGGCGACATTACTATTTGTCAACTTTACCAAGGCCTTCAATTCCAACCACAGAGGGAAAATGGAACTAATCCTACTAGCATACGGCCTACCAAAAGAAACCATAGCAGCAATAATGATCCTCTACAGAAACACAAAAGTGAAAGTACGTTCACCAGATGGAGACACAGAATACTTCGACATTGTTGCAGGAGTACTACAAGGAGACACGCTAGCCCCATACCTCTTTATCATCTGTCTAGACTACGTGCTTAGAACTTCGATCGACAAAATCAGAGAAAATGGCTTCAAGCTGACTAAGAAAAGAAGCAAAAGGTACCCCGCAAAAACAATCACAGACGCCGACTATGCTGATGACTTAGCATTACTGGCGAATACGCCTAATCAAGCAGAGACACTACTGCATAGTTTGGTACGAGCTGCAGCAGGCATTGGCCTCCATGTCAATGCGCACAAAACTGAATATATGTGTTACAACCAAATGGGCAACATTACCACACTAGACGGAGCCTCCCTGAGGCTAGTGGACAAATTCACCTACCTAGGAAGTAGCGTCTCATCAACAGAAAACGACATCGACACACGACTGACGAAAGCATGGACGGCTATCGATAGGCTCTCAATCATATGGAAATCAGACCTGACCGATGAAATGAAGCGCAGTTTCTTCCAGGCAACGGTTGTATCGATACTGCTATATGGATGCACTACATGGACACTAACTAAACGTCTGGAGAAGAAACTTGACGGCAACTACACAAGAATGTTGAGAGCAATATTGAATAAGTCCTGGCGACAACACCCCACAAGACGCCAACTGTACGGCCACTTGCCTCCCATCACGAAAACTATACAGGTTAGACGAGCCAGACACGCGGGACACTGCTGGAGAAGCAAGGACGAGCTCGTAAGTGACGTACTCCTATGGACCCACACATATGGCCAAGCAAAAGCAGGATGACCAGCCCGAACTTACATACAGCAGCTATGTGAGGACAAGGGATGTAATTCAGAAGACCTGCCGGAGGCGATGAATGATAGGGAGAAGTAGCGAGAGATGGTCAAGGATATCCGTGCTGGCGGCACGACATGATAAAGATGAAATATGCCTTGTTATAGATTTATTTGCTTTCACAGAAGTTACAAGTTTTTTGTTATGCCTATTATCTTTTTTTATTAATATTTAAGACAAAATCTTTTGCCAAGGCTTCTTGTTACATTGATACATGTCTTATAGTGCTTCTTACAAATTCCTTCAAGTATCAGTATATTTCAAAGTATCAGGCATTATTTTCTGGTCCTAAGGCAGAAATATCTTTTAAAAATGTCTATTGGCAGAAGTTTATCTCTAATCAATGACAGAAAAGATCTGTTCTGGAAATGGAGGCCTAAAATGGCTTCTAATGATAAACTTGCTGTTTTTACATAATTATCTTACTGAAATTACTAAGAGTAAAATAACCAAATTTTATTTCATATAAGCAGGTTGTTTATTATATGAATAGATTAAAATCAACAAATCTAAAATGACCTCATAAGATCTAATCTCATTAAACAAAAATTCCAAAGTTTCAAGAAATTTTTAAAGGAAACAACAGCTTTTACTAAAAAAAAAATAAACCATAGAATAATGATATACAAAAGTGATTTAATCCATTTTTTTAAGTTTTATTAATTAGCAATAATATATTCATAAATAAATGATTATAATTTTCCTCTAGTTTCAAAATATTTATGACCTTCCTCCAACATACACATTTTTTCATCTAGAATGTTTCATAAATAATAAACTGACTTCCACTGACCAGTTATTTATTCCTTTTTTTCATTTCTGTCACTAGGATCATTAAGAATTGATTTTATTACTAAAAGACTGGAACATTGATTTATACTATTCAAATATTGTTATAGAGGTCATTAGGATTTAAAGATTTTCATTTTTGTATTGAGTTGGTAATACTCATTACTATATATATATATATATATATATATATATATATATATATATATATATATGTATATATGTGAACAGGAACACAAGGAAACAATACTTTTGATTTCAAAACAGGAAAAAGGCTTCTTTATATAGAAGTTTTTGTACTAACAAAATCTATTTCTTGATTTAAATACATATATTTGTTATATCCTTTTTATATCTAAGCACATTTTTAAATGAACTCTTTCTTTAGAATACTGCAATAAAACAATTTTTCTGATGAATGAGAATGTTCATCATTATGAACTTGGACCAACCACATCCAGCTTGAGGTTCACTATTATATTCTTTCATTTGACTGTCATTTCCATCGTATTCTGAAATCACACTTTCTCACCAGTTTGCAATCACCCTGTTAACAATATTAATAAATTTACCCATTAGATGATATATTCAGTTAGGCTTCTCACGCTCTTTTATGATGGCTTTACAACTGGTTGTTATTCGGGACAATTTACATGTACTTTTAAGTAAGTTTTTTGCCATCATTCTTCATTATCTGTTTGCTGTTTAAAATATTTTAAAGATGTGTAAACAAGTGGTAATTTTGATTTTTATCAACATTTGGGTGTATTTTCAGTAAATTTTGTCTATTATCCCAAAATGGTGTTAGAAAATAATGAAATATTAAAACCAATTAGAATTTGAATCTTAGAATGTATATTCAAATTATTTCTTAAAAGAAATAAAGGATGGAGAAAAGAAACCTTTTAGAAAATAGTTTCCTAAGTTGATTTGATTTTGAGAGAAAGGCTTACTTGGCTTTCAGCCAATCATCAGGAAATGCTTCAAGAGTTGATGATTTTAAATCAGGTTATTTCTGTAATATTAACTTGTATTCTTGTAATTTTATATTCTTAACAATTTAAAATAGACATCTAAACTCAAAACATGTTGATTAATATCAATTAATTATTCTTTTATTAATTAGCAATTCTAAGTTTATGATGGGTACAAAATAATAAATTGTGAGATCATATGAGAACTAGATTTTTTATCGATTTTGGAGATACAAAACATAAATATATATTACTTTCCATCATTCTCTTTGTCCAAATCTTCTATATATGTATAAAAATGTTTTCTGAAAATACATACTTGATGCAATAGCAATAAATCCACTTTAAATGGTCAGCTAAAATTCTCACTAACATAAGCAGGCTTTTTACAGAAATGGGTTATTAATATGAAGAAATTCAATTTGCAGCAAAAACTATTTTTAGTACTGACATTCACTGCTTACCAAAAATCCAAAGATGGAAAAAGCTTTTTAACCAGATTATTGCAGCTATTTTTCAATCAAGCAATATTTTCTGTACCTCTGCCTGTAATTATTTTATTTCTATGATTGTATTCATAAGCATTTTAGTTCTAATAGGATTCTTTTCTCTTTGTAATAGAAAACTTTTAGAAGTGCCTTTCATTAAGTGAAATAAGGATATAATGTTTTTAAAAACAACTTTGTTATTCTGACTAACTACTTAGCTATTGTCTTCTATTTATATTTGCTTATCTTATACATAAAGGCAAAAATCAGTACTTTGTAATACATTTACTCAACTGGCTCACCAATTATTCCGAATATTAATTTTTTGAAATAGGCTGAAGAAAATTTAAGAAGAGTCATATCTTAAGCCTAATTTTGAACTATCAAGATAAAAATAAAACTGATAATTATCAACATGAGTTAAAATTGTTTTGTCATCTCATTCTTTGGTGTTTTATTTATTGTAAAAAGAGTCTAAAAGAGTATAAAGTGATTTTTTTTCTGAAGAAAATTAACTAATTCTAGATTTTTGAAGTCAAGACTAAATTCAAGTAACTATAAAATCATATAACAGCAGGACTAAAGTTTTAATAGAAGAGTACTTTATCTTTAACTGGAAACTAATGTAATGAAAATAGATACATAACTCATTTAAAACAAGTGCATCAATTAAACTACTATGAATGAACTGATTTAAACAATTATTTTTTATAGGATCACTATCTACTAATATCATTTTCAGAAACTAGTTTTAAATTTCAACTTCTGTAGAAATTTATCTAATGAAATTAACTGTTTACAGTAATTATACAGCCTCTTCATTCAGTGACAGTTTTGTTCATTAATTTGTTTAATTTCATTGAAATTACTTTGAGGTTGGCCAAACATTGAATCATTGATACCATCAACAAGATCATTTAATACATCACTCTCAATTATATATTAAATTATGACCACATCTGCAAGTGCAAACCTTTGGTTGAATAAAATTCAAAGTAGCATTTCAGAAAATTCATCTAAAGTTGCTTTATTTTAGTTTCACTTTGAAATATCTTAAGGCTATTTTAATACACTTACTCCAGTAAACAAGATGTTACTCATGATTTCTTGTCAGATACAATATTCAAGAGTTTACAAGCAGAAGGCAATAATACTGATCAAAAAAGATTCTTTTCAAAATCAGAAATACTCTTCAGGAGCTAGAATTTTATGTAAATCTATGATGAAAGTATTCATACTCTTCCCTGAATATTAGATATTAATTTTATTCTGTGTTTACCATTTGTTAGCATTAGGAGTATTTAGTTTTAAGTACATTCAAAAAGTTTGATTGTATTATAACAGGCTACTATATCAGTGTACATTTTGAAAACATTTTGTCAAGAAGGAAGTAAATAAACAATATTTTTGGCATATTTTTAAAAATATTTTAAGAGGAAAGTAAAAATGTATCTCTTACAAATATAGTTTCATACAGCTTATGGAGAAAGCAACATGAATGATTAAATGTGTAAAAAATTATTAGTGAAATTTCCTGAATCATGTTTATATGTTTCATCCTTTATGTGTCAGGCAATGTGTTGAAAGAGTACTATACAAGTCCAATAACTCCTACTATTATTTCCCTTTGGTTTAACATTTTTCTATCCCATAAGTCCTAAATAAAGTTTTCTCCTCTCTATATAACACATGTGTTGTTTTCCTCTATTTGAGTCAGTCAATTCCTAATCCTTTTTCCATAGTGGAATGCCAACTTAAACACAATGAAAAGTGGATAATTTAAAACAACACAAGAGATTGCAGAGCAAAATAAACCATTGCTAATTATACTAAAATCCAATCTTCATCTAAAATAGTGGATACTGAGTATAAAGGAGATTGGAAGAATGTAATGAGTACTGAAAGCTGCAATTGATAAAAAGTGTTCTAAGTTAATTTTCAAGAAAGGATAACTCTCAGGATAACACTAGATTGTTTTTCTTCTGTAACTAGGCAAAGATTTTACCACTTGAATGAGAAGTTTTCCCTTATCTTCCACATTCACCAGGTATTGTACTTTTAGATTACTATTAATTCTAGTCTTTGCAGAATTAATGAAAAATTTTCACCCTATTGTAAGAATCCAAAACATACCTTTTTTTTTAATTCTTGGAGTGTGAATTTATCAAGTTGCCTGGAAAATGGCTGAAGATAGTGAAACAAAAGGGTATGTTAGATAATAAAGTTAATGTTGAAAATAAATTTTGAAAACAAAAAAATGTTGTTTATTTTTAATTAAAAAAACTGTTTGGCCAACAGCTTATAGTTAACAGTCTCATTTGTATTTCTCTGAAAATGCAGCTGGCTCTTCATTTTTACTATATGAAACAAGGAAAACAATTTCCTCTTGTTCCTATGTCTTCCTTCTCACTCTCTCATATGCAGGTAAGATCCTATGAGAGGCAGAGAGTTCTTTAGGGCACACAATGTTATGTGAGAGTAGTTTGGATAAGCTTCAAGGAATTCTTGAAGGCATGTGTTGTGTGAACTTAGAGTATGATGATGTGAAAGTACCTCTTATGAGGTGTCCAGCTGTTACATGGGTATCATTACTGGAAAGGTTTAGGAAATTGCAATATGTGATGGGAATATCACTGGCAGAGCCTATGGACTGAGGTAGTGCACTTGGTATGGGAGTGGACATAGTCTGAAATGCCACTTTCCTCAAAAAACAGTGATTTCTCAATGTAATCCTGGCTGATCTATCTACTCTTATTCAGTTTTGGCAATCAGGAAGAACCATAATTACTTTGCTCATAATGTTCCACTGGCATTTGAGCTGATTTTGTATAGCTACTGTATATACTCTTCTGAAGAGAGCAGAGGTTATGAGTATATCTGTTATACCTCTTCATCATCCAAGCACTGTATTGATGAAAGCTTGCCTCACAATGTTGTACTACAGTTATCTATTCAGGGTGTGGCCTGTAAAGAATAGGTTGTAAAGGAAGGAAGATTGTATAAAAACAGAGCCAGCCACATTTCAGAGAAGTACAAATGAGACCATTGAATTAACATACGTCACTTGGACTTTACCCACATACATCAGTCATGAATATTCTACATCATGCTGCAAACAGGATCAGACCCAGATGAGTGATAAAAACCATTTTCATTGAGACAGGAACAACTGTCACCTCTGCAAAGCTTTATGCACAGACATTTGCAAGCAAGAAGCTTACAAAAGGCAATTTACTCATGATAGAGCATTCAGAGCTCAAAAAGTTGGGTATCTAGACTATGAATGAAATACTTGCTCTACTAAAGTTTGTCAAAGTACTCCTAACTTCATCTCCATTGCTAACCAAAATCCAACTGGAAAACTTTCTCAAATCCACCCAGAAATCACAACACAACAATTCCAAAAGTTCAAAATGTAGCTTGTTCTCCATTTATACAGTCTGAAACAAGGGGGATAATTCCATCTTGTTCCTATAACTACAGCAAAAATACCTAAATAGTGTAACTACCAGTATGAATAGGTGGGTATGTATATGTATATGTGTGAGTAAATCCCTTTAAGAATCTTGAATTGATTTCATCTAAACTAAGTTTCTAGAAAAGACTTTTAGGAAAGATCGGATTATTTTTTTAAGTAGATAGATGATACATAAAGTTTAGTTACTATTAGTGTAGGCATACACTGATCCTTATACACAAATCTGAGTATGCTTGCAGGTATATTAAATCTCTCTGTGGACTTGTAGGTATATTAAATCTTTATGGTAAAGGACACACACACACGCACACGCACACGCACACACACAGACACTAATAAAAAACATCATGTCTAAGAACTGTATTTTTTATTCCATTTTAGTAACTTAAAAATCATAGCTAAGTTAAGCTGATAAAGGTACTGGTTCTTTAACTTTGATGGTAAAAACAAAAATGATTTATGGTGGAGCCTTAAAGTAGCAAAGTGAACTTCTGAATGTAAACCATTTCTAGTAATTATAAAATCTACAAAATCAATAATGAATCACTTTACAACTTGGAGAAAATTAAGGATTGATTTCATTCATGTTATATTTATGGCTCCTTCATAAAAAAGGATTTTATTTAAAACAATTTGATTTGAAACCATGCCTGTTAATTAGTTATGTAACTAAAATTCAGAATACCTTCATGGTATAATTGTTTTATGAAAGGTCTTGAGCATATAATGAAATAGTTCAACAGTGAATTTTGATTTGGGAAACAGAACTGGCAAGATTTTTTTATAGCTATACATATGAGAAAAAGATGATAAACTTGACTCAGAAAAGCAATGAGTCTCCATGACATAACAACATTATAGTAAGCACATTCAAACTCTAGTCACCCAATCATGTTCCCTTTGGACTAATAACCTTAGGAAAGGTGTGAAATTCCTTAGACCCCTCTCTTGCTATGGGTTAAATAGTACCATTATTACTCTTCTACAGGGATAGCTCTGGCATTAAATAACCCCTGAAGATTGATATACCATTGAACAAAGAAGCCAAACTTTGACAAAGAAAAGTTTTCCTCACTTTCCATCTATGTTGTATTAATAGAATCTATAATATGCAAGTGATATGAGTTTTCATCACTTAATAACACTGAAAGCTACAAGAAAACTCAAACAGTATTTATACCCAAAAAAATGATACAATAAAGAATAAAATGATTCATCTTTTTCCAGTTTGATAAATATTCAAACTAAAAGATCTATTATATTGTTGAACATAATTTTCTCAGGAAATTGCCTGTGGAATAAGAAATTTGATTATTCTATTGGTTGATCACATTTTTTCAGGGGTCATTCATATATCAGTATATTCTTGTCATCATTTTCTGCGAGCAATTCATTAATATCTAGCAAGTAAATTGTATCATAATCACTTATTTATTTTGTATTGATTTTGATAAAGGAAATGCACAGGTGTATGTTGATTGTTGCCACCAACTAATTTGCTTACTATATCATCAAAATATATATCAAAATAGTTTCCAAAACTACAATAGTTTTCTTAGCCAACACATATGCACTTTCTCTGCCAACACTCACATTTTCATATTTTCTTTCTTTCATGAATCATGGTTTCAGTATACTATCTTATTTAGCCAGCTAATTAAGTTACAGAAGGCACTCTAATGAGTGCTTTTTTATGTCTCTATAAATGTTATATATTAGAAAGGAAAGCAATACCAGCATTTTAATACACTCTTCATTTAATTAATATCAAATATAATACTTGTGATATGATATATGTAGACTAATAAATTTCAATTGTGAAAAGAAGTGTTTCTGGATTTTGGTATGAAAATGTTTTCTCCTAATTCTACCTTTGATACTAAAGAGATATACTTGAGTTTTTTCAGATGAAACAAGATAGGTCTTGTAAGCATGTTCTCTGGAAAAAAAAATTTGTGCTACTTATTTTTCAAGTAAAACACAATCAGCTCAAGAATGACACTTTCTCATCTTCATCTACTTTTTATAAAACATAAATTTTTACACTTTTCAATAAAAGTAAAGTAAAGTTGGCAACTGTAGTTGAGGGTAACCAGAAGGGTTTCTTTTTCAATAACTACTGCACCAAAGTGTAGGAGAGGGCACTACTCTTTTCTCTGGATTGCTCCACTTTATCCTTGATATGTACCTTATATTGCTGAGTGTTAAGCAAGGAGGTATCAAGTACCATTTTTAAAGTCTTTGGTATGACATGACCTGGGATTGAACCCAGGTCTCCAGGACCATTGGTGAACACTCAAGCCACTCTTTAAAATCTAGTTGCCAGTAACCATTCTTGAGAGAAAGCTGTTCTTACAAGCTAATATTCAAACAAAAATATCTTTTCATATCACAAGGGAAAACATTTGGCTATTGCTTGCAATAATATATACAAATTTTAAAAATAGCAATAACTTTAAAATTTTACTTGAGTGGATGATGCAACTGTAACCTGTTGTGCAAGTACAGTTGCAATTTTTCAAAAATGTGAGATGCAAATTTCAGAGTAGTTATTTTATTTTAATTCTAGTTTTTGATCAAGCAAATTGAAAACATTTTTTACAAAATATGAATTATATATTCATATGATTTTCAATAGAATACAATCATAGAAACTAAACTTTAATAAAAATTTCAGATGAAAACAATGAAACTCAAAAAATCAACAGGTGTAAATATGAAATATATATAAATGTATATATATTACAAGAGTGTATGGTTGTCACTATCTTACTTGGTGGGTTTGTGGTGGACCAAATGGGGTATAATTTGGAGAATGTTCAATATCTGTGATAGAGCTACTATATAATAATAATAAATAGATGTATATTAGTTTTTATAAATATTTAATAGTATGGACGCTTATCTGCGACCACTGGTTTCATGCCATCTTTATACAACAATCATCTGGCATATGATTATCATATAAAGATGGCATGAAACCAATGGTCACAGATAAGCATCTATGCTATTAAATATTTATAAAAACTAATATATATATATATATATATATATATATATATATATATATATATATATAATTGGAAGAAAAACTCAATAGACCATCATTTGGCTATTATGAATTTATTTTAGCTAGTCACTCCATGTAAGAAAGCAAACTCTTCAAATGGAGAGAAAAAAATTATAAAATATTCTTTCAATAGATTCTGACTCATTTGAAAAAAAGAAAAGAAATGAAAAAAGAAATGGTTTAGAAATATCTAGTGTAAAAGTAGAACCACATTTATCCAATTTGATATTATTGAACTACCTCTCTATTTCTAAAAACTTATCATTAAAACCAGGCAAAGAAATTTATAGACATCACCAAACAGTAAATGTAAATTACCTTAACTTGTAGAAAGTCTTTTCTTACTGATAATAAGACTACTTGGATAAAAAATTACATAGATAACTTTGACATTCCCATGGGTTCCTATGATTCTGCACAAATAGCTGATTTGATAGGTATGTATATATTACATACTCCAGGTAGGATAATAGACCTCAAGCAAGTAAGTTTATATATAGATGACAGTATCATCTTCATCCCAGATAGTAATGGCTCAAAAACTTCAAAAATACGTATGAAAATTATAAGAGCCTTCAAGTTACTAGGATTTATAATTGAAATATTATCTAACCTTAAAATAGTTAATTTCCTTGACAATTTTAGTAAAAAATACTTTTAAACCATTTAGCAAAGATAACCAAACGCCTACTCACATTAATATCAACTCAAACCACTCCAGATCAATAAATAAAACATAGACCAAATGTGGTTAACATAAGGATTAATAGATTATCATCAAACAAAAAACTTTTGATGAAAATGAGAGAATATGAGATCATAGAAAAAGTGGATTCCAACAGAGGCTAGAAAACCAGGAGCAAATGATAAACAATAAAGTTGCTGAACACTACAACACCAACACCAACAGTAGTAGTAATGATAGTTATAATTAAGGACTTGAAGATAGTGACAATAATATTAATTCTAATAAAAAAAATAACCATAGGAAAAGAAAGGTAATCTGGTTTAAACCTCCTTTCTGTAAACTTTCTAACATTAATATAAGCAAGTAATTCCTTAAGTTAATAGACAGACATTTCAACAAGGACAACCCATTAAATAAAATTTTTGATAGGAACACACTAAAAATTAGTTACTTTTGCATGAATAATATATCCAAAATAATTCATAATCATAACAAGAATTTAATTGACAAATCGTTAATAGATAATCAGTGAACAAATGAATTATGTTATAATTGTAAAAATAAAGAAGATTGACCCATGGGAGGAATGTGTAATTCTGAGAAAGTGGTCAACCAAGCAAATATTTTCCCCATGGAAAATAGTAAGGAGGAGAAGGTTTATTTTGGAATCTCAGCTGAAAATTGGAAATAGAGGTTCTGCAATCATAGACACAATTTTTCAAACCTTTTGCTTAGAAACCAAACAGATCTTTCAAGGTGGTTTAGGAGTTTGAGAGATAGGGGCCTTACTCCACAAAAGTGGAAATTTATTTAGAAAACTTCAACTCCCGGAAGCTTCAACAATAAATGTAACCTTTGCCTGAAGGAAAAAATAAGCATCATTAGATATAAATTTACTTGACAACAATTAAATGAATGTAATGAACTAATTTTTAAATACCATCATAAAGATATATTTAAACTCATATGATATAGGTTAATAATACAAAAATTGATAGTGATAATAGGAATAATTGTATAAAATATATGGTATCAGTATTACTATTGGTATTGTTGGTGACAGGATTATCCAAAAGGACCCAAGCAAAGGAACCGCTCCAAACAACTACAGACCCATAACCTGCCTACTGATGATGAGGAAAATATTAACAGCACAAATAAGGGAAGAGATTTACTACTGAGGAGCAGAAAGGATCCAGAGGCACCTTCTCCACCAACACTCACATTTTCATATTTTCTTTCTTTCATGAATCAGGAGTTACTTTACATAGATCAACACATCCTAAATGAGAGCAAAACCAAGTGGAAAAATCTAGCTATGGCCTGGATTGACTACAAAAAAGCATTGATATTGTCCTTCAATGCTGGATAATAAACTGCCTAAAAATGTAAAAAATATCACATGAAGTCATAAACTTTATTGAGAAAACCATGAAAACCTGGAGAGTGGAATTGACACCAGGAGAAAGAAGCTTAGCTGAAGCAAAGATCCAAAGAGGTATATGTGAAGGAGATGCACTATCACCGTTACTATTCATAATTGCTATGATGCCACTTAACCACATGCTCAGAAAATGCACAGCTGGATAGATCGCAAGAAAAGATCAATCACCTAATGTACATGAATGACATCAAACTATTTACAAAAATGAAAAAGAACTGGAAACTCTAATAAACACAGAATGTACAGTCAGAACATAAGAATGGAATTTGGCATAGAAAAATGTGCCATGCTAGTAATGAAAAGTGGCAAACAACATCTGACTGACACAATAGAACTACCAAATCAAGACAATATTAGAATGCTTGAAGA
The DNA here is from genome assembly GCA_963585895.1 of Sepioteuthis lessoniana. Lineage (NCBI taxonomy): Eukaryota > Metazoa > Mollusca > Cephalopoda > Myopsida > Loliginidae > Sepioteuthis > Sepioteuthis lessoniana. The sequence continues at coordinate 51,402,935 of OY757922.1, forward strand.
AAAGGAAACATACAAATACTTGGGCATCTTGGAGGCTGACACCATCAAATAAATGGAGATGAAAGACAAAATCAAGAAAGAATATCTCAGAAGAACTAGAAAGCTAGTTGAGACAAAACTATCAAGCAGAAATCTTATCAAAGGAATAAATACCTGGGCTGTAACCCTTGTTAGATATTCGGGACCCTTTGTGAAGCAGACCAGAGAAGAACTTAAGCAAATGGACCAAAGAACAAGGAAACCAATGACCATGCATAAAGCATTACATCCCAGAAATGACATTGACCGACTATATGTATCAAGAAAGGAGGGAGGAAGAGGACTTGCCAGCATTGAAGATAGTGTTGATACATCAATATATCGACTCAAGGACTACATAGAAAAACACGAAGGAGGAGTGATTACAGCCATCAAAAATAATACTGACAACATGATGACCAACAGAATGACAATAACTAGAAAACAAAAATGGGAAGAAAAACAACTCTATGGGTGCTTTAAATGACTAATAAACAATATTAATAATGACTAATAAACAATAGGACGTGGCTAAGAAAAGGAAACTTGAAAAAAGAAACAGAACCTCTCCAAATAGCAGCACAAAACAACGCCATAAGAACCAATCAAATCAAAGTGAGAATAGATAAGAAACAACAAAATAGCAAATGTAGGTTATGTGGTGATAGAGACAAACAATCAATCACATAATAAGCAAATGCAGCAAATTTGCACAGAAGGAGTATAAGACTAGACACGAATGGGTGGACAAGGTGATCCACTGGGAGATGTGCAAGAAATTTAAATCTGACCATACGAACAAATGGTATATGCACAACCCAGCAGTTGTCCTGGAGAGTGACACCCACAAACTCCTATGAGATTTTGACTTACAAATGGATCACCTAATCTTGGCCAGAAGACCAGACTTTATGGTAAACAACAAAAAAAATGAGAACTGGAAAAATTGTGGACTTTGCTGTACTGGCTGACCACAGAATAAAACTGAAAGAAAGTGAAAAGAAGGATAAATACTTTGACCTTGCTAGGGAATTGAAAAAACTAAGGAACATGAAGGTGACAATTATGCCAATCATGATTGGTGCTTTCATTACAGTAACTAAAGGATTATTAAAGGGACTGGAGGACTTGGAAGTTGGGGAATGAGTGGAGACCATCCAAACTACAGCATTGTTGAGAACAGCCAGAATACTGAGAAGAGTTCTGGAGACTTAAGGGGACTTGCTGTCACTCAAACTCCAGTTAAAGACCATCAGCTAATGCTGATGTGAAAAACTCTCAAGGAGTAAATAATAATTTTTTTATTATTACTGATATAATTATCAATGATTAATTATTATAATGATATTAATGATTTTAACAGTAATTAGAATGGCAGTATTCAGAAAACAAATATATAAAATATTAAGACATTAAATAAAGATTAAATTTCAATCTAACCCTAAAAAATTTTTAACAAAAGATAAGTTTGATATAAGTAATAGTATTTACCACTACGTTTTCCTAATAAATAAATAAGTAGATTTTTTTTAAAAATAAAATAGGTTAACTTATTGAAAAGATTTCAGTTGCTGAAGATTCTGAAAGTCTTTAAAATTTTTTTTTACATACATAAGAATACATGACATCAGACATTGACATCCAGTTTTGACACCAACTCTTAGCCCATATATTTTTGTTCCCCCACCCACTTCTTTATTTATTTATTCATTTCATTTATTTTATAATTTTTTTTTAAATTAGTTACAATCCATGGAAAGAATATTTTATAATTTTTTTCTCTCCATTATGTGATGGCTATCTGAAGAGGTTGGTTTCTCGCATGGAGTGACCAGCTGAAACAAATTCATAATAACCAAATGATGGTCTGTTGAGTTTTTCTTCCAATTATATGAATTTGCTCAGTATGAGATTCATAAATTTATATATCAATTATCATACATTGAGTACTCCTGGAGATTTATGAGAATCGTCTAATACATTCTCAAACTGAATCATTCCCAACTCCTCTTCTTTGGTTTGGTTTGGTTTCTTTGTTTAATGGCATATCAACACTTTTTAGGTTATTTAATGCCAAAGCCATTCTCCTAGAATGACAGTAGTGGTACTATTTAACCCATAGCTGGAAGGATAAGGGGGTTCATACATTTCCCAAGGGTATTTGCCCGAAAGTGAACATAATAGCGCGACTGGAGTACGAACTCGTGTACTACAATCCTGCAGCCCATCGCTTTAACCATTACACCATGAGGACACCCCCTCCTCTTCTTTGGATATATGCATATATATATAAACTCTAAAAAGAATTATATATTTTTGTAAATTTAAAATGAACAAACATCCTTGATATACATTGTACAACATTTTTTTAAACAAGTGATTCCTCAAAAAATATAACATATTAATCTAAAATAGTCATTTAATTCAATTATCTCCTAATATTTCAACTTAGGATTATGATTTTGAAAATTTTAAATGTATTGCACATCAAATTACTAATCAAAAAAGAATTTAAACAAAATAATGTCCATATCTGGGTACAACTGATAAAATACAAATGTGAGAACCTCAATCAAATCTATTAACAAAATTGATACCAAAAAGAAGAAACTTTTAAACATGTGTATGAAATCTCTATGATTAAAACAATCTAAAATTTCTATAGGCATTATGAATATCAATAGTTCCTAACAAAGAAAATTATCACTTGATCTGCATTTATCTGAGTCTATATATGACATTGCACAACTTCGCTGATGTACAGAAGAATTCATTACAACTTATAACTCTGCCTGAATTGTAAACGTTTTTTTTTTGTTGTTGTTATTGGCTATGTACTGCTCTATGTTGTATAAAATATCTAACCTTATAATAACTTTGTGTAAAAATACTAAAAAAACTTTCAACAGAATTATCAATTGCAATGAATAAATTAAGCTTCTTCAAATATTTTAAATTCAACATGCACTCAAAAATTAGTGAGATAATTTTAAATAAGTTGGACACAGACTATTTTAACTGTGAATTTATTTGGTATCTTTAAACTTTCAAGTGAAAAATATACCTTTGTATCAGAAAAAAAATTCCATCATTTAAAGATGTTAGTGATACATGCTATAAATTTTCTACATCAGACTTGAAAAAGTATAAACTCTTTGCAAAAGATTCACCTCAAAGATAATCACACCCTCATAAGAGGATTTTACAGAACAAATTTTTTAAAAGATTTATTCTTTCTTTTCTTCTGATTTTATTTCTCATCATACTCTTATCAATGTAATTTTCTTAATTTCAAATCCTCACTGATGCAAAAGATAGTCACAATACTAAGATTTTATACAAATATGTACATTTAAAAAATTGACATTCTCAAGTGATGATAATAAACATTCTGACAGATCTGAATATGCCTCCATATCCATTGTTGACACAAATATTCTGAATGCTATGCCATATATGAGAATATGTAAAGAGAAAGAGGAAAGAAAAGCTAAAAGATATTCTCAAAGCATTTTATCTTTGAATGTTGCCTATCTTCTGTACATAGTAAATTACATGTCAAACAAATGAAACAAAAATACTATTAACTAATCATGATTTCTTTTAAATTCTCAAAGTCTATTTGCTTATTTTAATTTAAGCCAAAGGTTTCTAATACATAATTTTCTTTTTTATCGTTATTGTTGTTAGTGAAGGTGAAAATCTAAAAAGCTAAGAAGAAATAGAAAAAGAAAGAAGCCTTACAAACATTCAGCAAGAAAGCTATATATTTTACATTGGCTGTATCAACTGCGAGCAATCAATCATATATTTTAATCATGTAAGTGAACCTATTTATAAAGCGAAATAAATAAAACACAGCTGCTCGTAACCAAAATCATTTACCTAAGCAATGATAAAAGTTAGTGAGCACAGAAATTTTTATAATTTAAATGGAGAGGGTCATGCTAGAAAACTTTTTAGATAAGATATTATTTGTAAAAACATTTTCAAGTAACTTCAAGGTTACCTAAAACAACACTTCAATAGAGCACAAGTTGAAAAGACAGTACATGAAGTGGAAACACACAGACTCTCCAGTAAAGAAAAAGTTCCTGGTGCAGCAGTCTGTAAAGAAGGTCATGCTGACAGTCTTCTAGACATGAAAGAACTCATGACTATTGATTTCCTTGAAAAAGGTGCAACTGTAAACAATGCTTCCTATTGACAAATTCTTAGGGAAAATTCACCTTATTTATTGAATGAGCCCCAATCTTCAATTTCAAACAAGTATTTTTGTTTATGTTATGAGAGATTCATAAAAATTCAGTTATTTATTTGGCCTAATGTTTATTTTGTGTAGCAATATCAATAGGGTTGTCCATGTTTGTGACTTCAATCTCCACTTGGGCCATTTGTATGTTTTGCTATCCTCTTAAGGAATCTACCTCACTTCCAGTTTCATTGTTTAAGTGCAGAACCAAAAAAAGTTGTATCCTCAAGAGTCTAACCCATCCCACAAAATAACTCATAAAATGAATTGGCTACTATAGTTGGGTTCTTTTCTTTTTCACAGGTGTTGAATGTTGAACGGTGTAAGACAGCGAATGTTTGAGCAATAAACATCAGTGAAACAGTATAGAACTTGGCCTTCATTTTGTTACTAATGAGCTATATCTTGTCTTACTTTTATATAATGATATAAGACATTACTTGCTTGAATGGGAAATTAATCTAGCAACCTAAGGCCTGTGTGCCAGACTATGAAAAATTTAGTAAATAATAACAGTTTTTTTAATCTAACTTCCTGATATACTATCAGCATATAATATACATAAAATATTGATTGTGTCAGCTGTTGTGGTAGATTTTACAAGTGCAGGATAGATTACAAAAAAGGAAAGAATTTATAATTTTTTTCTTGGAGTAAGCTTGAAAATACAGTTCATCAACAAAACACCTTAAAGGAAACTTTATATTTTCAACATTTTTCTTTTTTGCTTTATTAATGAACAATAATATCAAATATGACAGAGAGTTCAAAGTAAACTTCAAAAAAGACTTGGAGAACTTCATTTTAAAACCAAATAGTTTTTCACTGTTTCATTATCAAGATTTAGAGTCAGAATTTTTTTGTATTATCTTCCTAATAAAAAATGTTCTACTCCTCTGTGCATATATTGCACTTTTATATAAAAATAGTACAATCAACTTTTTTTTATATAAAAGAGCAATGTATAGACAAAAGAGTAGAACATTTTTAACAGGAAGATGGAGTGAACAAAAAAGAAAAGCATAATCAACAGAGGAGGAACTAATGGCATAACAGTTATCATCTTAGGAATCAGATTTGGCTTCCAAGTTTAAATCCTGATTGAAGTTGTTTGCATTTCACATAGCACTTATACCTTTGGGAAAGGTATGAATCTATCTATTCTCCTTCCAGCTATGGATAAATTGTAGAGCAGACTGTGCTCTTTAACCTTAGTTTGACAACTTGTCAAGGAAAAGGAAAAGTCTGAATTCAGACCAGACCTTGAAAGGGATGGGCTCCACAAAGTTATTCCTGCCTAAAATGTGCTACATAAATAGTGCTCTCATGACCAGACCAGGTTACAGGATAAGTCTAAGTAATAATCATCTAATCTACTTGTGTAATTGTTATACCCATAAGTGTTATAATGAGTTACAAGAAGGAACCTCAAGTCTTCAACTCAACTATTGAGCCAAATTTATAATCACAACAAATATATAGTAACCTGTAGACTAAACAGATACAAGATTATTTATACAGTGTGTTTTTTTCTCTTGTAAATGTCTGTGAGAGCCAGTTATTACCTGTCAATGAGAGATTATTATAACTCAATTAATCTACCATGACCAACAATTATCAGTTTACTTCAAGATAGATCCTTGCTTGTAATTGGTTCCTTATAGTGGAGCAGTTTCTTAGACCAATTATGGCAAATGTTGCTACATATGAAATTACATTGCCCATGTAAGACTATTTATTCTACATGCCGATAATATAGAAATTTAAACTGAGATTACAGATACAAGGAAATATAAACTAATTTCAAGTGCCAAAATTAAACAAAACAGATCATTCAAATAGTAACTCAAGTGAATAAAAACAACCCTTTCTTCATGACATTTTCACCTAAATGACAATCTGTGATTTTCAACTACTTCCATCATGATAATCTCAACTCTAAAAAACACACTAGGCCTTACAGTGCATGTACACTTGGGACTTGGGAACCAAGTTAACTTGTTTTTGATAGGTTTCAAGCAAATAATGGTGACAGATATGAATTCTAGTCAGTTGAATTTTTCCTCCTTCCAAAAGGTTGGTTCAAAGATTCATATTCTAAAACCAGCTTAGAGGGTAATGATTATGAAAAGGTATTTGTCTGTTTCTTTTCCATCATGTAGGATTTGACAATGTTACCATGATGATTCACCGCTTTATGATCCTACTCAAGAACAAGCAATAGTAAGCAAAGGTCAGCTATCCTCCTGATTACCCAATAGTAAATATAATGTTTTTAGAAATCCTTTATGCAACTGAACTTAGTTTGATACAAAGTAAGAAGTACAGGACACCCAGTGAGAATTGGACTTACTAGCAATGATCTGCTAGCCTAACTTGTTAACCATTACATTATGCAAGGTGTCCTGGCTTTCAATCATATTAATCAATTCATCCAGTTAGTAAAAAAAAATTGTAAATGAGTTAGAATACTTGAAATCTAATATCTTAGCAGTGATAGTGCAACAAATACTTGACACAATGAAAAAACAAAAAATATGGATACAAGCAAGAAAATGATATGAAAGATAAACACCAAAAAGATTAATGAAACAATATGACAATAGAAAGTGAGCAGATAAAATATGCAGAGGTTATTTTCAGTGCTGTTAAATATGGTAAGGCTATCTGAACTCCCTTAATTCAGCCTGTCAATTATAATTAACACTTTATTGATGAAATTTCTCTAAATTCTAACTTCACTCAGAAAGAAGAGCCATAGCTGAACATTTCTGTGGTGGCAATACACTATCACTTCTTATAAAATTAGAAAAGCTAATTCAGATTTCTGTCTTGATTTCAGTGCAGATGACCTCTGTACAAATGGAGAACAAATCTAAAATTGAAAACAAGCCTGAGCAGTCATAAAGTATATGCAAATGAAAGGTATGACAACCAGAGAAATCCATAAAGGCATAATGGAGATGCTTGCTGAGGACTTGCCTTCCAACAGAAATGTGAAGAAATGGGCTTCAGAATTCAAGAAGGGCAGGGACAGCGCAGAAGATGACCTTTGGTCAGGTTGTCTAAAAACCTCAACAAGTGATGAACAAGTTGATGATCTCCACTGTATGTTTTGGAATGACAGACATCTTACTGTACAGCAGATTGCTCAGTCCATAGACTTTAGTTCTGGATCAGGTCACATTGTCTTGAAGACAAGGTCTTGAAGACGTGCAAGCTGTCTACAAAATAGGTCCCAAAAATGCTCAGGCCAGAGCACAAATAGAAACATGTTAACATTTCCAGAACACTTCTGACTCACTTCCATGCTTACTCTAAGAATTTCCATGACAGATTAGTAACTCAAGATGAATCCTGAGTTCACCACTTTGAACCTAAATCAAAGCAAATAGTGGAAACACTCTGGTTCTCCACCTACTAAGAAGTTCAAGCAGACAAGTTGATAGCTTCTATATTTTTTTAAAATGAAGACGTAATCACAATAGACGACCTGGAAAAGGAAAAAATTAACGGACATTACTATGCATCAGAATTAAGACAACTGAAGGAAACAATCAAATGAAAGTGCAAAGGAAAGCTGAGAGCAAGGAAAACACACACATTCACACTACTCTGGTTGCAGTCAATCATAGCTTTGAATAACCACCCTATCCACCTCACTCAGCAGATTCAACTCCATTGGATTTCTTCCTGTTTTCTAAACTCAAATCCCACCAACATGGTCACCATTTTGGAAACAATGATGAGGTCATATGTGCTATTGAGGATTTTTGGAACAACCAGGATGCCACTTATGATGGGATTGTAATGCTTAAGTATCATTATACCAAGTGTACTGATGTCAAGGGGGGCTATACTGAAAAATAACGAAAAATTCTTGTTTCACTGACTCTTTCCGGGTGAGGCTTAGAACTTTTGGAACTACACTTATATATATGATATATATGTACAGGAATATAATATATGTACATATATATATATATATATATAATATATATCCATATATATATCTATCTATATATATACACAGACACATATCCATATACATATACTGTAGCAGAAGTACCTGGTCCATGACCAGACTAAAAAATGATTTTAGGGATTCCAGAGAGTTAGAGAGAAAAGAAGAAGAGAGAAGTAAGCTGAGAATTAAAAATGTGTGCTTATTTATAATTGAAAGATTTTGCCAATTAATTCAAATGGAAAATACTTTACCTTTAAAATGATATATAAAAATATATAACCCTATCCTGGTGAAAGATTTAAGACATTTTCATTCTTTTTATTTTTTTTTTGGTCTCCGATAAATCTTTATTTTTTACAATTAGCGCTTAGTTACAGAACAATTTTTTAGTTGATGATTTTCTAAAATGCAACATGGTTTTCATTCAAATTTTCATTTACCCTCTAAAAATTTGATAATAAAAGAATCTAATAATTCATATATTACCATATTTTTCTCATTTTAGCAATTTTTTTTTTTCATTTACATTTTGGTACCAAAATGCCATTACCCATTAGAGAAATTTGAAGAAGAATCTTTAGTTTTGGATAGAAGTCAGTAAGAGCAACATGCTGATATCCGCCGACTCCAGGAAGGTCACTCACCCGTAAGAAAGTGAGAAAGAAATCAGAACATTGAAAACCCGTCAAAGATAAGTATAACTTGAACCATTTTCCTTCTACAATTCCTAAATATTGGAAAGTTACATGTATTCAAAAAAGAAAGAGAGAAACTGAAAAGGTTCAGTTTCATCAATAGTTGAATTAGTGAATGAACTTTATTACGTGCTTCAGTCCAGCGACTGAGACACTTTTCTCAAGTAAGAGAAAAAGAAAGAAAGGAAAAAAAGAGAAAGCAGAAAAAAGGACTGTTGAGAGACATTTTTGTTTGATGCTTTCCTGTTGGCTTAACATGATGTTATATTGTAAAAAGAAAAGAGAAAGGAAAAAGAACTGTTTCTGAAATCTCATCATTATTTGTTTAGTTGTCGCCTATTAAAATTTCGTTGTACTTTAAATGCACCCTTGTGTTGAAATCTTTTGGTCATATTATTTCCTCTGTCGATTTGACTTCTTTTGCACATATCTGTTTCAGCCTCATATTGCTTTCCTTAATTATCACTAAACGTCTTATTGCCTCCTTAAAACATAACAAGAGAATTTTGGAAATTTGGCTACAGTAAATATTTTCTAACCCAGAAGTTCATTCTTCTGCTATCTGAGGGGGTAGGAAGACAAAGGACTTGGTGGTGTATGTGAAAGTGAATTGGCACTCCCTTACCAATGTCTGAGATCAGTCTAGCCCCAAATTAACCCCCACATTATTTGCTGGTTTACCATATGTCCGAAATAGGAGTCTTGATTGGGACCTATTTTGCAGAGTGTCAAGTGCCAAACTGCCCTTGACGTTACATGCACATAAAATGAACTCTTGCCTTGGGATAATTATTTATGCAACATCACAATTGACATATCCAATCTTAGAGGGCAAAATCTGACGACATGTCCGACATCTCCAGCCATCCATATTCCCACCAACATTACTGGTGTTCCCTTTGAAAGTTGATGCTTGAGGCTTGCATGCTCAATGCATTCCCTCTCAAAACAGGTATATATATCCATCCACATGGATTCTCCATTCAGCCCTCCTTAATACCAACGTTTCCCATTTGTCAGACTCTATCCTTATATTTACTATGTTGCTTACTAAGCAATTATTTTACCTCTTTCAAGGCTTATGATGCAAATGTTAGCCAGCATGCAGCTTACCGTAAGGAAGTTGCTTCAGTAATCTATCATCATTCATATGCACAACAAGATCTGACCCCCACATTTTGTCCATTATGATGAGAGATTTGCAGCTTGTGCGTCCTGGCCTTATAAGGATTTCTGTGTCATATGTTTTGGTATTCCACTTGATATTTAGAATGCATCTCAAAAACATCTGATGAAAATGCCCAAGTATTTTCAGATGCCTATGAAGCAATGGCTATGTTTCAGATGAGTACAAAAGAACATTCAACACACAGTAGTTATAAACATATGTGCACATATATAAAGTAAAAAAGTAAAGTTGGTGACCATAGTCGAGGGCAACCTGAAGGATCCCTTTTCAATAGCTACTACAGTGAGGTGTAGAGGAGAGTAAAGTTGGCTCCCTTTTGCATAGCTACTATACTGAGGTGTAGAGGAGGGCGCTACCCCTTTCCCTGGATTGCTCCCTTTTACTCTTAATATGTCCCTTATAATGCTGACTGTTAAGCAAGGAGGTATCAAGTGACAATTTTTTGAATCTTTGGTATGACTTGACCTGGGAGTGAACTCCAGTCTCCTGGGCTATTATCAAACACTCTACCCACTAAGTCAATGGGCCAGTATATATATATATATATATATATACACACATAAATATGCACATAAATATATGTGTAATACAGTGACTTAGCTAGCGACAAGGATGAACTTAGCAGATTCAATGCGGTACGATATATGACATAAGCATACATATATATATACATTTATATACTTATGTATATATATATGCATATATATTAATAATGAATATATATATGTATATGTATATATACATATAAACATATACACATGCATATGCATATGTGTCTATATATATATATATATATATATATATATATATCATATATAGTATATACATATATATTTGATATACATACATATATGTGTGTGTGTGTGTGTGTGTGTGTGTGTGTGTGTGTAGTTGGGCAGCAGTCTTTCATTTAAGCATGTTTAATTAGATAATAGAGACATTTTGTCTATATAATTTTATTAAAATCCTTTCAAGTTTTCTGGTAAGTGTCTTGATTTCTAGTTGTAATTGGTGCATGAATTTACCAAAATTGTCCCGAGCACTTTTGGACTTTTCATAGGCCATCATCAGGAGTTGTTTGAATGTATAAAGAGTGTTTTTCAAAAACTCTCACGATGAAGTTTTACTTTGAAATTTATTAGACTCAAATAATTATTATTTCACATTGCAATAGCCCACTGAATTAATTCAATACAATAAAATAAAATAATTTGTGCAAAGCTTCAAGCAAATTACAAAATACTTTCATATATATATATATATATATATATGAAAATGTACTGAGATGAAAAAGCACAAGGTCTTCAGTTTATGATTTTTATTGAATTATTTACCAACATTAAATGTTTCAGTTTTTCAACCTTCATCAGAGCTTGTGAATAAATAAATGAACCGAAAAAGACAAGGAAGTTTTAAAACATTCTATTTCCATTGGTAGCATTAAGTTTCAAATTTGTATGTTGTAATTAGTGTTAGAAAATCTATATCATATCTATTTATATATATATATGTGTGTGTATGTGTGTGTGTATGTGTGTGTGTCTTAATATTGATATCATTTAGTTCATAACTATCGATAATAAACATGCCATAAAGTATCTATCAATCTAATCAATGTTATACTTGATATATATGCAATATACATATGTAATACAAATGATATTATGCACATAAACACACACACACACACATACATACATATATATATATATATATATATAAAGAAAGGTTAAAATACTTAACTTTCTTTTCACCTTCTTTCATTTTTACCCGGTGGTCAGCTGGAACAACAAAGTCCACTATTTGGCCGGTTCTCTTTTTTTGTTGACTATCACAATATCTGGTCATCTGGCCAAGATTAGGTGATCTGTTTGTATCTCAAAATCTCTGAGAGGTTTGTGTGCTTCATTTTCCAAGATGTATTCTAGGTTGTGCATATACCATTTATTTGTATGGTCAAATTTAAGCTTCTTGCACAATTCCCTGTGGATTACCTTCGCCACTCAGTCGTGTCTAGTCTTATACTATTTTTTTGCGAGCTTACTGCATTTGCTTATTATGCGATTGATCATTTCATCTCTATCACCACATAGTCTACATATACATCTACAGTATTTGTAATTTTCCTTTTCTCTGATCATTCTGATCTTTTCTTGGTTTGGTAGTTCTATTCCTTCTGTCATGTGTCACTTCCTGCTTCTTTTTATAAGCATGGCACATTTTTCTATGCTGAATTCCATCACTATGTCCTGACTGTATATTATTATTATTATTATTACTCATTAGAGTTTTTCACATCAGCAGAAGCTGATGGTCTTTCACTGGAGATTGAGTGACAGCAATCTCGTCAATTCTCCAGGACTCTTCTCAGTATTCTAGTCGTTTTCAATAATGCTGTTGTTTGGATGGTCTCCACTCAGCCGCCAACTTCCAAATCTTCCAGGCCATTTAATAATCCTTTAGTTACCATGCCAAAAACACCAATCACAATTGATATAATTGTCACTTTCATATTCCATAGTTTTTTCAATTCTCTAGCAAGGTTGAGGTACTTATCTCTCTTTTCACATTCTTTCAGTTTTATTCTGTGGTCAGCCGGGACAGTAAAGTCAACAATTTTGCAGATTTTCTTTTCTTTGCTGATTATTATAAGGTCTGGTCTTCGGGCTGAGATTAGGTCATCCATTTGTACATCAAAGTCCCATAGAAGTTTGTGTGTGTCATTTTCTAGGACAGGTGCTGGGTCGTGTATATACCATTCGTTGGCATGGTCAAATTTAAATTTCTTGCACATTTCCCAGTGGATCACCTTGCTGACCTAGTCGTGTCTCACCTTGTATTCCTACAGGAGGTGCCCGTGGTGTAATTGTTATCGTCGTAGGAAATGAACACGGCGACACGAGTTCAAATCCTGGACGAGACTAATTGCATTCCACATAGCACTAATACCCTTGGGAAAGGTATGAATCCAGTTATTCTCCCTCCAGCTATGGGTAAATAGTAGGACAGACTAGGTTCTTCAGCCTTGGTTAGGCAACTAGTCTAGGAGAAGGAAAACTCTGAATTCAAACCTGTTAAACTCCGCTTAAAAATTGACCTTGTGTCATATCCTGCCCGAGCGGAGGGGTTGGTAAATATTACCTTGTATTCTTTCTGTGCCAATTTGCTGCATTCACTTATTATGTGATTGATGGTGTCATCTCTGTCACCACATAGTCTACATTTGCTATTTTGTTGTGTCTTATATATCCTCGCCTTGATATGATTGGTTCTTATGGTGTTGTTTTGTGCTATCATTAGGAGAGATTCTGTTTCTCTCTTCATGTTTCCTTTTCTTAGCCATGTTCAGGTTTTGTCGTATGAGATGTTGTTTATTAGTCATTTAAAACGCCCATAGAGTTGTTTTCCTTCCCATTTTTGTTTCCTAGTTTTTGTCATTGTTATCTATCGTGTTATCAGTATTGTTTCTGATGGCCGTAAACAGTCCTCTTTCATGTTTTTCTATGTAGTCTTCGAGTCATTGTATGGATGTGTCAACGCTGTCTTCGATGCAGGCAAGTCCTCTTCCTCCCTCTTTTCTTGGTACATATAGTCGGTCAACATCGTCTCTGGGATGTAATACCTTGCGCATTGTCATTAGTTTTCTAGTTCTTTGGTCCATTTGTCTAAGTTCCTCTCTGGTCCACTTGAGAAAGGGTCCCAAGTATCTAACCAGGGATACAGCCCAAGTATTTATTCCTTTGATAAGGTTTCTGCTGGAGAGCTTTGTCTTGAATAGTTTTCTAGTTCTCCTGAGATATTCTTTTTGAATTTTGTTTTTCATTCCGACTTGTTTGATGGTGTCTGCCTCCGAGATTCCTAAGTATTTGTAGGTCTCGTTTTCTGCGAGCACTCTGATCTTGTCTTGATTTGGTAATTCTATTCCGTCTGTTTGCCACTTTTCATGACGAGCAGAGCACATTTTTCAATGCCAAATTCCATCCCTATGTCTTGACTGTATATTCTGTGTGTATTAGGGTTTCCAGTTCTTTTAGATTTTTTGCAAATAGTTTTAAGTCATCCATGTACATTAGGTGGTTGATCTTTTCTTGCGATCTACAAAGTCTGTATCCGGCCATGTATTTTCTGAGTATGTGGTTCAGTGGCATCATGGCAATTATGAATAGTAGGGGTGATAGTGCATCTCCTTGGAAAATCTCTCTTTGGATCTTTGTTTCAGCCAAGGTTTTTCCTCCTGCTATTAATTCAACTCTCCAGTTTTTCATGGTTTTTTGGATGAAGTTTATGATTTCATGTGATATTTTGTACATTTTGAGACAGTTTATTATCCTGCTTTGCGGAACCATATGATATGCCTTTTTGTAGTCTATCCAGACCATAGCTCTGGATCCTTTGCGGCATCCTTTCTGTTTGTCAGGGAACAATCTGCAGCTTGTTAGCGAGTAGTATATCTCTTCCCTTATTTGTGCTGTTAATATTTTCCACATCATCGGTAAACAAGTTATGGGTCTATAATTGTTTGGGGCAGTTCCTTTACTTGGGTCCTTTTGGATCAATGTGGTCTTTCCTTTGGTCATCCAGTCAGGTACTTGTGCATCTTGGAGGCATCTGTTCATTTCTAGTGCTAGTCTGTCATGAATGGAGGTGAATTTCTTGAACCAGAATCCATGTATTCCATCATGTCCTGGCGTTTTCCAGTTTGATATCTTTTTTTCATATCTTTTTGAGTAGTTCAATGTGTATTTCCACTTTGGGGACTTCCTCAAGTCCTTCTAGTTCTCTTGTCATATCGTTTATCCATTCAGCCCTTTCGTTATGCTTTTTTGGTTGCCATATTTTTGTCCAAAATTGTTCGGTTTCCTTGGCGTCTGGTTGTTGGTATGTTTTTGTGTCATGCCCTCCCAATTGTTGATAGAATTTTCTTTTGTTATTTTAGAATGTCCTGTTTTGTCTGTACTCTTTTACCCTTTGTCGATATCTCTTTAGTCTCCCTTCTTTTGCCAAAACCTTCTGGTTTATTTCCTCATGTTGTACTGTTATTTTTTCTTGTGTTGTCTTTTCCATTCTCTTCCCACATATTCCAGGATCTTTCTTTGGCCTGTTTTTGTAGATTTTTTATCTGGGTTTCCAGTCAAACTTCCCATCCTGGTTTCGACTATTTCTTTGTGCTTTTTGAGGGGACCCCAATTTTCTCACACACTAATTTCGCCCCTGCATAGATGAGATCATTTAACTCAGTTATATTATTTGTTGATATGTAAGGTAGTATTTGATTTATTTTGTTTGCATCAGTTTTAAGTGTTCTCCGTTCTATGTTTCTTAATGATGGAAGGGTGGTCTTCACACTGTTCATAATTCTTTTTGTTTTCTAGATTTGTCTATTGTTTTTGTGATAGTGTTTCTGTAGAGTTACTTGGTACTGTGGCGTATTCATTTTTAAGAGTTGGCAGTTCATTTCTGATATGTTGTTTTGGGTTGGTGTCACTTGATGTGTTTGGAATTGTACTGTCTTGTGACTGTGTTTTCTGGTGCATTTCTAGTATTTCAAGGTCAAAAAACCATCCTTTTTTTTTATTATTGTTCAAACTTAGTCAGCAAGCCTTTGGCTTGTAGTCTGAAAACTAGCACATTCTTGCCATATCTTGATCATTCTTTTCCTATACCCACTTTGTGAAGGTTTGCTCCAAAAATAGCAGTGTGGTGCAAGATGATTATTACTATAATTATTATTATTATTATTGTTACAGTTATTACATTTTGCATGGACATTTCAAGCAACAAGCAAAATCTCACACAAGAAAACTTGGACATGGCTGAGAAAGGAAAACCTTAAGAAAGAAATTGAATCTCTTCTGATTGCAGCACAGAATAATACCATTAGGACTAACTATGTCAAAGCAAAAATGCAACAAAATAACAGATTTAGGTTATGTAGTAATAGAGATGAAGTGATCACTCAATCATATAATAAGCAAATGCAATAAGTTAGCTCAAAAAGAGTATAAGACAAGACATGACTGGGTGAGGAAGGTGATCTACTGAGAAGTGTGCAAGAAGCTTAAATTTGACTGTATGAACAAACGGTATTTGTATAAACTAGAGTCTGTCCTAGAAAATGTGATACACCAAATTCTCAGCGCTTTTGAGATACAAACAGATCATCTAATCTTGGCCAGATGACCAGACCTAGTGATAGTCGACAAAAAAAGAAAACCTGCTGAATAGTGGACTTTGTAGTTCTGAGTGACCACAGGGTAAAACTGAAGGAAAGCAAAAAGAGAGATAAATAACTGGAACTTGCTAGAGAACTGAAGAAACTGTGGAACATGAAAGTGACAGTGATACCAATTCTAATTGGTGCACTCGGTACAGCAACCAAAGGATTGGTACAGGGACTGGAAGACTTGGAAATTAGAGGACAAAGGGAGACCATCCAAACTATATCATTGGTGAGATCAGCCAGAATACTAAGAAGTGTCCTAGAGATTTGAGGAGACTTCTGTGAAAAATCATAAGCTAAAGCTGGTGTAAATAACTCTCAAATGACTAAAATAATAGTAAACTAGCAATAATTGTAATAATAGTTACTTTAAATTATTAATAATGAAATTATTACTAATTAATAATTATAGTCCATGTTTTTTTTGTCCCTACTCCACTCTTTTTTTAAACAAGTTAGAGTCCTTAGAAAAATATAAAAATTTTCTCTCCAATGTGCGATGGCTATCTAAAGAGCTGTTTCTCTAACAGAGTCAGTAGCTGGAATAAATTCATAAAAGCCAAATGATGGTTTGTTGAGTTTTTCAGTTATATGGAAATTTGCTTTATAAGAAATTAATATACTAATTATCATACATTGAGCACTCCTGGAGATTTATGAGAATCATCTCATATATTCTCAAATAAAATAATTCCCCAATCATCTTTGGATATTATATATATATATATATATATATATATATATATATATATATGTATGTATGTATGTATGTATGTATGTATGTATAGTGCAATGGATAAGTTGTTGTTTAAATCATGCAGAAATGAAAAGAACACTGACATCTTAGATTTATTTACCAAAATAACAAGATATTTTTATATCTTGAAGTACAACCATGGCCTAAAAACAACTTCAGAATCTCCTACAAGCCTTTCCAACAGTCAACTAGTTTAAATTGCCTAAATTGGAAAATGTTGCCGTTATCCTTGCTGTCAGTTCATCCTTAGTTTTGGTGGTCTCTCGCTCAACTGTACTCCACACATAAAAATCAAGGGGATTACAATCTTGGGAGATGTTAGGGGTGATGAGATCACAGAATTTTTCTCACAACCAAGACTGGGTTCTCCTGCTTGTGCGGTATCGTGCAAAGTTCTATTGCCAAACATAGAGTCTTCCAGCAGCCACCCTCTCAATCCAGAACAACACTACCTTCTCTTAAGTTTAGTGCATTATGTACAAATTTTGATTATTTTATTCATTAGTAAAGGTAATGTAATGTTATAGATGCAAACAAAATTTCACTCTTTTATCTTTTAAAACTAATTAGAAAAAAATTAAAGGTTAAATTGTAATTTAATTTGAAAGATACTAACATTATAATCATCAATATTTTTGATAATACAACATGCATTAAAAACTCATTCATTAATACTGAAAATTTCGTTAGAATCAAATAATTTCCTGAATCTTAATGAATTTTTTTTTCAGTCAGTGGTAGTGATTTGTTACAGTATGAAAGATTCATGCAGTAGTACCAATAATGTTAGTTTTCTTAAGATGATCTTCTAAGCATTTAATGCATTTACTTACATGATGCATTCAATAAGTTTCCAGACTTGTTTTGTACAGACATTTAAAATTGTCGTAGACTCTTGAAAATTCAGTATGTTATTGCTATACATCTTATGAGATAACTGACCAATTTTTATGATTTCAGGTTCAAATGAACAGTTACAGCAGGATTTGGAATACACCCCACTAAAGACTGATTGTCACAGCTGGTGAGTTTCAAAAATGCAATCTGGATGTGAGGACACTTTAGAAAAATGATATGCAATAAAATTCTGTTTTAAACTTGGAAAAAATACCACAGAAACGTATGGAATGCTTCAGACTGCTTTTTGACCATCTTGCATGAATCAAGCATCAGTTTTTGAGTGGTATAAGATATTCAAGGAAGGCAGGGAGTCTGTGAGGAATGATGAGAGGTGTGGGAGGAGTAAGGAAGTCAATACACCAGAGTTGATTGGCCAAAGGGTTAGGGTTAGGGTTACTATATTGAGGTTTTAAGGGAGTTCAGGAAGAGATTCCTAGGGAAGAGGCCAGCACTCTTCAAATCAGGCCAGTGGCATTTCCACCAGGACAATGCACCAGTCCACAACTCCATCCTTGTCACAGACTATTTGACTATTTATTTTTGACAGACTATTTGACTATTTATCAAGACAGTTCCTCACCCTCCCTATAGTCCAGACCTTGCTCCCTGTGACTTTTGCTTATTCCCTAAGCTCAGAGGCTGTTGTTATGAGACAATTGAGGAGATGAAAGAGGATGTGACGAAGGTCATTGACACGCTCACACAAGAGTACTTCCATGAGGCCTTCCAGAAGTTGTTGGAATGATACAACAAGAACATTGCAGCCAGAGGAGATTACTTAGAAGGGGACTAGAGTTTCATGTGTGTACTATCAATAAAAGTGTGCATACGAAAAAAGTCTGAAAACTTATTTAATGATCCTCGTATATTAGTGTAAAATAATTTGATGTTTAGACTAGCTAAAACATTGTTTTTCATGTCTATAGTATTTATTTTGTTGAGTGATACCAGAATTCTAAATGTGGGAACTGCTAATCAAACCTAAAAGAGGGGTTAATATTAGGCAATCTTACGAGGTGCACTGCTTATACTAGAAATACAGCTTTGTTGACTGAGGTTGTACAATATACTGACTGAATCTCTACAGAGGAGTAAGGTCCTCTCAGTGAGTGTCCTAGATATGACACTAAACCATCTGAGGCTCCAATGCCAGAGCTTTGAGTAATTCAGAGTACACCTTCATTGCTATTCTTCCCAGATCCAACATAACCCAGAGTGGTAGTACCTGTTAGGGTCCCATCTATAAACCCAATAGAACTATTCAATCATTGACTGTTGGCCAAAAAGGACTGATATTAAACTGAATTGATATTAAATAGCAATACTAGGAACCATTTAACTGTACAAATGAATGAATAATGTTGAACAGAATTATTAGTTAAATATTAATATTTGAAACTATTTAGAGTCCTGGGTATGACATTGAACTGCATTTAATGGTGAAGATCCAGTTTTAAAGTTAGGGGAATGTAAAGTACTCCTTTAATACCATTACTCTTAGGTTTACTCTGATCTGTAGTGGTAGAACCTGTTAGGCTCCCATCTATGGTTCAAACAGAATGGTTCAATCTTTTACTAGGAATTATTATCAATATTGAATAGAATTATTAATGTTAACTAGCAGATGCTTGAAACCATTTAAGTGTATGTAAACAATAAATAGCAATCCTTAAAACCATTTAACAGTGTGAAAACACATTAGCTCTGGCTTATTTAAAAATAATGTTACCTATAAACTATTCACTTACAAATTATATAATACATACATGTGTGTGTGTGTGTGTGTGTGTGTGTGTGTGTGTGTGTGTGTGTGTGTGTGTGTGTGTGTGTGTGCGTGCACAAATAGGATTTTGCATTAAATAACCCACAAGTGTTGATATACCATAAAACACAACGAAACCAAACTTTCTGCTAAACTATTTTTCTACAAAGAAAGACTATTTTATATCTTTACTTCTATCAGGATTAAATGACTCACTGAAGTTGATGTTTCATAAAACAGATCAAACATATTATACCAGGTATAACTGATCCTTAAGGAATTTCAAGTTTATGACTTTTTAAAAGTCCACACTCACACACGCATATATATATATATATATATATATATATATATATATATATATACAAACATAAGAAGTTTAGTAATATATAGATTATTCACTCATAAGCTTCTACAGGGGGAATTAATTCTTTTAAGTATATTTTTCTCTGTTAATTTATGTCCTACCCAAAATTTCCAATACAGCTCTTTAAAGTTATTTTTGCATTAATATTGAATTCTTCTAGAATAAAATCAGTTAAAAAGTATGCAGAATAATTGAACAGCTTTGTTGAGTTATTTGAAAAGTAAAAATTCAAACTGAATGGAAGAGAAATACAATGTGAAAACCAAGCTTTATCAATTAATGATATAGGAAAATTTTTAAAAACTGTTTCAGAGGTTGTCATCAGAATGGTAATTGTTATGAAACTTTTGAAAGCAAGAAATTCATTTCTATAATGATCAAATCTAAAAATAAAAAAATACATTGTTGTGAACAGTCTAACAGATTAGTTGTTTTTTTTTTCTCTCTTTTTTTTAAATCATTGGTTAATTGTCAAATTACATCTGAAAGACAGTAACTCAGAAAAGTACATTTCCTTAGTAAGAAGAGTTTGAGGCCAATAGGAATGGTGAATCTGTGAGTAAATTTGATCAATTTGGAGTAAAACAAAAATTTTAAGAGGAATATTATTTCTTATTTTTGGGCAAACACATGAAATATTTTGCATATCAGTCTTAGTTTAGACAAAGAGGATATTCAGAAAGCAATGATAAAGCGTTACTTAATCATTGTTATCTGAAATTACAAAATCAAGGCTATTAATAAACAACACAGGTTGAACATGCAATGTTTAGACCACCAACAGAATTTCAGAACATTTACAACAGCAAACTGACACTAAAAAAATAAGGAAAACAGTAATCTATTTTGTTGAAGATTCTCCAATTATACCTTTTTGGTTCCATACTGGAAAATTTCTCTTTCATTATGTTGTCAACACACTTTATCTAATCAAGTTGTGCACTGATTATTTTCTGGAAGATATTTCTTGCCAGCTGAAGGAAAAGTAAAATCCAATATTGCAAGCAGAAACAATAATGCTTCTTTTGTGAGAAAGCAGTTAATCAATTACTTTCTTTTCAAGTAAAATGACCTCTGGGAGTTAAAAAAATTCTCTGACACATTCTTTTCTTTTTAATGATTTAAAAAGAAGATCCTATACTATAATCATGTATTCATGTATTCAATAGCATGTAATACAATGAAGCGAACCAAACAAACTTGTAGAATTGAGACTTTTATTTCTGATACTTGTGACACAATGATAGATTAAATATTTTTCTACTCGACTGTGTGAAAAGTTAATTCTTTTACATTTTGGAATTTAACCAAGTTTTATTAGTTTGTTGTAGATTTTATTGTTTATTAAATGTTCACTTTAACTGCAAAAAAAAAGAAAACACAAAGAACATTCATGTATGGTTTATAATTGGATAATC